>CM044001.1:35939536-36669536 GCA_024085815.1 Flaveria linearis | reverse complement strand
CGCACATCTTTTATAGTCGAAACGTACCGGTGAATCCATTGGTGCAGCTGATCCTTAAACCTCATAACTTTTATCACGTCCTTTGGTTTCAATATTAAAGGAAACCCTAGGGCAGCTCCCGTAATCGGTACATTTGAAGCAGCCTTTGCCTTATTAGAACGGTCATTGGGCATTTTAAACTGAGGGGTATATGAGCTATGCCTCGCCGGGTCAGGCATAGTTTGTTGCGAGGAAGTATAGGAGCTGTGTCTAGCAGCCTCATACTGTGATGTATTGGAGTCGGCTCTTCTTTGTTGCTCCTTAATATTTGGACGACCACGTCGGTCATGACGCACCTCAGGTTCTTTAAGTTTTGACTTACTCTTAAACAAAAAGTCAAATACTTTGTTAAATAATTTTTTCTTTACTTGAGGATTGGGAGACGACATAACCTTTTGTTTCAAGTCATCAAATTTCACATCGTAGTCGGGTTCAGGCGGCGCCACGTACGCTGGCTCGAAATCAAGCTTCCTCCAGTGTGGATCTACCGCATCGAGTGGAATACTTGTGACTGGATTTAAAGGTTAAATTATTAGTGAAAAATATACAATCGTGTGACAACAGTAAAAAAATGTATTAAGAAAAATATAACCTTCTCGGACGTGTATCTCCAAACGACAAGCACATGGCAAGCCCATGGACGTGAACAACCGGTGTCCACATGAACCCCCAGACTCCTGAATCATTTCCATTTTCGTCAACTCTGATTCAAGGAGGCTAAGGCAAAATACTTTATAATGCAACTTTGAGAACAATGACAGTCGATGGTCTTTTTTAATTTTCACACGGGACACCTCGAATGTTCTACAAATTTCAATCTCCTGGCCGCGCACGAGGTCACAAACATATCCGACAAGTGTGTGCAACGTATTGTTGGTCCCTGTGAGGTAACTCTTGAAGTTGGCATGTTGGCCCTCAACCCGATTAGTTGTAAATTCACCAAAGTTAAGGCGGTCGTACATCCAACAAGTAACAATTTTCTCTTTGTACGGCACCAACCAATTATTCCAAATATATTCCCATACCTCTGAAAGAAAATAACAAATTTTAGAAAATGAACAAATAAATTGTTAGAGTAAAAATAAATATGAAATTCTTACCACTTTTACCATCTTCATTTAACTTTTCTTCTATCTTCCTGCAATTGTAATCGTACATTGCCTTTGTGGGAGACGAACACAAGGTCTTCCACCAGTATGAAAAAATGATAAAGCTAGATATAAAAAAACAATATATAAACAAATAAAAAATAAAATAAACAAAAGAATAAAAACTCTTCGTACTTGATTGGTTTTATAAGATACCGTAGCCTTTCTTATCCGATCCTCATCCTCATCATGCTCCGCGGTGTCCCCATGGTTTTCTTTGAGGTGAACCGAACCGTCACTCTCATCTGTGTCATTCCCATTAAAAGTATTCGACACATGTGTAATTTCTAGTTCTGACTGGTACGGGGGATGTCCGTAATCCAGCTCTGTTTGCGAGTTGTACGTGTTCGGGGCATGCCCGTAAGAATTGCAAGGGGGATATCTGTACCCTTCACCGTAAGCTGTCGGTCCAAATAAAGAGTTGTACGCCTCTTGAGCAAATGTGTTCGACGGGTTGGTTTCCTCCTCCCCCCACGGAGGGTGACTCCCGTATACGTAATATTCCTAAAAAAGATAATGGTTAGATATTTCAAATAATAAGTTATAATAAAACATATACTAGTTTAACCTGGTTCGAATCTTCGATATGTGGCACCTCATTCAAATCTGGAAGCTTCGGCTTTTGATAATGATCTCCCGAACCCGACATTGTTTTTGAATTTACGCGTTTTTGGAATGACGAAGGCTGAAAAATCTCGAGTGTGGATTACGAAATTGCAAATTTTTAGCTTGGATGCCGATTGTTCAAAGCTGAAATGTATTTAAGGTGAAATTCTGGGGCACAAACCGTCACGGTTTGGCCTCCACGTGACGGTTTGTGCCGGGAATCCCGGCCTTTCATCAAAATCACGTCTACGTCGTACCTTAAACTGAGACCGTGTAGCCTAGAGGTCACGGTTTGGCATCCACGTGACGGTATGGTGACCAACTTTAACAACCCATTTTGTCATTTTGTCGTTTTGTTGTCAGGAGGTCACGGGGACTACCATCCCGAACCTTGACAGCAAGACCATGCGGTCACGGGGACCAAACCGTGACAGCAAGCCCATGCGGTCACGGTTAGGTGCAAAATGTGACCGCAAGAGCTAACTGTGACACTTTGTTTACAAAACTACTGATGAGCAATCCTTCAGCTGTTTAAATAACTACTGATGAGCAATACCCCAAAAGGTCACGGTTAGCCCTAACCGTGACGGTTGAGAGACCCTAACTGTCACGTATTGATCAAACCGTGAAACTTTGTTTACAAAACTACTGATGAGCAATCCTTCAGCTGTTTATATTATTATTATTATTATTATTATTGTTGTTATTATTATTATTATTATTATTATTATTAATAATAATAATAATAATAATAATAATTATTATTATTATTATTATTATTATTATCACTACTACTACTAATATTATTACTACTACTAAACATTTATTATTATTATTCGATCGGAGTTTGATTTCGTGTATCTTCCTTAAGCATTAAACATTTATTTTTTATTCCGTAATTTTATCACTGTAAACTTGAGAATGAAAAGGCGGGAAACACCGTTCGATCGGAGTTTGATTTCGTGTATCTTCCTTAAGCGTTAAACATTTATTTTTATTAGTCTGTACAAATGATGATTGATTATCGATTACTAGTTTCACCGTCACATCATTTCTATCTTTTCGTGAATATATAATATAACTATTGTTCTTATGATCTGTATTATTTCGTTAGATATTTGAAGAAGCTAAGAAATTCTGCTATGAAACTGGTGTGAAAGTTGTTGTTGCATATGGTGGTGCACCGATTTATCCTCAGGTTTATATACTTTTAAAATCATTAACAAACACTATTTTATGGTTTTAATCATTAACAAACATACGATTCAGTTCATCTTTTTTTTTTCTAATCTGCTTAATTAGTCTTTGTAATCTGTTATCTTTAATCTTGATTCAAAACGCGTTGACTTTAATCTTTGTGGAGACAAAACGCAGCGCAGATACAATTAACATTATCACATGGTTAACCTAATCTGCTGCAATTCATGGTCATATTACAAGTAATTTTAAACAAGTTGGTTGTTATTTATCACATGGTTAACCTAATCGTAAAAATCAGTTGTCATCAAACATATACAATTAACATTATCAACATTGCAAATATAAAGCAAACAAACAAAGAAACACAACCAAACAAACACAACCAAATATACAAATCATCATAACTGAAACTGCACATATATATATATACAACGAGTTTTTACATACAAAAAGAAATAAAATACAAACAAAATATCTATCTAATCCATCATCCCCGGATCGCTGCCCTGACCAGACCCGCCCGCGCCAGATGGGCCAGCATTAAACATTTATTTTTATTTCCGTAATTTTATCACTGTAAACTTGAGAATGAAAAGGCGGGAAACACCGTTCGATCGGAGTTTTATTAACGTACTCACTGTAAGCTAAGTTTTGACGTTGATATATACGTACATGCATGGTTTGAATGCCGGATATGCGTTTGTGAACTTTACAACATCTGAAGCAGCTTGGAAGTTTCATACGTCGGTTAAAGGAAAACATTGGGATTTGTTAACGAGTCGGGGGTCTCTTCGGAAGCGGTCTCTCTATCTCTCAGGATAGAGGAAAGACTTGCCACCACATACCCGTCCCAGACCCTGCTCTTCAGCGGGATACACTGGGTATGTTTGTTTTGTTTTTTTAGTCGTGCTAGAATCCAGCTACTTTATTACTTTTAATTTGTTGTTGTTTTGTAGTCGGCGAACTAACGCTGGGTTCGCGTTTGTTAACTTTACAACACCTGAAGCGGCGTTGAGATTTCGAGACGCATTTAGTAGTAGTGTGACAAGGATGGTTGGGGGGAGAGGTAGGGTTGTGGCACTAGGATCTTGCACCATGGTCCGGTGGTGTAAAGCCCGAGGCGAACTGCAACCCGAGCGAGTTTTTCACCACTAACATTGCGCGCACGGAGTTCAGAGAGTTTACCAGCGTCGATATCGGGGTAAGTCAAGAAGAAAAAGCTTGAGATTGCGAGCCCAAGAGCAGAATCACCGAGGTCACGACATTCAAATCTGGAAGCTTCGGCTTTTGATAATGATCTCCCGAACCCGACATTGTTTTTGAATTAACGCGTTTTTGGAATGACGAAGGCTGAAAAATCTCGAGTGTGGATTATGAAATTGCGAATTTTTAGTTTGGAAATGGATATGCCGATTGTTCGAAGGTGAAATGTATATAAGGTGAAATTCTGGGGCACAAACCGTCACGGTTTAGCCTCCACGTGACGGTTTGTGCCGGGAATCCCGGCCTTTTGTCAAAATCACGTCTACGTCGTACCTTTAGAGGTCACGGTTTGGCCTCCACGTGACGGTTTGGTGACCGCTTTTCAACTTTAACAGCCCATTTTGTCATTTTGTTGTCAGGAGGTCACGGGGACTACCACCCCGAACCGTGACAGCAAGACCAAACCGTGACACTTTGTTTACAAAACTACTGATGAGCAATCCTTCAGCTGTTTCAGCTGTTTAATTAACTACTGATGAGCAATACCCCAAAACGTCACGGTTAGAACTAACCGTGACGGTTGAGAAACCCTAACTGTCACGTATTGGTCAACCCGTGACACTTTGTTTACAAAACTACTGATGAGCAATCATTCAGCTGTTTATATTATTATTATTATTATTATTATTACTATTATTATTATTATTATTATTAATAATAATAATAATAATAATTATTATTATTATTATTATTATTATTACTACTACTAATATTATTAATATTACTATTATTATTATTATTACTATTATTATTATCATCATCATCATCATCATCATCATCAAATAAAGGGATATTCATTAATATGATGAAGTATCGGATAATGATATCTTACAGGAGACATTGGTGCCTCTATGACGATCCATTATTCTAACGTAATTATTTAAACGACCCTCGTACATACTTTGCCATTCTAGTGCTTCTTGATATGCATATCTCGGCCAATGATAGCTCACACTGGGCATCGGGTAATCCCCTTCCAATTGTCTGGCTGCCAAATGAAGAAATAAGATGCACAATACAGTTGAATCGGCCCACCCCCAAAAACCCATGCGGTGTCCCCATTAGTCTGTACAAATGATGATTGATTATCGATTACTAGTTTCACCGTCACATCATTTCTATCTTTTCGTGAATATATAATATAACTATTGTTCTTATGATCTGTATTATTTCGTTAGATATTTGAAAAAGCTAAGAAATTCTGCTATGAAACTGGTGTGAAAGTTGCTGTTGCATATGGTGGTGCACCGATTTATCCTCAGGTTTATATACTTTTAAAATCATTAACAAACACTATTTTATGGTTTTAATCATTAACAAACGTACGATTCAGTTCATCTTTTTTTTTCTAATCTGCTTAATTAGTCTTTGTAATCTGTTATCTTTAATCTTGATTCAGAACGCGTTGACTTTAATCTTTGTGGAGACAAAACGCAGCGCAGATTCTTTGGAAAACTTGTTATGCAGGGTCGGTTTCCTTCTTCCACCGTGCACAACTATCCCTTCTTCTTCCTCAACCGCAATAAGAAACTCCCAAACCTAACAAAATCAAAACACCACCCCCAAATTCAATAGCAATGCATGACGTATAATCGGTACGCCTAATAGGCTAATAGTAAACTCATTCAAATAGTATGCACTCCTCAAACACCAAAAAAACCCCAAATCTAATAGCAACACAGAATGTATAATTGGCATGAATATCAGTAGACTTGATAATGTAATACCTTATCACTAAGAACATCAGCTTTGTTGTGACGGATGTACTTGTAAAGCCCGAGGCGAACTGCAACCCGAGCGAGTTTTTCACCACTAACATTGCGCGCACGGAGTTCAGGACATTCAAATCTGGAAGCTTCGGCTTTTGATAATGATCTCCCGAACCTGACATTGTTTTCGAATTAACGCGTTTTTGGAATGACGAAGGCTGAAAAATCTCGAGTGTGGATTATGAAATTGCGAATTTTTAGTTTGGAAATGGATATGCCGATTGTTCGAAGGTGAAATGTATATAAGGTGAAATTCTGGGGCACAAACCGTCCCGGTTTGGCCTCCACGTGACTGTTTGTGCCGGGAATCCCGGCCTTTTGTCAAAATCACGTCTACGTCGTACCTTAAACTGAGACCGTGTACCCTAGAGGTCACGGTTTGGCCTCCACGTGACGGTTTGGTGACCGCTTTTCAACTTTAACAGCCCATTTTGTCATTTTGTCGTTTTGTTGTCAGGAGGTCACGGGGACTACCACCCCGAACCGTGAAAGCAAGACCATGCTGTCACGGGGACAAATACCTTAAACCATGACATCAAGTCCCTGCGGTCACGGTTAGGTGCCAAAATGTGACCGCAAGACCTAACCGTGACCGTTTGAACCGGCCCACCCCCAAAAACCCATGCGGTGTCCCCATTAGGACCCTTTAAATATTCATCTAGTTAATCATGTACAGTTTTTTATCACTTATAAGTGTCTCACTTTATATTATTTTTAACAAAGAAATTTAGAATTTCATAAGCATTTGAATGCACCTTTTAACATGTTTATGTGGTTAGTTAAATTTTAATTCTATTTCTTCAACTAGCATTACAAAATACAAATTGTTGTTATTTCAGTAGCATGTTTGTTAAATGATATGAATTTATTTAATAAGAGATCTGGAATAGTTACGCCAATGTTTGAAATCTAGTGTTGAGCAATGTTATACATACTCCTCAAACCAACAACTACATTTCATTTAACACAAAATAATTTAGATAGATAAAATAATCATTTTACATAGTTATTCAGATATTCAAGCAAATAACACTTAGGGGCTGTTTGGCAACATCTGATTGAATAAGTGCTGAATGAATAAGAGGATCTGAACCAGTAAGAGGTCTGAACCAGTAAGAGGTCTGAACCAGTAAGAGGTCTGAACCAATAAGTGTGTTTGGTATAAATTTTATACACAATATAAACCCAAAATTCTCTTAAAAAACCCAAAATTCACACATTCTCCCCCATTCCCCTGTTGCCGCCCTCGCCGCCCTCACCACTACCCTCGCCGGAGTTCCTCATCTCCGGCGACATCACCACCGATTCAGAGAGCGACGGTGTCCGACCACCACCGCAAGCACTACCGCACGTTGCCCTACCACCACCGCACGTCGCCAACCACCACCGCCCGCCACCACCACACAGACCTGAACCACCACCGCACGTCGCCGACCACCACCGCACGCCACCACCACACATACTGGTGGGGTCAATTCGCCACCGGTCGGTTCATCGCTCAACGGAAGCTCGGGTGGGGTCAATTCTCCACTGAAACCCTAAATCGAAACCGAGTTGGAGCGGTGGCGAGTTGGAGCTGAAGGGCGGCGGCGGCGGCGAGTTGGAGCAGAAGAGGCCGCGAGACGCCAAAGCTCGGTCGATGGGGGTGGGAGGGTCGATGGGATTGGGAGTGTCGAGGGGAATGGAAGTGTTTTGGTCAGACTTGGGATGAAATCTGACCCAATAAGTGATGGAATAAGACCTCTTTCTCATTAAGAGGTATCTAACCAAACGCTCTTATCTGATCCATGTCTGACCGAGTCAGACATTAAGGTCTGACCAACCTCATTAAGAGGCAAACAAACAGCCCCTTATTGGTTCAACACTTATCAGACCTTTTACTGATTCAGGATTTACTGGTTTAGAAATTACTAAACAGCTCATGAGTCCTAGAATTATAGGTTATGGGTTCTAAACTTACTCAAAACAAATTTTATCTATAAGTTTTCTATACATAGTTGTTCAAACAAAAAAATCGTCAAATCTAGTGTTATTAATCAAATATATGCGTATATTATCGGATATAAGCCCTCGAGCTAGTTACCATCGGCACTCTCTTTATCTTTATGCCTTCCATTCACCCCTTTTTTTTCGTTTTTACAAAGAAAAAATCATTAAAATAAACAATTGACTAGTAAAACTTAAGAGTTACCAAAATAAATATGAACTTTTTATTTTCATTTATAAATATCGTAAGTGGTTCGAATCTTGATATGAGTGGACGCAATAGACATAATACTCTGATAACATAGCTAAGATGTAACCCGCCCATGTGTTGGATTGCACAATATGTTGGTATCCCAATAAAAGGACACAATGTCTCATCACCAAACGGCTCAATAAGTTCATATATCTTGGTAAATATGCTCGTATACCCCATTTGCTCATTATATCACCCGCTTGTCTCCTCATTACGTGTCTCTCTTGTCGTCTCGATACGTCAATATTACATACACCAGTATTGTTGAACCTAATTGCCTAAATCAACATATGATAATATTGTTAATGATATATGATCCTAATGAGTCACAAAACAAGTAAGTATATCAATCACTAGCTTTAGTAAACCCGTGTAATACACGGGTTGAATAAATAAAATATTAAATTGAATAAAAATTATTAATTATAAAATGATAGACTAAAACATGATATGATTGAAATTATGTATAAGTAATAGTTATAAGTAATAAAACAATAAAATGATCTTTTTATTTTTTTTTATTTTTTCAAAGATAAATTAGACATTTTGTTTTAAAACAACATTAATTTTTTTAACATTTCCTTACAATAAATCCCTATTTTAATTATTTTGTTTTATTAAAAAATTACTTTAAAAACCAATTTTAAAATATTACGTAAAAATAATTTTATTTTATAGAAAAAAATCTTTTTAAAAAAACTATCTCTATAGAAATAACATTAATAAAAATCTATCTTTCTTAATTTATTAAATACTAATTATAATGTAAAAATAAATAGATAATATTATTAGTAATTAATACGATTATTTAATAGGAGAGAGAAACGGGAAAAATTTAATTAGAATTAATGTAGTGTTGACACGTAGCATTAGATAATTTTAAAAAGTGACATGTGTCAACTATAGTTACCCTTTTATTAGAATAGTTAGATTGTGTTTTGAAGAGTTTAAGCGTATTAACACGAATCATCATTATTTTTATAATTATTTATAGAGATAATTATTACAATAATTTAAACAATCAATCATAAACAAGAAAACTTGTTGCGCCATCAGGGTTCTACTCATTGTGCAAGGCTGCAAGAGTCAATTAAGATATCTACACAAGTTTTTTCATTGTATCTTGAGATCCAATTCGCCACAACCCATACTAGGCAAGTGGAACGACTTCGAAATTGTTTTAAGAAAAGAGAGCACTGACCTTGAAGCAATAAAAAGTAGATAATACAATTTGGCAACTAGGAAACATAAATCTTAAAAGCAATTTCCATGCAAAAAATGATATCTAAGAATTTTGCATAAACAATGGAAGTTATGTTCAAATTGGATTGTTATAAATGAAAAGATTCAAAAACGAAAACATCATCCCATCATTATTACAAGTACGTAAATTTCTGTTCATGTTCTTTATTTAAGAATGATTCAATGAGAATACAATAACATGTAATCTAACATGTGACTATGTGAGATTAGAATATGGACGAAATCCATAATTCTAACAACCAAAAGAATTTTAACATTTATGAATCCCATCAAAAGTAGTGAAAGGTTTTGCATATGTAAACGGAATAAAAAGGTTATTGTATCAATAGTTGGATCAAACGATGCAACAAAACAAGTGTTATTGTAGAAGCATCACAGTCGATGAAGTCAAGAGAGCTTTGAAGAAAATGGGAAGGGCTAAGGCGGTGGGGCCAGACAACATCCCGATAGAAGTGTGGAAGTGCCTTGGGGATGAGGGCCTACAATGGCTAACGGACTTATTCAACACCATCTTTAAGACAGGAAAGATGCCAGAGCAGTGGAGAAGCAATGTCATAGTCCCCATATATAAGAAAAAGGGAGATGTCCAATGTTGCGCAAATTACAGGGGAATAAAGCTATTGAGCCACACGATGAAGCTATGGGAAAGAATTGTTGACACGAGAATTAGACGAGAAACTCAGATAGCGGTAAACCAATTTGGATTTATGCCAGGACGCTCTACAACAGAAGCTATACACGTCATAAGGAGGATGATGGAGAAATATAGAGAAAAGAAAAGAGACCTACATATGGTATTCATTGACCTAGAAAAAGCCTATGACAGTGTGCCGCGGAAACTCATCTGGGAAAGTCTACGACGTAGAAAGGTACCAGAGAGGTATATCAAAATAATAAAGGATATGTATGACGGGGCAAAAACGTGTGTACGAGCACCTGTCGGAGACACAGACTACTTCCCGGTGGAAGTAGGACTCCATCAAGGATCGGCATTGAGCCCATTCCTCTTCACAGTAGTGTTGGACGAGATTACCAAGTCTATACAAGAGCCAGTACCATGGTGTATGCTGTTTGCGGATGATATCGTCTTAATATCAGAATCTAAGACCGTGCTTAACGAAAGATTAGAACAGTGGAGAGCAGCACTAGAACGCAGGGGCTTAAGGATAAGCCGCTCTAAAACAGAATACATGCATTGTAACTTTAGTGGTGAGGCCGAGGAGGACACCCAAATCAGTATCCAGGGAATGGCGGTCCCCCGGACATCTAGGTTCAAATACCTTGGCTCGTACGTACAGGAAGATGGAGAGATACACAGCGATGTAGCACACCGTGTACAATCAGGATGGTGCAAGTGGAGAGCAGCATCAGGGATTTTGTGCGATAAGAGGTTCCCAGCCAAACTAAAGGGAAAACTATACAGAGTGGCAGTACGTCCAGCTATGTTATACGGCACAGACTGTTGGGCCATAAAGAAATCGCACGAGAGACAAATAGAGGTCGCAGAAATGCGAATGCTGAGGTGGATGTGTGGACATACAAGATTGGATCGGATAAGAAACGACGTCTTTCGCCAGAGGCTAGAGGTGGCTTCTATCACAGAAAAAATAAGAGAGGGAAGATTAAGATGGTTTGGGCACGTGAAAAGGAGAACGATGGCAGCACCTGTCCGAGCAGTAGAGAACATCACCTTAGAGGGTAGGAGGAGTAGAGGTAGACCTAGGTTGACTTGGGACGAGGTTATTAGGAGGGATATGATAGACTTGCATCTTTCTGAGAACATGATCGAGGATAGAAGTGAGTGGAGGCGTAGAATTAAAATCAAGGACTTTTAGTGGGTTTTTGTGGGTGGGAAGGGTATACGGTAATATATGGCCGGACCACACTCGCTAGGTGTAGTTTTCCTCATATACCCTCTTTGGGTGTTACATGCCGTTTTTATTACGATTGTTATTGTTATTGACTGTGTTATATCTTTGTGTGAATATATATCTTTGTGTCGTATGCTTTATCTAATTCTTTATGTGATATATATCTGTGTGTTGTATGCTTTGTATTATGCTTGTTATTGTTATTGACTTTGTTAATGAGTCGGGGGTCTCTTCGGTAGCGGTCTCTCTATCTTTCTAGATAGGGGAAAGACATGCCACCATATACCCCTCCCAGACCCTGCTCTCCAGCGGGATACACTGGGTATGTTTGTTTGTTTGTTTGTTTGTTTGTTTGTATCAATAGTTAGGAACAAAATTTTACAACAAAGTAAAAAGTTAATTTTGTGGAATAACGATTTTCTATTTTAGGATTCAATGCACATAAACAACAAAGCATCTTTATTGTAAAAACCAATTACATTCAACATGGCTTGATACATCTTTATCGGGATATATGAATTAAACGAAAAGCAATTTCTTTTTTAAATATTAATTTGCCTTTAAACATTTTCTGGGATTAATTTCGACAAATTACAATTAAAATAAATGTGTTTAAGAAATATGTTTGGTTTGACGGATGAATTAATCGCAAAACAAAATGGTATCAAGAACGACAACCATGAGGGGAACATATGTAAACTCAAACCAATGCAATGCTTCACATGTCCGCAACCAAAATGATGTATTTCTTATCTAGGCTATAACTCCGTATATTATATGGGTTGAATAAGTAAACTATTAAATATAAATTAATGAAGAGTTAGGAACTGTAAAACATGAAATATAAGCTATGATTGAAATTACGTATAAATAAATATTTTGATTAGCTTATCATTTTAAAATAATATTACTTTGAAAAAATTTCGGTTTTTATCAATATCTCGTTGTTTAATACTCCGGGTTTGTCTTGAAAAATGTTTTCTTATAACTTTTGTTTTTTAAAAGATTGATTTAAAATATTTCATCATTTAAGTAAGTTTTATTGTTTTTAGAAAAAAAATTATAAGTTTAAACAAATTTGATTAAAAAATGTATTTTAAATCACAACTAGATGGCTTCCGTCTGCGCTTCGCGGCGGGTGAAAAACTATCACGACACGGCATAAATCTAGATTATAAGGCTAGAAATGTGTAACACCCCAACCCGGTGAGGCTGACGTGTCACTATTACAGATATCAAATCAAAAATCAAATCCATGATATTAAAGAGACGGTCAAAAGAAATAAATTCAAACCAATCAAATAATCCGAATGAACCTAATTAAGGTGTTCATTACATCAATTAAACTAAAAGATAATCTAGATCTTCAATCACTCTTCACTGATTTCCCGGATGGCCCTGATTACCTACAATTAAATAAGAAAACACCACAAAAGAAAATATGGCTGAGCCAAAAGTTGCTCAGTGACGGAAAGAACAATAGTAGTGACGATATAACGATAAAATGTATTATCAAATTCTACACACGAAACTATACAGAACTGATCATATAATACTGGAAACTGAAATCTGATTCTAAAAATATAATACTTATGTCTGTTACTGAATTGAACATGTAATACTGAAACTGAACTGATCTACACGACGGGCACACATAAATAAAATAAGTTGTGTAATTTAAGAAGTACCCAGAGCCAAAACTAAACTGATAAGCACATAGCTAGCTAGACTATGCACCAATGAGATGGTGTGTGGGCGTACACACATGATTCTATCCCCCGAAACTGAACTGATCTGAACTGAACTACTATCGATCCATCCGCCTCCCAAATAAATATGGCCAAAGTACTACTTGAGTACTAACGTGTTAAAGGAGACGCCGTGAACTATTTATAAACACCGTCACAAAAAGTGTCATGTCATTGACGTCACAATAACATGTCGGACAAGCTCGGGTAACAGAGTGCTAAATCAAATGGTAGTACAGCTACCAACATATGAGGTATCAATAAAATTATTTATGAGAACATGCAATAATGAGCACAAATTTATCAAATATATATTGCATGCTATAAGTCTCAACAAGTAAAATTAATAAGTCGAACGAGTCGGAACAGAACTAGATAAATAATGTTTGGCGACTAGTAAATGCAAAACGAGTCATATTAACGGAAACAAAGTATCAAAAATCCGTACTACAAAGTAACGGAATAATAGAATTTATACTATAATAAAAAGGACCAAGAATCCGTACCTTATCTTAACAAAGCAATCACGTCTAAGTCGAGCTCAAGTCGTACGGGAACCTACACTTAATTATTTGTGAGTTAGGCTCACAACTCTCGATATAAGTTATATTGATGTTCCGGCGACTACTAGTTCTTTTAGGATTTCTATATAATTGTGAAAAGACTTATCATCTCATGCTTGTTTTCTTATCTACTCCAAATATTTAAGACACTCATTTTATGGTTTTAATACTTTTCGTAAACCTTTGATTAATCATTATTATATAAAACAACCATCCAACTAAATTATTAACATTACAAGTATCCTTCAGAAACTATTTTTATAATTCAAATTGTTGTGATGGAGTAAGTTGTTAGACTTCAAATTTGACTTTTTCATGTGGTCTTCATAAACAACATAAACACTTAAGCTAAATTTAATGACCAAAGGTCCTAACCTAGTTTACTCTCAACTAACCCAACTCCTTATCCATTCAATAGTTCCTTACTAAACCACAAATTACATACCAGAACTTATCATTATTTACATTAGTTATATTATTATAAGGGGATAAATTTTAAAATAGTTTACAAAAGGTGATTTGAAGTTAGAAACCAATTAAGTGAGTAGCCTTCATGTTTTATTCACAAGTTACAATTTACTAATATTACCATTCATCAAATTCAGTATCACAAACCAATATCTATTAAAGTAACTAGAACATATATCACAACGAGAAATGGATGAATAGCTATCATGTGGTTTTAAGACTATTAACAATCATTCCAATGATGCTTAGTCGCCGGAACAAAGAGAACGAAATAGAACCACATATGACGTCGACACACACTGGGTCGAATCGGTACCTTGTTTTTTGCAGCGAGCGGTTAGCTTCAGTGATTTGGAGTCGAAGGATTATCGAATCAAACCAATATAACGCGAAAGGCAGCAGCGAGAAAGGTAATGGTGCTGTATATACCGACGGAAGATAGCGACAAACTTCAAGTTAAAGTATTGCGACGCGGGATTTAAAAGAAGGAACAAACTGAATTACTTCATACCTTGTCGCGCGAAGTTTGCAGAAGAGAACAGATAACAACTTGTACGGCAGTGACGACAATCGTCGGTGTCGGTTTCGTGAAACGGAGAGGCTGATCGGTGATGGTTGGTTCCGGTGGTGGTTCGAGCGAGAGATTGAAAGCTATATAACAGCCAATTCTTATATAACGAAAGTTGTTCAACCACTATATTATTAGAAAGTTGTTCAACCACTATATTATTAGAAAGTTGTTCAACCACTATATTATTAGAAAGTTGTTCAACCACTATATTATTATTATTATTATTATTATGGGTATTATAATTCTACCCCCCATAAAACAATTTCGTCCACGAAATTGCTAGGTACGGATCGAACAAAGATATGACATAACGTACACGGAGTAATGAAAATCAACAAGTGAACGAAATCACTCATAATTATTCAATTGCTGAAACGGAATCGATTCGATAGACGAAATCGTATAAGGGATGACTAATGTGATGTTCGAGAAACAGATAACTGATAACCTCATAACTGATACTAGAACACATAAATGATAATAACTAAGAGGTAAATAGATACGGATATTGAGAACGGATTATGTCTTCTATCTCCCACGTAGCTTCGCGTTCAGAATGGTTTTTCCATAATACCTTAACAAAAGGAATAGTTTTCTTACGCATAATGCGTTCTTGTCAGTCAAGGATGGCCTCAGGTTCTTCCTCGAACGATAAGTCTTCACGAATTAGATGAAGCGGATAATTCACAATGTGAAGAGGATGATAATGGTACCCCCTTAACAAAGATACATGAAAGACGTTATGCACATGTGACAGTTGAGGTGGTAATGCTAAACGGTAGGAGACTTCACCAACCCTCTCTAAAATCTCAAATGGCCCGATGAATCTAGGGCTGGGCTTTCCTTTGATGCCAAAACGACGTACACCTCTGCACGGTGAAACTCTTAAAAATACTTTATCACCAACCTTAAACTCCAAAAGTCGATGGTGTCGATCTGCATAACTTTTCTGTCTACTTTGAGCTTCCTTTAACTTTTCTCTAGCAATAGCAACTTTCTCATTCGTGATCTGAACTAACTCGGGTCCTTCGATGACTCTTTCACCGACCTCTTCCTAACAAATAGGTGCTCTACATTTACGACCATACAATAATTTGAAAGGTGCCATGCCAATGCTAGCTTGCCAACTATTGTTGTAAGCGAACTCGACCAAACACAAGTACTCATCCCAGTTCCCGGTCCACTCTAAGGTACAAGCTCGAAGCATATCCTTAATTGTCTGAATAGTACGCTCCAACTGACCGTCAGTTTGAGGATGGAACGTTGTACTAAACCTTAACTTAGTACCCCATGTGGCTTGCAAACCCTTCCAAAAGCGAGAAGTGAACCTCGGGTCTCGATCAGACACGATAGACACCGGAGTGCCATGAAGTCTAACAATCTCTTGTGTAAACACTTCAGATAGTTTGCTAACCGAAAATCCTTATTGAATTGGGAAAAAATGAGCCGACTTTGACAATCTGTCAACTACAACCCATATTGCATCATTCTTCTTGAATGTTCTTGGCAACCCTGTCACAAAATCCATAGAAATATCCTCCCATTTCCATACAGGAATAGGTAGTGGCTGAAGCAAACCACTAGCTCTCTGATGCTCAATCTTGACCTACTGACAAGTAAGACAACGGCTAACATACTTAGCCACATCCTCTTTCATTCCATTCCACCAAAAGTTCCGACGAAGATCCCGCTACATCTTAATAGATCCAGGATGAATAGAGAATGATGAACTATGTGCTTCGGCTAATAAAGATTCTCGAAGAGTCGAATCATTTGGCACACACAACCGCTTACCACACCAAATAACTCCATGCTCATCTACTTTGAATTCTGATTGTTTACCATTCTCCACATTCTGTAAGATTGCCCAGAGTTCACCATCGTCTTTTTGTGCATTCTTAATCCGGGATATCAAGTCTGACTCAATCTGAAGTCTAGCGAGATACCCGTCGCTCTTGCCAATATGTAGGTCAACACCCAATCTATCAAGATCGGTAATATTCTGAGGCTGTAGCTGTAGGGAGGCTACTGTACCTGAGCTCTTCCTGCTAAGAGCATCGGCTACCACATTGGCCTTTCCCGGATGATACTGAATGTTGGCAGCATAATCTTTTAACAACTCTAACCATCTTCTCTGCCTCATGTTTAGTTCCTTTTGTGTGAAGATATATTTCAAGATCTTGTGATCAGTAAAAATATCACAAGTCTCTCCGTAAAGATAGTGACGCCATATTTTCAACGCGAAAATAACAACAGCAAGTTCAAGATCATGCGTAGGATAATTAACCTCGTAAGGTTTCAACTGCCGTGAAGCATAAGCAATGACTTTACCATGCTGCATTAGCACACATCCGAGTCCCTTTTTAGAGGCATCGCTGTAAATATGATATCCACCCGTGCCCGATGGAAGTGTGAGAATCGGAGCAGACACCAATCTTTTCTTGAGCTCTTCAAAACTTTTTTGTCGTTCGTCATTCCAAGAGTACTTAACCCCTTTCCTCAACAGTTGCGTAAGGGGTAAAGCTATAACAAAAAAACCTTCGACAAATCTACGATAGTAACTAGCAATGCCAAGAAAACTATGGACTTCTGTGGCTGAGGTAGGTCTAGGCCCCTTAGTGATCGCCTCTATTTTAGCAGGGTCCATCATAATACCATCCGTAGAAACGACATGACCCAAAAAGGCTACCTGATTCAGCCAAAATTCACACTTTGAAAATTTAGCATAAAGCTTCTTTTCACGTGGTGTTTCGAGCACGATACGAAGATGATTCTTATGCTCCTCCCTACTTTTAGAATAAATTAAGATGTCGTCAATAAAGACAATGACGAACTTATCGAGGAACTTGCGAAAGACTCAGTTCATTAGGTCCATGAATATGGCCGGGGCATTAGTTAACCCGAACGGCATAACCAAGAACTCATAGTGACCATGCCGAGTACGGAAGGCAGATTTAGGGACGTCAGAATCTTTGATCTTTAGCTGATGGTAACCAGACCTCAGATCAATTTTAGAGAAACACTTTGCACCCTAAAGCTGATCAAATAAATCATCAATACGAGGCAGGGGTAACGATTACGGATAGTGATCTTGTTGAGTTCCCTGTAGTCAATACAGAGTCTCATAGAACCATCTTTCTTCTTCACGAACAAGACCGGTGCACCCCAAGGCGAGACGCTTGGTCTAATAAATCCCAAATCTAGTAACTCCTGTAACTGCTCCTTTAACTCCTTAAGCTCCATAGGTTCCATACGATACGGTGCCTTAGAAATCGGCTCAGCACTAGGAATAAGATCAATAGTGAATTCTACCTCGCGATCTGGTAGAAGTCCGGGTAACTCCTCAGGAAACACGTCAGGAAAATCACATACAGTCGGATAATCGGATATTTTCGGCTCATCAGAAGATGTAACTTTCACTGAAGCTAGGAATCCCACACAATCGTGCGATAAGAACTTCTGAGCCTTAAACGCATAGATGATTTTCAACGATTTCCGAGGCTGAGTCCCTTGATAAACGAGTTCAGGGCATTGAGGATTTCCAAATAAAACACGACGGGTCTGGCATTCAATAGTAACATGATGTCGAGTTAACCAGTCCATACCAAGTATGACATCAAAGTCACTCATTTGTATGGGAAACAAATCAGCTTCACGAATAATAGACTCGATTCTGATCGGACAATCTCTGTAAACATGCGAGATGAGTGTCGAATCTCCTAATGGAGTAGTAATAGCCGAAGCGTGCTCTAAAGCAGTCAGTGTAGTCATCAAGTACTTAGCAAACAAAAGAGATATGACAGAATGCGTAGCGCCCGTATCAAATAAGACATAAATATCTCGCTTCCCAATGCAAAGGGTACCGGAGACCATACCTGGTGCATTAGCTGCTTCATTCGCAGTGAGTGCAAAAACTCGTCCTCCAGTTGCAGGTTTAGCTTGATTCCCTCCAACATCATCACGAGGGTCGCGCTGAGGGCAATCCCTAATCATGTGTCCTGCACGCCCGCATCTGAAACATAATCCTCCGGCCAGAAGACAAGCTCCCTTATGAAGTTTCCCTCATGTGTTACACTGAGGGGTAGCCTTCCGATCCTAATTAGGGTGTTGCTGATTTGGTGGTTGAGCACGAGTAGGAGCCTGCTGAGTCTGATTAAGTTGATTTCTGGTTCTGGTTTCGATTCTTCCATGATCGAGAGTTATTGTTGTTGTTGCGATCAAAACGGTTTCGACGGTCTCATGGTGGTGAAGACTGATTCTTATTCGTATGAGAAGAAGACTGATCCTGGTCAGTCTCTCTAGGCCGCGTGCGGTTATCATCATACGACTTCTTTCCATTCTTCTTATCATTATATAAGTTTTTAACAGCATCAACCACTTCATTAATATCTTTAAACCGATGATTCAATATAAACTTTCGATTTCTTTCACATATGGCCCACTAAAAATTTTCTGTCTGCTCATGCGGTGAGCCTGCAGATGCACCAAGAAAACTCACTAACCGCGTAAATCGTGTCTTGAAATCTGTTATGTGCTCGTTATCCCTCTGTCTAATATTAGCATACTGTCTACGATACTCAGTGCGGTCAGCAGCGGTGAAGTACTCCTCATAAAACAATCCTCGGAATTCATCCCAAGGAAGTGTAGCTGCATATTCGTTTCCTCCTCTAGCTTGTTTCACAGTCGTCCACCATCTATGAGCATCATCCTCTAACTTGTATGTAGCCAGCCTTACTTTGTATACGTCTTCAACACCAAGTACCTCAAACAATTTCTCAATATGACTGATCCAATTTTGCACCTCGACCAGATCGCTAGAAGTACTGAAAGACTTAGGCCTTTGCTTCTGAAAACGTTCCAACCAAACATGATTACCATCACGGGGTGGTTGTGTATTACCACCGGAGGGTGCTCCTGTATTGTTTCCACCAGGTGGCGCCCCTATGGCATTACCACCAGATGATGCCCCTGTGGAGTTTCCACCAAGTGGTGCGCCAGTGGCGTTTCCGTCAAGTGGTGCGCCAGTGGCGTTTTCGCCAAGTGGTGTGCCAGTGGCGTTCCCGGATGGTGGTGCTCCAGTAACGTTTCTAACTGGTGGCATTCTAGTGGCATTGCCAGTGGGTGGTGTCCCTTGGTTTACAACCATATTAGCCTGCTGTATTTGCTGGAAAACAGTTTGGGCAGTCTGAGCCATCATGTTAGGGAGCATCCCCGAAATAGCGGTGTTGACCGCATTAGCAACCAGTGCTTCCAAGTTTGCATCAGATGAGGAGGCATTCGAGTTATTATGGTTGTTCACACGTCTCTTAGGAGCCATCTGAATTGAAGATATACGTGTGAGCATAAGAATCTAGATTGGAAAAAAGAGTTAGATCCTTACCCAACGTCTACCCATTACCTCACAAGTTTAATTATTAATGTTTAAGTTTTCTACAGGAAAGAGCCTTGGCTCTGATACCATAACTGTAACACCCCAACCCGGTGAGGCTGACGTGTCACTATTACAGATATTAAATCAAAAATCAAATCCATGATATTAAAGAGACGGTCAAAAGAAATAAATTCAAACCAACCAAATAATCCGAATGAACCTAATTAAGGTGTTCATTACATCAATTAAACTAAAAGATAATCTAGATCTTCAATCACTCTTCACTGATTTCCCAGATGACCCTGATTACCTACAATTGAATAAGAAAACACCACAAAAGAAAATACGGCTGAGCCAAAAGTTGCTCAGTGACGGAAAGAACAATAGTAGTGACGATATAACGATAAAATGTATTATCAAATTCTACACACGAAACTGATACAGAACTGATCATATAATACTGGAAACTGAAATCTGATTCTAAAAATATAATACTTATGTCTGTTACTGAATTGAACATGTAATACTGAAACTGAACTGATCTACATGACGAGCACACATAAATAAAATATGTCCTGTAATATAAGAAGTACCCAGAGCCAAAACTGAACTGATAAGCACATAGCTAGCTAGACTATGCACCAATGAGATGGTGTGTGGGCGTACACATATGATTCCATCCCCCGGAACTGAACTGATCTGAATTGAACTAGGATCGATCCATCCGCCTCCTAAATAAATATGGCCAAAGTACTACTTGAGTACTAACGTCTTAACGGAGACGCCGTAACTATTTATAAACACCGTCACAAAAAGTGTCATGTCATTGACGCCACAATAACTGTCGGACAAGCTCGGGTAACAGAGTGCTAAATCAAATGGTAGACAGCTACCAACATATGACGTATCAATAAAATTATTTATGTGAACATGCAATAATGAGCACAAATTTATCAAATATATATTGCATGCTATAAGTCTCAACAAATAAAATTAATAAGTCGAACGAGTCGGAGCAGAACTAGATAAATAATGTTTGGCGACTAGTAAATGCAAAACGAGTCATATTAACGGAAACAAAGTATCAAAAATCCGTACTACAAAGTAACGGAAGAATAGAATTTATACTATAATAAAAAGGACCAAGAATCCGTACCTTATCTTAACAAAGCAATCACGTCTAAGTCGAGCTCAAGTCGTACGGGAACCTACACTTTAATTATTTGTGAGTTAGGCTCACAACTCTCGATATAAGTTATATTGATGTTCCG
Organism: Flaveria linearis; assembly: GCA_024085815.1. Taxonomy (NCBI): domain Eukaryota; kingdom Viridiplantae; phylum Streptophyta; class Magnoliopsida; order Asterales; family Asteraceae; genus Flaveria; species Flaveria linearis. The sequence goes on along the minus strand of CM044001.1, from coordinate 36,648,146 downwards.
GCGACTACTAGTTCTTTTAGGATTTCTATATAATTGTGAAAAGACTTATCATCTCATGCTTGTTTTCTTATCTACTCCAAATATTTAAGACTCTCATTTTAGGGTTTTAATACTTTTCGTAAACCTTTGATTAATCATTATTATATAAAACAACCATCCAACTAAATTATTAACATTACAAGTATCCTTCAGAAACTATTTTTATAATTCAAAGTGTTGTGATGGAGTGAGTTGTTAGACTTCAAATTTGACTTTTTCATGTGATCTTCATAAACAACAGAAACACATAAGCTAAATTTAATGACCAAAGGTCCTAACCTAGTTTACTCTCAACTAACCTAACTCCTTATCCATTCAATAGTTCATTACTAAACCACAAATTACATACCAGAACTTATCATTATCTACATTAGTTATATTATTATAAGGAGATAAATTTTAAAATAGTTTACAAAGCAGTAGGTGATTTGAAGTTAGAAACCAATTAAGTGAGTAGCCTTCATGTTTTATTCACAAGTTATAATTTACTAATATTACCATTCATCAAATTGAGTATCACAAACCAATATCTATTAAAGTAACCAGAACATATATCACAACGAGAAATGGATGAATAGCTATCATGTGGTTTTAAGACTATTAAAAATAATCCAATGATGCTTAGTCGCCGGAACAAAGAGAACGAAATAGAACCACATATGACGTCGACACACACTGGGTCGAATCGGTACTTTGTTTTTTGCAGCGAGCGGTTAGCTTCAGTGATTTGGAGTCGAAGTATTATCGAATCGAACCAATATAACACGAAAGGCAGCAGCGAGAAAGGTAATGGTGCTGTATATACCGACGGAAGATAGCGACAAACTTCAAGTTAAAGTATTGCAACGCGGGATTTAAAAGAAGGAACAAACTGAATTACTCCATACCTTGTCATGCGAAGGCTGCAGAAGAGAACAGATAACAACTTGTACGGCGGCGACGACAATCGTCGGTGTCGGTTTCGTCAAACGGAGAGGCTGATCGGTGATGGTTGGTTACGGTGGTGGTTCGAGCGAGAGATTGAAAGCTATATAACAGCCAATTCTTATATAACGAAAGTTGTTCAACCACTATATTATTAGAAAGTTGTTTAACCACTATATTATTAGAAAGTTGTTCAACCACTATATTATTAGAAAGTTATTCAACCACTATATTATTATTATTATTATTATTATTATTATTATTATTATTATTATTATTATTATTATTATTATTATTATTATTATTATGGGTATTAAAAAATGTTGTGTCGTGACTGTAAAAGTCGATTGCCATGCATAACGACACAAACGACATGTGTATGTTAATATCCTTCGTTACTGGCTTGACTGTGGTTCTTTGTGACTTCAACATTAGTTTATCATGCCAAAGCAAAGCATCGACGCCAACACCATCTCCACGTGCCATCGCAATGACCACCATCACCATCGCCAACTTTAACAACAACATAGAGGCCAATGGTTACCACGGCCACTGGTGACAAAATCGAATAGTCGCCACCGGTGACGACACTGATGTTAAAGGAGTCAGCTGAGGTCAGCTTTTCCGACTGCGTCTACCAGTCATCCTCTCCCACATACACACACTCTCTCTAAAACAATAGATAACACTTTACATATTAAACCTCACAATAAAATTTTTGAAAAGCATTTGTAGCCCAAATTTAATAAACTCCAGGTTTCCTATTCATTCCATTGCTTTATTAATATTATGTAATACTTAGTTTTTATTTAATGAAAAAATATAATTTATAAATTATTGTTTCAAAAGTACTTGGATTATAAAATAAAGAGAGAAAGAAAAAAAACGAAAATTAATTATTTGACTTTTTTTAAAATGAAATTATTAGTTTTGGCAGTAAAATAAATGGGAGAGTGGTTGTAAGAATGACATGTGTCAAAAAGTTTAAATAATTATTAGGATAAATTTCGACATAAAAGTTTTTATTATAAATAGATATATATTATTTCTATTACTTTTAATCCTCTATGTCGGTGGGAAGGATTTTTTGATTTTCTTTTTTATATTATATATTATATATATGTTGGTGGGAATTTTATTAATAATATTTAATTGATAAATGGAAATGAATTGAAGCCTAAATCCAATTTTAACTTTGGCTGAATGGTTAGTTAGTTGGATTATAAGGAAAAGGACACGGGTTCAATCCCACTCAGACCTATGTTTTATTTTATATCTCCTTATCACTACTATACACACACATTAATATAAATATACTAAAAAATTACAATAACTATATGAAAGATTTGTTTTTTTATGAAAAAAAGTTAATCTTCATAATCTTTTTACAAATATTTTATTTTTCTTTCTATAACTTTTGAAAAGAATATATCGTTACAACGTATAACTGTTGGTTAGTCTATCATGTAATTTAAGTGTATATCTAACCAGACCGTTTTCTTTAATAATCGTTGTTTGACAAATGACATCGATGTACTTTTATGTTTAAAACAGTTATGGGATTTCTACATAGAAAACATGTTTAGATTTCTTACTCTTTTGTGCTAATATGGTTCACACGACTCTACAAAAAAAATCCCCGTGGCAGCGTGCAGGGATCCAATCCTAGTTATTATGTTTATTCTCCTAATATATCTCTATATATGTATTTGTATTGTATAACATAACTAATCAATGGATAAACATCTCCTCTCTATATATATCTTTCTTATATTCGTTGTTATTAGGCTAGTTTTACAACACATTATCGGTACGAAAGTGGTCTCTCTAATACATATAAAAAGATCGAGATTTGTGTTGCATAGGTGAAAGTTACGAGTCTATCATTATATCTTAGCATTACTGGTGGTTGTCATCTTTGTAGTTATGTTCGTATTCATTCTAATTATGTTATAGAAATAAGCAATCAAATAAGAGAAGATAGAAGGTGAATCAACATGAGTGCATCTTCATCGTAACATGCTAGTCTTCCACCGCCAAAGTACCTTTTTAACCCCACAATTAAAGTTTAAAGTTTAAGTGACTTATAACTTTATTTAATTGGAAATTAATCTAATTATATGTGTTAAAATATTTATGTGTTTGATGTATTTATAATTATACTTTTATTTAAAATAGAATGGAATGAATAGTAATTTATGAAATCTGAAACGTCACCAAAGGCAGTCCGCTGGGACCACCGGCCACGACACTGTTGCGATGATGATCCTCTGTTTCAATGGCCTTTTTACAACAAGGGCGAGAGCGTTGGGGGTCGTAGGTGTCGGCGCGGAGGCGTTGGCCGTTCCATGTTGGGTCTGTTTTGGGGTGTCTTGGTTCGGTGATGATGGATGTGTATTCATTTGAGACTGTCTTTTTTGTGACCCATTTGGTCATTGACGATGAATGCATATTCATCTAAGAACCTTCTTAGTTCATTTTTATATAACCTTGATTTGAGGTCGATGACAATAAGGGTTGTCTTATTTGATAACCTTTGTTTTGTTTCATTTGAGGTCGATGACAATAAGGGTTGCCTTATTTGATAACCTTTGTTTTGTTTCATTTATGGGATTTCTACTACTCTCTCTGTTAGGTGGGGTTTCACCCTTATTATGATTGCTCTTGCTTTAAAACCCTAACCTGTTATATGAATGGGTCGATGATTACAGGTTGGTACCACATGATGATGATAATGAGGTGTGCCTCATCTGAGACGATGATTTGTGGTTTTTGGCCTTCAATCCTCATCTTCAACTCTTTGCGACGTGTGGATTGTAATGTGGGGAAACTTCCTTATCTGAGACTATGTGATTATTAAATATGGTTGGTTCTATTAATGAAGATGAGGGTTATGTTGTTTGGTCAGTGATGATGTGTGACGGTTCAACTAAGGCCTGTTTGTTGGTGTTGATTGTTGGTCTCTCTTGTTGGTTTGGTTGTTATTTTTATACTTTTTAGTTTGGTGACTTGGTGTTGATGATGAAAGGTAGAACACGTGTTTTTTTATTTTAACAATGAGCGTTTTGTTGAAAAAATATTACTAGATTGCTTTCTGTTGTTGCATGTTCCGGTGAGGATCTTCCGTTGCGATGCGTTTGAATGGTTTCTTTGTTTAATTTATTGTTTTCTATTGTGTTGGTGTTGCATATTTTTATTTTTTGAAATTTTGCTGGATCTTTTCGATGAATATCAGCAAGTCCACGGTGTTGAATTTGACTTTCATTACTATTTTTATTATGTTTAAATCGCTTATCTTCTAGATTATTTTTTCTAAATTATTCTCTGTAACTTTATCTAGACAAACAATTCATGCGATTATGGGTTTTAAGGTGAGCTAACCTTCTGTTGGAATCGAACGGTGGCGGCGAAATATTGAGAGGTGGGGGGTGGGGGGGTTACATATTTTACGTGAAGAAAAAAATCCTTCTCGAGACTATGCTTTGAAAACATCATATTTATTTTGAAAATATGTATGAATGTGAAGAGTTATCTAATTATGTCACTAGGGAAATAAAGTAAAAAAATATTGATTATTTTGTTTGAATATTAAAATAAGTGAATCTTATAAAAATAATATTTTTTGTTGTTAGATTAATATCAATAATATTTCTTTAAATGGTAAATGTAAAAAACACTTATATATTAATTTATAATATTGCTTAAAATAAAAAAAATCAGAGCGGGATCGATTGTAGTCTATGTCGTTGAGTTATACAAGTGGGCCAATTTTAGTCTCCACGTAGTATGTGCCGCCGCCGCAACGCACGGCGGGTTAAAAACACTAGTTAACGGAATGAGAGGAATATATCATTTTGGGTTATATGTAATTTTGGCCAGGACATTTTGTTTATTTCTGTTTTGGCCCCTAACCTCACCAACCCTTAGCTGCAGCGGTTTTTACCATTTCTTAAGCATGATGTACAGCCATTGTTATGAGGGTTAGTTCGGACCGGCCGGTCCGACCGCGGTTCGCCATAGCTACCGATTAGATCAGGGGTGCTTCATTTTGAAGGCATTGAACCGGCCAGTTTATCTCGAGTTGGCGCCAAACCCGGCTGAACCGGGGGGTTGGACCGGTTGGATTGGTTTTTATATATTTAAAACTTTCAATATTTTTTACATATATTTATTAAATAATTAAAATTTTATCCGGTTCTCAACCGGTCCGACCGGTCCAACCAGTGAACTAGTAAGACATCTGGTTCATTGTCCGATCGGATACGGAAAAAATTGTATACAATATTTTAGTATTTACAACTTTTGAACCTTTAGGTACAAGCCATGCTTTGGGGTTTGAAACATCATTAAACCATCCGCATAACCCTACGACTAGGGTGGGCGTAGAGTGTCACACAAGGTGAAGACAAAAAGTGGATTAGGTTTGTTGATTATTTTGTAATGCATTGTGTTTTTTAAAAATTGTTAAATTTTCAAATAACACAATGCTTAAAATGTAATTTTTATTTATTTTTCAGTTAATTGTGTAATCCTAATTAGGTCATTGTGTAATCATAATCAGGTCATTGTGTAATCTTGATTAAGCAGCTCATTATGTCTATTGCTAATCATTGAGTCTAATGCTAGTCACAGTGTTACCTATTGTGTCTAATGTTAATCATTATGTTTTTTAAAATGGTGATTTTAATTGACACAATGCTAAAAATGTAAATTTTTTTATATTTTTTCTAGTTCATTGTGTAATTCTGATTAGATAATTATGTAATACTCGTCAAGTAGATCATTGTGTGTATTGCTAACTATCGAGTCTAGTGTAGGTTATTGTGTGGCCTATTGTGTCTAGTATTGACTATTGTGTTATGCATTGTATTTTTAAATTGATGATTTTCAAATAACATATGTTGAAAATGTAATTTTTTATGTTTTTCTGTTTATTATTTAATCCTGATCATGCCATTATGTGATTATCATCAAGCAGCTCATTATGTCTATTGCTAATCCTTATGTCTATTGCTAATCATTATGTCTATTGCTAATCATTATGTCTATTGCTAATCATTGAGTCTAGTGTTCATTATTATGTTACCCATTATGTCTAATGTTAACTATCATGTCTAATGTTGACCATTATGTCTAATGTTGACCATTATGTTATGAATTGTTTTCAAATGATGATTTTTGAATAACACAATAATAAGAAATGTAAACTTTTTTATGTTTCAAGTTCATTGTAAATTACTGTGACAACCGGTAAATTTCAGGTCAATACCCGACCTGACTTAGTCATAATCATACATATTTTACATGAGTTTCAATTGCATTCTAATTATTTGACGTCATTTCATGCATAACATTTCATGCATCGGTGATTCGGTGTAATTACCATTTCGCATACGATACAACCGGTACACACGAGCATTGATGATAATTAATATATGTGTACTAATAAATACTTTAAAATGTTTCAAAGTATTTATATTCTAGTATTTCAAAGTATTTTAAATTCCAAATTTAATACATTGAAAAAGCTTAAAGTTAAAAATAAGCCTAATCGTGTAAATTGATATTTTGCACGAAACGAATTCTTTTAATGCAACCACTAACTACATGATACATGATTAACATACAACCAATATTAAATATATGATATTATACAAGTTCTTGTAGTATTTTAATGTATTTAAAAAAGAGTAAAAAGTAAAAATATAAAAATATGTAAAAATACAAATAGTGCAACAAATATCACCCAAATACCCTAGACTACTAAAAAAAATCCCCATTTTTCATCTCTTTGGCCGTCCCACCCACTCATCCTTTCCAAAATTTCTTGAAAATGTTATGGACTTTTACTAAGAGTTCAAGACTTGTCTTTTTTTATGAAGCTCTTTTGATGTTGATTAAAGGGACCTAACCCCATTACCACAAGTGGAGTGCTCCATCTCATCCATCCTTTTCAATAAGACGATACATCAATATTGCAAAAACCTATGCTAAAAGGGTGCAAGGCTATAAAACATGCAAGCACTTCATTCACCAATCATAGAAACACAAATCACCAACACCACCCAAAGCAGTCTTTTCTTTCTTTCTCCCCTTCAAAAATTCAGCCAACCCATCACCACCCTCACTTCACCGTCTTTTAAACTTAAATCTTGCAAATCTTGTGTGTTTAAGTGTCCTTGGTTGAAGATCAAGCAATTTTTGAAGCTTCCAAGCATCCTACAACATCTTCTCCAAGACTACCTTCTCCTTCTCCTTGCTTGTTTAAGGTTAGCACCTTGTTCCCAATCTTCTATACATCACCATGATGTGTTCATGTTCACTAACTCATCCAAAAGTGCTCTAGCAAAGTTTAAAAAAGTAACAAAACATGTAAGACATTTTCTGGCAGATTCATGTTTTGCGTTTTAGGCACCATAACTCAACCTAAACATGGTCAAATGAACCTTTTCTTGATCCTAACATTAACTTTAGAATGTCTAGTTTTTAACGCATCCAATCTTGAAATTTTTAGATAAGTATAACCCATCCAAAACGTACAAACATGATTAAAGTGTTGAACCTGAGTTTTTTGTAGATTAGATAAGGCAGAAAGATTGAGGCATAAGTTATGCTTAAAGTAATCAAATGGAGTTTTTTATTCTGTGGTAATTTATCTTAAGATGTTAGGTTTAAAAGTACTATAGACTCTATTTGTTAATGTAGGGTTTGGCCTCTCAAAAAGGTGAAATCCATGGACATGTACAGAAAAAAATGCTGCACTAACATCTGTTGCTTCATGACCCATTTTGAGCCATTTAAACTTAGTTACATATTACAAGATATACCTTTTTGGAAGCCTAAGACGTAGATCTAGATGTGATAAAAATATCAGACTTTATAAAAATTCTTTGTATCATGAAAAGAGGATGACAACCAGACCCAAAAATCCTCTTGATTCTGTCAAATGTCCATATTTATATAAAGTATACCTTTGGAGGTATTTGGTAAAAAGAAAACTCATACACATGGAAAGTATAATGTCATTATACTTAATATAAAACCCATTTAGTACATTATATATTTTTAGGAAAATAACTATAAAGACAAGAATCTAAATAAAACATTAACGACTCGACGTGTGTAACTAGTCAATTGACATTTTTAAAACTTTGTAGATGAGTTATGCATGGCCATCTAGGGTTAGTAATCATGACCTCATGAATATATTATGATTTTGTTTAGGAGATTCCTAGACCAATCATACGTACAGACTATTGCTAGTATTCACGCGTGCATTATATGTGAGTTTCACGGCCTCATTTTTACTTACTTTCCTTTTCGGGGAGATTACATGCAAATTACAAATTTTCTTGGACACATTTACTTGTCAATGATTTCACATGTTATATAAGTTGTTTACTTACCGAATGAAGTCCCTTGTTATCGGACAGTTAGTTTATTTCCCTAAGCGAGGTAATCATGGATAGTACTATTGGGTTTGACTACCCCCATCCGGGTTAATTACCCTAACCTTGACTGGAGGTCTAAACGGGTGCATTATTAGCCTGTTCACCCCTGTGCTTACGGTAGGCATGGGTAGGGGCAATCTATTACATTTATAGTATAGCTTCAGTTGCGGTGCTTATAGATATGGTAGTATTGTATAATCGACAATCAAATCATGGAAAGATTTATGGTCCATTACACTGTTTACTATTACTTTAAAACCTGTGAACTCACCAACTTTATATTGACATATTTTCATGCATGTTTTATCAGGTATTTGACATTTGCATCAAGCTAAGCTAGCTTGGACCGCATCACATTTAGGGCCATTCATGCTATTGGCTCAGTTATTTATGTATTAGTCGTGTTTTGAAAACAATTTATATTAACTCTATTGCTTCCACAATTCAACTCTGAAAACAATTATGTATTTTTAAACTTATTTGCAACGTATGTTTACTAAACCATGTAGTGGTCGATCAGTGACTGTGATTCCACGACGATCGCACCCCGCGGGAAACCGTTGCGGTTTAGGGGTGTGACAGATTGGTATCAGAGCCATTGGTTATAGGGAATTAGGTTGCATTTAGTGAGCCTAGACTATAACCATAGCTCGTCGCATTGCCTTAGTACATTATGCATTAACTTAAATTATATTATATGTACTTGTGTGTTGCCTTGTCATAGAGATGTCGTCTGCATCGATGCCGATCTTCATTTTTTGTTCGGATGAGGAGTATGAGCTGACATCTTTGACCTCGTCTACAGGATCTACACCTGCCATTCTGACACCTACGTCCCACGTTGTGCTCTAGCCTACTAGCCCCACTTAGGCCGAAACCCTTCACCTCTTCCTATTGCTGTCACCTCCCACTACAGACCTCAATTGTGACACCACTAAGGCCATACCTACGGCCCGATATTCTGGGTTACCTCCCCCTCCCCCAGGCACATATTGGTGGATGTCTGCACCCCAGGTTCATGCTAGTCTCCGGAGGAGCTCATTCCAGGAGTTACGCGCATCATTGTACCGATGATGCCAATGGCCATTCCGGTGACCGAGTCACACATTTTTATCGAGCCATCACTTGAGCCTAGCCACACGGCCACTGATGCCCAGCCAGCTGACCCAGCCCCCAAGCTAGTCGATACCCTCCCCGAGCCTACTGATTTCACCCCTCAGCCAGCCGACAATGAGGTAAAACATTGATTCTGAGACTACTGAATTCGTTCTCACAAACGGCCGAAACCGACCCAGTGGATTCCGAGCCGGCACCTACTGAGTCCATTCCTTATTCTGTTGACTCTATTCCGTAGCCAGTCAACCCTATTCCCCAGCCTACTGATTCAGCCTCCTAGCTTACTGACCCTACTCCTTGAATTCCTAGCACTGATTCTTATGATCTCACTTCTAAGCCTGCTAACTCCACCCTGCAGATATCCAACATCACATCATTATAGCATTATCACCACCCTCGTTTCAACCCTACTAGACTTACCTTGGGGATGTGCTTTAGTTGCACACACCTAAGAATTGAGTTCATATCCCAATTTCTATTTTCTTCAATACGGGTGTCAATAAGAGTTTTGTTACTAGCAGTTATAGTCATTACATAAAATTACACCGACATATTTAGCTTGTAAGTATACGATAGGTTTAACTGATGGTAAATTAATCGAAACAAATAAGATAATAAAAGGATGCACTTTGAATTTGGTGGATCACTCGTTCAATATAGATTTATTACCCGTAACTCTTGGGATTCGACATCATTATTGGCATAGATTGGTTGTCGAAAAGTCAAGCGGAATATGTTTGAGAAGATTATTTACATTCCACTTCCAAATATAGAGAAAATATCTATTCAAGGAGAAAGGCGTGGCACTATGCTAAGGGTCATTACGTTTTTAAATCCCGGAAGTACTTACAAAAAGTCTACCATGCAATCTTGGCACACGTGGTAGAGAAGCAAGCGGATGAGAAAAGAATCGAGGAGATACCTATCGTGCGAGAGTACCTGGAAGTCTTTCCCGAGGACTTGCCCGGACTTCCACCCCAAAGACAAGTCAAATTTCGAATTGACTTGGTACCTGGAGTTGCTCCAGTAGCACGATCACCATACCGACTAGCACCATCAGAGATGCATGAGTTGTCAACTCTATTGCAAGAATTGTTAGTTAAAGGATTCATAAGGCCGAGTTTCTCACCCTGGGGAGCTCCGGTCTTGTTTGTCAAGAAGAAGGATGGATCATTCCGATAATGCAGTGACTACCGAGAATTAAACAAAATCACTATCAAGAATAGGTATCCACTTCCACGAATCGATGACTTATTCGATCAACTTCAAGGTTCTAGCTATTACTCAAAAATTGATTTATGTTCGGGATACCACTAATTACGAATCCAAGAGGAGGATATCCCTAAGACCGCTTTCCGAACTCGTAATGGTCACTACGAGTTCATGGTCATGCCATTTGGGTTAACCAATGCACCATCCGTATTCATGAATCTCATGAATAGAGTGTGCAAACCCTACTTGGATAAATTCATGATCGTCTTCATCGATGACATTTTGATATATTCACGAATCAAGGATGAGCACGAACAACATTTAAGGTTAATCTTGGAACTACTCAGGAACGAGAAGTTGTACGCAAAATTCTCAAAATACGACTTCTGGATCCGAGAAGTGCAATTTCCCGGGCATGTGGTTAACGAGAAGGGAATACATGTTGACCCACCCAAGATAGAGGCTATTAAGAACTAGGAAGCACCAAAGACTCTGACCGAGGTGCGACAATTCCTAGGACTTGCAGGTTATTACCGACACTTCATTGAAAATTTCTACAAAATAGCCAAACCGTTGACGACTTTAACCCAGAAAGATAGGAAGTTCAAATGGGGTGATAAACAGGAAGCGTCATTTCAATTATTGAAGCAAAAACTATGTTGTGCATCGATTCTGTCCTTACTAGAGGTAACTGATGGTTTTGTGGTGTACTGTGATGCATCACGACAAGGACTTCGCTATGTCCTAATGCAACATGAAAGTTATTGCTTACGCTTCTCGACAATTGAAAGTGCATGAGAAAAATTACACTACTCACGACCTCAAACTAGGAGCTGTCGTGTTTGCACTAAAGATTTGGCGACACTATTTGTATGGTACCAAGTGTACTATATCCACCGACCATAAAAGCCTTCAACACATCTTCGATCAAAAGGAACTGAACATGAGACAACGCAGGTAGGTTGAGTTACTAAACGACTATGATTGTGAGATTCGCTATCACTCTGGTAAGGCGAATGTTGTAGCAGAATCTTTGAGCAGGAAGGGACGAACCAAAACCTTACGAGTGCGAGTGTTGGGAATGACGATCCACACGAGTCTAACTACTCAAATTGGCGACGCTCAATCCGAAGCACTAAAGGAACAAAATTTGAAGGAAGAATCTATTTGCGGCATGGATAAACAATTTGAGATCAAGTATGATGGAGCTCGCTACTTCATGAATCGAATTTGGGTACCAAATTTTGGAAACTTAAGGGATCTTATGATGAACGAGGCACATAAATCCAGATATCCATCCATCCGGGGTCTGATAAGATGTATCAGGACCTGAAGGAGTTATACTGGTGGCCTAACATGAAAGCTGACATAGTCACTTATGTTAGCAAGTGCCTCACATGTTCAAAGGTTAAGGCAGAATATCAGAAGCCATCAGGACTACTGCACCAACAAAAATTCCACAATGGAAATAGGAACAGAATTCCATGGATTTCATAACAAAACTACCCAAGACATCTATCGGGTGCGATACGATTTGGGTAGTTGTGGACCGATTAACAAAGTCCGCACATTTCCTACCAATTAAAGAAACTGATAAAATGGAACGGTTGACCAGGATCTATCTCAAGGAGGTTGTCTCAAGACATGGTGTGCCAATCTCCATCATCTCCGATCGAGACAGTCGATTCACCTCTAGATTCTGGCAATCATTACAGAAGGCCTTGGGTACACGATTGGACATGAGTACCGCATACCACCCAGAAATAGATGGTCAGAGCGAAAGGACTATCCAAACATTGGAAGACATGCTTAGAGCTTGTGCGATAGACTTCGGACACCGTTGGGATACTCATCTACCTTTAGCTGAATTTTCTTATAATAACAGTTATCACACTAGTATTAAGGTTGCACCATCCGAAGCACTATACAGAAGGAAGTGTCGATCACCATTATGTGGGACCGAGGTAGGTGATAGTAAACTTACTGGTCCTAAGATCATACACGAGGCAACTGAAAAGATCACCCAGATTCAAAACCGCCTCAAAGCCGCGCGTGACCATTAGAAAAGCTACGCCGACATGCGACGCAAACCACTAGAATTCCAAGTGGGAGATAAAGTTCTACTTAAGGTCTCACCTTGGAAAGGAGTTATTCGTTTTGGTAAACATGGTAAACTAAACCCTAGATACATTGGACCATTTGAAATCCTGGCAAGGATTTGTCCTGTAGCGTACAAACTCAAGCTACCTCAAGAACTTAGTAGTGTTCATGACACTTTTCATGTGTCAAATCTAAAGAAGTGCTTGTTTCAAATGAAACCTTAGTTATACCACTCGATGAGGTTCAGATCGATGATCAACACCATTTTGTTGAGAACTTGTTGCGATCATGGATCGAGAAGTGAAGAGGATGAAACAAAGTCGCATCCCCATCGTGAAGGTCCGGTGGAATTCTAGACGAGGACCGACATTTACATGACCGACATTTACATAGGAACGCGAGGATCAAATGAAACTCAAATACCCTTACCTGTTTGAAACCTTAGCGACTAAAGAAGACACTGACTGAATTTCGGGACGAAATTCTTTCTAACATGGGGAGTATGTGACAATGGACAAATTTCAGGTCAATACCCAACCCGACTTAGTCATAATCATACATATTTTATGTGAGTTTCAAATGCGTTCTAATTATTTGACGTAATTTCATGCATAACATTTCATGCATCGGTGATTAGGTGTAATTAATTACCATTTTCGCACGCGATACAACCGACACACACGAGTGTTGGTGATAATTAATATATGTGTACTAATAAATACTTTAAAGTGTTTCAAAGTATTTATATTCTAGTGTTTCAAAGTATTTTAGATTCAAATTTAATACATTGAAAAAACTTAAAGTTAAAAATAAGCCTAATCGCGTAAATTGATATTTTACCCGGAATGAATTCTTTTAACGCAACCACTAACTACATGATACATCATTAACATACAACCAATATTAAATATATGATATTATACAAGTTCTTGTAGTATTTTAATGTATTTAAAAAAAGAGTAAAAAGTAAAAATATAAAAATATGTAAAAATACAAATAGTGCAACAAATATCACCCAAATAACCTAGAGTACTAAAAAAAATCCCCATTTTTCATCTCTTTGGCCGCCCCCCCCACTCCTCCTTTCCAAGATTTCTTGGAAATGTTCTGGACTTTTACTAAAAGTTCAAGACTTGCCTTTTTTATGAAGCTCTTTTGATGTTGATTAAAGGGACCTAACCCCATTACCATAAATGGAGTGCTCGATCTCATCCATCCTTGTCAATAAGATGATACATCGATATTGCAAAAACCTATACTAAAAGGGTGTAAGGCTATAAAGCATGCAAGCACTTCATTCACCAATCATAGAAACATAAATCACCAACACCACCCAAAGCACTCTTCTCATTCTTTTTCCCCTTCAAAAATTCGGCCAACCCATCACCACCCTCACATCACCGTCTTTTAAACTTAAATCTTGCAAATCTTATGTGTTTAAGTGTCCTTGGTTGAAGATCAAGCAATTTTTGAAGCTTCCAAGCATCCTACAACATCTTCTCCTCTTTTCCTTGTTTGGTTCTTGGTTCAATGGATCAAGTCTTCTTTTCTTTGCATTTCAAGACTACCTTCTTCTTCTCCTTGCTTGTTTAAGGTTAGCAGCTTGTTCCTAATCTTCTATACATCATCATGATGTCTTCATGTTCACTAACTCATCCAAAGGTGCTCTAGCAAAGTTTAAAAAAAGTAACAAAACAGTTAAGACATTTTCTGGCAGATTCATGTTCTGTGTTTTAGGCACCATAACTCGACCTAAACATGGTCAAAGGAACCTTTTCTTGATCCTAAAATTAACTTTATAATGTCTAGTTTTTAACTCATCCAACTTTGAAATTTTTAGATAAGTATAACCCATCCAAAACGTACAAACATGATTAAAGTGTTGAACCTGAGTTTTTGGCAGATTAGATAGGGCAGAAAGATTGAGGCATAAGTTATGCTTAAAGTAATGAAATGGAGTTTTTCCTTCTGTGGTAACTTAGCTTAAGATGTTAGGTTTAAAAGTACTATAGACTCAATTTGTTAATGTAGGGTTTGGCCCCTCATAAAGGTGAAATCCATGGACATGTACAGAAAAATGCTACATTGACATCTGTTGCTTCATGACCCATTTCGAGCAACTTAAACTTAGTTACATATTACAAGATATACGTTTTTGGAAGCCTAAGACATAGATCTAAATGTGGTAAGAATATAAGATTTTATAAAAATTCTTTGTATCATGAAAAGAGGATGACAACCAGACCCAAAAATCCTTTTGATTCTGTCAAATGTCCATATTTATATAAAGTAAACCTTTGAAGGTATTTGGTAAAAAGAAAACTCATACACATGGAAAGTATAATGCCATTATACTTACTATAAAACCCATTCAATACATTATGTATTTTTAGGAAGATAACTATAAAGACAAGAATCTAAATAAAACATTAACAACTCGACGTGTCTAACTAGTCAATTGACATATTTAAAACTAACTTTGTGGATGAGTTATGCATGACCATCTCGGGTTAGTAATCATTACCTCATGAATATATTGTGATTTTTTAGGAGATTCCTAGACCAATCATACGTGCAGACTACTGTTAGTATTCACGCATGCATTAAGGTGAGTTTCACGGCCCCATTTTTACTTACTTTCCTTTTGGGGGAGATTGCACGCAAATTACAAATTTTCTTGGACACATTTACTTGTCAATGATTTCACATGTTATATAAGTTATTTACTTACCAAATGAAGTCCCCTGTTATCGGACCGTTAGTTTATTTCCCAAAGCGAGGTAATCATGGATAGTACTATTGGGTTTGACTACCCCCATCCGGGTTAATTACCCTAACCTTGATTGGAGGTCTAAACGGGTGCATTATTAGCCTGTTCAACCCTGTGCTTGCTGTTGGCATGGGTAGGGGCAATCTATTACATTTACAGTATAGCTTCAATTGCGGTGCTTATATAATATTGTAGTATTGTATGAGCGACAATCAAATCATGGAAAGATTTATGGTCCATTACACTGTTTACTATTACTTTAAAACCTGTGAACTCACCAACTTTATGTTGACACATTTTCATGCACGTTTTCTCAGGTATTTGACATTTGCATCAAGTTAAGCTAGCTTGGACCGCATCGCATTTAGGGCCATTCATGCTATTGGATCAGTTATTTATGTATTAGTCGTGTTTTGAAAACAATTTATATTAACTCTATTGCTTCCACAATTCAACTCTGAAAACAATTATATATTTTTAAACTTATTTACAACTAATGTTTACCAAACCATGTAGTGGTCGATTAGTGATTGTGATTCCATGACGATAGCACCCCGCGGGAAACCTCTGCTGTTTGGGGGTGTGATAATTACTCATCAGATAATTGTATAATACTTATCAATTCAAAAGATTACACAATGATCTAACAAAATTACACAATGAGTTAAAAAATATTTGCTTATTTATATCAACATTATACGTGTTTTTACGTGCTTTAAATGTTAAAAAAATGTATGTTTTTAGGATGTATTTTTTTAAAACAATATCGTATGTAAAAGTTATGAATGTTTGAAAAAAGAATATGGAACATTACCAGTTTTGCCCCCAACACAATTTTGATTAAATGGACACGAGCCAATATCTTAATCCTTCTTACAATTTTTAGTTTTAGAAAACTTTATATTTGAATATGTCCCTAATAAATCTAAGTTTTATATATGATTATAATTTTTAAATGTATGATTATAATATAGATTATTTGAGATAAAGTTGCTTAATTGGTGACTGGTAATTTATTGTATGATATTATGATTCTATATTTGATTTAGAAGTGATAATGAAGCTAACCTTTTAGAAAACTAGTGATCAATACATTTAAAATTCAAATAATATCACTTCATAACTATTATCATGGATTTGACCTTGCGTGATTTTTACTTCAAGATATAGAATGCCTTACACATGACAAATTTATTTACATAGAAGATTATTAAATAAAACAAATAAAAAATTGAAGTTAGTTTGTCTATAATTACTCTAATGAATCATTATAGTTATGCTTTGATATGGCACATTAAGTACTCCTTATATCTTATTATTATCTTACATAAAATTATATAATTTAAGGCTGATAAACTTTATATGACTCATATATATATATATGTTTACTTTTCAATTTAAATTATATTATATGAAGAGAGTATTATTGGTAAGGAAATTTAGGATAACATTTCTATTGGCACAACTCACAATATAGTTGTGAAATAACAATGTGATAAAAAAGGTATTAAAGGATTTTATATCCATATATTCGAAAAAATAATAAAAAAATGATGAAACTTGTATGGTTCTACTCCATTCCCAAAGTGAATGTAGTTATAGAACAATCTTGTAAATGTTATTAAAATGGAAATAATTTAGAAAATTATAATGAGGGTTATGAAAAATAATGAAATTGACCATCACAGTGGTAACCTAAGAAATTGATTGTAAAAGAGTATGAAACATATACAAGTATTATCCATGATAGTATGAAGTGATAATACATTGCTCTTAATACCATTTAGTATTTAAAATTGATGCATCGTTTAGATGGTTATTAAATTCACAACTATAAGTTGTATGTGTGAGGCCTAGCTATCGAGGTAGCAAGCACACATGATTACTGATTATCATATTACTTTTGGTAAAAACAGAGTTTAATTCTCAAGATACCGATGAATATTGAAATAAGTGTTAAACTCCTATTGCTTAAGTTCGTACACAAATTGCTTTTTCTAAGACCACTAATCAATTAATTGCAAAGCAAATGTTTATGTTTGTGAACATGTAGTTTTTTATGCAAAAACATTAATTCACATCAAGCCAAGAAGTTATATGACTTTCTCCCTATTAAAGTTGGATTATGGTTAAGAATCAAATATATCTCATCTAAATTATCTTTTGGTTGTGTGGCATATATTGCAATTATTCCATCACGACGCACAAATATGAGAGTTTAAAGAAAGTTGAGAGCATATCAAAGGTCTGAATAATATCTATAAATGAAATATAAAACAATTCGCAGGACTGTTCAAGGGGTTCAATGCAATAGTTTCACAGTGATGAGAGACTTAGACCACTTAACAGATCAAATAGGAAACCAGGTTTCAGTTGATGATACTAAGAACACAATTAAATATGAGACAGAGCAAGAACAAGAACAAGAACAAGACCATATTTGGTTTTGAAGAATGCTATATATTACTCTCAAGTTCTATTACAAGTGCTACAAAGCATAAAAATAAAGACAAGTACTTGAGATACTTTATACTATATCTTATAGCCGACTATACTTTGAAAGCCAGCTGGAAACACTAATCTAGACAACAAGATCAATGTATAGTCAAAATACAGATTGCCTTTTGATTTATGACTATGACATGCCATAGCTCACATCGTAATATATTACAAAAAGGATAAAAGGTATAAAAGTAAAAAAAAATGACCATAATCTACAATTGACAAAATTATGGACTTTTTCACCAAATTAGCTAAGTTGGTGAGTCTTCAGAGGTGAAGTGGAAAGTTGTTAAGATTTTATCATAAGGTGATATAGAAAGCATGTCTTCTCTGTCTTTGGAAAGATTCAGTTTTTAGCTTTGGAAGACTTTGTCTCTAAAGCTTTGGAAGACTTTATCTTTAGCTTCGGAAGATTTGGTCATTTGGTTTCGGAAGATTTTACACTTAGTATGTTTTCTTTGAGTTGTGTAAAACTTCAAAAGTAACTTTTCTCTGTACTTCATGCATGCATGCTGAGAGCTCTTTGGTTGCATCAACGTTTAACTATAAACCTTACAAACTCCCCTAGGCTGACACTACTAAAACAGAAGAGATTATTCATCTATTGATAGTTCTTATCAGGATCAAGACCATTCCTTTTTTCATCATTTGGATAGGATCCCTCAGACTCTCATAGTATGTCATCATGTCATAGAGATCATGCAGAGGAAGGTCAAGTATGTCTTGCCAGAAGTAGACATCTTGACCTTCTTGTTCTCTAATGACATACTATCTGTCCGGATTAGCAGCAAACATCTAGGACAAGATGGATCTCTAGTAGCAAGAGGCTCTATATATGTTGGACTTGATTGATCAGTCTCTTTTTGAGTAGCCTCAGGATGCTCTGACTCATCCTGAGGTGTAGAGGTGTATGCCTTGGACTTCTTCTTCTTCTTATTGTCCCCCTTCATGGCCATCCTTTCTTCCTCTTTCCAGATTTCAACTGAGAAGACTGGCCTTCAATACTAGGTTGTTCTTGTATGTCTTTCTCAATTGTGTCCTTTTCCCTAACATGTCTAGAAGCAGAGGGATAAGGACCCTACTGTGGATCTGAAGACGAAGTTGGCTATGGTCCACTACTAGGTCTAGGTTATGTTGTCTCTTATGGTTCAGCCTTGACCTCAACTTTAGGTGCAGCCTAACTTGGTGGAGAATGCAAGTCAATAAGCTCACCCTTTTTAATCTGCTACTTGATCACCCTAATATGCTCATCTATAGTGGATAGAGACATTGGACCAAGCCTCCTTCTGAAAAATCCATACAGCTTCAAGAAGCTCACCATCTTTTGCCTATTAGTAGATTTCTTTAGGTTTGCTTTAATGGTGGCTCTTGACTTTGCAGCTTCTTCCCTCATCTTCCTCTTAGCAACTTTTTGTTCTTTCATTACTTGTTGCTCAAGCAACTTGAGGTACTCAAGTTCTATGTATTCATTGGACAAGGGAAGAAGTACAAATGCCTTACAGAGGCATGTGGCACTCTGGTAGTTGATCATATTTTATCTATTTGCTTCTTTGTATACCTAAGGTTGCTGCTCAGTTGCCATAGCCTTTGTCTCAGGACTTTCTTGAATTGGGAAGAGAGTAGGAGCATGCTTATAGAGTCTTTTCTTACTTATTTCTTCTTTGATCTTGAGGAGCAGTTCTGCATCCTCTGCCTCCTTTCACTCCTTTGACAGCTTAGTGTCAGCCAGTTCATTTAACTCTTCTAAGGGAGGATAGATGAGTTTATCAATGTTGTAGTTTTTGGTCCCCAAGTAGTTCAATCTGGCTGTCCTTAACTCATAATCTTGAGTGTTTGGCCTAGGGGCATCCATGATTATGGCTTTTATGAAGCGAGGGACCCACTTGAACTCTCTTCCCTTAGCTTCTTTTTCCTTTCTCTTTCCTCCTCCTCAATCTTCTCAGGAGTCAAATTCTTTTCCCCTTAGCTTCCTTGCTTGGTTCAACACTTGAGCTCTAGCCAGAGAGAGGTTATGAAGCACCTTCACCAGCTGGTGCCTCACTGAGGGTAGAGGATGTTGAAGTAGTTCCTGTTTTAAGGTTCACAAGTTCTATCACTAGGACTTTAGTCAAGGTTTCTACTTTGAAGCTAATCTTAGGGTCCACCTCAACATCCAGTTGACTAATGACATTAACTGTTAGCCTTTGTCTTCTTCTTAATCTGAACTCTTTAATAATCCTATCTTGGATCCTCTCAGCTAGTCTGTCAGCTTGTCTGTTTTGACTTGGGTTGGTAAGGGACATGTGAACTAGAGGAAGACTCTCATAGCACGTCAGGGTTTGAAAACTGAAGACTTCTTGCTGCCCTTGAAGCCTATGGAGTATTAGGGCTCTCCTGTCAGCATCATACCTCCACTATAGTATTTTAATTTAAGCATCATAGTATGGGTTAGGCATAGCATTTGGAATACCCTTCTTAGACAGACTTTGTATGAGTGAGTCCATATCAATGTGGACTTGAGGAGGTTGTTGAGTATAGATAAGTGCAAGTAAGGGTGCTGAATACTCTATGTCCATACTTTGAGAAGAACTCCTAGGTTCTGTGATTGCAGGTAGTACTTTCTCCCCCTTTTTGGTAAGATCACCTTCTTGCATAGGTGAGCTAGAGGTTAGGTCCACCATATTCATAGGTTCTTATGGCCCTGGATGAGTCCTCCTTGGTTGTCTCTCAGCTAACTTGCCCTTGAGATCAGTGATCTCAAGTTGCTGGTCATTGACCCTCTTCTGTAAGTAGTCACCTGAGATTCTAGGTGACTAACCTTTGAGACTAAATAGGTGTAAGGTTTGGTCAGTTTATGCACCTTTATTTTACGACTCCCCTTATCTTCATCGGAAGAATCACAGGAGGATGAGAGAATAGGACCAAAGTCTTCTTCCTCATCATACAACACTAAGTTCTTGGTTGCTAGATTTCCCCTGCACCATGATAAATATAGTAGAAGTGGCAATGGGCTGGGTTTCCATGGTTGAGGTCTTAAATATGTAATCACTTGTAAAAGTGAGAGCCTCTTCCATATAGACCTTCTGAACAAGTTCAGGGAAATCCACTTTAGTTATGGGAGGATGATGTGGGCTAGATATGGGTGAGTCAGGAGCACTCATCTCTCGTTGAGCAGGGGTGGAGAAGAAAGACTTATGGTACTCATTGAATCACATGTCTTTATCATCATAGAATTCAAGGTTAGGTATTAGTTGGTTAAGATCAAGAGGTTGGGGATGGTAGCTTTACCCTAAAGGTTGTTCACTAGAGTTTTGAGACTCTATGTAACACCCGTATTTTTGGTAATAAGAGAATAAAAGAAAAAGAAGAAGGAAGAAATAAAAGTCAACCCCAAAGTTGAGGGGGTAAAAGTGTAAAAAGGGCAAAAAGTTTTTGTAAAGTTGGTGTAAAGGTGGTATGGCCGCCGACACACTTTTCACATCACTATCTTCTTCGGTTTTAGAGAGAGAGAGAGAGAGCAGAGAAAACTCTCGGATATTCGAAGAACAAGAAGAAGAAGTCGAAGTTGAGGTAAGAATTCGTATTTTTAAGATGTGTTTTGGCTAAGAAACCGAGAATGCATGTGCTTATGTGTGTGTTTTTGTGTTCGGGTGTGTTCATTGGGTTTTATAGGTGTTAAACTTGTAGCAAACGGGTTTTGAAGAAATCATACCCGAGAGACTGCTAAGGTGAGTTCTAGACCCCGGTTTTTACTTGTTTTAAACTCTTTTGGGGCTGAAAATGTATTAAATGATTTTACCATGTTTATCTATTGATACCCATATGTGTTTTGGCATGTTTGATGATGTTTATTAGATGGTTATGTGTAGTTCATGCTTAGAAAGCTTAGAACATTTAGGCCTGATGTTTGGGTTTGGAAATATCATAGTAATAAACTGGACAGAAGGTTGATGAGCCTACACAGTAACCTCTTACGCCCAGGATTTGCCTTAGAAATGTTCTAAGTAGGGTCATGAGTCCAAATAGTTCTCATATGCCCAAACAGTACCTAATACGCCTAAGGCTCATGAGCCTCAATAGTGCTCATATGCTTGAAAATGACTTAGAAAAAGTTAAGTGTAAGGTAATATGCCCAAACAGGGCTCTTACGCCTGAAAACTAGGCTTAAAAGCCTAAGTGTAGGGTAATGAGTCTAAACAGTACTCTTGTGCCTAAAATAATGACTTAGAAAACTAAGTATAGGGTAATATGCCTGAATAGTACTCATATGCCTGAGATTTTTTTAAGTACAGGGTAATGAGCCTAAACAGTGCTTATACGCCTGAATAGCTCATACGCCTAAGGTGAAAAGTTTCTAAGTGTAGGCTGGTGAGCCTACATAGTGGTGAAAAGCCTGAACAAGGCTTATGCGTCCAAACAGGGCTCTTACGCCCAGACACTTAGAAATTTTTAGAAAATTTTCTGGGAGTCTGTGCTTTAGGGTTTGACCGAGGTTGACTAAGGGCCTATTAATGATGGTGTTCCATGCATGATATGATTATTTATAATTGTTCCTTATTATAGTTATTGCTATTATTATTATTATTACTCATAGTATGTGACTTTACGTGGTATGTTATTATCGTAACGTAAAGAATATTGTAATAATAAAGTAAAAGAGCAATAAAAAAAAGAAGTGGAACATAAATAAAATGTTAATAAGTCTTGCAAGCACATAGGAGGGACACGACCGTGTTGTCATTAGCTCAACTATGTTGCGGGTTAGCTACCCTTTTATGCACATAGGGTCAATCGATTGAGATTGGCAGGACCTTTGTAGTGTGCCCTGGGTGATTGGGTCGGCCTTGTACACAGTACACATAGCCCTTTCGAGGGATACAGTTGACCCTTCGGGGAACATAGTTGACCCTTTCTAGGGATACAGTTGACCCTTCGGGGAACATAGTCGACCCTTTCGAGGGATACAGTTGACCTTTCGGGGAACATAGATGGCCCATCACCCGTTTTCCATCACACACATAGTTGGGGCATTGGGCACTGGTCCACATAGACAGTGGAACATAAAGATTAAAAGTTTACAGACAAGGCATACAGTACAGAGAACAAACAATATTTGTTCATACAGTTAATGCGTGCTCGCATACACAGTACAGAGTTGTATTTTACAGAAAAGAGTATTTTCATATACTACACATATAAAGTATTTTATTACGTATAAAACTAGAACTTACTCAGCAACGCTGACTTTTATATGTTTTCAGTTGGCAGGTAAATATTGCTGAGGATGGCACGAGGATGAAGCTACTCGGCAAGACAAGGCTAACATCCTTCCATATTTTGATTCTATTGTTGTTTTGTAATGCAATTGAACAACCTTTTTGTAACTCATGAACAACATTGTATTGCTTAACAACAGTAGTTAAAAGTAAATGATATTACATGAAATTCCGCTGTGTATATTATGAAATGAATATTAATAGGTATCTATGATGCAATGAATGACCAACTGTGAGGTACCCGGGATCGGGGCCTTACAAGTTGGTATCAGAGCCATAGTTTAAGTGAAACGGGTAAATTTCAAAATAAACCTAAACTTAAACTGAAAATGGGACAGAAAGAGGGATGTCAGCCCGAGTAGCTCCGTGCCATCAGGTATTTCTTTTGTTGGACCAAAAGAACCAATGAGCCAAGATCAGGAAAACCTCTAAGTCCCACATGCCACTGCAACAACTGCTGAAGACTCCCATCAGCTATTGTGTTCTCTTGATTGAATGTCAGACTCGAGAGCATCTTAGCTCCAACCATCAGCTGTTCTGACAAAGTTTGAAGAACAAAGTATGAAGATCAAAGAACTGAAGAACAACAGCTGAAGAAGACTCCAAAGTACTGAAGACCAAGTACTGAAGTCTGAAGTACTGATCCTACAAGTACTGAAGACTTCAATTACTGAAGACAAGTACTGAAGAATCAAAAGCTGAAGAACTGAAGAACTGAAGACCTTCTACTGAAGCACAAAGTCTGAAGACAAAGACTGAAGACAACACTGATGATATCTACTGAAGTCATCAGTTGTTACATCATCTGAAGCCAAGTCTGAAGACCAAGTACTGAAGACTCAGAGTTTGTCACAACAGCTGAAGAAGTCCTCTTCAGTTGTTGTGATGGTTTTTCCTTTTCAGTAGTTTATTTCATTTCAGTAGTTGTACAACAACTGAAGAGCATGTTCTTCAGTTGTTATAGTATCAGTAGTTATAAACGACTGAAGAGTTTGTTCTTCAGTCGTTGTAGGATTTCAGTAGTTTACTTTTGTCAGCACTTAGGAACTTTTGTAAGAAGATGTCAGTTGTTGACATCTTCAGTAGTTTTATGTTTTTGTCAGTTGTAATTTGAATATTCAGTGATGTCAGAAAAAGGACATCAACCCATCCTTTTGCCGCCTATAAAAGGATGGGTAACCATACAGTTTTAATT
Source organism: Flaveria linearis (assembly GCA_024085815.1). NCBI lineage: Eukaryota > Viridiplantae > Streptophyta > Magnoliopsida > Asterales > Asteraceae > Flaveria > Flaveria linearis. The sequence continues at coordinate 36,623,582 of CM044001.1, read as the reverse complement.
GCCAAAACGTGCGACCAATAGAACATTTATTGTTTCGCAGAAGTCTTCTCTCTCTATGTTTATGCTTTTAAATTGAAATATCTTTTATGTTCTTGCTTTAATTGCTAATTAATATGCTAAATCCGCTGCAAACATAATCTAATTGATCAACCGAGAGGCTGAGATCCTGTCAAATGGTATCAGAGAAGGTTAATCATTGATCGATTTCACTATTAATCATTTGAAACTGCTCTTTTGATCTCTCAGTTTGATCGAATTAGCAATTTGCAAGAATTAGCCATAGAGAGTGAGTTTCTGCTGTTTCCGGCCAAAATCTTGAGGTCTTTTGGTGGTTTTGAGTTACGCTTGTCGTGTTTAAACTTGTTTTTGACCAAAACCTGAGATGACAACACCAACCAATGATCCTCACAATACTGGTTCCGCAACCAAGCCTCGATGCTGGTTAGGAACGAGTATAACATATGGCAAAGACGTATGCTACACCACTTGGCTGTCAACAGTGCTGGTTGTTGGAAGTCAGTGGTGCATGGGCCATACAAGCCAATGGTGAGCGTCCCGGAATCTAATGAACAGGTTGTGAAGAAACCTGAACAATATTCGGACGAAGATCTAAAGCTGTTCGAAATTGATGCTAGAGCCCATGGAATTTTAGCCATGGCCATTCCAAACGAGATATATTCAGGGCTCTTGCATCATGAGTCTGCTCATGACCTATGGGTTGCTCTTAGGGAACAATTTGGAGGAACTGATTCGGTCTTAGCAAACAATAGGGAAATCCTCGCCCAACAATATGAGACATTCTCATATAGAAAGGGTGAGACTCTGACCCAGCAATATGAGCGGTTCTCGTGTTTGATCTCTGAGCTAAAGATGGTCAAACAAGAGTACTCCAAAAGCCAGATGAACAACAGGTTCCTCAGGTCATTGCCTGAGAGGTGGGACACATATACCATTGTCCTACGCTCCAGTGCTGATCTGGAAACTCTATCTCTCACACAACTTCATGGGAAGTTGCTCACTTTTGAGAGAGAGATAGAGCAAAAGAGGAAGTTGTCCTCTTCTGGCAAGCTTGCTGATGACTTTGTCCAAGGTAATGCTGCCTTGATAAGTCATGAGTCAGAATATGCTTCATCAGAAAGTTCTTATGATGAGCATATCGATTTCTCTACCAACTCAGAACAAGCTTTCGTTGGTGTTAGTAGTTCAGGAGGTGGTGGTGACAACTTGTGTTTTCTGATGGAGGATTTGAAGGGCATTCCAGATGATGATCTGGAAGAGATGGATATTTTGAACCAAATGGCAATGATAAATATCCGCTCTCAGAAGTTCTACAAAAGAACTGGTAGGAAATTCCCAGGACTCTCTGGCAAAACCAAAGTTGGTTTTGACAAGAGCAAGTTGAGGTGTCACAAGTGCCAAAGGCTTGGACACTTTGCAAGAGAGTGTAGATCATCTGGATCTAACTCATCTGCACCCTTTGTGACTTTTCCCAGCAATAGCTCACAGCACAAAGGGCAACCTTCCTACAGTTCTTCCCATCCATCTCAGGCACAAGCACCACCTGCTTATTTTGTGCCACAGGGTCATATGCCTTATCCTTACCCCTGTTACTACATGCCTCAGCCTGGTCAAACTCAAGCACCCCCGGCTCAACCACCTCATGCTCTTCTAGAGCCTCACTCTTCCCAATCTCATCACCACACACAACCTCAACAACAAAGCTTTTTCACCCCAACTGCTGTTGACTGGAGTAGTCTACCAGAAGAGCTATCTGGTCAGGAACCACTACTCCAAGGTGCTGGTCAACATGGTGGTGATCAACCTTTTGGAAATCTTGCTCTGATGGCCCTTGATTCTGCTGAAGGGTCATCATCCAATGCCTCATATCAGGTATCCATTGAGGCAAAAGCCAAGCTTTGTTCAGAGTCATGCATAGCAGCATTTGCTTCTATTAGAGAAGCAAATGTAGCTTTAATAGATAAAAATCTTGAGCTTGAGCAAACAATTTCCAAAAGAAAAGCTGATTTTGAGGTTGTTCTAAAAGATAAAAATGATGAGATTTACAAGCTTAAATGCCAAATCAAAGATGATAAAGCTAGGGAAGATGTACTTCTAGAGAAGTACAAAGACCTCAAGGAAACTCTTGCAACCACCCAAGTTGAGTGTGATCGATGGGTGCAATCATGCAAGGGTTTTGAAATGCTTCTTAGCAAGCAATCAGCTTCCAATGTGAAGTTTGGCATTGGTTATAATCACACTGCTCCTCCCACAGACTTCATTTCAAGAGCAGAAGTTGAATCTGATGGGGAGAGCAATAACCAATCCTTCTCATCATGTGACTTACTATCCTCTGAATCAGCATCATCAGAGATAGACTATCACATGACTAAAAGGCTGATCAACTCAGGAGTTGTCACTAGAAGTACTGAAGGTACTGGAGAGCAAGTGACAACATCTGAAGTTCAAACCTCAAATACTGTTAGTACTAAAGAGAAGAAAACTAACAGTAGGAAAGGTTTGAAGACAGCTAGAGAGGATACCAGGAAAGCAGGCACTAGGAAGAAAACTGCTAGTGCTGATGACAAACAGCTGAAGAACAAGTCTTCAGCAGTTAAATCCTCTTCAGCTGATGATCAGCATAAGATGAAGAAAAAGCCTTGTGAGATATGTGGCTTGTTCAATCATCTTACTGATGATTGCTGGTACAAAAGGGGTTCGAAACTCAAACAGAAGGAGAAAATTACTGAGAGCATCAATAAAATGAAGAATGAGTTTGAAACCAAGTTTGTATTAGCAACATCCAAGCCTGAATCCCTAAGCCCAAAGCTAAATCTAAAAAGAAGGTAGGGATAACTCAGGCAACAACTGAGGTTGCTCAAAAAAGATGGTACAACATAGGAACTCATCATCAGCAAACTCCAATGTGTCTGAAGAACTGAAAGCCTTATCACAGAATCAGACACAATTGGTGATGATGGTTCAGCAGCTAGTGGGAAGAGTCAACCACTTAGATGCTCCTGTGTTGAAACCACAGAAAAGGAAGTCCAAGCCAAAGGGTTCCTCTTCTGTACCATCTTCTTCACCACAAGCTGTCACACACAACACAACTGTTAGTGCTGCACCTGTAGCTGAGAACAGACCCAAAACCAAGCAGGTTTGGGTCTCCAAGACAAACTAACACATGGTTGTGTTTGCAGGGTTCTTCAACATGCCATAGAAGCATCTGGTATGTAGACAGTGGAGGATCCATGCACATGACAGGAAGCAGCTCCCTTCTTAATGACTACTCTCAAGGAAAGAAGGGATTTGTTTCTTTTGGCAATGATGCAAAGGGTTACATCGTCGGAAAAGGCTTTGTTTCCAACGGGGAAATAAGGTTTGATGATGTTAACCATGTGGAGAATCTCAAGTACAACCTCTTGAGTGTCAGTCAAATGTGTGACAAAGGCCATGTTGCTCTTTTCACAAGCCAGAACTGTCGGATTCTGTCATCCAAAGTTCTGAGTTTGATTGAAAAGGCATTGGATGAACACACTCTCCTGAAGGCCAACAGGACAGGAAGAGTGTATGCCTTAGATCTTTCCAAAAAGATGGATCTAAAAGGCCATCCTTTCCTATTCTCCAAGGCATCTCCTCAAGAGTCTACACTATGGCATAGAAGGCTGGGTCATGTAAATTTCAAGAACATGAATCAGCTTATAAGCCATGGTTTAGTAAGAGGATTGCCTCTGAAGGAGTTCAAGTGTGAAGATGACTGCACTGCTTGCTTGAAAGGAAAACAACACAAAGTTTCATTCCCTTCAATAGAAGAACCAAAGTCCACTGCCTGCTTACAACTTCTGCACATGGATCTCTTTGGTCCTGTCAGAGTAATGAGCATGGCAAAGAAGAAGTACTGCCTGGTAATTATGGATGATTACTCCAGGTTTGTATGGACTTTCTTCTTGCACTCCAAGGATGAAGCAGCAAAGACAATAATGAACTTTGTGTTACAAGTAGAAAAGCAGCATTCCCTACAGGTCAAGTGTGTGAGGAGTGACAATGGAACAGAATTTAGAAACCACACACTTGATGACTTCTACCTGTCCAAGGGAATTAGAAGGCAGTTTAGCATTCCTAGAACTCCTGAGTAGAATGGAGTGGTGGAGAGAAAGAACAGGACCCTCATTGAAGCAGCAAGGTCAATGTTGGCTGACTCTGGGTTGCCACTGACCTTTTGGGCTGAAGCTGTCAATACAGCTTGCTATGTACAAAATAGAGCTTTAGTAAATAAGAGGTTGATGAAGACTCCATATGAAGTTCTTCATCATTTGGCTCCTCTTATTTCATTCTTTAGAGCCTTTGGGTGTCCTTGTTTTATTCTCAACACTAGCAACGCACTCCATAAGTTTGCTAGTAAGGTGGATGCAGGGTACTTTGTTGGTTATTCATCAACTTGCAAAGCATACAGAGTCTTCAACTGTAGAACCAAGAGGGTTGAAGAAACTCTGCATGTTAAGTTCAATGAATCTCCAAAGGACAAGATTCCACAAAACCCTGTGGAGTTGTTTGATCTGGACATACTGCAATATGTTCCTTATCAACCTCCATCTGTTGAGCCTGTCAGCAGATCTCCACCTGGTGGTACTGATGATGATGAAGTCAGTACTCACCTCTTCAGGTTTAGTGACAATCTGCCTAAGTTCACTAAACCTGATGCTCCTGTAGCCTCAGCAGCTCCATCCACTACAAATGCTGAAGAGATTTCTGCTTGCTCTACTTCGTTTGAGCTGCCATCCTCTACATGGTTTCAGGAATCTCCATCACCATCTGTTGCTGCTGATGGGTCTACAAACACTTGCACAGATATCATAGTCTATCAAGAGCTCAAGAATCACCCCACATCACAGATCATTGCTGATATTCATGCTGGAGTTTCAACCAGGAATCAATTGTCTAACTTCTGCTTCTATGCTCTCTTCATCAGTCAGCAAGAGCCAAAGAACTATCATATTGCTTTAAGTGACAATGGATGGGTGGAAGCTATGCAGCTTGAGCTTCTTTAATTCAAGAAACAGCAAGTGTGGGAGCTTGTTCCATTACCCAAAGATAAGTGTGCTATAGGCACCAAGTGGGTATTCAGGAACAAAACAGATGAGAAGGGCCAAATTGTCAAGAACAAGGCCAGACTAGTTGTCCAAGGGTTTGCACAGGAGGAAGGCATCGATTATGATGAGACCTTTGCACCTGTGGCCAGACTGGAAGCAATCAGACTGTTCTTAGCTTATGCTGCCTTTCACAGTCTCAAGGCTTATCAAATGGATGTCAAAAGTGCCTTCCTATATGGAAAAATAAAAGAAGAGGTTTATGTGTGTCAACCACCAGGCTTTGAGGACAATAAACATCCTGATTGGGTGTACAAGCTTGGTAAGGCTCTTTATAGGCTGAAGCAAGCACCTAGAGCCTGGTATGAGACACTCTCAACCTTTCTTCTAGAGAATAAGTTCACTAGAGGCACCATTGATAAAACCTTATTCATCAAGACTGTGGGACAACATAAGCTCCTTGTTCAGATCTATGTTGATGACATCATCTTTGCATCCTCTGATCCAAAGTTGTGTGATGAATTTACAAAGCTTATGAAGCTAAGATTTGAAATGAGTGCTATGGGAGAATTACAGTATTTTCTGGGTTTGCAAATCAAACAACTGGATGATGGAATCTTCATCCATCAGTCCAAGTATACCAAAGAGTTGTTAAATAAGTTTGATTTACAATCCTGTAAGCCCTGTTCTACTCCCATGAGCAGCATCACACAACTAGATGTAGATCAGAAAGGTAAAGCGGTTGATGAAACCCTTTACAGATGTATGATTGGGTCCTTGATGTACCTTACAGCTTCTAGACCAGACATCATGTTTTCAACATGTGCTTGTGCTAGATTTCAGGCTGCACCTAAAGAATCCCATTTGATTGCAGTCAAAAGGATCTTTAGATATCTGCAAGGTACCCAACCACTAGGTCTTTGGTATTCAGCTGGGCATTCTTGCAGATTAGTTGCTTTCTTTGATAGTGACTATGTAGGATGCAAAGTCACCAGAAAATCCACTTCTGGTGGTTGCCAATTCCTAGGCAATTGTTTAGTTTCTTGGCAGAGTAAGAAACAAACATCAATTGCTACATCTACTGCTGAAGCTGAGTATATTGCTGCTGCAAGTTGTACCTCTCAGATACTCTGGCTTCAGAACCAACTTCTGGATTATGGCATTACTGAGACTAAAACTCCATTACTAATGGATAGTGCTTCAGCTCTCTGTATTGTTAAGAATCCAGTCCAGCACTCAAGGACCAAACATATTGAGATCAGACATCATTTTATTAGGGATTGCTATGAGAAAGGTCTGATTGATCCTAAGTTTGTGCCTAGTGCTGATGAGCTTGCAGACATTTTTACTAAGCCTTTAGATAGTGCCACATTCCAAAATTTGGTACTAAGGCTTGGTATGCTGCAGCTTGATTGATTTGACCTATGCTGCAACTTATTTAGTTCACAACTACTGAAGAGCAAAGGTCAAATACAAGTACTGATGAGTAATTTAGTCTTCAGCTCTTTCACAACTACTGAAGACTAAAATGACTCAAAGTACTGATGTACATTATTTATTGAAAAACAACTGATGTAGTGAGGTGGATTACAACTACTGATGTACGATTTTCAAATAAATAAGTACTGAAGAACAAATTTTGCTCATAAGTACTGGTGTGTAATCTTACACAAATACTGAAGACAATTTGTTCACCAGCTCTGAAGAATATTTCATCAGCACTTGTGAACATCTGATCACAAGAGCTGAAGGCATAAATATTCACAAGAGCTGAAGGGTCGATGAAACATCTGAAAGTCAGCCAAAAAGCTGATGAGTAAGTGTGGAGGCTAGTATGAAACAACTGATTTGACGGAAACAGCTGATGAGTAATTTCTCATCAGCTGATAACAAAAGCTGCTGTTTCATACACAAACAACTGGACAAAACCATGTCTTCAGTAGTTCACAACTACTGACATCAGTAGTTCACAACTACTGAAGGCTAACACCAAGTCCTCAGTTGTTTACAACAACTGAAGCAATACCATGTCTTCAGTAGTTCACAACTACTGATCTCAGTAGTTTACAACTACTGCAGGCTAACACCAAGTCTTCAGTTGTTCCAACGTCTGAAGCAGAATACTAGGTCATCAGTAGTTTATAACTACTGACGACTGACAGTAACTCTTCAGACGTTCACAACATCTGAAGGACAAAACCAAGGTCTCAGTAGTTTCAACTACTGAAGACTAATACCAAGTCCTCAGATGTTACAACCACTGAAGGTTAAAACCACGTCATCAGTTGTTACAACAACTGATAACTACCACCAAAACCTTCAGTAGTTTTCTTCCAACCTTTGACTTACCCTATAAATACCCCACTTTCAGAGCATTTACTCCTCACTTGACCTAATCCTTCCAAACCTCTGAAATTCCCATACACCATTAATGGCGACCATGCAACTGAAACCTCGACACAACTGTGTCGCCCATCTTACAAAATCGCCATTATGGCCCAAGTTTCACCAAGCCGTTGATCTTATGAACGACTCACCCTACAAAAAGGCTTTTCTCCTGAACCCTACTATATACACCGACTCATTGGTGGAGTTTTGGACAAATGTCACCGTCCAAACCGGAGAGCAGAATGGCGAGGTCTCCCTCCGGTCCTCTATCAACGGCAAACCCGTGGTTATCACTCCAGCTACCCTACGCCAAACCCTAGAGCTGGAGGATGCCACTCACCCAACTTCCTACCCCAAAGGTACCCTGGATCTCTCATTCACATCTCATGACTATCAGGGTAACCTCTCCGCCTCCACCTTGTTGAAGAAACACTTCCCTGACCCTCAACGATTGATCTTCCACATGGTGAACGTGTGTCTGGCTCCCAAGACCTCTTCGTGGGACCAGATGTCCACAAGGTGGCAACAGGTATTATATTCTATCCTTGAGAAACAACCTCTAAACTTTACTGATCTTTTATTTTTGGAACTCAAGGACATGGCCACAAAACCTTTTTCTAATCGTTGGAACTTGTATCCACGATTCATAATGGCCATGATCGAAAACCAGCTTCAGGCTGAGGGACTAGTTGGCACTGGGGTCCCTGCCATGGCTGTTCAAGCCGAGGTATACTCCAGGCACAACACTGACCAAACACTCAAACAGGCTGGCCGGCTGCGAAAACCCACGCAGCTGGAACCCACAGCCTCCACCTCCAAATCCAAAGTCCCCACCAAGCCAAAAGCCAAAAAGAAGCCCAAAAAGGCTACTCAGGGAGATGAGTCCCCTGAGGATGCCCCTGCCACACAAAGGCAGGATGTGCCTGCTGGTTCGATTCTCCCAGCAGGTACCACGACTCCACCCACCACAACCGCACAGGCTTCCTCTCAACAGGAGCCTGATGCAACCAATTTTGGGGCAACCACATTACTGGGGTCTTTCTCACTTGAGGAGACTGCCATTGAAGAGCACAGTCCTCCCCATGTGCACACTGCTTCTAGCCCACCTACTGATGAAACCGCCCCACTAAGCCCAACATTGGTAATAGCCAAAGTGCTGACCGATCTGAGCACTCCACCCTCTCCCCAGAAACCTATTACACCTGGGGAGACTCCAACCGAAGAGGGGGTGGGTACAAGTGCCGATAGGAGCCCACAGCACAGAGAATCAGTTCAATCTCCCAGTGTGGCTAGGGAGATAGAACAATCTGGTGAGGCTGCCACTTCCCCTGCATCAACATCTGAGCAGGGTGCAGCTGGTAACATCACTAAGACCTCACCAGAGGCAATGGCCGATGATGGATCCAATCCGGAGGCCAGAAGTCCCCAGTACCATGAACAAGGGGCACATGTCATTACTGAGCCACACTCAGGACATGTTCGTCATGACAATGTCAGGAGGTCAGGTGATTCAGCTCATGCTGATGATGACCTGAGCTTCTTCTACGATGTAGTAGCTCAAAACACTATCCTAGAGGATGAGATATGCAGACTCAAAGAGCTGCTTGCTCAAATGACTCAGGATAGAAGTCCATCTGCCACCACTACCCCACAGATGGCACCTTCACCCGAAGGTCTCAAAAACACTGAGCCACTCCCACAAACTCGGCCACCAGCCCCTGCTTCTGGCACTAGCTCTCAGGGTCAGAACCCCCCTGAGCAGCTGGATGCTATCCTCCAGAAATCCCTGCCTCTCATCGCACCTATCCTTAAAGATATAGTCATTCAAACCCTTTATGAGAGGCTTCCCACATATATACAACCCATGGTGGAGGTTGCCATTTCTAAGGCTCTTGCTGATAGTCAAACCCCAACCAATGCACCCAAAAAGGGGAGACATCAGTGCAAGACAAGAGGAAGAGGGGAGAGGAGGAGAAAGAGGCAGAGAAAGAGGTGGTGGTTGAGAGGGAGATGGCTGAGGAGAGTAGTAGGGTGAGGGAGAAAGGGAAGAGGAAAGAGAGGGAGGTAGAGCAAATAGAAGTGGCTGAAATCCAAAAGGATTTCAGTATCACTGATAAGAAAAAGGGAGAGGGAAAGAAGGTGGCTGATCCTGATCTAGCAGCCCTTGTCAAGGAGGCTGATGCTGAGCATAGCCGTTCAATGAACTCTGTCATTGAACAGCTGTTCAGGCAAGGCTTTGACAAGGACACTGCCTTGCTAGATCAAGAGATCAGGAACATGGAGAGAAAAGAGATAAACTACCGATGGTCTACTTATAGCCAAGAGGATCAAAAGAAACTCGAGGCTATGAGTAGATTCATTTCGAAGTACCTAGGCAGACCAGTCCTTGATGTCAAGGCATGGACCAGGGACAGACTCTTGGCAATAACCACCAAGATCTGTTCGGCTAGTGATTTTACTAAGGGACTGGTCGCTGAGGCCCTATCTGAAGCCGGTGCTGGGAACAGGACACTGCTAGTAAAACTGACCAAACCAGCCCTTATCTCAAGGCTACTAGCAGTGCCTGCCAACATTCCCACACCAACAACCCAACCACAACCCACAAAACCAACTCCTTTACCACCAAAACCCGCAGCCAATGATCCACCCTTGAAGAAGAAGAGAAGGGTGCTGAGGCTGCAAGATGAAGAAGAGGATGATGAGGAGGATAGCCTGCCACTTTCAGCAGTTATACCTCTACCCAAAGCCAAACCACAAACCATCACTCCCACCTCACAGCAGGACACTGTGAGGGTAAAATTAGAAGAGGAGGAGCAGCAAAAGCGACATGATGAGGAAATGCTAAAAAGCATTGACAAATGTTATGCTGCTACCACCTTTATAATAAACATGCAGAGAGAAGCTCTGAGATTATTCACCCTCAAACAAACCTTTCAATATGAAAAGGAGAGGGTGAGAACTTGGCCTGACCCAAGGGTGTCTCACAGGATAGTCAAGAAGGACATGCCTGTGAGGTACAAGAGCCAACTAAAGAGAATCGTAGATGAAGAGATCTCTGTGGCTATTGTAATAACACCCTGGGAAATAGTAGAGGAATTCGAGAAAGCTTATAGAGCCGCCCAATCACCCTTTTCAATGCTAGATAATAGGGTGGTTAGGAAGGGTCTGGTCTATAAGAAGCTTGAGAATTTCCATAGGGATGAGCTCAACCTGTTGTTGGAGGGTAAACATCCTGATGAGTTTGCATATAGGCAAATCACAACACTTGAGCTCAAAAATGGAAGACAGGTCAAGTTCATCTCAGAGCTGTACGGTCGGGAGGGATTGTTCGAAGGTGAGCCTGAAGACCTGTCCAAAGAAGAACAAATGATCTTCCTTCAGGCCTACACCCGAGAATCCTACCGGCTTGTACGTGGGAGGTAGATCTCATGGATGGGGCAACAGCTCTGTGTCCAATTCCCCAAGACAGAGCTCCCATCCATACTTAGCCAAACAAACACTTGAGACTACCTCTCAGGCCAGTGCTTATCTGGGTCAACTTCTAATCTGATCTAGAAGGAAATAGACCAATCTTTATGCCATCAATAAGTGGGACATCCAATAATTAGAGGTTTTGGCTGCATTGGTTCAGGGGGAGTTTGTTGGACCAAAAGAACCAATGAGCCAAGATCAGGAAAACCTCTAAGTCCCACATGCCACTGCAACAACTGCTGAAGACTCCCATCAGCTATTGTGTTCTCTTGATTGAATGTCAGACTCGAGAGCATCTTAGCTCCAACCATCAGCTGTTCTGACAAAGTCTGAAGAACAAAGTATGAAGATCAAAGAACTGAAGAACAACAGCTGAAGAAGACTCCAAAGTACTGAAGACCAAGTACTGAAGTCTGAAGTACTGATCCTACAAGCACTGAAGACTTCAAGTACTGAAGACAAGTACTGAAGAATCAAAAGCTGAAGAACTGAAGAACTGAAGACCTTCTACTGAAGCACAAAGTCTGAAGACAAAGACTGAAGACAACAACTGATGATATCTACTGAAGTCATCAGTTGTTACATCATCTGAAGCCAAGTCTGAAGACCAAGTACTGAAGACTCAGAGTTTGTCACAACAGCTGAAGAAGTCCTCTTCAGTTGTTGTGATGGTTTTTTCCTTTTCAGTAGTTTATTTCATTTCAGTAGTTGTACAACAACTGAAGAGCATGTTCTTCAGTTGTTATAGTATCAGTAGTTATAAACGACTGAAGAGTTTGTTCTTCAGTCGTTGTAGGATTTTAGTAGTTTACTTTTGTCAGCACTTAGGAACTTTTGTAAGAAGATGTCAGTTGTTGACATCTTCAGTAGTTTTATGTTTTTGTCAGTTGTAATTTGAATATTCAGTGATGTCAGAAAAAGGTCATCAACCCATCCTTTTGCCGCCTATAAAAGGATGGGTAACCATACAGTTTTAATTGCCGAAACGTGCGACCAATAGAACATTTATTGTTTCGCAGAAGTCTTCTCTCTCTATGTTTATGCTTTTAAATTGAAATATCTTTTATGTTCTTGCTTTAATTGTAATTAATATGCTAAATCCGCTGCAAACATAATCTAATTGATCAACCGAGAGGCTGAGATCCTGCCACTTTTCTTAAAAGTTAACCGGTATAATGTGCGTGTGCTATTTGACTTATGTGATCATAGTAGATTTAGATACTGATGAAGTCAGGATAGGAAATGCTTGGGGTGTGAAAAGTAAAGTAAGTGGCTAGTCACAACTAGCCACTGTAATTAGGGACTTACTATACTTGATATAAACTGAGCCATTACCTTGAATGACTGTGTTAGTGTTTGAATCTTATAGTGCTTAGGAAATGGCTGGGAAGAGACCTTCTAAGACTACTAGAGGCAGAGGTCGACCGCGTGCGACTAAGAGCAGCGCTAAAGCTCCTAAGACGACCCCTGTGAACGCCGAGATTCCTGACCGTAATGAAGAAACTGAGAATGCGAGCCTGAATGCCTCAGCCAGGGAGGCGATCGCTGATGAGGTACATCAGGTCCTGCAAGCAGTTATGCCGTCTGTAGTGACCGATGTTATTCAAGCTGTACGGAACGAGGAAAGAAAAGAGAAAGAGGACAGGAAGGAGTCGACGGGGAAGGAAAGCAATAGAGAGGAGGGACGGCCAGAGCTGAAGACGATAGTGTCTGACGAGGAGGAGGATGTTGTAGTAGGGGTGACAACCAAGGGATGCAGTTATGGGGCATTCCAAAGGTGCAAGCCCCCGACTTTTGATGGTAATGGCCATGCTGCTGCTGCTCACCGCTGGGTGAGGGAGATGGAGGCAGTGCTAGAGATCAGTGAGTGTCGTGAAGATCAAAAGGTGAAGTTTGCGACTCACTCTTTTGCCGACTCGGCATTGTGTTGGTGGGACAATATTGTCCAAGCTGAGGGTGCTAGAGCCACCGAGAAGATGCGATGGAAGGAACTGAAGCAACTAGTGATGGAGGAGTTCTGTCCTCATAGGGAACTCGATAGGATTGAGAGGGAGTTCCTGCAACTTGAGGCAGGGACCATGACCCATCAACAGTACACCATAAAATTTAATGAGATGGCGAGACTGGTACCGGATCAGGTGACGCCGGTGTCTCGAAAGATCAACCGTTATATTCAGGGACTGCCAGCCGACATTCGCAGGCACATGATCACTGCTAGACCGAGCACCTTTAGGTCGGCAGTAGATATGGCTGGGAGGCTCTATAATGAAAGGGGAGTGACGGTGGTGGAAGTGAAGAAAACCGGTGGTGATGACCGGAATTGGAAGGGAAGAGGTTTGGACGTGGTGGTTTCACCCCAAACAACAAGAGGATGAGGATGGATGATCGTAGGGTGTCTTCCAGCTCGGGATCAAAGAAGTGTGGCAAATATGGAAGGGAGCATCCTGGTGAGTGTAGGATGGGACTGAACGTATGCTTCAGGTGTGGCCAGCCTGGCCATATCGCTAGAGACTGTAAGAAGCCTAGGGCGGAGAGCTCTGGAGCGGGGAATAAGAAGCCGGAAGAAGGAGGGCCGAGGGCAAGTGCTAGAGCTTACACCATGACCCGGGAAGAAGCTAGAGTGGATCCCGATGTCATGTCAGGTATGTTTCTAGTTAATCAAACTTGTGCCTCTATATTATTTGATTCTGGTGCTAGTAGGAGTTTCATTTCTACTACCTTTTGTGTTAAGTTGTCTGTTAGCAGTAGGGGTATTAGCGAGCCTTTTGATGTAGAAACTGCTATCGGTAAGTCCACCAGAGTTACTGATGTAATAGAAGATTGTGCCATAGAATTAGAAGGTCATAGGTTTGCTGCTAAATTACATGTGATGCCCCTAGGTGGATTTGATGTAGTACTAGGGATGGATTGGTTAGCAACCTATAAAGCGAATATTGTGTGTCGTAAGAAGATGATTAGACTAACGGCGCCTGACGGAAGTCCGGTGGCAATATATGGCGATCGGGTTACGACGATTCCGAAAGTGATTTCGATGGCAGTGGCGGGAAAGTGCATGAGGCGTGGATGTAGCGCTTATTTGGCCTACGTGAAAGATGTGGACACGCCGATACCCCAATTATCCGATGTACCGGTGGTGTGTGACTTTCCCGATGTATTTCCAGAGGACCTATCAGGTGTGCCACCAGATCGCGAAATTGAATTTCAAATCGACTTGATACCCGGTGCCCAACCTGTCGCCAAGGCACCGTATCGATTAGCTCCTACTGAAATGAAGGAGTTAATGGAGCAATTACAAGAATTGTTCGATAAGGGTTTCATCAGACCGAGTATCTCTCCTTGGGGTGCTCCGGTCTTATTCGTGAAAAAGAAGGACGGTAACATGAGAATGTGTATCGACTACCGTGAGTTGAACAAATTGACGATAAAGAACCAGTATCCGTTACCGAGGATTGACGACTTGTTCGACCAGCTCCAGGGTGCCAGTTGGTTCTCGAGGATAGATCTTCGATCTGGCTACCATCAATTGAAAGTGAGGAAGCAGGACATTCCTAAAACAGCTTTTCGTACGCGTTATGGACACTATGAGTTTCTAGTTATGTCCTTTGGTTTGACCAACGCGCCAGCTGCTTTTATGGATTTGATGAATCAGGTGTGCCGACCGATGTTGGATAAATCAGTGATTGTATTCATCGATGATATCTTGATTTATTCAAGGAGCGAGGAAGAGCATGCCGGTCACATTCGAGAAGTGTTGGAGACTTTGAGAAAGGAGACACTGTATGCTAAGTTCTCCAAGTGTGCTTTTTGGCTACGCGAGGTGCAATTTCTGGGTCACGTGGTAAATGCAGAGGGAATCAAGGTGGACCCAACAAAGGTTAAGGCTGTGATGCAATGGAAGTCACCAAAGACGCCATCCAAGATTCGTAGCTTCTTGGGATTGGTGGGCTACTACAGGAGATTTATTCAAGACTTCTCCAAGATAGCCTCACCTTTGACTAAGTTGACCCGCAAGGACGTGAAGTTCGTGTGGGGTCGAGAGCAGGAGAGTGCCTTTGAAGAGTTGAAGACGAGACTAACACAAGCTCCTGTCTTGACATTGCCCGAGGGAAGTGAAGACTTAGTGGTATATTCGGATGCATCCTACTCTGGGCTAGGTTGTGTATTGATGCAACGTGGAAGGGTAATAGCCTACGCATCCCGACAACTGAAAACCCACGAAGTCAACTATCCCACACATGATCTAGAATTAGCCACGATGGTTTTTGCGTTGAAGATTTGGCGGCACTATCTATACGGGACTAAGTGCACCATCTTCACAGACCATAAAAGCTTGAAGTACTTTTTCGAGCAAAAGGACCTGAACATGAGGCAGAGGCGATGGTTGGAACTCATAAAGGATTATGATTGCGAAATCCATTACTATCCGGGCAAGGCCAACGTGGTGGCAGATGCCCTTAGCCTAAAAGAAAGGCCCGAGCCGATCCGGGTGAAGGCTTATCAACTGATTATGACCTCCGATGTGATGACACAGATTAAGGAGTTCCAACACGAGTCTTTGAAAGAAGATCGTCTTAACTACGAAAGGATGAGAGGTCTAGTCATGGAATTGGGCGAGAACACTCTTGGTGTTAAGACCCGATTCGGGCGGATGTGGATTCCTCGATACGGGGATCTACGTTGGAAGATAATGGACGAAGCCCATAAGACTCGATACTCCATTCATCCCGGTGCTACCAAGATGTATCACGATATGAAGAAAGATTACTGGTGGCCGGGTATGAAACGCGATGTAGTGGAGTACGTGAGTAAGTGCCTCACTTGTCTCCAAGTGAAGGCGGAACACCAGAAACCATACGGGAAGATCCAATCGTTGGATATACCCGAATGGAAGTGGGAGCATATCACCATGGACTTCATTACTAAGCTACCTCGCACATCGAGGGGATGCGATACTATTTAGGTGATTGTCGACCGACTAACAAAGAGTGCCCACTTCCTACCTATCCGTGAGACGTATTCATCTGAAAGATTGGCGGATCTGTTCATCAAGGAGATCATAGCTCGTCATGGTGTTCCGGTGTCTATCGTGTCGGATCATGACACCCGGTTTACATTGAAGTTTTGGAGAAGATTCCATGATGCCATGGGGAGGAGGCTACACATTAGTACAGCCTATCATCCTTAGACGGACGGTCAGTCTGAGAGGACGATACAGACGCTCGAGGATATGCTTCGAGCATGCGTGATCGATTTTGGAGGAAGTTGGGATGATCACTTACCATTAGCAGAATTCTCGTACAACAACAGTTATCATGCCAGTATTGGCATGCCACCCTACGAGATGCTATACGGTAGGAGATGTAGGACGCCCGTGTGTTGGGGAGACATTGGGCAGAAAGAGTTAGGAGGTGTGAAGGTGATCGAAGCTACGACTGAGAAGTTGGAAAAGATCAAAGCCTCCATGTAGGCGGCGAAAGATAGACAAAAGTCGTATGCTGACAAGAGGCGAAGACCAATAGAGTTGAAGGTTGGAGACCGAGTCATGTTGAAGGTCTTACCTTGGAAAGGAATTATTAGATTCAGGAAACGAGGTAAGCTAAGCCCGAGATACATAGGACCTTTCCGAATTATCGCACGAGTAGGAGAGGTAGCCTATCGACTTGAATTGCCAGATGAGTTAAGTGAAATTCATCCCACATTCCATGTATCTCATCTGAGAAAGTGCTTAGCTGACGAAGATATGATTGTTCCACTGGAAGACATTGAAGTAGACGAACGGCTCAATTACGTGGAGCCACCAGTGGCAATCATTGATCGTAAGGAAAAGAAGTTAAGAAATAAAGTGGTTCCTCTTGTGCGTGTACAGTGGAAGCACAGGGAGGGATCCGAGTCTACGTGAGAGACTAAAGAGGAGATGAGACAACATTACCCACATCTGTTCGAGGAATAACAGGTTTCGGGGACGAAACCTATATAAGGGGGTGGACTTGTAACACCCGTATTTTTGGTAATAAGAGAATAAAAGAAAAAGAAGAAGGAAGAAATAAAAGTCAACCCCAAAGTTGAGGGGGTAAAAGTGTAAAAAGGGCAAAAAGTTTTTGTAAAGTTGGTGTAAAGGTGGTATGGCCGCCGACACACTTTTCACATCACTATCTTCTTCGGTTTTAGAGAGAGAGAGCAGAGAAAACTCTCTGATATTCGAAGAACAAGAAGAAGAAGTCGTAGTTGAGGTAAGAATTCGTATTTTTAAGATGTGTTTTGGCTAAGAAACCGAGAATGCATGTTCTTATGTGTGTGTTTTTGTGTTCGGGTGTGTTCATTGGGTTTTATAGGTGTTAAACTTGTAGCAAACGGGTTTTGAAGAAATCATACCCGAGAGACTGCTAAGGTGAGTTCTAGACCCCGGTTTTTACTTGTTTTAAACTCTTTTGGGGTTGAAAATGTATTAAACGATTTTTACCATGTTTATCTATTGATACCCATATGTGTTTTGGCATGTTTGATGATGTTTATTAGATGGTTATGTGTAGGTCATGCTTAGAAAGCTTAGAACATTTAGGCCTGATGTTTGGGTTTGGAAATATCATAGTAATAAGCTGGACAGAAGGTTGATGAGCCTACACAGTAACCTTTTACGCCCAGGATTTGCCTTAGAAATGTTCTAAGTAGGGTCATGAGTCCAAATAGTTCTCATATGCCCAAACAGTACCTAATACGCCTAAGGCTCATGAGCCTCAACAGTGCTCATATGCTTGAAAATGACTTAGAAAAAGTTAAGTGTAAGGTAATATGCCCAAACAGGGCTCTTACGCCTGAAAAGTAGGCTTAAAAGCCTAAGTGTAGGGTAATGAGTCTAAACAGTACTCTTATGCCTAAATTAATGACTTAGAAAACTAAGTATAGGGTAATATGCCTGAATAGTACTCATATGCCTGATATTTCTCTAAGTACAGGGTAATGAGCCTAAACAGTGCTCATACGCCTGAATAGCTCATACGCCTAAGGTGAAAAAGTTTCTAAGTGTAGGCTGGTGAGCCTACATAGTGGTGAAAAGCCTGAACAGGGCTTATGCGTCCAAACAGGGCTCTTACGCCCAGACACTTAGAAATTTTTAGAAAATTTTCTGGGAGTCTGTGCTTTAGGGTTTGACCGAGGTTGACTAAGGGCCTATTAATGATGGTGTTCCATGCATGATATGATTATTTATAATTGTTCCTTATTATAGTTATTGCTATTATTATTATTATTACTCATAGTATGTGACTTTACGTGGTATGTTATTATCGTAACGTAAAGAATATTATAATAATAAAGTAAAAGAGCAATAAAGAAAAGAAGTGGAACATAAATAAAATGTTAATAAGTCTTGCAAGCACATAGGAGGGACACGACCGTGTTGTCGTTAGCTCAACTGTGTTGCGGGTTAGCTACCCTTTTATGCACACAGGGTCAATCGATTGAGATTGGCAGGACCTTTGTAGCGTGCCCTGGGTGATTGGGTCGGCCTTGTACACAGTACACATAGCCCTTTCGAGGGATACAGTTGACCCTTCGGGGAACATAGTTAACCCTTTCGAGGGATACAGTTGACCCTTCGGGGAACATAGTTGACCCTTTCGAGGGATACAGTTGACCCTTCGGGGAACATAGATGGCCCATCACCCGTTTTCCATCGCGCACATAGTTGGGGCATTGCGCACTGGTCCACATAGACAGTGGAACATAAAGATAAAAAGTTTACAGACAAGGCATACAGTACAGAGAACAAACAATATTTGTTCATACAGTTAATGCGTGCTCGCATACACAGTACAGAGTTGTATTTTACAGAAAAGAGTATTTTCATATACTACACATATAAAGTATTTTATTACGTATAAAACTAGAACTCACTCAGCAACGCTGACTTTTATACATTTTCAGCTGGCAGGTAAATATTGCTGAGGATGGCACGAGGACGAAGCTACTCGGCAAGACAAGGCTGACATCCATTCATATTTTGATTCTATTGTTGTTTTGTAATGCAATTGAACAACCTTTTTGTAACTCATGAACAACATTGTATTGCTTAACAACAGTAGTTAAAAGTAAATGAAAGGTTTTATTACATGAAATTCCGCTGTTTATATTATGAAATGAATATTAATAGGTATCTATGATGCAATGAATGACCAACTGTGAGGTGCCCGGGATCGGGGCCTTACACTCTAAGTGAAGGCTTAAGGCTGTTGGGGTTGTGAGCTTATCAGGCTGAGCATATGGAACCTCAGCACTGATCAATGAAGTGACGAGAGTGGTTTGCTCCTGAGGGGAAGGGGGAGCTCTAGTGTCCACTTCCTCTTGCATGGGTGAGTATATGGGGGCCTGCACAACTTGAGTAGCTTATGTAGTGGTTTGTTTGGATCTTTTTGAGTAGGTAAGGGTTATTTGTGATTGTGTGGGTGGTTCAGAGGTAGAAGGTGTGGGTTCAACACTAGCTGGTGCTGCTAGGTTATCACCTTGAGCAATGAGCTATAACATTTTTTGACTAGGGCTGTATCTACCCTTAAGAAGCCCACAATAGGCTTTCTCATTATGTTAAAGATGCGAGCTTTATCTGTCCCATTCTAAGAACATTACCTATTCCCCTTAACTGTGAGCCTAGTTCATAGTTTAAGAATGTGTTGAACAAATCTAGGGAACATGTAGTATTCTAAGAAGTCTAATTTATCATGCAAATTTGTTTTACAAATTGAGAGTACTTGAAAGACACCTTGAACCATACCATGGACTATATAGGAAAGGTTTTCTGGAATTTGGTCCCAACCCCCATGCTTGTTTGATAGATAATGAATTACCACATTGAAGAGGTACTTCCATTAGGAGGAGACCTTCCCTTTCCTGAAGGTTGTTACTGAGTAATCACCCTCATAGCCCATCTGTCTAAAGGACTGGTTCATAACACATTTTAGGAAGGACAATTCGCCTTCTTCATCATTCAGCTTGAGATGGGTGTTAATGGTGGCTGAAGTGATGAAAATTATCCTCCCTTCATTATGACAAATAGTGCATTCTCCCCATCCATAATGAGCTCTTGGGCAGGTCCTCTAAAACTCCAAAAGGATCTTCATATAATGGAGGATCTATGGTGACGGAGGTGAAGTAGTTTCATAGAGTTAAGAATCGGCAAACATCTGAGAAACCAGGATCTTTCTCAGTCGATAACAGAGCAACCTGATTGTGTTGCCTGTGTAAATGCATGGAAAGATCTAGTTGGTTTCATGGACCAGGGTTGGCCATTTTTGAGTACCTTTATAATGAAGAAAGGTAAGAACAAAAGCGGTTTGTTGGTAAATGTATGTTAGAAAGATTTGTAGATGAAGAGGAAAGTGAAAGAAGGAGAACCGTTAAAGGTGTATATATATGAAATGGATTTGAGGCAAAGTTAATGCAAAAGGATAAACTTTGAAATCCAGATGTTGGTCCACCTATGAAAAAGTTCCCAAAAAGGTAGTTTTTTGGAAGTCGAAAATCTTCCGAAGGTAATTTGTCTTCGGAAGTTTTATAAAAGCTTCAGAAGCCAGTTTGACTTTGGAAGATATTCCTGAGCTTTATGGAAATTTTGATTCGGAAGGAAAATACTTAGAGTATTTTTACTTCAGAGATACATTTTGTTTTGAAAAATATTAAAACTAAGAAGTTTTATTCACAAGAGAATAAATCTTCCGAGGCTTAATTGATTTCGAAAGAAAATTGTCCTTCAAAAATATATAAGTACTTAGAAGCATATTTAAGCTTTGGAAGATATATCAAAATTTCTTCTGAATGTAAATATCTTATAGGTAGTTATTAGTTTCGAAGACATAATATTCTTCCGAGGACAACTTAATGTCTTCCGAGAGAAAATATGTCTAAATTTTCCAAAATTCTAAGGAATATCACTCGAAAAGTTGTCTTCTAAAGTAAATTGGGCTTATGTGGGTGATGATATAGACAACTTAGGACACACATATTTTAAAAATAATCTTGAGTTTAGTTTAAGAAAAATCTATTCAAAGTTAATCATCCCAATAGCTGATACACGATACTTAAATCTCTGCTCATCAAAAGCTTTTGTGAGCAGATCAACATATTGTTCATTTGTGCTAACTTTGACATAATTTTATCAATCCTTTTTCAAAATGATCTCTAATCAAATAATACATGATTTTGATGTGTTTTGTTCATGAGTGCTGCACAGGGTTCTCTGTGATAGAGATAGCACTGTTGTCTATGTGGATGGGAGTCTCTTTCAAGTTGAATTCATAGTCCAACATCTGATTCTAAATCCAAAGTATGTGAGCACAGTAGCTAGCAGTAACAATGTTTTTGGCTTCAGCAGTTGATGCGGGCACATATGACTGTTTCTTGCATTGCCATAAGACTATCCTTCCACCAAGGGATTGACATCCCCCAGATGTAGACTTTACAATCATATTGTAGCCACTATAGTCACTATCTGTATAAGCATACAGATTGAAGTCGAAAATGTATGGATACCAAAGGCCTAGTTTTGGAACACCTTTGAGATATCTAAGAGTTCTCTTGACAGCAACTAGGTGTGACATCTTGGGGTTGGCTTGATATCTTGCACAAATACATGTGGCTAACATGATATCAGGCCTGCTGGCTGTGAGGTACATAAGAGACCAAATCATATCCCTATAGAGATGTTCATCCACACACTCCCCCTCAAGATTAGGTCCAAGGGAGTGGTTTCTTCCTATGGGTGTCTTTGCAACCTTACAATCAGTGTTGAATCTTATGAGTATGTCTTGTACATACTTTGACCGACTTATGAAGATGTCAATGTCAACCTACGTCACTTGAATTCCTAGAAAGAAATTGAGTTCCCCTATGGCACTCATTTCAAATCTATTCTTCATCAGTTTCTTAAAGTCTTTGTAGAGATTTGGATTAGTTGACCCAAAAATAATATCATCTACATAAACTTGAACATGTATTAAGTCATTTCCTATTCCTTTGATGAAGAGTGTTACATCTAGAGTACCCTTCTTATAGCCATGCTGACAGAGATACTGAGATAGTGTCTCATACCCCTTCTTTGGAGCTTGGTGTAGCCCATAAAGAGCTTTATCAAGCTTACAGGCATAATCAGGATGATCAGGATGTGCAAAGTCAGGTGGTTGTTTGACGTACACCTCCTCATCAATCAATCAATATAAGAAAGCATAATTGACATCAAGTTGGTACACCTTGATATCCTTGGATGCAATAAAAGAAAGGAATATCGTAACGGCTTCAAGTCTTGCCACTGGAGCAAAAAAAACTGTATAGTCAATCCCCTCTTCTTATGTGTATCCTTGAACAACTAGTCTAGCCTTATTCTTGATGACAAGTCCTCTATTATACTTCTTGTTCCTAAATACCCAATTGGTACCTATGGTGGTCTTCCCTTAAGGAAGAGGACATAAGTTTGAAACCTTTTACCTTTTGAATTAAAGCAACTCTTCTTGCATTGCTTCAACCCAACTACCATCCTTTAAAGCTTCATCAAGCTTTCTTAGCTCTATTTAGGACAAGAAACAAGAGTATAACAAAAAAGTTTGTCATAGGTTTGTCCTCTTGTTCTCACCCCTGTGTTAACATCTCCAATGCTGTTTGTGGTGGGATGTGACTTGTGAATCCTAAGTTAAGGAATCATAACAAGTTGATTGGACAAATCCAAATTAGTGAAATTCAGATCTGGCGATAGGGTGTATCCTACCACATCAGCATACTTATCAAGAGAAGCTTGATCCAATGAGTGTGTGATATCATTGATGTTGTATTCTATGGAGTGGTTATCAGTATCAAGAGATTCTTAATCATTATCACCACCTCTATTTCCTCCTACATTTGAAGTTCCTTTATTTATGTTTTGTGCCTCTGAGCCAAAATTTGTAGGCACCTCAGATGTATCAGTTGAATTTGTCATGGTGGTGCTAATAGGAACTCCATCTGTAGGGTTAGTTACCACTGGAGTTG
The DNA here is from genome assembly GCA_024085815.1 of Flaveria linearis. NCBI lineage: Eukaryota > Viridiplantae > Streptophyta > Magnoliopsida > Asterales > Asteraceae > Flaveria > Flaveria linearis. Next base: position 36,600,633 of record CM044001.1, on the reverse strand, counting down.
AAGTAGTTTTATTGCTTGATCTTTTCAACTCAAATCTTAGGTTAGGATCTCCTGTTGATAAGTTACCTGTAGATCCTAAAACATCTTCACAAGATTTGCTAAAACAGTTAGTAACTAAATCAAGATCAAATAGCCAATCAGTACCAAAACCTTTCATACTACTCTAGTTATAAGATTGTATACTCTATAAGCCTTAGCTTAGGAAGATTATCTAATAAAGTGTCTATCATCTAATTTCTCAGCAGATTTGGCTACTTGATCTTTGGCATTCAAGATAGTGCACAGACATCCAAATGATCTGAGAAAACCAATGAAAGGTCTCCTTTTGTGCCACAGCTCGTAAGGAGTCTTATCATGAATCTTGACTATTAAAACTATGTTCTGCACATAGAAGGCAGTGTTGACTTCCTCTGCCCCGAAGGTGATCGACATTTTAAAGTCAGATAACATGGTTCTTGCAGCTTCAAATAGTGTATTGTTTCTCCTCTCAGCAACACCATTTTGCTAGGGAGTCTTGGGAGCACTAATTGTCTTGTAATACCCAATCTAAGTGTTTGGTTCTTGAATTCATTTCCTTGATCACATCTTATGGTTTGACCTTGTAGTTACATTGATTCTCATTTTTTAGAATAAAGTTCTTCAAGATCTAAGGAGTCTCATCCTTGGTTCTAAGGAAAAAGACCTAAGTGAATCTTATGAAATCATCTATGATCACCAAACAATATGAGGTCCTTCCTAGACTTATTAGACTGGTGGGGCCAATGAGATCCATATGTAATATGTAAGGGTGTAGTGATGGAGTTCCTTTCCTTTGGCTTATAAGACACTTTGTGTTGCTTCCCTTTCAGACATGCAACACAATGGTTATCACTTGTAAACTTTTTTTTTTTGTAATTCTAGTTACCAAATCATACTTAATTAATTTATTCATGTTTTTAAAGTTTACATGGCATATTCTTTTATGCCTGAGCAAAGACTCATCACTATTTGATTTAGATATAAATCAAGAAACTTCTCCTGAAAAGGATGTTTCCTGAAAATCCATCTTTGACATGTTTCCTTTCCTGGGTAATCTGAGTAGGATGTGCTCTTGAGGAATGACCACCCTAAGCTTAAAAATAATGCAATCATGCTCAATGAAGAGAATTTTGTGTCTATTATCACAAAATTAGGATACACTCAGTATATTGTACCCAAGCTCCTTGAAAAAGTTTACATTCTCAATACCGAGCTTTCCGTTTGTGACCATGCCCTTTTAAGTGATGTAACCACCTGAATCTCCTCCAAAAGCAACTGGCCCTCCATCAATTTTCTTGAAGTTTTGAATCAAAGAGCCATTACCTGTCATGTGCCTTGAACATCCACTATTAATGATCTATACATTTCTTTTGGTCTTTAGCTATTCCTGTATTAAAAGAGATGGTTAGTTACATTTTGAAACACAAGCCTTATTGGTCTTGGGCTTTTCAAAGTGAACTGAAGACAATGCAACAGTGATTGATTCTATATTCAGGATTTAAGAATCATTTGCTGTTGTTGATGAAGAACTTTCAGTCATATGGTCTTCCTTTATCTTCCACACCATCTTTGAAATATTAGACTTGACATTCAATACTTCGGAAGTTTTGATGACTTCGAAAGAGTTGGAGACTAGACCTTCGAAAGAGTTTGCATCCATTGTAGTAGACTTCAGTGCTTTGGAAGCATTCCTTTCTTTTGAGACCAAATTTTCTTCCGAAGGCAAGTTTTCACTTATCTTCTTCTTAACTTTGGATATTTCAAAAGAAAAAAAATTTTCCTTATGAAGCTAACTACTTCTTCTTAGAAGTTTTCTTCTTAGTCATGTATATAGTACATTTAGGATTGTAGATGCAATCCTTTGCAAGATGAGAAGTACTACCACACATGATGCAATCAACTGGCTTCCTTTTGATAGTTTTCTTTTGAGTAGAAAGCTGAGCTTGATCACTTTCCACTTCCATCTTCATCTTCATCTTCATAGATGATGCAACAAGCTTCTTAGGGTGAGGCTTGCTCTTAGAACTGGATGGTTCAGGCTGTGCAGCAGTGGTGCATAGCTGATCAGCCTTCTTTTCTTCATAGGGATGAGTTGGACATGAACTAGAACTCCTTGTATTAGAGTCCATAGTTAAGTCTTCAGCCTTTAGCATTTCAAATCCTGCAAAGATAAAGACTTGTTTCTGCTTAGAGTTGAAGATGTAGTTGATCTCTTTAGCAATACCTTCAGGAGTACAAAGATGTTACAATACCTTGGCTTCTTCATGATCAGCCATCAATGCTTGGTTTGAAGATGCATCTTCAACATGAAAGCTCTAGTCAAATCCTCCTTCTTCAACAGCAACTACAGCTTGCTGCTTGGGCTTCTCAGTTTATGGAGCTCCATCCGTGTAGTTGGTCTGGATTATGCTTGGCCATCATTTGACCTTGCTGCCTTAAACTCTCTAGAAAAGTGTCCCATTTTGGTTACAGTTGTAACACTTCACCTTGCTTTTATCCAACACATACGCTTCACTGGTTGCATTACTACAAAACTTCCTGCCTATCCTCTTATAGAACTTTTTGGCTTTATGAGTGAGAAGAGCCATCTGCTAAACTATCTCTATGTACTCTAGATCATCTAGATGTATACAATCCATGTCTTTAAGAGTGAAGAGAAAGTTACCACCGCTTTCATGAACAGACATAAAGGCTTGAGAAGAGCTTGTCTCTTGGAATAGGCTTCCTAGATGTAGCTCTCCCTTGGTGTCTCCGGAAAGGTGATGAAAGGACCCTTTTCTGAGTTTTCAAGGTAGTAGATGAGATTTGTTATGGTTCTCTACAATCCTTTTCAACCACATGAAGGGCTGAACTCTGTTGATTGTTGGAGTTGCTAGATGGATTTTGCATGTTCATCTCCATTTGGTATCCACTAAGGATACCATACAACTCAGTGAGAGTAAGGTTCTTGAGGTTTTCATTCCTTTTAATAACCACACAATAATGTGTCCGCTGTCTGGGAAGAGAGGACATGAAGCTACTCATAATATCTCTATTCTGAAGAGTAACTCTAACATCCATTAAAGTATCCACAATCTTAATATACCTGAAGTATTATTGAGTCATGGTTTCACCTGCGTCGAAGGTGAAGTTCTCAAACTGCTGCTTCAAGAGGTCTTTCTTGTTCTCTTTTGCTTTAATAGACCCCTCATATATAAGCTTTAGTGCATCCTATAGTTGCTTAGCAGTCTTGCAGTTCTTAAAGCCTCTGTAGATAGAGTTTGGAAGAGCAGTTTGGAGAGCAGTCATAGCCTTTTGATCTATATCAATCTTCTTCCAGTCTTCTTCTTAGTAGTCATCCAGTCTTCTTATAAGTAGTGAGCCACTTCCTTTGGTATCATACCACCACCAGCAGCAGCTGAAGTGGTGCATGGTATATGAGGTCTTAAGATAACAGATCCCCACATCTTGTTGTCTTAAGGATTGATGAAGCATTCCATTCTTTGGCACCAAGTATCAAAGTCATTAGGAATGAAGTGGAGATTTGGTCATAGTACTAGTTTCTATATCAGCCTTGGTAAGAGCTGCCATTTAAGTTGTTAAGTGTTTTCTGAAACTGAAGTGATTTAAGATGATGAGATCTTACAATCAAGAGCCTAAAATTCTCTGATACCAATTACAGGACCGTTGAAGGGGGTTAATACAACAGTTTCACAGTAAGGATAGACTTAGAACACTAACAGATTAAATAGGGAACCGAGTTTTAGTTGATGATACTAAGAACACAAGTAAATATAAGACAAAACAAGAACAACATCGTATTTGGTTTTCAAGAATGTTGTATACTGCTCTAAAGTTCTATTATAAGTGTTATAAAGCATAAAAATAAAGACAAGTACTTGAGACATGTTATACTACATCCTACAACCAGCTATACTTTGAAAGCCAGTTAGAAACACTAATCTAGACAACATAATCAATGTATAGTTAAAAGGCAGATTGTCTTTTGATTTGTGACTACGACATGCCATAGCTCGCATCCTAATATATTACAAAAAGGATAAAAGGTACAAAGTAGAATGTTATAGACCAATGACCTTAATCTACAGTTGACAAAAGTATGAACCTTTTCAGCAACTTATCTAAGCTGGCGAATCTTCAAAGGTGGCAGCGGTGAGTTGTTTAGCTCTTATCAAAAGGTGATCAGAGAGAGCATGTCTTCTCTGTCTTTAGTAGAAATTAGGCTTTGGCTTTAGAAGACTTTGTCTCTGAAGCTTCGGAAGACTTTATCTTTGCCTTTGGAAGATTTGGTCATTTGATTTTGGAAGATTTTACACTTAGCATGTTTTCTTTGAGTTGTGTAAAACTTCCGAAGTAACATTCCTCTGTACTTCATGCATGCATTCTCAGAGCTCTTTGGTTGTTTTGGTTGTATCAGCCTTTAAGTATAAACCTTACACCACAACTGATATATTTGTCTATGGCTCAATGTAGTGATATGCACTTTGATGAATCAACATTCTCAACATTAGATGGAGATAAAATTTAGTTAGAAAGTAACATAAACTATAATGAATTATCATTATGTTTTCTTGATCGTCAAACTAATATATACAAATCAAAAGATCAAAAGAGAATTCATTTAAAAAGGTTAGAAAATTAATTTCCAGACGTAATTATTGACTGTAAAAATGGTGACTAAGTCACATATATCAACTGCTAATGCTCCATTTATGATTAGTGATTGTAAAATAGTGACTAAGGACAACCATATATTGGTATGAGGCTATGACATGTCTGAATCATGGTAGTCTAGTTGATTCCAAGAGTAAAAATCCTCGAAAAATGGAGTATGTATAAAGATGGTCAAGTGGAGGTATAATATAAGGGTCTCCTACAAAGACACTAGACATGATGGTTGAAAGTGAACATCAAGTACCTGAAAATAAAGAGCTCTCAACAACTTTAATATGTCTACAATGCATGGAATTGAAATAAAAATCAATGTCAATAATACTTTATATATGATCTAGCGCTTGAAATGATGAAAAAGATGAGGAGCAAGAACTAAATTTGTCTTTGAATATAGATGTATTAATGACTGGGCAAATGAACATATGAAAATAAAACAGAGTTGAATTCTCTAATATGTTGGATCTAAACGAGGTCTTTTGTGCTAATGAGTTATGTGAAATAATAAAAGAAATATGCAAAGAAAAATTAGTGGCACGCGGAGTTTCACAAAGACCTGTAATTTATTACGAGGAGACACATTCTCCCATGGTGGATGTACTAACTGCCAACATCTTATTAGTCTGGTCGTGCAAATAGAGAATTGATACGCGTAGTACGAATGTCGTGATTCAATTAACACTAAAACTTTCATGCAACACCATGAATGATTTAAATTGCTATACTCATGTAAAATGAGTTCTCAAGAACACTATTATTGTTAATATTATAGCGTATGTTATTGTATTGAATATAACTTGAACTCCTAATGAGGTTTCAAAAGCAGGTGAGTCCTTAAAAGTTAATTGGAAATATCTTAAAGATGTAAATCTTGTGCATCAATAAATACATACAAAATACCTTGTACTTATTAATGATGGAATATGAATTTTGGAAATTTATTTGACGAAACCTTATCTATGGTATAAATATCATGTGTTAGATTTGAAAAGTTTATGTGCCAAGAGAAATTGCCTTCTTTACCCAACTTTACACCCATGACCTATTTTCAACTTGTTTTTAAAGTTTGAATTCTTAAAGTTTTAACTTACTTTAGTTTTGTCCTTCTACTTTTCCTCATCCAATTTGCTTTAGTGAAACTTTGTTTTTGCAAATTTGATATTATCATACATAGCCTATTTTTTTTGATCCAGAATATCACATCTTAATTTCTTATAGTGAGTTTGAAGTCGTGTTTTAATGCAATAAACATAACTATGGAACAACTCATGTTTTAATAGAGACGAATATGAGAAAAGATATAGGGAGAGAAAGAGATATTTATTCATTGATTAGTTATGTTCTACAATACAATATAATACATATACATATACATATATATATATAGGCATATATATATGTGTATATATGTATATATATATATATATATATATATATATATATATATATATATATATATATATATAGGGGGATGTTCTACTAAAAAATATATTTTGCCTAAGAATACTAAGAAGAAATAAGGTGGTGACATGTGGCAAAACTAGAAAATAGGATTAAAGGGTATTTTGGTCTATTAACAATTTTGTGCTGTTTTATGATATCCAGCACAACCTTGTGCTGTTTTATGAAATCCAGCTCAACCTTGTGCTGTTTGATGAAATCCAGCACAACCTTGTGCTGTTTTACGAAATCCAGCACAACCTTGTGCTGTTTTACGAAATCCAGCACAACCTTGTGCTGTTTTACGAAATCCAGCACAACCTTGTGCTGTTTTACGAAATCCAGCACAACCTTGTGCTGTTTTACGAAATCCAGCACAACCTTGTGCTGTTTTACGAAATCCAGCACAACCTTGTGCTGTTTTACGAAATCCAGCACAACCTTGTGCTGTTTTACGAAATCCAGCACAACCTTGTGCTGTTTTACGAAATCCAGCACAACCTTGTGCTGTTTTACGAAATCCAGCACAACCTTGTGCTGTTTTACGAAATCCAGCACAACCTTGTGCTGTTTTACGAAATACAGCACAACCTTGTGCTGTTTTACGAAATCCAGCACAACCTTGTGCTGTTTTACGAAATACAGCACAACCTTGTGCTGTTTTACGAAATACAGCACAACCTTGTGCTGTTTTACGAAATACAGCACAACCTTGTGCTGTTTTACGAAATACAGCACAACCTTGTGCTGTTTTACGAAATACAGCACAACCTTGTGCTGTTTTACGAAATACAGCACAACCTTGTGCTGTTTTACGAAATACAGCACAACCTTGTGCTGTTTTACGAAATACAGCACAACCTTGTGCTGTTTTACGAAATACAGCACAACCTTGTGCTGTTTTACGAAATACAGCACAACCTTGTGCTGTTTTACGAAATACAGCACAAAAACGTTAAAATGCAGCACAATTTCACCTAATTTGTTTTTTTATAAAAAATATAGCAATACTATACTCAATTTAAAGAGAAAAAAATGCTTGATTTTATGGTGCAATTTTTTAAAAAAAATAATCTAGCATGAAAAAGTTATAAACGTTTAAAAAAATTGGGGGAAACTAAAAAAAGTCAACAAAAGTGGTTACATACCCAAAATACCCTTCCAACCTTTTATTTATAACATTATTATCTTAGACATTGATTAAGAAATGAAAGGCTAAGATCATTTCTTAGCCTTCTTAGGTAAAATTTATTTTTAGTAGAACATCTCCCTATATATGTATATATATATATGTGTATATATATATGTATATATATATATATATGTGTGTGTGTGTAGGAAAATAAAACTTGTGGAAGAAGTCTAATCTATTTTAGGTGTTGATAACAATAATAACATATATTTATAACACTCCCCCTTGATTATCAACTTCATATGTTTCATATTCTATGTTTCGCGAAAGGAGGAGACGGCTTTAGCGGCACCATAAACCTTACTAGGAAAACCCAGTAGGACAAAACCATAACTAAGAAAGAAAGAGTGCAACGCGTATTGTCTCCTCTTAATCAAAACTTAATGAAAGAAATAGAGGGCAATGTCTATAATACTCCCCCTCATTTCTGTATCCTTTAAGTAATGTGTGCTGGTCTTCTAAAACTTATTCAAATCATTTGTAATCAATGATCTCCGCTTCATCGCTTGATGCATAATTATTTTATGTCAGGCACTATCATATGATCTTTATGTGTACTTCTGTTGCATCCAATTTTAAACATATACCACATTAGCACAAAACTTGTGTTGATGGGTTAATAATATATAAACACATCCTTTTGTACTTTAAGGGTATTGAAAATTTCTTTGATATAATATTATAAACGTACAACATTTAATGTACTTAGAAGATGCTTTTATTCATAAAATTTTTTAGTATATTCAAATTATAAATTTGACTTATTGATGAAAATATTTTATGCAAATGATCGATTTGCATTCCAAGTTCTAAATTTGTTATATTATCTAGCGTTACAAAATTGTATTCAATAGTATAAACTCATTTAATACTTTGAAAGATTTAATGATCTCATCAACATAGAATACAACACTTGTAAACCTTAAGTTGCCCCTTAAATAAAAACATATGGACCAAGTTTGTACCGGTCATCTTATTGGTGGATTGATTGGACCAGTCAGACATAATTTAATAATCAAATGACATCCTTATGATTTTATACACAAACACACACACCACACACACACACATATATATATATATGTATATATTATATAGTTATACATATATGTAGAATTCAATATAAGTATTTTATATGCACATTTATAGTTATACATAAAACTTAACTATATTCATATGTCCAACCCTTCAATTTATCGTCCTACCTACCCATTAAACTCATTAAGATCCAGAAATTTTAAAAATAAAAAATATTGAAAATCCGGTCTGAACTGTGTGGTTATTTGTTAACAAAACAAATTTGGGTAAATCAGAACGATGGGCCAATCAAATCCTGGTCGAACCGGCCGGTTTGATCCGAGTCAAACAACAATGGTTTGGGCAATGGGTAAGGGCTTGATGAGTATGCAACCCAATTTTGGTCCATTTAAGTTTTATTAACTTTTTGTTTTACGCATAATAATATAAGGTTTGGGTGGGGTATCTTTAGATATAAAAGACACATACACAGATTCACTTATTATTTTAAAAAACAAGTTAAAACAATGTTTAATGATCTAGATAGGTTGGACTCACCTAGTTTAGTTTAACCTTTTTTGTCTTCTATGTAATAGGACTAACTTTCATTTATGTAAGTAATGTTTAGTTAGTATTTGTTTCGCACTGACCCAGCGAAACTACGAGCGAATCTTACGAGCAAATCTATAGATTCGCTCGTAGTCAGCTGATAAAGGTCATCCGGCGAAACTGTTGTTCGCTGCCGGGTGAACTTGCTTGTTGGTCAGGGTAGTTTCGCCTTAGCGAATCTACCAGCGAATTTGGCACTGTTATATATTTTCATCTTTTATAACTTTGTGGGCAAGTTTTTGCCAAACCTAATCGAGATACACTTTTGCATTACTATTTTTCATAGCTTGTTTAAGGCTGGAATGGTGTTTGTTTCATATCTTTGAGCCTTGTTTCTTAATATTGATTGAGTTTGGGTCATATGGATAAATATTGAAACTCTTTTATTTGTTTTACTCTGTTTGATTCTATATCAGTGGGATATTTCTGTGATTATCGTTTCAATAGCATTGAAATCGATCACCAATGGACCAACAATATGGTATCAGAGCCTTTGTGCTCTTGATTTGTTGAGTTTTTGGGGTTTGAGGTGTTTTTGAAGAAAAGTTACTGTTCCATTCGATTTGTATCATCAAAGTGTGTTTTGCTTACAGAAATTCATAGAAAAACCATTGCTCAAGTAGTAAGGAGATATCCCAATCATCCAATCACTAATTCATAGCGATTTAGATGAGTTTAGAGTGATTTTCTGACCGAACAGTGCTGTTTGTTCATCGGGCGAATTTATTGTTTTCCCAGCGAATTTGTGGCCTTTCGAGCGAATCTATTTTTCTTTGTGTTTTTAGCGAATCTTCATTCATTGAACGAAAGTTCATCTTTGTTGCCTAATTCTTAAGCGAAGATACCGTCGAATTTACCACTAGAACGAAAGTTCTACTAGTTCTGCGAACTTGTTGAGCGAACTAGAGCTTTAGCACTGATTCGAGCGAATCTGCTGTTGGTTGCCAAGCGAATTTACAGGCGAACTTACCGGCGAATTTACATCTTTCTCAGCGAAGTTATCAGCGAATCTACATCTTTTCAGCGAATCTAATTTCTGATTCTATCATGTCTACTTCAATCGTGAATTTGACTGATATGGAATGTGTTCAACCAAACAGGCCACCGAGGCTTGTCAACGGAGAGAATTTTGAGGATTGGAAACGGCGCTTGAAAGCTTTCTTCTTCTACACTGATAATGGTCAGTGGGAATCTATCACTAATGGACCTCACTTGCCTACAACAACTGTCGGAATTGTCACTTCATCAAATCAGGATCCTAGCACTTATACTGAGATTGACATCAAGTTGCTCGATCATGACAAGAAAGCTCTTGGAGCTTTGATTCTGTGTCTGCATCAGGATATTTATAACAGGTTTGCTGCACATACCACCGCTAAGGCGTTGTATGATGCGTTATGTGAATTTTATGATGGGAACGAAGATCTGGAGAAAGACAAGAAAGCTCAAGCTCAGAAGGAGTTTAACTCATTCGTGGGATATAAGCATGAGACACTTACTGATATAACAAACCGCTTTCTATCAGTTTCAAGCAATCTGAAGAAGTATGATGAACCACTTGGCAATCATGAGCAAGTGAGTAAACTGTTAGACTCTCTTCCTGCTCAATGGAGTCTGCAAATCAAATTGCTCAAGCAAGAAAGGAATTTTGCTGATTACAAGTTGATGGATGTTATCAACAAGTTAAAATCATTTGATCTTGATGTGAAGAGAAGAGAGTATAATCAGACCATGATGTCTCCCAATGTCCCTCCTCAAAATGCTGCATTGATTTCATCCGCTGCAAACTCTTACTATTATGGTGCAGCTTGTGGGAGTTCATCTGGTAATGGTGGTTTTGCTAACTCTGGGTATGGTAAGAATGTCAACTGTGGTAGTGGTTCTAAGGATGCTGGGTCTAGTTCAAATGCCTTAGCTTCTACTCAAATTCCACATGATACTATGGCACTGTTTGGGTTATTTATACACAGTTATGACGCTTTGATTGCTGGAGAATTGAAGGGACGTGGTATGACCGTGGAAGACATGTATCAGGTTGATCCTGATGATCTTGAAGAAACCGAAATTCAGTGGCAAATGGCCATGCTTACTCTTCGTGCTAGGAGGTTTATGGAGAGAACCGGCAGGAAAAACTTTGGAAACTAGAATCAGAACAACGCTCTAGGATATGATAAATCTAAGCTCAGGTGTTTCAACTGTAAGCAGCTCGGTCATTTCAAAAGAGAGTGTCCTTATCCCATTGTCACCGAAGCTGTTAATTCTGGAAACTCCAGAACCATTCCAGTCATGGATAAAGTTGAAGAAGCTAAGCCCAAGAAAGAAACTGCTCTATTGACCAACTTTGATTGGAGTGCAGAAATTGAAGAATCAAAGGAGGAAATCAACCATGCATTGATCACTGAGATAGTGGAGGAACAAACTCTTGATGATGAGTACATTGACTGTTTGGATCCTTTCAAAGAGTTCTATGGTGAAGCTGACGTTGAAATTGATGACAAGGGTGAACCTATTGGGTCTGAGGTAATTCAAGATCAACAGGTTAAGGAAAGTACTGGTGTGGTTCAGAAGGCTGTGGGTCATGAAGCTATTGTTCAAACTGGTTTGGTGTGTGAAGCTGTTAAAGATGAGGTTAAACTGGTTTGTGAATCCGCTACAAAGAAGGCTAGTGAAAAAGAGGAGCTGAACATGGATTCAATAATTGAAGATGCCAAGAAAGCTGCTGTGGAGGAATACAAGAGGAACACTCCCTACTGCCAATGTGATCGCGCTCTTGCAGCAGAAAAACTGGTAATGGATCTCCCTTATGAAATTGTTGAAGACATGTGTTCCTCTGCATGCAAAATTCGTTTGGTTGGTATATATAAAGCTAACAGGTTGCTCATAATGAATGAAAATGAATTAAAGAAAACCAATAAAGAGCTTAAACAAAATGAGTCAAAATATTTTGTCAAATTAAGAGAAGCTTTGAAAGAAAATGAACACTTAAAAAGGACTCTTTTGGAAAAGAACTGTGAAGTTAACTATTTAACTGAACAAGTTACTCTTGCCGAATTTGAAGTTAGAAAACTTAAAAATAAATTAGAACAGTGGTCACTTTCGAGCATGAAAATGGAGGAATTATGCAAAAAACAACGGGGGGCAAAGATCAAGACCGGTTTGGGTAATGAAAATGATGCATTGGTATATCCTCCACCTAGTACTTTCTGTTATTCTCCTATGCCCACTCCTCATCCTTCAAATGAGTTGATACAAGATATTATACAGAATGATACTAACAGCTCTATTGCAGGTTTAGAAGGACATAATTCTAAGGAGTTGCGAGAAGGATATGATTATGTGGCGGTAGTGGTCTTGGCAGCTCTAGTAGTCATGATTTTAATTCTAAGAAGTCTTTTGTAGGCATTAGCTTAAGTAATCATTTTGTGTCTGGTGGAACTATTTTAGATTCAAACTCTGAGGCATGTAATAGTAACTTAGGATGTTCTGTTTCAAACTCTCGTGATGACTTGAATGTTTTAAATTCCGTATTTGATGCTAATGTGTGTATGAATGATGAAGCTCAACTTTCAGGTCATGTCTCTGAAAGTCAAACAAAAACTAACTGCTTTAACAAATTCTTCTCTCATCCAATCCCATCTTTTACACCAATAAAGATTTCAAAACCAAAAGATAAAGAAATGTCTTCTTCAACTGAAAACAACAAGGTTACAATTGATCAAAAATCAATTAAAGTGGAAGTTGTTACTGGAAAGTCAAAAGAGCCATATGACACATCCAGTGATTCAGATTCAAAATTGTCTGAATGTAATGACGAAATATCTATTGATAGAATTCCTTCATCATATTGTTCCAAAATAGGTTTGAGATCTCATTGTTTTAGATGTGGAAAGGATGATCACTTAATAAAGCATTGTCCTAAATCAGGTGGTAGTAATATACAGGCTAAATTCTTTGGAGCTAAATTGACCGATTTTGTGAATGGTTTCTTTTGCAGAAAATATGTTACTCTAAGACCTAAGTACACTAAGACTTGGGTCCCAATTTCCAAAGTCTAACCAAATTTTTTAAATGTCAGGAACATTCAGAGGCCGCTGTAAATAGTTATTGGCATGTAGATAGCGGATGTTCCAGACATATGACTGGGTTGAAGGACCTGCTGACAAATTTTAGAATAATTGATGGTGGCTATGTTGCTTTTGCTGGAGACAAGAAGGGTGGAAAGATGATTGGCCAAGGAGATGTCTCGAATGGTTTCCTCACTTTGGAGAAAGTCAACTATGTTCCAGAATTGGCGTTCAATCTTCTCAGTGTATCATAAATCTGTGATAAAAATATTCCTGTGATGTTCCTTGCCAATGAATGTCTATTCTTGAAATCAGAGTTTTCTATCCCTGAAGAGATGGTGATCATGCGAGCTCCAAGGAGAAATGATACCTATTTGTTAAATATGGGATCAAAAGAATCATCGTCCACCGTGACCTGTCTTTTATCAAAAGCTTCTTCTCATGAATCCTTTCAGTGGCATAAAAGATTAGGGCATATCAATCTTAAATTGATAAATAAGTTAGTTAAGAACAATTTAGTCAGGGGACTACCACTGAAAGATTATTCTGTGGTAGAAAAATGTATGGCTTATGCAAAAGGAAAACAGCACAAAAAGCCACATAAACTTAAACTTCAAAACTCGATTTCACATCCCCTTGAATTGTTACATACTGACTTATTTGGCCATATCAGTGTTAAATCAATTGCTAAGAAATCTTACTGTCTTGTTGTCACAGATGATTACTCTAGATACTCTTGGGTGAGATTTCTGTCTAATAAAAGTGAGACTGCTGAGGAGTTGATGAAGCTGATTCCGCTGATTGAGGTTCTTGGGAAAAAGAAAGATTCAAGCCATCAGGAGCGACAATGGAACAGAATTCAGAAACCATATTTTTAATTCATTCTGTGAGCAAAGGGGTATTCTCAGACAGTTCAGTGCTGCCAGAACACCTCAACAAAATGGTGTTGCTGAACGTAAGAACAGAACACTAATTGAAGCAGCTAGAACGATGTTGATCGAGTCAAAGCTTCCAATCATCTTTTGGGCCGAAGCAGTTAATTATGCAGCTTATGTTCTCAACCGGGTATTGATCGTCAAGAGCAAGATGAAGACATCATATCAGTTGTTCCGAGGAATTAAGCCTCTCATTGATTTTCTGCGCCCATTTGGTTGCTCTTGTACTCTATTGAATACTCAAGATCAGAATACGAAGTTTGGTGCCGTCTCTGATGAGTGTTTCTTTGTTGGGTACTCAGAAACACAAAAGGCATATCGTGTGTACAATAAACAGTCGCGGATTGTGCAAGAGTCCTACTATGTCGACTGGCAAGAATCTAACTCTACAAGCATTGGAAGTGAGCCTGCATGGTTTTATGATTCTACCACTGTCTTCAACTTATTCAATTTGCCAATTCCCGATGACGATGATGTTATTTCTCACCCGCCTGTGAATCTTATTCCACCACCACCGCAACCGTCTGCCACATCATTACCACCCACTTCATTTGATATCCCATCTCCACCACCTCCACCATATCAACCATCTTCATCTAATCCTACAATCTCATCTACTATTCCATCCACATCTTCTTCTATTTCAAATCCTCCTATCGATCCAATCCCCACAAATTCATCTTCTCCTGCACAACCATCCTCTTCCACATCCACATCTCCACATAACTCTTCATTGCTTCACACTAATTTTAAAACCTTAAAAGATCACCCTCATGACTACATCATTGGATCCATCACAGAAGGAGTAAGGACTCGGAGTCAGAGTGGATTCATAAATGAGTGTCTTTATGCAGCTTTTCTATCTCAGACTGTTCCAAAGAATTACAAACAGGCACTTGAAGACCCAAGCTGGGTGGACTCTATGCAGTCTGAGTTGTAGCAATTCAGAAAGTTAAAAGTTTGGGAGTTAGTTGATCTTCCTCCAAACAAATGCCCCATTAGTACCAAGTGGGTATTCCGGAATAAGCCAGATGATCGTGGTGTTGTTGTTAGAAACAAAGCCAGATTGGTTGTTCAAGGATTTGCTCAGGAGGAGGGGATAGACTACACTGAAGTGTTTGCTTCGGTTGCTCGGATCGAAGCCATCAAAATTTTCCTTGCACATGCAGCTAACAAGAACTTTAAAGTTTTTCAGATGGATGTGAAGTGTGCATTTCTATATGGAAACATTGATGAGGAGATCTATGTTTGTCAGCCACCAGGTTTCGAGGATCCAGAATTTCCAGACAAAGTATACAAGCTAGACAAGTCACTGTATGGGTTGCATCAAGCTCCCCGAATCTGGTATGAGACCTTGACATGGTATCTCCTCAGCAAGGGTTTCTCTCGTGGGACTATAGATATGACACTATTCAAGAAGGAGGTGGATGGTGAGATGCTATTGTTCAAGTGTATGTCGATGATATTATCTTTGGATCAACAAATGAAAAGCTGTGTAAATAATTTGAAGAGTGATGAAGGATCGCTTTGAAATGAGCATGATGGGGGAGATGTGCTTCTTCTTAGGTCTGCAAGTTGAACAGAAACCTGAAGGTATTCTTATTCACCAAGAGAAGTACATTAAGGAAATCATCACAAAGTTCGGCATGGATGATTCAACACCAGAACTTACTACCTTCACTGCTCAGACATGCTTGTCTCCTGATGATAATGGGAAGTCCGTGGATGCTCCTCGATATCGCTCGATGATCGGATCTCTCATGTATCTGACTGCAAGCCGTCCAGATATCACATTTGCCATGTGCTACTGTGCTCGTTATCAAGCCAATCCCAAAGAATCACATGAGCTAGCTGTTAAACGCATTTTTCGTTACCTTAAGGGTTCCTCTCATTTGGGACTTTGGTACCCAAAAGGTGGGAACTTTGATTTACATGCTTTTTCTGATAGTGATCATGGTGGTTGCAAGATTTAAAGAAAGTCAGTCACCGGTGGATGCCAATATCTGGGTGATTGTCTTGTTTCGTGGCAAAGCAAAAAAACAAACAACAGTGTCCTTATCCACGGGAGAAGCTGAATATATCGCTGCATCAAGCTGCTGTTGCCAAGTGCTCTGGATTCAACACCAGATGATGGATTATGGCATCAATTTCCTTCACACTCCGATTTTATGTGACAATGAAGCCGCTGTTGGAATTGCCAAGAATCCAATTCATCATACTCGAACCAAGCACATTGAAACAAGAATTAATGCCATCCGTGATGCTCAGGAAAAGGGGTTCATTGATATTATTCCTATTGAAACAAGGAAGCAGAAAGCAGATCTTTTCACTAAAACATTTGATAAACCATGTTTTTATGAACTGATCTCTATGCTAGGATTAATATCCTTCTGAAAACCTTTTCTGAGCAAAACTACCATTTAAGATGTATATATGTACATATTTACCTT
This sequence comes from Flaveria linearis, assembly GCA_024085815.1. NCBI lineage: Eukaryota > Viridiplantae > Streptophyta > Magnoliopsida > Asterales > Asteraceae > Flaveria > Flaveria linearis. Next base: position 36,584,237 of record CM044001.1, on the reverse strand, counting down.
ATGGTCTTGGCTGTTGTCTGCTTAGACAATCCTTGTGTCCCATATATCTTTCCTTTTTATTCTTAATTTTCTTTTACTTTCGTTGTTAAGAAATTTTCTATTAAGTAAGCTATCAAATGAAAATTTCGGGGGAGATTAATGCTAATAATAAGTTTTAACTTTTATTCTCTCAGGAATTCAAGAAAATGAAGTAAGAAAGAGGGGAACATCTTACGCTGGGATATGCATGATAGACTCATCCCAAAAACGAAGTAAACAAGTGATCATGCAGCCAAATTAAAATCATAACTCAGTAATAAGGATTATCCTCATGATATTTTGGTCTGCACAAAGATACAAGTCTTGTCTAAAACTTGGTTGAGAGTTGCAAATTGATGTCTTGCTCCTGTACTATGTTTACTTTTAGGATTAGATTATTGATGTGAAGCTTATGATGTTTCCCACTGGGATGGTGACTCGGTGATAATGCCCTCTAAGTCAAACATTAAATAATCTGAAATAGCCCATTACTGTATATACTTTCATACTTTTAGGATTAGATTATTGATGTGAAGCTTATGGTGTTTCCCACTGGGATGGTGACTCGGTGATAACGCCCTCTAAGTCAAACATTAAATAATCTCAAACAGCCCATTACTGTATATACTTTCATACTTTACATAAGAAAAGATGTGTGTTTATCTCCTCTGCTATACGAAAGCATTGACATGGAATGATGATCTTCTCTGCTATGCGAAAGCATTGACCTGAAGTTCTTATCAACACACCTAGATGATCTTCTTTGCTATGCGAAAGCATTGACCTGAAGCTCTCATCAATTAGTTAAAGGTTGAGTCTACATCTCATGTGTATATCTTGCATATATGTGTGTCTGCATCTGTACATTATAGTGTCCCATATGTATATATGCCAGTCATTGTGTTTGTATTAAGTAGATTCAGTGTAGTGAGCAGGCAAAATCAATGATTATGCTTAATAAACCTTGATGACAAGACTAATTCTTTATCAAATATAAGTGGGGACTAAGTTGCTGAGTTTCTAAAACAATTCTAAACATGATAAACAGCTGCAGATCATAAGTTAAAAAGAACAGGGAATGGGTTTAAGCGGACAAACATATCAACAATCTCGCTAAGTCATGCCCCTCTGAAAAATGATATTATATCCTTCTACCATTTAATTTTAATTTTATTCTGATTTTATTTCTTTTTTATAATTTTAGTCTTATTTAATTTTATCATGGGGCAATAAGGTATTCATAGGCAAATTTTATTATTTATATTATTATTTTTATCTTATTTTATTTTATTTCAATTTTATTTTATTTTACTTTATTTTATTTTAATTTTAATTTTTAATTTTATCTTATTTTAAAACTTGTTTTTGAGTCGGGCGAAATTCAGATTCGCCTTAGCGAACCTATAGTTTTGCCAGTAAGCTCGACCAGTTGCATGCCAAACCAACATGTTGAGTTTACCGGGCGAATCTATAGATTCGCTACAGCGAATCTTTGTCTTATAAGAGGTACAGTGAACGCGAAATTGTTCACAGTAGCCTTAAACCCTAACTGCCTCTTCATATTGCGAAATTTCAGAGTTTTCTTTCAGTTTTGATTTGCATTGGAATAGTGTGTTATAAAAGATTTAGGTTGGTGTTGCGAACCTCAGTTAAAGCTTTAATCGGTGTATATTGCTTCGCATTGTGAGATTTGGCATGTTCGCCTGGTTTAGGGTTCGGGAACCCTCGTCCAGCGAACTTGCTGATCTTCAGGCGAATCTGAACGAAAGTTCATTTGAACTCGAGCGAATTTGTAAATTCACCCAACAACTTCGCCTGTTCACTTGAACCGAGTGAAACTATAAATTCACCACAGCGAACTTAATGTTTTCCAACCAAATTAAACTAAAAGTCACTTAAGTTTAAGCGAATCTATGTAATCGCTTCTGTAAATTGACTAAGGTCGAGCGAATTTGAACGAAAGTTCACATGAACCGAGCGAATCTATAGATTCACCCAAGCGAAATTATTGTTTTTCTGGCGAATCTATAGATTCACCTTAGCGAATTTATAGATTCACTTGAGCGAATTTAATTTATTTCTTTTGTTTTTTGATTTTACATATTCTCACACATTTATCATGATGTATACTTACACTTTTCTAATTTGTTTTCAGCGATTATGGCTAACCTCAAGTTTGATGTGAAAAACAACACCGTAGCCCTTTTGGATGAAGACAGTCCCAAAGCTGCAGGGTTTAGAGATTGTATAAAGTGGCTGAAACAGTCTCCAATTCATTATGCTATCACTCATTCACCATCTATCTATATTTTGCATATCCAAGACTTCTGGAGATCAGCCAAGTTGGATGTTAAAGCTAATCCACACAGTATTCGAGCAAGGATAGAAGGAAATAACATTGCCATCACTGAAGAAATCATAGCAAGAGTGCTTTATCTAGAAGGTGATCAGGGAGAAGAAGTAGAACTGTCTGAAATTCAAGTCATGGAGGGATTCCGAAGCATGGGGTATGAGGGACCGTCTTTTGGCTCAAAGAAAGAGATAAAGAAGTCTATGCTGTCTAAAGAGTGGAAATACATTGCTCATATATTCATCATGTGCTTAGACGACAGGAAAGGAGGATCCGATGGTCTCAACTTGAGATGGGCCAAAGCAATGGTGATATTTTGTAGAGGCCAAAAGGCAAATATAGCAAGACTGATTTTTGAGTGCATGTGTGATAACATAATGGCAGTGAAGAAGGAGAAGTGGCTTCTGTATCCGAAATTTGTTCAGATGATAATTGATGACTTGATTCCAAACATTCCTAAGCATGGAGAAATCAAGAGACTAGCCCAGATGAGCTCAAGGATATTTGCAGACTGTTCTTCTGCAAGACATGACTTCAGTGGGAAGATCACCTACTTGTGGGAAAATATGTATTCTGCTGAGAGATGGGCATACATAAAGAAGGTGATAGAAGCAGAGGAAAAGAGATCTGCAGAGAACAGGGAGAAACAAGAAGAAATAGTTAAAAAGAGAAAAAGATATGCCAAAGAGAAAGAGTATGACTTTGAGGATGAAATTGATAAGGCAATGCATGAAATGCGAGTTGAGAAGGAGAGAAGAACTAAGAAGAGGCCTGAAGAAAGTAGTCACACTGAAACATCAGAGAGGAGAACGAAAGACAAACATCATGCCTTCACAGAAAATCCTCCAAGAAAAGACGCAAGATCCGAACTTGACCAAGATGTGATTAGAAACGTCAGTGCTTCTGTGGCCAATGAGCTAAGCATGATGAAAATAAAACTGATAAACCAAGAGTTGAGAGAGAAAAAGAAGGATGATATGATTGTAGGCTTCACAAAGATGGTGCTTGATCAACAAGAACTGATCAAGACACTGTTCAAGGAGGTAAACTCTCTGAAGGAAGCGGCTGGCCTGCCAGATGTTAGATATGAAGAGGAAATCAATGAGCTCACCGATACCTCCAAATACTCATTTCTGAAGGTGGGGAGATTTTCTGCGGCAGGAGAGGGCCCAAGCTCAGCAGCTGGTACTAGTAACGCTGCAGGATCAAGTCGAGGGAAGAACAAAAATGATGAACCTGTTGATGATGAAGGAGCACAGGGTGAGGATGATGATGTGGAGGTTGTGAATGAAGATTTTGATGATTTGGGACTTGATATTGAGAAGGACTTAACAGGTGAGGAGGTTGTGGGGGAGAAACAACGATTGGAGAAAGAAAAACAAGCTGAGATGAAGTTAGTAGATGAAGAGGAGGAAGTTGAGGAGCAGTTGGTGGATTACAGCTCAGAACCAGAATCCTATGAGGTGGATGAACGTCCAATGACCTATGTGACTGATATCAGGTCAGCTGAAACTGGAACGGTGGAGTTAGATCAATCTGAGTGGTTTGTTAAAGAAAAGGAGGCTGAAGAGATAACTCCACTGTTCCAGAACATCAAAAACCCTACAAGAAAAGAGAGCGCTAAGAAGATCTTCAGTTAGAAATACAACTCTGAGCTCAAATTGTTTATGATCAAGAGAAAGGGAGGGGGTATATCTTATGTTCACAAAAGAAAAGCTTTTAAAACCCTCCCAAGATAGGATTTAAGGAGATTGGCTGAGATTCCTTTGATTGGAGCTGAACAGAGTGAAACGGCCAAGCTGCTGGAAATGGAGATTAAAAAGAGCTTGACTGATAACTTCAAGACTTTTGGTTTCATGAAAATGGAAAGAAGGAGGTCGAAGAAAGATGTTGATTGGGTGACCGGGAAAGGCAAGATTGTGCTTAAACTGAAACCAGCAAAGACTGTGAATCGCATCAAGGTACCTGATCCTCTTTCCCCGAGACTGCAAGCGTTTGAAAAATGGTTTTATGATAACAACACCGGGGAAGCAGTGATCAGAGTAAAAGGAGCTCCAGAAATACGATTGTTTGATCCAATGGAAGTTTTTTCTTTCTGTGATGAGGACTTAGTGATTCTGTGTGAGAATCACATAAAAGTTGGGGCTGGAGCTGAAACATTGGAAGAAGCGAGCCTCTTCATGAGAGTAGCTAACAAGGCTAGGGGACTCAGAGCTGAAGTCCGGGAGCTGTCATGAAAAATAATTCATGCGGACGAAACAAGAATGGTTGTGGATGATTTGAGAAAAAAGCTGGATCAATCAATTTCAAAAAGGTTTGAAAAGCAGGTGATAGATGAGGCATGTGGGTCTGGAGCTAATACTGAGGAACAAACCATGCACGATCAGGAGGAGGTTGTAGTCATAGATTCACTAGATCAAGAAGTCAATGAAGCCGGGTTTGTTGAGAACTTTATTGTTGGTATTGAATCTGAGGCAGGATCTGAAGATGTTACTAATCCATTGGCCGGGATTGAGTCGAGAGCAGGAGCTTTCATGGAGAACTTTGAGGCCGAAGTTGATGCTGTAGCTGGAGCTGATTGAGAAGACCCCTCTAGGTGAGGTCCAAACTAGAGGGAGTATTGATGATCTAGATAGGTTGGACTCACCTAGTTTAGTTTAACCTTTTTTGTCTTCTATGTAATAGGACTAACTTTCATTTATGTAAGTAATGTTTAGTTAGTATTTGTTTCGCACTGACCCAGCGAAACTACGAGCGAATCTATAGATTCGCTCGTAGTCAGCTGATAAAGGTCACCCGGCGAAAATGTTGTTCGCTGCCGGGTGAACTTGCTTGTTGGTCAGGGTAGTTTCGCCTTAGCGAATCTACCAGCGAATTTGGCACTGTTATTATTTTCATCTCTTGTAACTTTGTGGGCAAGTTTTTGCCAAACCTAATCGAGATACACTTTTGCATTACTGTTTTTCATAGCTTGTTTGAGGCTGGAATTGTGTTTGTTTCATATTTTTGAGCCTTGTTTCTTAATATTGATTGAGTTTGGATCATATGGATAAATATTAAAACTCTTTTCTTTGTTTTACTCTGTTTGATTCTATATCAGTGGGATATTTCTGTGATTATCATTTCAATAGCACTGAAATCGATCACCAATGGACCAACAATGTTGTTGGGCCTCGAAAAAGGCCTCAAACGCAGACTTGCTCGGCCTGTTTTGGAACGTTTTGGTCGATGTTGTAACTCCCTTAAATTTTTACATTGAGATAACTAAATTCATTGGTTTCAAAATAAAAATTTGAGAGGACTTTTTACATTAAGATAACTAAATTCACTGGTTTCAAATAAAATTTTAAGAGGACTTTTGTGCGTTGGAACACCGGGCCTCAGTTTAGGGTACCAGACAACAGATCTGGACATGTTGTTGGGGCCTTTTTATGAATGAGTTTAAAATAAGTGTAGGTGTTCGTTATGACCTTGTACCGTGAACAAATGATTGTATATGAGAACTTGAAGTTTCAAAATTGAGCTTTTCTTTCTTCTTCCCTGTCTTAACAAAAACTCAAAGGGATCAAGGGGTGGGTGTCGCTTTTGGGGTGTGTTAAGCAAGTGGAACAAGAGTGCAATTTATATGACTTTAGGTTGGTTAATAACTCTAGGATTATAAGATTTTGGGGGATAAAAAGTAATTAAATAATACAAAGCAAATCCTTGTCTTTTGACAAGAGTGTTGGGGCCAATTTGATGGCCATGATGATGGTTGGGTGGCCGAAAGGTAGGGATGAGGGTGACATTGACCTCGGGTTAACATGGTTACACAATGTTATTCAGTATTGTGTTCATTATTCTTACATTTTAAGTGAGTTCTTGGGTTAAATACACACACACATATCTACACACACACGGACACACACACACACAGATATATATATATATATATATATATATATATATATATATATATATATATATATATATATATATATATATATATATATATATATATATATATATATATATATATATATATATATATATATATAGGGGTATATATATATATATATATAGGGGAGGAATCAAATGAGAACTCTATTTTTCGTGAGAACTTTAGAAACCAATGTGAGTCATAATTTTTTAATGATAAATAACAAAAACATAATAAAAAATTATAAAATGGAAATAACATAGAAATAAAAAAAATAAATAAACAAAAACATTTCTCTCGTTTCTCTCTTTCATAGAAAAATAAAAAAAATATAAAAATAAAAAAAACTCGTTTTTTACAAAATTCGTTTTACACATGTGTAATATCGGATTTACATATGTGTAAATAACAGTGGATGATTTTTTTAAAAAAAGTATATACATATGGTAAATGTTGTAAAGATTAAAACATACTAAAAATTAATAGTGATATTTTTTTTGAAAATGTCATAAAAAAGTTATGAATGTTTTAAAAAAGAGGGGAAATGACACGTGACTTGCATGTGATGTCAAATGTGTGGCTCATATTAGTAACTAGAGTTCTTATAAAAAAGAATGGTTCTTAAGATAACCTTATAAAAAAGGATGGTCCTTAGACATGGGTCTACAAACTTTTGATTTTCTTTTTTCCCGACAACACATACCTTTTATTTATACTTGAATTGATAGTTTGCTTGTTATAATTTCCTTCATAATACTTTTCAACATAAATCAATGGAACCCTCTTATTTATTTATTTTATCTTTTTACCATGCTAGAAGTTTAACTTTTGAACCAAATGTATATTTTTTTTGCTGGACATAAAAAATAGGTTGATACCAACCTTTATATATATATATATATATATATATATATATATATATATATATATATATATATATACACACACACACACACACACATATATGACAACAAATTTTACTATAACTCAATCCGCATTTTATATTTTGATATTTGATTTTGTATAATTTTTGTTTTTTCATAAGTTTTTATATCCGTTTTCACCAATCTATTTGGTTATGATCGATGATTATTTTTCTTCTTTTCTATAAATATAGACACTATGTGTTTTTTATCTTTTTTTTTGTTTTCACATAAATGTTTCATTCTTTTTATTTTTTCTTTAACTTTTTTTGTGGTTTTGATATCATTGGATTATATGCTTTAATTTATTAATAACTCTGTATTTGCCTATCATAGTTATATTAATGTTAAAACTGGTTTAACTCACGGTCATCTCTTTATTTACACTAATGTAACATATGTTTTTTGGTTTTTACTACACGTCACTTTTTTGTTAGTGAGACAAATTCTATAACACATTGCATTTTCATGTTTTTCTTTACTTTAAGAGTAAAATGTCATTTTCGTCCCTGATGTTTTATTGAATTTGCCATTTCAATTCAAAAACTTTTTTTTGTCATTTCAGTCACTATAGTTTACCAAATATTGCCATTTGCATCCACTCAACTAACTCCGTTAAGTTCTCAGTTAAATATGATGGTTATTTAGTTTTTTTCAATGCTGTAATTATCCAATTTTAATAAAATAATCAATTAATATTTAATTAAAATAGAAAAATATATGAAGCGACTAGTGAGACCAGACGTATCAATTTAAAAGTTCGGATTAACTTTAAATTATGTAGTTCAATTGAGGTCTGCTGTGACATTTCAATTGATATTTAATGTTTTGTTCAAAAGTGCACCGTTGTTCGATTGATATCTATTGTGGTCACATTTTGTTTCATTGATGTCTATTGTTGTCACGTAACATGACAATTCATATCTCAATCAAACAAACCGTGAGAACAACAGACATCAATCCTGCAATAGATCTCAATCGAATAAATATACATGTTAGAATAAAATATGAAGATTAACTGAACAAAAATATACCCCAATCGAACAACATGAGTTAGAATTCATCGAATATTTTAAATCGAATCGCCCGGTCTCACTAGTCTCTTCATATGTTTTTTTTTAATTTTAATTGAATATTAATTGATTAATTTATTTTAGTTAGATAACTAAAGTTTTAAAAATACTAAAATACCCTCATATTTAACGGAAATCTTAATGGTTAGTGGAGTGGATGAAAATGACAATATTTGATAAACTACAGTGACTGAAATGGCAAAAAAAAGTTTTTGGATTGAAATGGCAAATTCAACAAAACGTTAGGGACGAAAATAGCATTTTACTCTTACTTTAATGTAACCTTATGTTTTTTTTTATGTTTTAATGGTAGTCTATTCTTCGATTTTGTTAAGAAAGTCCACCATAGTTACATTAACGTAATATGTTATTTTTTTTGTTTTATGTGTTGCGAAAGATTATATGTTTCTATTTGTCGACTAGTTTGTTGCCTACGTTAGTTACAATAATTTAATAATTGCTTGAGTTCATGGTTATCCTTTGTTTACAGTCATGTAATATATGTAGCAAGATTAAGAAAATTCAAGATAATATTTGCTAACATTACACTATCTTACATCATATTAAAATGGCATCACATGAATACATCATATTATAATGATGTTACATTTTAATTAATGTGATGTAATTAAACTAACGTATTTGTTATATTAACAAAGAATATAAATTATGATACTAACATGCTTTAGTTACATTAAGTTATTATTTCATTACAAAAAGTTACATCATATTGCAATGACATTACATTACATTTACATACATTACGTGTTATAACATTACGTGTTATTACATTACATTGCAATGACGTGTTATTACATTACATGGTAAATTATAAATATTAGAATCTAACTAATGTTATTACCATGTAATGTAATAGTTACAATAATAAATATAATTTCGACTTGAGTGGCATTAGTGTAGTTACATCTAATTGTTAGATTGCATTTACAGTTTATTAAATCATATTTTAATATAGAGTACATTACATTACATATGTTACATGGTAATAACATTACATTACACCAGATGTTATATAGTATATTAGATTTTACCGTTAGTGATATGTAATGTAATCCAATGTTTTGTAGTGAATTTATTAAAAAAATGGCAATCTATGCAATGGTGACGTTATATTAATCTTACTGGAGTTTACATTGTGATTTACTACAATCTACATTATTCATTTAAATAAAAGTACCCCTATCCACAAGTGCCACATTTAGTTACATTGTTAAGTACCAACATTATATTATTTAATGTTGATGAAAATACCATATACATACTTTTTGAATATTATTTAATGTAATGCTATACTTCATTTTGTTACATTAGCATTCAACTTAAGTTGCTTACCATCATTACTATAGTTACATCAAATTATACATTATCATACAGTTTTTAACATCATATTTTTATTAGTTTATGTTTCACTTATATACATTACATGTTATTACACTATATTACACTAAATTTACACTTTATATCAGTTATTTTACTATAAATTAGTTAAGTGTACTAATAGTATTTATTGTGATGCTATACTTACATTAACCTTCAACTTAAGTTGCTTGACCATCATTATTATAGTTACATCAAGTTACATGTTATTGTATAATTTTTAACATCACATTTAATTAGTTTATGTTTCACTTATATATGTTACATGTTATTACACTACATTATACTAAATTTACACCTTATATTAGTTATTTTGCTATAAATTACGTAAGTGCACTAATATAATTTAATGCAATGCTATACTTCATTTTGTTACATTAACCTTAAACATAAGTTTCTTGACCATCGTTACTATAGTTACATCAAATTATACATTATCGTATAATTTTTAACATCACATTTCAATTAGTTTATGTTTCACTTATATACGTTACGTTACATGTTATTACACTACCTTACACTAAATTTACACTTTCTATTAGTTATTTTGCTATAAATTAACAAAATGTGTCACACCCTCGAATTCCACAGATGGACTACAACCGCGAGAGTGTGATAAACTAGGATCTCACTAATTAGTCATACCAAACGACTCTATATGAGTTCAGAGAAAAACCATATGTAAAGGAAACCATAAACCAAATCAAAGTTCAAGATTTAAGAAACGCGAAAGCAAAATGAACATGCAATTAAAACACAAACAGTTATCTCATAGTAAATGGCTACGCAAAACTCACATGCAAAACAAAACTCTAGTAAAATGTAAAAAGCATATATGTCTTTCCAAAAACCAAGGATGCCATGAGATGCGCTACATGCTCTTAATCTTGATAACCTATGAGAAAACATGCTAAAGTGTGTCAATGCAATGTTGGTGAGTTCACAAGTTTTTAAAACCATAAAATAAAGTTTATGCAGATTTAGTAAACAAAGTATATCGAGTAGCTAGCTAAACTACTATACATGTTACACTAGTGTGCGAATCATTCGCGACCAAAGCTAACAATAATGTATGTACTGTGTGCCTTGGCCAATGCCTCCCAGGCATGGTAAAGATAGGACAATTAGTCACCAGTTTAACTTCCATGATGCTAGCGTGACCAACCCGGGTGGGGTTTGTCATACCCAGTAGTACTACTAAAAATTTCCTCGCTAGGTAATGTAATTAACAATCCGAATAGTAAGGCAGGAAAGTGACGCTAGGTACCTATGTGATCATACGGTTTTACTAATCCATTAATGAAAATAAAACATGTTATCCCTCCTTAAGGAGTAATTTTAAGTAAAGTAGTGACACTCACCTTAGGGTGCACAGTAGAGTAATTCAATAAGTAATGGTAATCAGGCTCAACCTATCATGCAAATAGATTAATAATGTGATCATGCAGGTTTATGAAACCCTAAGTATCCAAACAATCCCATTGTTCATGTGCATTAAGAAAGGTTTGACCCATTGACTAGCTTTGACTAAGTTTGACATTGATTGACTGAGATTGACCCAATGACTCGTTGGTGACCCGTTAAGTATATTATTGTTCCACTAGGCACATATAATCACATTAAGCGAGTAAATCACATCTCATAACATGCATAGTTCTAATCTAAACTTTATTACCAATTAAGTTTCTTTTATTAGCAGTAATGAACAAGAACCAACATTTTTAGTAAACCAACTTGGCTAACATGATTAAGTAGCTAAGCTAAGATACCCTAGATTATCATATCTCGTTTAGCACGTATAAGTCACGTTATGCAGTTTACACATCTAATAAATTTACTAATTTTAGAAAGCCACAATCATAAATCCAACTTTTTGTTGGATCTTGTATGCCCAAGACACATACAAGATTGATGTGGTTAATACGTTATGATTCAAGTTGGGTCATACCCAATAACAAGCTAAACAAACACTAGTAAATATTTATTTGTTGATGAGATCTTACAAATAAATGTTGACACCAATTTAGAAAATGGGTTTTCTAAAACGTTGCTTTTGTAATTGAACAACATTATATGGATAATTTGTTCATGAGAAATTATTTGTTTCATTATTTAAGTTAGTTTAATAATAACAAATAAAAGTGTGTCAGTGTTATAAAATTAAAATAGGTTTTAATTTTATAAAATTATGGTTAAAAAGTGCATTTTCTATAAAATTACAAAATGGGGGAACCCATTTTGAATGCCATTTTCGTCCGCCCAAGGGTGGTCCCATTCTTGGGATTGCATGTCTTGGTTTATACAAGACTTTAATCTCTCTTGCACACAACCCAAACAACACTCTCTCTCACACACACATAGCAAAAACTCTCTCTCAAAGGGCTAAAAAATTGGGATTCAAGGCAAAAGGTTGCTCAAAATTTTGGATTTTTGAAGGAGCACAAGAAGGAGGATTGATTTGGTGTCCTACTACCTAACAAGTTAGGTGTTTGCTAAGGCTTGTGGGTATACAAGCTTGAGGACTCCCAATTTGGAGGCTAGACCTTCAAGAGCATCATCATCTTCATCTCATCCATACTTCATCATCTTGTTCTTGAAAGGTAGTTTCAAGAACACCCTATGGTTGTTCTTTTTGTTTTGATAGCATGTCATTTCACATATATTAATGATCCTTGTTTATGGGTTTTGTTGTGGTTAATATGGTTCAAATTTTCAGATTATAAAATACCTTTTAACCACTAATATCCGCTGTGTTTTTTTACATGTATAAATTGTCACACCCCAACCTTGACCGCGGAAACGTCAAGATGTGAGAGTTAAGATCGTTCACAGCCACATAACACTATTATTAAATCCAAATATATTGTTCATAAGTTTCAAAGGTAACATTACAAACATAAGTCTCAAATAAAGAAATTAACAAGCATAATAAGAAATGTAACAAGCTCATTCATTTATTTAACTAGGTCCATTCCTATGTGTGAACAAGCTTCAAAAGTGGCGATCAAACTTGAGTGTTTCCTGAAACATGTTAAAATAAAAGGTCAATAATAATGTTGGTGAGATTTTTATAGTTTTCAATACATAAGTATATAAAAGATGGCAATTCATGTTGTAAATTAGAGAACAAAGTAACTAGGGATGTAAGACAGAATGCACAATCAAACCTTGACAAAGTTTTACAAGCCTCAAACGTTTATAAGTATATACGATTAGCTAAGTGTACTTGGATCAACCAAGCAGTCTTGTCAGGCCCATAGATCTATGACGTCACCAGGCTAGCAATAGTTAATGATTGTACATAAATTCAACATTACATGGTAGCTACAAGGTTCAACTAACCACAACACACAAGTAAATTGCCATAAGTTTACAAAAATCAAACATTTACAACTGTAATGATTATAACATAACATGTTTCACCCCAAAGTGTGAAAATATGAAAAAGGAGTATAGAAATACTCACACATATACATTTGTATGTAAGGTGATATTAAGAGTAAACGTTGATCCAACGATTTCCTTTACGAGGTACCTAAATGCATATATTACAAGATTTTTAAGTTTAATAATAATAAGGTTAACAAATGTGGTCTAGGGTTTACAATAAGAATTTGGGGTTTTGGTAAATAAATAAAATAGAATCACTTATCTTTTAATTCAATAAAAAATTTATACATTAAAATAATTTAATATAAAGAACAGAAATTAAATCATTCATAATAAATGGTAAAGTTTAAGTGTAAATAAATTTTTATAATTATTTGACATGATTTAATCAATAATTGAAGGCAACGTATGGATTTATTAATTTAAACCATTATTTAAAGTACCTAAAATAACTTTTATAAATAATTTGTGAAATCATAAAATATATAATTTCTACAATTTTCATGATTAATCCATAGTTAAACATAATATAGTGTCCATTGAAAATTTAATGATTTTAAATTATTGTTTCAAGTCCATTTTTATAAGAAAAACTATTTATAACATTTATAAGTAATATTTTGTATAATCAATGTTAAGGCTTTTACATAAATAAAACTATAGAAAATAATTAATTATCATTTAAAATAATGAGAGTTTAAAACTTACTTTTTTTATAATTTTTAGGAATTTTTATGTATTTTAAAGCTTGAAAAAAAACCTTTAAAAAATGATGAGGGTGCCCGGGTTCGAACCCGGGACCTCATGGTGGAAATTCAAGTAGCTAACCAGTGAACCAGGGCCGTGGCCTTGGTGTCACTTGGTTCTTAAACCTTTTAAACACAACACAGAAATTAACCCAAATTCATATAAACCCTAGAATGTTTTGCTCTGAAATTGAAGATCAATTCGAATCTAAAGGTGTTAGGATTCATAGGGCTTTTGTTCCCCATGTAGAGACGAGTGTTTAGGTGTATTTAATTACCCGTTTTGATTTGAGATGATGCCAAGAGCACACGAAGAACAAGCCGCGACCGTAGGTACTCGATTGATGAGTATTTGCCAATGATAATCAAATTAATCTTGTGGGTAGCTTCGAATGTTGAATTAGACTAAAAGACCCTTATCAATTCCGGTTAAACTTGTTGAATTGGTGATGCTCAAGTAGATCGTAGGTCGCGATTTAGGGGAGAATCGATCGTGAGGTTTTTGTGTGTTTCAAGTGTAATAGGAAGCTGCAATCGATTAGATGTAGCCAGATTATTGTTTATGTTAGTTTAATTAGATTGTAATTAGGATTAAATGCTCAAACGGCTCCATGGTTTAAGACGAACTTTGGTTTCGTGTTTGAATGTTCATAATGATCCTTAAAATCAAATTAAAGTGCAATAACAGGTTCGATTCTTGGTCACGAATGGTTAAAATGGTTTAATTGCATTTAATTCGATGTTTGGTTGAGGTTTGGTGGTCGCCGGAGGCATGGCCGGAGTTTGGCCGAGGGTGCAGACGGGGAAAGGGGGTTGGTTTGGGTTTTTAAGAAAAATTACACAATGGTCCCTGTAGTTTATGAATGTTATTATTTTATGTAATTATCTTTCTTTTAAAGTTTCCAAAATGACTAAAACACCCCCTTAACTTAACTTAACTTTAAGTTCAAGATCTTTTTAAGATTAACAACTTATTAGTATTATTATTATTATCATTATTATTATTATTATTATTATTATTATTATTATTATTATTATTATTATTATTATTATTATTATTATTATTATAATTATTATCCTTGTTATTATTATTACAATTATTATTATGGTTCAATTTAATAGCTAGGTTATTGATTTTTTTCATTAAATGTAAACCAAGAATTAACATAAGTAACCCATACGTTTCACAAATGCCAACAATGGACCTTACAATGATTTAACGACATTAACTTTTAATCAACAAAAATGCGAGATGTTACATAAATGGTTAAACTTACTTTGATAAACATGTAACAAAATCCAATAATGGCATCTAGAGCCGGTTATATGGAATGCTTGCTTCAAAAGTTCTTGAAAAGTTAGTTTTCATGGACTTTTTCAACCCATTATGGGTTGTTTTGTTATGGGTGAATGAACCCCTTATGTTTCAAGGTTTAATCTTACATGCTTTAGTATAAACCTTGAAAGATTAACATTAAATGGTTGATTATATTTTTGGACAAAACCCTAAATTTTTGGTTCATGTTGGCCGAAAATTTAAGGCTGAAATAAGGGGTTCATGGTTGTTCTTGGATGTTGTATATGATACATATTTGGTTCATAACATAGCCTTGAACTTATGTGTTTTGGTTTTGGTTGATTGTGATTTTGTCATGTTGTTTTTGTCTTGAAAGGGTTGTAACATTTGTGTTTGTATTTTGGTTGTAATTTATTTATTCATTTGGTTATGTAATAAATAGATTAGGTGAATTTCTTTTTATTTGGAAAATTGTATTAGGATATAATTTTGTAATAGAAGATGCACAAGATGAAGACTCAAAGAAGGACACAAAAGACATGGACACTTGTAGTTTTGGATGTGGATTCAAGTGGGAGTTCATGGACACATATGAAGTGTCATTATTAACCCTTAGGAAAGACCTTATGACAACACTTGTGTAGTCAACTTAGTGGCTATGGTTATGCATTTATGTTTGTATGATTATGCTTATTTGGTTGTTTGTTCTATGATAGTTGTTCTATAGAGGAAAGACTTGCCACCATATACCCCTCCCAGACCCTGCTCTTCAGCGGGAGACACTGGGTATGTTTGTTTGTTTGGTTGTTTGTTCTATGATAGTTGTTTGATATTTGGATATGCATAACAAACTTATTAACAAACATAACAAGCTGAAAATTGATGGTTCTTTATCATTAAGTGATTAATAAAAGGTTATTAAAAGGATTAATGAATTTAATAAAAGGGGTTTTATTAAAAGGTGAACCATAGGGTACCTTGTATTTGAAAGCATGCAAATATAAGGTACATAGAGTTTTCTAAACTAGTATTATGAAAACGTAAAATTTATTTTATAAACAAGTTTAACACCATCCTTTTGCACAACACTTGAGTCACTTGGAAACTCTTAGTGGGATAAAGGTCACCTAACCATTTTGAGGGAACTTATGATTTGAGGTGGGGATACCATATTTTTGGGATAAAGGTCACCTAACCACTTATGTTGGAAAACTCACATGTGTGTGCAAGTAGGGTGACTTGATTTGCAAACCATGTTTAATGGATCACCTACAATGTGGTTTACAAAGGTGTTGATGGGATAAACATGCTGACCACACATATGATGTTTAAGTCGATCCCATACCCTAGAAGTTGCAAAGGGTTGCAATTGTCAAAAGGTTGACTACCTTGTTAATTTAAATAATGGGATAAAGGTCACCTAACCACTATTTAAATGTAATGTTGGATTCTAGATTTTAAAATTGTGTGCGGCACTTATAATGGTTTTAATTATTAAAATATGAATGATATTGAAAATACTAAAATTGAACTTTGTTAATATTTTGTAGATGGCAACCAACAATAATGAAAATAATGATATCCCATCCGCTCACTCACTATCACTAAGGACCATTCTCCAAAAGGAGCGTCTAAACCATAATAACTTTATAGATTGGTTTTGAAACATCAGAATTGTTCTCAAGCAAGAGAAATGATCGTATATTTTAGATGATCCGATTCCCAATCAACCTAATGAGAAGGATGAGGAGGCCTTTATGAATTGGGTAAAATACACCGAGGACTCGATCCAAGTGTCTTCCCTCATGTTGGCAAGTATGACTCCGGATCTCCAAAAGGAGTATGAACATCATGGAGCGTACGACATGATTACCCAGTTGAAGGAAACGTTCCAACAACAAGCAAGGGTAGAGGGCTTTGAAACGGTTCGAGTACTCCATGCATGTCGTATGGATAACATCCAATCAGTTTCATCTTATGTACTTAAGATAAAAAGCCACATTGACCGCCTCGAAAGGCTGAATTGTCCCGTCTAAAAGGAGTTGGCTATGGATTTGATCCTCAACTCTTTGTCAAAAAAGTTTGACAACTTTGTTATGAATTATAACATAAACGGGTGGTACAAGAACATAAGTGAGCTTCACTCTATGCTCAAAACTGCCGAGGCGGCCTTGGGTAAAAAGGTTTTACCCGTTCTCACCAACAATGAAGGTGGGAACAAGAAGAGGCCCCACGCCACACCAAGGCAAATGTTTCCAAGGGTAAAGGGCATATTAAGGGAAAGGGAAAGGGAGTGGTTAGGGCACCACCACCAAAACCAGCGGAGAAGAAGCAAAAGGTTGCTTCGAATGACCCATGCTTTAAGTGTGGGTAGATTGGACATTGGGCAAGAAATTGTCCAGTCCATCTCAAAGAGTTGCAAGCTAAGAGGGATGCCGGGCAAACCTCAGGTACAATTTTCATGATTCATATTGATTTAAATTTAATATCCTCTAACACATGGGTATTGGATACCGGATGTGGAACTCATATTTGTAACTTATTGCAGAGGTTCAAAAGAAGTAAGGACTTCAAGAAAGGGGATGTTAGCCTCTATATGGGGAATGGGGAAAAAGTTCAAGTTGAAGACCGAGGGGACTACATATTGAAGCTTCCAAATGGTTTTGGAAGCAATTTTGGAAAATTTTTGTATGCTCCTAGTTTAACTAGGAACATTATTTCTGTTGCCCAATTAAGACAATATAGTTATGTTTTAACATATATTGAAAATAAAATTCATGTTTCTTTAAATGGCATATTTTATTTTAAAACTATTCCTATTAATGGTATTTATGAATTGGTTCGTGAAAACACATTGTATGATAGCTCATTGTACCAAACCACCACCAAGACTCTCAAATTGGATTTGAGTGATACCTATCTTTGGCATTGACCTCTTGGTCATATAAACAAGAAGCGCATACAAACACTTCAAAAGAACGGTCTTTTAAAAGCAAGTGAATATGATTCATTTGATGTATGTGAATCTTGTTTACAAGGTAAAATGACTAAGGCACCTTTTAGTGGCAAACCCAAAAGGGCAAAAGATTTATTAGGAATCATACATTCGGATGTATGTGGTCCTTTTAAGCCAATGACTATGTACCATGAAAGATACTTCATTACCTTTACCGACGAC
This sequence comes from Flaveria linearis, assembly GCA_024085815.1. NCBI lineage: Eukaryota > Viridiplantae > Streptophyta > Magnoliopsida > Asterales > Asteraceae > Flaveria > Flaveria linearis. Next base: position 36,565,945 of record CM044001.1, on the reverse strand, counting down.
TATAGTCGATATGGTTATGTCTACTTGTTATAAGACATAAAGATGAAGCTTTTGAAATGTTCGTAATCTTCCAGAATGAAGTAGAAAATCAACTCAACAAGAAAATAAAAATTCTTCGCACCGATAGAGGAGGTGAATACCTAAGTGATGCTTTTAGAGATCATCTTAGAAGTTGTGGTGTCATCTCACAACTATCTCCACCTGGAACACCACAACACAATGGTGTGTCCGAGAGGAGAAATCAAACTCTATTGGATATGGTTCGATCTATGATGGCTAGAAGCTCATTGCCACTATCATTTTGGGGTTTCGCTTTGCTCTCGGCGGCTCGTATTTTGAATATGGCCCCAACCATGAAAGTGGAAACGAAACCTTTTGAAATATGGCATGGAAGGGTTCCATCACTATCATATTTAAAGGTATGGGGTTGTGAGGCTTATCTTTAGACTCCCACCTCAAACAAGTTAGAAAGCCGTTACACTATGTGTATCTTCATTGGATATCCTAGAGATTCTATGGGATATTATTTCTATGAACCATTGGAACAAAAGGAGTTTGTTGCCAAGAAGGCTGAATTCTTAGAAGCTAAATTCCTTATAGAAGGAACTAGCAGTAGAACAGTGGATTTTGAGGAGGATCGAGAACCACAAACCGATACACATTTGGTTGACACTAGCACTCAACATTAGGATGTTGAGGATGATTAAATGGTTGATCAATACACACAAAAAATTCATAGATCTAGTAGAATTAGTAATCCACCTGAAAGATATGGATTTTTCGTGGATGGATGCTATGTGGTCGATTCCGATGAACCAACCACTTATCATGATGCAATGTCCAATTTGGATTGTGACAAATGGCTTGAAGCCATGAACGTTGAGATGCAATCCATGTATGACAACCAAGTATGGGACTTGGTTGAACCACCTCTTAACTCCAAGATAGTTGGAAGTAAGTGGGTTTTCAAGAAGAAAGCTGATATGCATGGAAACTTGGATACTTATAAAGCTAGACTTGTAGTAAAAGGTTACACTCAAACTCAAGGGGTTGATTATGATGGGACCTTCTCACCGGTTGTAATGCTAGATATTATTTGCCATAGCTACTCATTATGATTATGAGATTTGGCAAATGGATGTCAAATCTGCTTTTCTAAATGGATATCTTGAGGAAGATGTCTATATGGTTCAGCTTTAAGGTTTTGTCGATCAAAAGCATCCTAATAAAGTATGCAAGTTGAAGAAATCAATCTATGGATTAAAGCAAGCATCAAGAAGTTGGAATCACCGTTTTGATGAAGAGATAATCAAATTTGGGTTCATCAAAAACGCTGATAAAGCATGTGTATATAAGAAAGCTAGTGGGAGCATCATCACTTTCCTAGTATTGTATGTCGATGACATTCTACTATTTGGAAATGACATTCCAACCTTGGAGGGTGTAAAAGCCTGGCTTGGAAGGTGTTTCTCCATTAAGGATCTTGGTGAAGCCGCCTATATTTTAGGAATAAAGATCTATAGGGATAGATCAAGGCGGTTGATAGGTTTAAATCAAAGTTCATACATTGACAAGATCTTGAAAAGGTTCAAGATGGAAAACTCTAAGAAAGGTACGGTACCTATCCAAAGAGGAATGATATTGAGTAAGACTCAATGTCCAAGCTCAAAGGATGAGCAAGATAAAATGAAAGGAATCCCGTATACGTCTGCTATAGGATCCATCATGTATGCAATGATATGCACTAGGCCAGACGTGTCATACGCTTTGAGCATGACAACCCGATACCAACAAAATCCTGGAAATAGTCATTGGATTGCTGTTAAGAACATACTTAAGTACCTAAGGAGGACCAAAGATATGTTCCTAATCTATGGATCTGGTGAGGAGGAACTTGTAATAAAGGGTTACATGGATGCGAGTTTCCAAACTGATCAGGATGATTCACGATCACAATCGGGGTACATTTTCATCTTGAATGGATGAGCAATCTCTTGGAAGAGCTCTAAGCAAGATGTGGTGGCATTATCAACTACAAAGTCAGAATACATCACCGCTTCATTAGCAACTCAGGAAGCTGCATGGTTAAAGAAATTCAATGCCGATCTAGGGGTGGTCCCTTCCATTCAGGACCCCCTAGAAATTCTTCCTGATAACAAGGGTGCGATTGCTCAAATCAAGGAACCCCGTGCACATCAAAAGATTAGGCACATTGAATGGAGATTCAACTACATAAGAGATGAAGTTGAAAAGGGAAAGATATGTATTCGCAAGGTTCACACGAATCAAAATATTACGGATCCACTTACGAAGCTTCTTGAAAAGGCAAAGCATGAAAGTCATAGTTATGCCATGGGACTTTAATATTCTAGTGACTGGATTTGATATTTAATTTTATGTTTAGATGTTGTAACCCTTTATTACTTGAATAAATTATTTGGTTATAATGATTCAACTAATATTCCTATTTTACATAATTTAAAATCCATGAGTAAATCATTTACTCAGAACATCCATAGTCGTTCATACTTATGGGAACAAGTATGAAGGTAAAACTATTATGAACTTGGAATGGTAGATATTCATATGGATGAATATAGGGCAAAGAGTTGCTACCAAAGTTTATAGATATTTGTGGGATACAATGTAACACCCGTGTATTTTCTTTAAAGCCGACGAAAGAAGAAAAAGAAATAAATTCCAAAGTCAAGGGACCAAACTCATCAACAAAAGAAAGCCGGGTGAGTGGGGGTATTTAAGGGAGAGGGCAGCCCTTACCCTCTCCCCACACCCACACATTTCAGCCAAACAAGAGAAGAGAAGAGATAAAGGAAGAAAGGAGGAAGAAAAGTTGGTTCGGGTTGGTTGGAGTGAGCAAAACCGTTGAGAAGCGAGTCAAATCGAAGCTCTTCTTGTTGTGGTCATTTGTGTGAGTTCTAGGACCCGTATTTTACTCGTTTTCAACTGATTTGGGGCTGGAACACATAGTAAACCCATTTTTGTATGTGTGTGTGTTTGACCTATTTGGGTGTGTTTGCGTGTGAAGCGTTTGGAGTATGTTCTTGGGCTTGTGTGTGCTTGAATGGTGTTATAGTATGCATTCCTAAGGTTTAGGAAGGTTGATTTGGGCTTAGAATGGGTTTGGATGAGCTTGGAGGTCGAAAATGGCAGATTGGGTTCGGGAGGACTGCATTATGCATCAGTTAGGGCTGGGCGACCGACTGGAGGCCATACGGCCGACTCGAGGGCGATTGGGGTTCAGTCGCACGATTGAGGTTCAGTAGCATGACTGGGGGTCCAGTCGCATGGGGAGTCATGCGACTGAGAGTCCAGTCGCATAGGTGCTCATTCGCATGAGGTCCATTCGCATGAGGTCCATTAGCATAGTGTCCATTCGCACGATTGAGAGTCCATTCACACGATTGAGAGTCCATTCGTACGATTAAGAGTCCATTCGCACGATTGGGTGTTCATTCGCATTGGTGTTCATCCGCATAGGTCCAATCTCTTGATGTTCAGTCGCATGAAGGCTGTGCGACTGAAGGGTGTCAATACACCCAAGTAGGGCTGTTGTACCTGAGGAGGAACATAGTTAAATTACTGACTTTCGGTGGAAAGTACAGATGTAAGTCTTGATGTGGAAGTTCCCGTAGGTACACGTAAGATGACCATAGGGATCTTTGAAGTTATGTAGGGCATGATAATGATGATGTTGCATGTTAATGCATGATGTATGTTATGTATGTATGATGAGGCCCTGTATAGTAATGTTATAGTGTATGTTGATGTTCCTTATTATAGTGTATGTTTATCTTTCCCGTGATTTTATGCTTTATGTTAAAGAATGAAACAAAGTATTATATAACGTACAGTGAAAGATAATGAAAGAGGAACATGATAAATGAATGTATGCATTAATAAAGAATGAGAGTAATAAAGTCTTGCAAGCAAATATAGGAGGTGAGCGACCTTGTTGTTGCAACAGACTCGAAATGGAATCCTTGTCTAGCGACCTCAGTAATCGTGGTTGTGTGCTACGAAGAGGGTAAAATCCTGACACTGGGATCAACCATTATATAGAACCATCACTGCATATCCTAGGACTGTGGCCAGGAGGGTGCGGTGCGCTGATATAGAAGGTCTATGATAGGCCTAGGCCCAGTACCATGATACAGAAGTTTATTACCTGTGGTAATGGTATACTTAAACTCTACCTTAGGTGCTGTGGCCAGGAGGGTGCGGTGCGCCGATATAGAAGGTCTATGATAGCCCTAGGTCCAGCACCACGTACAGAAAGGTATTGTATATAGTGATGGTACCCCTAAACTTTACCTTAGGTACAATGGCCAGGAGGTGCGATGCACCATTATAGAAGGTCTATGATAGGCCTAGGTCCAGTACCACGATACAGAACGGTAAGGTTTATGGGTGATGTAAAGAAAAGAGGTAAAGATGAAAGAGAAAGAAAGTTAAAGACGTACAACGAATGAATGAAAGTTAAAGATTGAATGAATGAAAGTAATAAACGAAAAAGTATAATGATAAAGTATGAAACGGGATCTTTGCCACTCGACCTACGTAACCATGGCTGCGTGCCGTGAAGAGGGTAAAGTTGGGCAGGATCTATATAGAAACAAAAGATAACAAATGATGAAGGTAATAATGATATTATCTATGTGTACGTATGATGTGTGATAGCATGAAAGTAAAGAAACGGTTTTTAATAAAAGTAAAGTGTGTTTATTATAAAACTAGAACTCACTTGACAACACTGACTTTTTATGTGTTTCCAGTGGTCAGGTAAGGTTGCTGAGGATGGCACGGGGCGGCTACTCAGCTCTTTTGGGATGGCATTCTTTTGCTTAGCGCTTTTGTATTGTAATGCAAACAAACGATGTTTTGTAATAAATGTTGTATTACTTTGCAAAAGCATTTATAGTAAAATGATATGTTATTTCATAGTTTCCTCTGCATGATTTTAGTAAAGATTATAAAATGATATGTTTTAGGTGCGATGATGACCAGTTGTAAGCGTCCCGGGGACGAGGCCTTACAAGTTGGTATTAAAGCCAAAGTTTAAGTGAAACGGGTAAATTTCTTTTAAAAATAAACCTTAACTTAAACTGAGAATGGGACGAAAAGGGAAGGGATGTCAATCTGAGTAGCTGCGTGCCATCAGGTATTTTCTTGATGTTAACCGGTATTATGTGAGCATGTTATGTGGTTTAAGTGTTGCTGGCGGATTTAGATACTGATGTAGTCAGGACAGATAATGCTCGGGGTACGAAGAGTAAAGTAAGTGGCTAATCACAACTGGCCACTGTAATTAGGGACTTACTATACTTGACATAAACTGAGCTAATCCCTTGAATGACCGTGTTGGTGTTTGAATCTTTCAGTGTGTGATAGAGGATGGCCGGTGGTAGATCATCTAAAGCCTTGCGTAATGGACTTGGTGCTGCATCGCGGCCTAAAAGAGGCAGACCTAGAATTAAGAAGGTGGTTCCTGAGGGACCCGAGACCCCCATCCGGAAGGTGGTGATGAGAGCGCAAATTTGAGGGCCTCAGTGAAAGAGGCGGTGATTGAAGAAGTGCATCAGGTCATGCAGACAATCCTACCGTCTGTGGTGACCGAAGTGATTAAGGCTGCGAGAGATGGAGAAAGGCAAGAGAGGAACCGGTCCTCAGGAGGTCGGGAACAACCAGAGACTGAGACGATTCCCTCTGATAATGAGGAGGAGGAGGAGGAGCCTGTGTAGTTGCCACCACGAGGCTGTAACTACGGGGCATTTCAAAGGTGTAAGCCCCCTACTTTTGATGGAAATGGCACTGCTGCTGCTGCTCACCGATGGGTGAGAGAAATGGAGGCTGTTTTGAATATCAGCGAGTGCCGAGAGGATCAGAAAGTAAAGTTTGCTGCCTATTCTTTTGTGGACTCGGCTTTATCCTGGTGGGACAACATAGTCCAAGCCGAGGGTAGCAGGGCTATCAGGAGGATGAGATGGCCTGAACTGAAGAAGTTGGCTATTGAGGAGTTCTGCCCTCACCGAGAAATGGATAAAGTTGAAAGGGAGTTCCTACAGTGTGAGGTGGGGACGATGACGCATCAGCAGTACACCACTAAATTCAACAAAGTGGCACGGCTGGTGCCGGATCAGGTGACACCTCAGTCGCGAAAGATCAAGAGGTATATTCAAGGTCTACAGGCAGATAATCACAGGCATGTGATCGCTGCCTGACCGAGCACGTTTAGGTCGTCGATGGACTTGGCAGGAAGACTGTATGATGAAAGGGCTATCGTGGTGGTGGCTGAAGGTAATAGGAAGGGTGGTGGTGATCGAAGATGGAGTGGGAAGAGGTTTGGTCGGGGTGATGCCTCGACGGGTAACAAGAAGGCATGGGTGGATGACCATCGTGTGGTCACATCGGGTGCGGGTGTGAAGAAGTGTGGTAGTTGTCATTACCCAATGGAAGTGAAGATCTGGTGGTTTATTCTGATGCTTCCTACTCGGGACTGGGGTGCGTGTTTATACAGAGGGGGAAGGTTATAGCCTATGCATCCCGACAGTCAAAGGTTCATGAGGTTAACTATGCTTCTCATGACTTGGAGCTAGCAGGAGTGGTCTTTGCACTAAAGATTTGGAGGCACTATCTCTACGGGACAAAGTGCACCATTTTCACTGACCACAAGAGCTTGAAGTATTTCTTCGAGCAGAAAGACTTGAACATGAGGAAGAGAAGACGGTTAGAGCATATAAAGGATTATGATTGTGAGATCCAACCTTTGGATATACCGGAATGGAAGTGGGAACACATCACCATGGATTTCATTACGAAGCTGCCACGTACTCCGAAGGGGTGTGATGCTATATGGGTGATTGTTGACCGCTTGACGAAGAGTGCTCACTTCCTATCGATGCGTGAGACATATTCATCCGAGAGGTTGGTGGATATTTTCATTAAGGAGATGGTGACTCGTCATGGTGTGCCGGTGTCTATTGTGTCTGATCGTGACACCCGGTTTACATCCAGATTCTGGAAGAAATTCAACGACGCCATGGGGACGAGGTTACATATCAGCACGGCCTACCACCCCCAGACTGATGGTCAGTCAGAAAGGACTATTCAGACACTGGAGGACATGCTTCGGGCATGTGTGATTGATTTTAGGGGAAGTTAGGATGACCACTTACCGTTAGCTGAATTCTCATACAATAACAGCTATCATGCCAGCATTGGCATGCCACCGTATGAGATGCTATATGGTAGGAGATGCAGAACACCCGTTTTTGGGGTGATATTGGTCATAAAGAGTTAGGGAGCGTCGAGGTGATCGAGGCTATGATTGAAAAGGTTGAAAGGATCAAGGCCTTCATGAAGGCAGCCAAAGATAGACAGAAGTTGTATGCTGATAAACGACGTAGACCGATCGAGTTCCAGGTGGGTGACCGGGTTATGTTGAAGGTCTCACCTTGGAAGGGTATCATTCGTTTCCGAAAGCGGGGCAAGTTGAGCCCGATGTACATAGGCCCTTTCCGAATCATTTCTCAAGTAGGAAAGGTGGCCTATAGGTTGGAGTTACCAGATGAGTTAAGTGGAATTCACCTGACATTCCACGTATCTCATCTAAGGAAGTGTATGGCGGACGAAGATATGATTGTTCCACTGGATGATATAGAGGTAGACGAACGGCTCAATTATGTGGAGCAACCAGTGGCGATCATCGATCGAAAAGAGAAGAGACTGAGAAATAAAGTGATTCCTCTTGTGCGTGCACAGTGGAAGCACAGGAAGGGATCCTAGTCAACGTGGGAGACTGAAGAGGAAATAAGACAACATTACCCATATTTGTTCAAGGAATAACAGGTTTCGGGGATGAAACCTATTTAAGGGGGGTGGACTTGTAACACCCGGATATTTTCTTTGAAGCCGACGAAAGAAGAAAAAGAAATAAATTCCAAAGTCAAGGGACCAAACTCGCCAGCAAAAGAAATCCGGGTGAGGGGGGTATTTAAGGGAGAGGGCATCCCTTACCCTCTCCCCACACCCACACATTTCAGCCAAACAAGAGAAGAGAAGAGAGAAAGGAAGAAAGGAGGAAGAAAAGTTGGTTTGGGTTGGTTCGAGTGAGCAAAACCATTGAGAAGCGAGTCAAATTGAAGCTCTTCTTGTTGTGTTCATTTGTGTGAGTTCTAGGACCCGTATTTTACTTATTTTCAACTGATTTAGGGCTGGAACACATAGTAAACCTATTTTTGTATATGTGTGTGTTTAACCCATTTGGGTGTGTTTGCGTGTGAAGCGTTTGGAGTATGTTATTGGGCTTATATGTGCTTGAATGGTGTTATAGTATGCATTCCTAAGGTTTAGGATGGTTGATTTGGGCTTAGAATGGGTTTGGATGAGCTTGGAGGTCGAAAATGGCATATTGGGTTCGGGAGGACTGCATTCTGCATCAGTTAGGGCTGGGCGACCGACTGGAGGCCATACGGCCAACTGGAGGGCGACTGGGGGTCCAGTCGCATGGGGAGTCATGCGACTGAGATTCCAGTCGCATAGGTGCTTATTCACATGAGGTCCATTTGCATAGTGTCCATTCGCACGATTGAGAGTCCATTCGCATGATTGAGAGTCCATTCGCACGATTGAGAGTCCATTCGCACGATTGGGTGTTCATTCGCATTGGTGTTCATCCGCATAGGTCCAATCTCATGATGTTCACTCGCATGAAGGCTGTGAGACTGAAGGGTGTCCATACGCCCAAATAGGGCTGTTGTACCCGAGGAGGAACATAGTTAAAGTACTGACTTTCGGGGGAAAGTGCAGATGTAAGTCTTGACGTGGAAGTTCCCGTAGGTACACGTAAGATGACCGTGGGGATCTTAGAAGTTATATAGGGCATGATAATGATGATGTTGCATGTTTATGCATGATGTATGTTATGTATGTATGATGTGGCCCTGTATAGTAATGTTATAGTGTATGTTGGTGTTCCTTATTATAGTGTATGTTTATCTTTCCCGTGATTTTACGTTTTGTGACAACCCGGAAAAATTCATGATTTATTCCGTATAGTATTTATGCGATTTTTATATTATTTTATTATTATTATTATTATTATTATTATTATTAATTTAATAATAATATTGATAATAAAAATAATATCAAAATCAATGATAATAATATTAATGAGAAAATAAAGTAGTAAATAGTAACTTTTTGATCATAAAATAATAAATTTTAAACTCCAGGGACTAAATCTGTAAATTAAATAAAACTAAAAAAAAACTTTAAATCTCAAATGTTAAACATAGTAAACAACAGGGACCATTCGTGTAATTATTTTAAAATCAACCCAAACCCCCACCGTCGACACCCCTGTCCTCCGGCGACCTCCGGCCAAAATCCGGCGACTCCAAAACACAAAATATAATCGATTTCAGTTCAATAATTTGTTCCCGACACACTCATGTGCAAGATTCGAACTGGTCCCTCGATTCAATTGAAAATTTTGAGTGCGATCGATCTAACCAACCCACGTTCACTGTCGGCCGCTTTACAGTTCATGAATCGCATTAACACTCTATTTTAATCGAATTAATCTTACCTAAACAATTATATAAGTATTCCTAATCGGTCTACACTTTCAATTAACACCTACAATCCACAAATCACCATCATCGATCATCATCTACATCATCGACCTGCAACCTATTCGAAGGCTATGTTCCGAGCTTTCTAACATGGAAATTATAGAGGGCTTTTCATTAGTAAGGCCATTAGAAGCTTCCTGTAAGAGGAATTCGATTATGATCACCATTTCCACCCCGAACCCATCTTTCCTCAGTCGCGACTGTTTAATCTTTCGTTCTTATCATTCCCCACATCGAATCAGGTAATTAAATACATGTTTACACTCGGTTTCACAAAGGGAACAATAGCCCCATGAATTCAGAAGCAATCGAAATCGATTTGGGCTTCAATTTGATCAATTTCATAATTAGGGTTCTTCGGATTTGGGGTTATTCAATTGATTGTGTTTAAAAGTATTTGGGATCGAGTTCTAGTGCGGCTGTAAGCCTTTGGTTCACTGGTTCGTGTGTGGGATTATGAGATGGAGGTCACGGGTTCGAACCCGGACCCCAACATCTATTTTTTTAAAGCCTTTTTCACATTTTTAAAAATACAGAAAAATTACTAAAAATTATAAAAATAATTTTTATAAACTTTGTTTATTTTAGAAGTTATATAATTATTTTCTGGAAAATTATTTCTTTAAAAACCTTATTTATTTATTTATTTATTTAGATAATTATTACATATGTTATAAATTGTTATCTTTATAAAAATGGATTTTTAATAATAATTCAAATCATCAATTTATTAATGGACGTTATAATATTAATTATGAATTATCTTGATCAGATAAATACAAATTAGATTTTATAAATTTAAATATTTATAAAATCTTACAAAATTAAATATAAACTTACATGTTTAAATAACGTCTACAATTTATTTAGAATATAATGATATGTTAAAATCATTATTAAACTAATTAAATTTTATATAAATCTTTAATTATTAAAAAAAATAATTAAACGATTTAATGTTTATAACAAATCCCCGAAAACCAAACCTTAGATCAATTGAACGCCAGGTTCAAGATCTAACTTATTTAGGTTATGGATTTGTATTTGTTTGTTTATATGAATTATAATTCCTTAGGAGGAATTTACTAGCTTGTCAATACCACACAAGGACTGAGGTGAGTTCATACTTAATTGTTCCCCGTTTTAAATTATTTAAATATTTTGGGGAAGGATACATGTTGTAATTAAAATTACAAATTATTTTTGTGTATTACGTTAAATAATAATTGAATCACATTTATGATTACATATGGTTACTATGAAAATCCTTTTCTGTAAACTGGACTATTAACAAGGCAGGGATCTTTTGGATAGTACTATCAGGGAGTGACTGACCCCCATAAAGGTTTGGACATGTGGTCCATACCAAGATGCACAAAGATCTTGCTGTCATTCGGGATGACTGTTCTGGTGTTGAGAAGGCAGATGTGCACTATATAAAGTTTGCCATTATAGTTCCACTTACAACCCATATGAGGATAAATGTAAAGAGAGGATTCACGCCCTCTGATTTGAATTATTATAAATAACATAATATACTCATGAAAAGGATATTAAACTATGATACATGGGCAAATCCTATGTGAAGGATTTGTTGGGCTTGTGCTTAGTGGGTATGTGGGATAGCGGGTTCACCTTATTAAAAAGGGTTCCGACAGGCTATTCACATACCGGTGAGTAATTTAAACTCACAATTTTACAGTAAATCCTACTTGATGATAAATGATGATTTATCAATGTGTTTTACTTACCTATGAACTCACCACCCCTGTGTTGACACTTGATTTACATGTATTCTCAGGTATCTACTAGGAGCTTATGGACCTGCACGTAGGATCATATAAGAGCTCAAGATACATTTTGGTTATTATTAAGGCTTGATTAGACGTATTGTTAAGAAACAATCTATCTTTTATTTCCGCTACGCATGAAATTTAATACTCTGAATAATAATGGAATGGTTATCTAAAATTCATCATATAGATAACTGCATCTCATGTGTGACTACTGTGTTCGATCCTGTTTGTTCACCCCTCCGTGATAGATTCCAGACGCAGAATTTGAGGGTGTGACAGATTGGTATCAGGGCCATTGGTTATAATGAGTTAGGAATTGCATCTAGCCTATAGCCACACACAATAGTTGCACAAAGTAAATTGCCTTAGTTAGAGATCGAATAGGATTAAGAAGTTATATGCTTAAACTTAGATAGTTGTTTTCCTAAACTTAACTTTGACTCTTTGACTCTTTCCAATAATTCCTAAACTTATTCTCAACGACATGTGGGATCTACACTTATCATCGTGCCTAAATCAAATGGTTTTCAAAATGAGCTTTGAATCGTTATTCGTGGTTTTCAAATTCATCAAAGTCTGTGTCTTACAACTTGAAACATGTAATGCTGGAAGAGCGTGATGCCTGTATCTCGAGGTGTTCTGTCTAGGCAAGGTATTCGTATAAATCCAAATCAACCGATGGATCTGTCTTCCTTACCTGGGAACTCTCGGGATGAGTATCTGCTTATAGGTACGCATGTCTTCAACAAAGTTGTGATTGACCCAATACTTTGATTTGTCAACGTACTCGCTTTGATTTACGAATCAAACGATTACACCTAGAACATCTCATTACTATTATGCCAAATTCTCGATTGTCGTTTTCATGTTGAATAGCTCATATTACCCAATTTCCATGAAAATTCTTAATGATCTTTCAGAATGGCTTCTCATCAAATCTGTTCACGGTCTAGAAACTCTGGTCGTAAGATTGCTGCTATTGTAGCACGTGAAGTTACTGCGGTCATACACAAGTCTATAAGGCAAATGGGTCAAATTACCTTGACGTGTTCCATTTGGTAATCTATGCTACACTTGTCCTAACCTAAAGAGAGACTTGTTTCCCTAGTACTTGCCCTAACATGGTTATACCTGAAATCCTGAAAGTATGAAGGATAGGCAGCTATCATTAGACATATTGTGCTTATGTGCTTGTAGTTTACTTGCTATTACTTAAGTCCTGTCCTACTTAGAGCCTTCATGGTATTTCCAATCATGACATTAATTTTATCTTTTAAGAGACATTCCTCCACTTAGCATTTCAGTAACTGAGCAACTGATTGAATGCTTAGAATGAAAGTGGACTACAGGAAATATAGAAGAGTGATGATACTCACTATACATACATTATATTATTCTTTGGGATAATGCTAAGGAAAAATTAGGGTGTTGTGTAACCGATTTAAGCACATTCTTAGGATACCGGTGATGCTTATATATAGGGTTATTGAGGGTTTGAGATGAGTTCAAAGCCTTGGTGATTGAGTACTATTACTTAAGGAATGAAATGCAAAAGTTAGAATTGTAATTCTAAAATCATGCAATGGTAGGGTTAAGTCGTGCTCTTTATATTGACAAACTTCATGAATTGATGTCATACCTTATGACATTAGACCAAATAGAATTAAGAAGGACACTGGAAAAAAAAATCTGGTGAGTAGTAGAATAAGCCTCTCTGATGGTTTAGATGATTTGCTTTAATGCCAATGTTGTGAACCTAGCTATGTTGATACGATTAAGCTAACATGCGTTAAACGGGGACATTAAGAAGGTTGGAAATCCGACCATTACCATCAGTGTGCCCTAGGTTGATTAGGACCCCAAGACAAGTTAGAAATAATCAGAATTAGGAAATGGCTATAACTACAAAGTAAGAATAGTTAAATGATGGAAATAAAGGTCATATAAATCAAGGTGATACATCACACGGTCATACATTTATGACTGAAGCAAGCCATATTCGACAAGACCAAATGTTGTTACATGCACATACCTTATCATCGGTAGCTACACATCTATTCGATACCAGGGCTGATAATAGTTTTGATTCTTCTGGAATTATTCTTTAACTTAGCATTAACCCTAGTTGCTTAGAAATTATCTCTAGACACGGAGTGCCAGTGTCTATCATCTCTTTTGGGTTAAACTTCAAAAAGCTCTAGGCACTCGCCTAGATATGAGCACAGCCTATCCTATCACCCTAAGACTGATAGTCAAAGTGAAAGAACCATACAGACTCTTGAAGATATGCTTAGGGCTTGTGTTATTGATTTTGGAAAGAACTGGGAAGGTCATCTACCTTTGGTAGAGTTCTCATATAATAATAGCTATCATTCGAGCATCAAGGCGGCACCATTCGAGGCCTTATATGGACGTAAATGTAGATCACCGCTTTGCTGGGAAGAAGTTGGAGATAGTCAGCTTACTGGCCCAGAATTGATCTTTGAAACTCATGAGAAAATTGTCCAGATAAGGGAACGCATGGCTGCTGCCAGGGATCGCCAGAAAAGCTACGCTGATAAACACCGCAAGCCACTTGAATTTCAGGAAGGAGATAAAGTTTTGCTAAAGGTATCTCCCTGGAAGGGAGTTATACGCTTTGGGAAATGAGGGAAATTGAACCCTCGCTACGTGGGGCCTTTTGAAATTGTCAGAAGGATCGGCCCAGTAGCCTATGAATTAAATCTACCTGCTGAACTTGGTGGTGTGCATGATGTTTTTCACGTACCTAATCTAAGGAAGTGTTTATCTGATGCATCCCTTGTTGTGTCTCTAAAAGAGGACTCTGAAATTATGTTGTGCCTTACTTTGATAAATCTCAATTCGTTTCGATAAATGGTTTCCAATTGTTTGTTTCGTGAAATTTCATCCTCTGGATTAGGGTGATTTTCTTATCTTAAGGCTTGACTACAACTATTCTCATTGGAATTTACATTTCACAAATGACATGATCTCCCCAAAATAGGGTTGAAATCCGTACCTTGGTGACAAATGACAATCTTTGATTGTTTTCTTGTTATTATGAAATTCAATCATCAAGATATGAAAACCATACCTTGATGACTAATCTCATTTCCTGATCTTCAACTTACCATGGTTGTAATCAAGTGATGAAAAGCATGAAGTAACTTGAAGGGTGAATCAATGTTGGTGATTCGACCTATCAAGCCAAAGCATGATCTCTGAACCTGAAAGGAGACCCAATCATTTTAGGTTGATTTTATTCTAAGCTTGGAGCACTTAAATTCTTAAATCGATTTTTTCTCCCTTTATCCTCATGTTTTGACCTAGCTATATGGAATCATTTATTCCTTATCTATCGACTTTCATTTTGAGCTATCATCAAAACGTGATTGTGCGATTGTAGCCTCCCTAAACAATCTCTCTGCTGAAGATATTATCAACTTATGTTCATGACTTTCTAGTCATACAAATGTTCTCAGCTGTGCTTATGGTTTGTTGAACTGCGTAAATAAACTTACTTAGATATTGCTAACTTGCAAAACATGTTTACAAATACCTTTCCTATTGTTCGAGTCACTTCTTGAATCGCTTTTGAATCCTTAACCTTGAAAATTATTAAAATTCTATCTTGGATTGTTCGAGTCACTTCTTGAATCGCTTTTGAATCCTTAACCTTGAAAATCATTAAATTCTATCTTGGATTTAAACAACAAGACTCGTTGCGATGTGGATATAAAGGTTCATAAACCTTCGTAACTTGTAGACCTGGGTTCGGCCTAAAGGAAAAGACGTAACTTGGTATGTGTTCAAGTGTCTTATCTTCACAAGTGACAAGACCTAACCTTCGTGATCCTATGGATCTCCTATTTAACTTTCCTTCCAACTAAAATGTTTCTTACTTTAGAGGTCATGATGACAATTGGTGCATTATAGACCGATTGACTAAAAATTCAATTCGAGTCACTATCTCACAACGTCAAGGAATTAACCTGTATCTGTTTCAAATATTCGTATACCGTGGTATGACGATAAAACATCGATCGTTATTTTGAATGATGGATTCATTTTCTGTCTTAATAATATTCTTAACCATTGACGTGAACTCATTCCAAGATCTTCGCATAGCGTATTATTTTTAGACCGATGGTTGGTCAAAGGAGAAATACATATGCGCAAGATATGCGTTAAGATCGTTTCATATGGTGACGTTTGGGATTCTTAAATTCTGACGGATAACCTTTCTTATCATTGTTGGTCTTATTCTAATTTCTAGACATCACCTTACCACGAAATTATATTCTGGAAATTATGGATCGATAAGTTAAACAACTAAAGCATAGCAAAATTCTGATTGTCAGAGTTCGGTGGAACTCCCGACGTGGTCCTGAGTTCACTTGGGAACGAGAGGACTAAATGATGCGCATGTATCCTAACCTGTTCAGGAATGTTGCC
This sequence comes from Flaveria linearis, assembly GCA_024085815.1. Classification (NCBI taxonomy): domain Eukaryota; kingdom Viridiplantae; phylum Streptophyta; class Magnoliopsida; order Asterales; family Asteraceae; genus Flaveria; species Flaveria linearis. The sequence continues at coordinate 36,550,041 of CM044001.1, read as the reverse complement.
AGTACATCTTAATTTTCGGGACGAAAATTCCTCTAACAGGGGGATGATGTGACAACCCGGAAAAATTCGTGATTTATTCCGTATAGTATTTATGCGATTTTTATATTATTTTATTATTATTATTATTATTATTAATTTAATAATAATATTGATAATAAAAATAATATCAAAATCAATGATAATAATATTAATGAGAAAATAAAGTAGTAAATAGTAACTTTTTGATCATAAAATAATAAATTTTAAACTCCAGGGACTAAATCTGTAAATTAAATAAAACTAAAACAAAACTTTAAATCTCAAATGTTAAACATAGTAAACCACAGGGACCATTCGTGTAATTATTTTAAAATCAACCCAAACCCCCACCGTCGACACCCCTGTCCTCCGGCGACCTCCGGCCGAAATCCGGCGACTCCAAAACACAAAATATAATCGATTTTAGTTCAATAATTTGTTCCCGACACACTCATGTGCAAGATTCGAACTGGTCCCTCGATTCAATTGAAAATTTTGAGTGCGATCGATCTAACCAACCCACGTTCACTGTCGGCCGCTTTACAGTTCATGAATCGCACTAACACTCTATTTTAATCGAATTAATCTTACCTAAACAATTATATAAGTATTCCTGATCAGTCTACACTTTCAATTAACACCTACAATCCACAAATCACCATCATCGATCATCATCTACATCATCGACCTGCAACCTATTCGATGGCTATGTTCCGAGCTTTCTAACATGGAAATTATAGAGGGCTTTTCATTAGTAAGGCCATTAGAAGCTTCCTGTAAGAGGAATTCGATTATGATCACCATTTCCACCCCGAACCCATCTTTCCTCAGTCGCGACTGTTTAATCTTTCGTTCTTATCATTCCCCACATCGAATCAGGTAATTAAATACATGTTTACACTCGGTTTCACAAAGGGAACAATAGCCCCATGAATTCAGAAGCAATCGAAATCGATTTGGGCTTCAATTTGATCGATTTCATAATTAGGGTTCTTCGGATTTGGGGTTATTCAATTGATTGTGTTTAAAAGTGTTTGGGACCGAGTTCTAGTGCGGCTGTAAGCCTTTGGTTCACTGGTTTGTGTGTGGGATTATGAGATGGAGGTCACGGGTTCGAACCCGGCCCCCAACATCTATTTTTTAAAGCCTTTTTCACATTTTTAAAAATACAGAAAAATTACTAAAATTATAAAAATAATTTTTATAAACTTTGTTTATTTTAGAAGTTATATAATTATTTTTTAGAAAATTATTTCTTTAAAAACCTTATTTATTTATTTATTTATTTAAATAATTATTACATATGTTATAAATTGTTATCTTTATAAAAATGGATTTTTAATAATAATTTAAATAATCAATTTATTAATGGATGTTATAATATTAATTATGAATTATCTTGATCAGATAAATACAAATTAGATTTTATAAATTTAAATATTTATAAAATCTTACAAAATTAAATATAAACTTACATGTTTAAATAACGTCTACAATTTATTTAGAATATAATGATATGTTAAAATGATTATTAAACTAATTAAATTTCTATTCTATTTATTCCTCTATGTCAGTGGGTGGACATAGAGGATTTTTTTTTGTATATTATGTATAGAGGATGCAGCAAAATTGATTTTGTGCAAAACAAAATTGTACTACGTGCTTTAATTTGTGGTGTTATATAGAGAATCAAATATCCATAATAGATTTCTTAATTATTAATTAACCCATATTTTAAAAAAAAAGTTATTATATAATACTACGTGTTTATTTTTAGGTGTAAATTTTTTTTGGAACGAGTTGGGTCAAATATTATAATTTTATTTCTTTGGTATAAATTCGAATTACTCTATGTTTTGATGTAAATTTTACTAGGAGATGTGTTAGAGCGAATGTAATCTATGCTTTATCATGCCGCCTATGGCTTCCCCACACTTGCTTATTTTGATATACGTTTTGAGTTGTTCTACGTTTTAACGTAAATTGCGTTTAAATATAGTCAATTTAACTAAAATATGTTTTCATTCGATGGTACTAATTGGTGTTACTTTATGTTTTACATAAATTTAGTTCGGAAACAAATTGAGTCGATTATATTTTATACTTGATCATGACACGTACGCTCGCCGCCGCAGCAACGCGCGGCGAGTTAAATAACTAGTTTTATATAAATCTTTAATTATTAAAGAATTAACAAAAATAATTAAATGATTTAATGTTTATAACAAATCCCCGAAAACCAAACCTTAGATCAATTGAACGCCAGGTTCAAGATATAACTTATTTAGGTTATGGATTTGTATTTGTTTGCTTATGTGAATTATAATTCCTTAGGAGGAATTTACTAGCTTGTCAACACTACACAAGGACTGAGGTGAGTTCATACTTAACTGTTCCCCTTTTTAAATTATTTAAATATTTTGGGGAAGGATACATGTTGTAATTAAAATTACAAATTAGTTTTGTGTATTATGTTAAATAATAATTGAATCACATTTATGATTACATATGGTTACTATGAAAATCCTTCTCTGTAAACTGGACTATTAACAAGGTAGGGATCTTTTGGATAGTACTATCGGGGAGTGACTGACCCCCATAAAGGTTTGGACATATGGTCCATACCAAGATGCACAAAGATCTTGCTGTCATTCGGGATGACTGTTCTGGTGTTGAGAAGGCAGATGTGCGCTATATAAAGTTTGCCATTATAGTTCCACTTACAACCCATATGAGGATAAATGTAAAGAGAGGATTCGCGCCCTCTGATTTGAATTATTATAAATAACATAATATACACATGAAAAGGATATTAAACTATGATACATGGGCAAATCCTATGTGAAGGATTTGTTGGGCTTGTACTTAGTGGGTATGTGGGATAGTGGGTTCACCTTATTAAAAAGGGTTCCGACAGGCTATTCATATACCGGTGAGTAATTTAAACTCACACTTTTACAGTAAATCCTACTAGATGCTAAATGATGATTTATCAATGTGTTTTACTTACCTATGAACTCACCAACCCTGTGTTGACACTTGATTTACATGTATTCTCAGGTATCTACTAGGAGCTTATGGACCTGCACGTAGGATCATATAAGAGCTCAAGATACATTTTGGTTATTATTAAGGCATGATTAGACGTATTGTTAAGAAACAATCTATCTTTTATTTCCGCTACGCATGAAATTTAATACTCTGAATAATAATGGAATGGTTATCTAAAATTCATCATATAGATAACTACATCTCATGTGTGACTACTGTGTTCGATCCTGTTTGTTCACCCCTCCGTGATAGATTCCAGACCCGGAATTTGAGGGTGTGACATGTTTTATGTTAAAGAATGAAACGAAAGTATTATATAACGTACAGTGAAAGATAATGAAAGAGGAATATGATAAATGAATGCATGCATTAATAATGAATGAGAGTAATAAAGTCTTGAAAGAGGAACATGATAAATGAATGCAAGCATTAAACTCTACCTTAGGTGCTGCGGCCAGGAGGGTGCGGTGCACCGATATAGAAGGTCTATGATAGGCCTAGGTCCAGCACCACGAAACAGAAAAGTATTGTATATAGTGACAGTACCCTAAACTTTACCCTAGGTACTGTGGCCACAAGGTGCAATGTACCGTTATAGAAGGTCTATGATAGGCCTAGGTTCAGTACCACGATACAGAAAGGTAAGGTTTATGGGTGATGTAAAGAAAGGAGGTAAAGATGAAAGAGTAAGAAAGTTAAAGACGTACAATGAATGAATGAAAGTTAAAGATTGAATGAATGAAAGTAATGAACGGTAGAGTATAATGATAAAGTATGAAACGGGATCTTTGCCACTCGACCTCCGTAACCATGGCTGCGTGCCGTGAACAGGGTAAAGTTGGGCAGGATCTATATAGAAACAAAAGATAACGAATGATGAAGATAATAATGATATTATCTATATGTACGTATGATGTGTGATAGCATGAAAGTAAAGAAATGGTTTTTAATAAAAGTAAAGTATGTTTATTATAAAACTAGAACTCACTCGGCAACGCTGACTTTTTATGTGCTTCCAGTGGGCAGGTAAGGTTGTTGAGGATGGCACGGGGCGGCTACTCAGCTCTTTTGGGATGGCATTCTTTTCCTTAGCGCTTTTGTATTGTAATGCAAACAAACGATGTTTTGTAATGAATGTTGTATTACTTTGCAAAAGCATTTATAGTAAAATGAAAAGTTATTTCATAGTTTCCGCTGCATGAGTTTAGTAAAGATTATATAATGATATGTTTTACGTGCGATGATGACCATCTCCAATGTTACTACATGGAATCTTCCTGATTGATCATAAGTAATTTTGAGTAAAGGCGAATATCATTTGGTATCCTCTGACCCGAGATACATATTGGGTCTTGATGTTTACCGAATATTATGGTTTGACTTAGTTCTTCGCTGTTCTGAAACATGGAAGTACATAAGTCTGAGTTCAGGTATAATATAAAGTAATTGTGAGAGACGTATGTAGTCAAGATGGGATTTGTCCCTCTTATTCTTTAAGAGTAAGATGTCTAAGGCCTGATAAAGTTAAATCAATGGAGAATGATCATTCTATGTCTCTGGGATTTAACATGACATCTGTGACAAAAGGATAGATGATTGATTCACCTAAAACATTTCGAGTAAGGTACTTGAAGGGGATGATGTTATTGAATGGCACTTAATCATATGTATTAAGGGTAGTAAACCATTGTTTGGCGGTATTTACTGCTTGCATCAATCTTATATGAATCTTGTGCAAGTGGGAGATTGTTGGATCTTGTATGCCCAAGACACATGCAAGATTGATGTGGTTAGTACGTTATGATCCAAGTCGGGGTCATACCCAATAACAAGCTAAACAAACACCCGTATATATTTATTTGTTGATGAGATCATACAAATAAATGTTTACACGAATTTAGAAAATGGGTTTTCTAAAACGTTGCTTTTGTAATAGAACAACATTATATGGATAATTTGTTCATGAGAAATTATTTGTTTCATTATTTAAGTTAGTTAAATAATAACAAATAAAAGTGTGTGAATGTTATAAAATTAAAAGAGGTTTTAATTTTATAAAATTATGGTTAAAGAGTGCATTTTCTATAAAATTACAAAATGGGGGGAACCCATTTCGAGTGACATTTTCGGCCGCCCAAGGGTGGTCCTATTCTTGGGATTGCATGTCTTGGTTTATACAAGACTTTAATCTCTCTTGCACACAACCTCAACCAACACTCTCTCTCACACACAACTAACAAGAACTCTCTCTCAAAGGGCTGAAAAATTCGGATTCAAGGCAAAAGGTTGCTGAAAATTTTGGACTTTTGAAGGAGCACAAGAAGGAGGATTTATTTTGTAACACCCGATTATTTTTTTAGGTAAAAAGAAAGAATAAAAGCAAAGGAAAGGAAAGAAAATGCAAGTCAACCCATGTTAAGGAGTTGAAAGTGTCCAAAAGGACACAATTTTTGAAAAGTTGGTGAATAAAGCAACATGGCCGCTCATGTTGCGTCTTACACCCTGACATTCGGATTTTTCTAGAGAGAGAAAGAGAGAGAGAGCAGAAACTCTCGGGAATTTTAGAAGAAACAAGAACTTTGAAGTTTTTGGTAAGAATTCTCAAGTTTATGATGCTTTAGACGATTCTAGACTTGGTTGTATGCTTATAAATGTGATTGTGTGTTCGGGTTGTGTGTGTGTGTGTGTGTTTTAGGTGCTAGAACTGACTGAAAGGCTCAAGAGAAGGGTATCAAGCCCGGAAACAACTAAGGTGAGTTTCTAGCATCCCCTTTTTAACCGGTTTTTAATAATTTTGGGGCTGGAAAATGCATGTGTGTATGTTTTTATAGAAATAAATTCCTACTCGTATGTGTGTGTGAAGGTGTATGTGGGTGGGGTATGTTTTGGGTGTAAACAACGTTGTGGTTATGATTAAGTATGTATTTTGTTGTTTAGAATGTAGGAACTAAACCTAGAACATGATAGATGTGAATTTGGGACTGAAAATAGGCTGTTTAGTAAAAGTTAGTTGTTCATGCGCCTAAACAGTGCCCCATGCGTGTAACGCCCCGAAATTTCCCGAAACAAGCTATTTAATAATAATGGGCTTTTAAGGGTTAATTTAAGAAACAAAGGGGTAAATTAGTGGGCTATGGACCAAATTAGCCTTAATGGGCTAGGTTTGATGGGTTTAAGGGCCCTTAATCAGCCCTTAAACCATGCATGATCAAATCCATTCCACCATTCCAACCCTAGCCACCAAATTCGTAAAGAGAGAAAGTAGAGAGAGAAAGTGGAAGAAAACTCAAGTTTTAGAGATTCAAAGGTGGAGGAGTGAAGATCTGGTTGATTGGAGCATCAAAACTTAAGGAAAGAGCAATAAAACAAGGTAAGAATCGACCTCTAAGGCCTTCTGTAGATCAAACCCGGATTCTAGGGTTTTGGGGTTTTGAAAAGTTCAAAGAAACACATAAAGGTCAAATTTTAACGTATGAAAACGTGTAAAAAGATTAGTTTTGGTTTCATGGAAGGTAAACCAAGGATTTGGACGTAAAAAGTTAAGATTTTGGGTTAAAAACGGGCTGGTTCTTAGTTTCTGTTCATCCAGCGAAACTGGGCCCCGATCCAGTGAATTTAAGTATTCATCCAGCGAAACTGTGCATTTATCCAGCGAAACTAGGAGATTTCTAGCGAAACTACAGTTTCGCTATAGCGAAACTATAGTTTCGCTGGTAAGTTCGCTAAGCACTTAGGCAGACCTATGGACATTTGCGAAACTAGGAAATTCCAATGAAAGTTGGGCGCTCAAGACAGCGAATCTGTCTAGCGAAACTAGCAGAAATGCTGCCCAGCGAAACTGGTAGTGAAACTGCCACCGAAACTGGCAGTGAAACTACCAGCGAAACTGTGGGCGAAACTATGAAGAAAATGATATTTTTGCATATTAACTCTCGTGCAGCTAGAGTATTCAGGCTATAGCTTAAGTGGCTTAGAATTTAAGCTATTGGACAAGTTCAGGAGAGTTCTAGATCCCCTATTTTATACATGCTTTAAATGTTTTGGGGCGGTATGCATACTAAGATACATACTTTTTATGATCAGTTCTTTTAAAGTAAAGTTTTACATACTATCTTATATGGGAAATGGGGTTTTATAATGAATTGATAGTGTATTTCCCTCATTGTGATATGATCTAGTAGAAATGAATTGCCTTGTAATGTGATGTGTTATATTATGTATAACTTAAACATGAAAGTGGAACGTAAAGAAAAGTTATTGGGCCCATAACGTGTACCTGGATAAAGTAAAGTCTTGCAAGTAAAGTCCTGCAGGCAAGGGATAAAGTAAAGACTTGCAAGCAATGGCTAAAGGAGGGTTGCATTCGTTGTGCCCTCACCCGGATAAAGTGGATAAAGTAATGCTCGAAAAGGCAGGTCTGTAAGCCCTGAATTGGCATGACAATAATGGCCCGATCGAGTACGACAGTAAGTCCTTAATTGGCGTGTCGGTAAAGTCCTAGGCGAGCCTAGGCGCCGATTGTGACGGAGAATTGACGGATAAAGAAGAGTAATAAATAACAAGAATTGATAAAGTATTAATAAAGTGATAGCTTGTGTGCATCGATATTGTGATGAATAATGATTATTTTTAACTGATAAAGCTAATATCTTTTACAAAATTTATTTAGCAAAGTAAACCTAGAATTCACTCAGCGAAGCTGACTTTTGTATGCATATCAGTTGACAGGTGAGGGTTATAACTATGGGATAGAAGCATGGGACTGAAGCTTCTTGGCACTAGAAGACTGGCATCCTTGATGAAGAAAAGATCAAGAGGACTTTAAATAGTTTTTATGAATTAAAGACAACGTTTATATTTCATTTGTAATGGATTGAAATTTACAGTATTTTCCGCTGCGATATACATTTACACACATATGAGTAAATGACTGCTTTAAAATCGATGTTTTGCTGTGATTGACCAACTGTGAGGCTTTCCTGAGAAAGGTGGGCCTTACAAGTTGGTATCAGAGCCAATGTTTAAGAGATTTGGGAAAACTATTTTTATAAACCTAAACTTAAACAGATAATGGGACCAAGTGTCAAGGATGCCAGTCCAAGAAGCTCCATGCCGAGAGGTAACAAATATGTTATAAGTTTTATTCTAGGGGGTAGTGCCTTCTTATTTAAGTTAGAGCCGATGTAGAGTATGGTAATGTTATCTGTGACACCTATTTGAATTTATGTGACTTATACGTGCATAGAATAGGTATAGTAGGTTCTAGTGTTAGTGTGGTTCGGGATAGGAAAGTTTATGGCACGAGAAGTTCTGTAAGTAGTTAATCACAACTAGCCACTGTTATTAAAAATTTACAAAACTTGTCATGAACTGAACTTGCCTTGAAAGACCATATTGACATTCTGAATCTTATAGGAAGTAGAGAGAATGGCACCAAAGAAAGCAGTTCCAGCTGTGGTCACCCGGAGAAGCACTAGGGGAAGGCCCCCTCTTAAGGCGAAAGAAACTGCAGGTGAAACTGCGAAACCGACCACAAGGTCAACCAGGAAGCCGGTTGACAAACCAGTTAAGGAGGAGGTTGATTTAGAAACGGGAGCCGAGGGGCCTACCACTGGTCAGGCAGAACTGAAGGAAACAGTAAAGGAAGCTATTGCCCAAGAGGTGCACCAGGTCCTATCTGGAGTAATGCCCGCTCTGCTTGCGGAATTTGTGGAGCAGGTTAAGGGAGACAGTAAGAAGAGTGCGGCTTCAGAGAAGGTTGATAAGAAAGGAGCGGTCAAGACTGAGGAGTTGAGTGACGAGAAAGATTGTCTGGGTAACCATGACGGTCCCGAGGTGGAAGAGAGGGCGAAGGGGTGCAGCTATAGGGATTTTCAGAGGTGTATGCCCCCAACGTTTGATGGCACTGGTAACGCTGCTACTGCCTAGTGTTGGATCAGGGAAATGGAGGCCGTACTGAAGATCAGTGAGTGCCGTGGAAACCAAAAGGTGAAGTTTGCTTCCCATTCCCTTTTGGATCCAGCACTGTGTTGGTGGGATAACATTGCTGAGTCTTACGGAGAGGAGGCTATTGAGAGGCTGAAATGGCCGGAGATGAAGAGGTTGGTGATAGAGGAGTACTGCCCGGAAAGGGAGCTTGACAAGATTGAGCAAGAGTTTGTGAGTTTAGAGGCTGGAAATATGACTCACCAGGAGTACACTACAAAATTCAATGAAATGGCACGTCTGGTGCCTGACTTGGTGACTCCCGAATCCAAGAGGATCAAGAGGTATATACAAGGGCTGCCTCTGGACATTCGTAGGGATATGGTGGAAGGTTGTACGACCATCATAGGCCGGTGACAGTGGGTGAAACAAAGAAGGTTTGGAATAATAATAGGAAGAGGTATGGGGGTGGTACCTATCAACCGGGAAACAAGAAAACGAGAGTGGATGCAAAACAAGCGATCGTGAAGGGGGTAGAAGAAGTTAAGGAATGTAGGAAGTGCGGGAGGAGGCATCCCGGAGAATGCCGAATGGGTAGCCCTGGGTGCTACCGGTGTGGGAAAACTGGACACGTGGCTAGAGAGTGCCCGGAAGTGAACGAGTGCTTTAACTGCCATGAGACGGGGCACTACAGCAGGGATTGCAAGAAAGCTAAGCCAGGAAACTCGGGAACAAGCAAGGATAATGACAAAGGGGATGATGGAAAGCCCAAGGTCAAGGCAAGGGCTTTCACCATGAACAAGGAGGCAAGGAAAGACCCGGACGTAGTGTCAGGTACGTTCCTTGTCAATAATGTTTGTGCCTCCATATTGTTTGATAGTGGTGCCAGTAAGAGTTTTGTATCTATACCCTTCTATGCTATACTAGATGTCCAAACTAAGGAAATAGATGATGCCTTCGAAGTAGAAACGGCCGATGGTAAGTCCATTAGAATAGTCAGAATGATAGAGGATTGCCACATTAAACTAGGAGGTCATTACTTCCCCGCACAATTGTTTGCCATGCCCTTAGGAGGTTTCGATGTCGTACTAGGGATGGATTGGTTAGCTGCTCATGATGCTAACATAGTATGCCAGCAAAAGATGATCCGATTAACGGCTCCAGATGGTAGTCCGGTTACGATCTACGGCGATAACGATTGCAAGGTCCCAAGGATCATTTCCATGATCAAGGCGGAGAAATGTATGAGGCGAGGGTGCGGAGCTTATCTAGCGTATGTCAAGGATGTTAAAGATAAAACGAAAGAGTTGTCCGACATACCAGTGGTGCGGGATTTTCCTGACGTATTCCCGGAGGATCTGCCCGGAGTACCACCAGATAGAGAGATAGAGTTTCAGATTGACTTAGTGCTAGGAGCCCAGCCCATTGCCAAAGCATCCTACCACCTAGCCCCGACCGAGATGAAGGAGCTCATGTCACAACTGCAAGAACTCCTTGACAAGGGTTTCATTAGGCCCAGCATTTCTCCACGGGGCGCTCCTGTGTTGTTTGTAAAGAAGAAGGATGGCAGCATGAGGATGTGTATAGATTATAGGGAGTTGAATAAGCTGACCGTGAAGAATCGATACCCTCTACCCCGGATAGATGATCTGTTTGATCAATTGCAAGGGGCAAGCTGGTTCTCCCGAATAGATCTCCGATCCGGATATCATCAACTGAAGGTGAGGGAGCAAGACATCCCGAAGACGGCCTTCCGAACGCGCTATGGCCACTATGAGTTTCTGGTTATGTCTTCCGGGCTAACCAATGCTCCTGCGGCATTTATGGACTTAATGAATCGCGTGTGTCGCCCGATGTTGGACCGATCAGTGATAGTCTTCATTGATGATATTTTGATATACTCAAAGAACGAAGGAGACCACGCTTGTCATATTAAGGAGGTGTTAGAGACTTTACGAAAGGAGAAACTGTATGCGAAGTTTTCTAAATGTGCCTTCTGGCTACGGGAGGTGCAGTTTTTAGGGCACATTATTAATTCCAAGGGAGTTATGGTTGATCCAGCAAAAGTCGAGGCAGTTACGCAATGGAATTCACCAAAGACGCCATCCGAAATCCGTAGTTTCTTGGGATTGGTTGGCTATTATAGAAGGTTCATCAAAGATTTCTCGAAGATAGCTTCCCCATTAACAAGGTTAACTAGGAAGAACGTGGTGTTCAACTGGGGAAAAGAACAGGAAGATGCGTTTCAGGAACTGAAGGATAGACTAACCAAAGCTCCTGTACTAACCCTACCGGAGGGAGATGAAGACCTAACGGTATACTCCGATGCTTCTTACTGTGGGTTAGGCTGGGTGTTGATGCAAAGAGGAAAGGTTATAGCTTACGCATCCAGACAGCTAAAGGACACGGAGGTTAATTACCCGGTTCACGATTTGGAACTTGCCGCAGTAGTGTTCGCATTGAAGATATGGAGACACTATTTGTATGGAACTAAGTGCGCCATATTTACCGACCACAAAAGTCTGAAATATTTCTTTGAGCAGAAGGACCTAAATATGAGACAGAGGAGGTGGTTGGAACTAATAAAGGATTACGACTGTGAAATCTATTATCACCCGGGTAAGGCAAATGTGGTAGCCGATGCCCTGAGCCGGAAGGAGGGATATGAACCAATCCGGGTGAAGGCGTGCCAACTAGTAGTAACCCCAGATGTTATGATGATGATAAGCAAAGCTCAAGTGGACGCTTTAAAAGAGCAACAAATAAAGAAGGAAAGGATGGTGGGAAAGGTGGATGAACTGGTAGAGAACACCTTGGGTGTTATGACCTTCCACGGCAGGATATGGGTTCCGAGGCATGGCGACTTGCGAGAAAAGATTATGGATGAAGTGCACAAGACCCGCTACTCAATACACCCAGGAGCATATAAGATGTACCACGACTTGAAGAAAGATTATTGGTGGCCTGGGATGAAGAGAGATGTGGTTGCATATGTGAATAAATGTCTAACGTGCCTACAAGTGAAGGCTAAGCACCAAAGACCTTATGGTTATGTTCAGCCATTAGAAGTACCAGAATGGAAGTGGGAACATGTTACCATGGACTTCATCACTAAATTACCGCGCACGACAAAAGGCCACGACGCGATATGGGTGATAGTTGATAGACTAACTAAGAGTGCGCATTTCCTGCCAATCAAGGAAGCAATTAGTTCAGAAAAGCTTGCTGAACTGTTTATCCGAGAAATTGTGATGCGACATGGTATGCCAGTATCGATTGTTTCAGATAGAGATACGCGGTTCACCTCAAAGTTTTGGAGAAAGTTCAATGAAGAAATGGGCGCGAGGTTGCATGTGAGTACCGCATACCACCCGCAGACTGATGGGCAATCGGAAAGAACGATCCAGATGCTGGAGGATATGCTTCGGGCATGCGTTATCGAATTCGACGGTAACTGGGATGATCATTTACACTAGCAGAGTTCTCCTATAACAACAGTTACCACACCAGTATTAAAATGCCCCCATACGAGTTATTGTACGGTCGACGGTGCAGAACTCCTATTTGTTGGGGTGATGTCGGTCAGAAGGAACTAGGGAGCTTGGAAGTCGTGGAAGCCATCACGGAAAAGTTGGAGAAAATCAAGACTTATATGAAGGCTGCAAAGGATAGACAGAAGTCATACGCCGATAGAAGAAGGAGACCAATGGAATTTAGCGTGGGTGACAGGGTAATGTTAAAAGTGTCGCCATGGAAAGGGATTATCCGATTTAAGAAGAGGGGAAAACTGAGTCCCAGGTTTATCGGACCATTTGAGGTACTAGCACGAGTTGGGGATGTAGCCTACAGGCTAGACCTTCCAGAAGAATTGAGTGGGATTCACCCTACCTTTCATGTGTTGCACTTGTGGAAATGTTTATCACCGGACGAGGTAGTCGTGCCCCTAGATGACATCGAAGTGGACGAGAAGCTGAACTATGTAGAGCAACCGATGGCTATACTGGACCGGAAGGAGAAACAATTGAGAAATAAAGTAGTCAAGCAAGTCAAGGTGTAATGGAAACATCGAAAGGGGTCGGATGCCACCTGGGAATCCGAGGAGGAAATGAGACGACAATACCCCGATCTATTTAACGACGAGGCAGGTTTCGAGGACGAAACCTGAATAAGGGGGGGAGACTTGTAACGCCCCGAAATTTCCCGAAACAAGCCATTTAATAATAACGGGCTTTTAAGGGTTAATTTAAGAAATAAAGGGGTAAATTAGTGGGCTATGGATGAAATTAGCCTTAATGGGCTAGGTTTGATGGGTTTAAGGGCACTTAATCAACCCTTAAACCATGCATGATCAGATCCATTCCACCATTCCAACCCTAGCCACCAAATTCGTAGAGAGAGAAAGCGGAGAGACAAAGTGGAAGAAAACTCAAGTTTTGGAGATTCAAAGGTGGAGGAGTGAAGATCTGGTTGATTAGAGCATCAAAACTTAAGGAAAGAGCAACAAAATAAGGTAAGAATCGACCTCTAAGGCCTTCTGTAGATCAAACCCGGATTCTAGGGTTTTGGGGTTTTGAAAAGTTCAAATAAACACATAAAGGTCAAATTTTTACGTATGAAAACGTGTAAAAAGATTAGATTTGGTTTCATGGAAGGTAAACCAAGGATTTGGACGTAAAAAGTTAAGATTTTGGGTTAAAAACGGGCTGGTTCTTAGTTTCTGCTCATCCAACGAAACTGGGCCCCGATCCAGCGAATTTAAGTATTCATCCAGCGAAACTGGTAGCGAAACTGCCAGCGAAAATGGCAGTGAAACTACCAGCGAAACTGGCAGTGAAACTACCAGCGAAACTGTGGGCGAAACTATGAAGAAAATGACATTTTTGCATATTAACTCTCGTGCAGCTAGAGTATTCAGGCTATAGCTTAAGTGGCTTAGAATTTAAGCTATTGGACAAGTTCAGGTGAGTTCTAGATTCCCTATTTTATACATGCTTTAAATGTTTTGGGGCGGTATGCATACTAAGATACATACTTTTTATGATCAGTTCTTTTAAAGTAAAGTTTTACATACTATCTTATATGGTAAATGGGGTTTTATAATGAATTGATAGTGTATTTCCCTCATTGTGATATGATCTAGTAGAAATGAATTGCCTTGTAATGTGATGTGTTATATTTTGTATAACTTAAACATGAAAGTGGAACGTAAAGAAAAGTTATTGGGCCCATAACGTGTACCTGGATAAAGTAAAGTCTTACAAGTAAAGTCCTACAGGCAAGGGATAAAGTAAAGACTTGCAAGCAATGGCTAAAGGAGGGTTGCATTCGTTGTGCCCTCACCCGGATAAAGTGGATAAAGTAATGCTCGAAAAGGCAGGTCTGTAAGCCCTGAATTGGCATGACAATAATGGCCAGATCGAGTACGACAGTAAGACCTTAATTGGCGTGTCGGTAAAGTCCTAGGCGAGCCTAGGCACCGATTGTGACAGAGAATTGACGGATAAAGAAGAGTAATAAATAACAAGAAATGATAAAGTATTGATAAAGTGATAGCCTGTGTACATCGATATTGTGATGAATAATGATTATTTTCAACTGATAAAGCTAATATCTTTTACAAAAGTTATTTAGCAAAGTAAACCTAGAATTCACTCAGCGAAGCTGACTTTTGTATGCATATCAGTTGACAGGTGAGGGTTATAGCTATGGGATAGAAGCATGGGACTGAAGCTTCTTGGCACTAGAAGACTAGCATCCCTGATGATAAAAAGATCAAGAGGACTTTAAATAGTTTTTAAGAATTAAAGACAATGTTTATATTTCATTTGTAATGGATTGAAATTTACAGTATTTTCCGCTGCGATATACATTTACACACATATGAGTAAATGACTGCTTTAAAATCGAGGTTTTGCTATGATTGATCAACTGTGAGGCTTCCCTGAGAAAGGTGGGCCTTACAATGCGTCCAATGGTCAAATTGCCTAAGTATGCCCAAACGCCCAGAAACCTAGACGCCTGAATAGTTCCCATGCGTCTAAACAGGCCCATGCCTCTAAGTAGAAAATGGCTGTGCTGTAACACCCGGATATTTACTTTGTAGCCGACGAAAGAAGAAAAAGAAATAAAGTCCAAAGTCGGGGGACCAAACTTGACAAAACGTGAGAAAACTTAGAAGAGAAGGATAATAAGAGGGGAGGGCAACCCACACCCTCCCCACATCTCCAAAAGTTAGCCAAAAGAGAGAAGAGAGGAAGAAGAGAGGAAGAAAGAAAAAGAAGAGAAAAAGGGGTGATTCGGGTCAATTCGGGCTCGAAATTCATCGTGTAGCAAGTCCAAACGAAGCTCTTCATCTTCTTCTAGTGTGTGTGACTTCTAGGACCCCTATTTTACTTGTTTTCAACTGGTTTTGGGGCTGGAACACATAGAAACCCGTTTTTGAAAATGTGTGTGTTTGACCCATTTGGGTGTGATTGTGTATAGTGTGTTTTGAGTATGATTTCAGGCTTGTGTGTGCTTGAATGGTGTCATAGTATGCTTTCCTAAGGTTTAGGAGGGTTTATTTGTGCTTAGAATGAGTTTGGAAGGGTTTAAAGGTCGAAAGTCGCGGCTGCAGTTCAGGATGAACTGCAGTCTGTGCCCAGTTTGGGCTAGGCGACTGGAGGGCCAATCGGCCGACTGAGGGACGACTGAGGACCAATCGCACGACTGAGGTTCAATCGCACGACTGGGGGTCTAGTCGCATGACAGGACATATGACTTGGAGCCCAGTCGCATAGGTGCTCAGTCGCATAGGTGTTCATTCGCGCGACTGAGAGCTCAGTCGCATAGGTCCATTCGCATAGTGTCCAATCGCACGATTGGAGGTTCAGTCTCATGGGAGTTCATTCGCATTGGTCTAGTCGCATGATGTTCAGTCGCATGGAGGCCATGTGACTGAAGGGTGCCCAATCGCCCAAATAGGGCTATTGTGTATGAGGGGAGGCATAGTTTAATTACTGACTTTCGGGGCAAAAAGCAGGGGTAAGTAATGACGTGATAGTTCCCGTAAGTACACGTAAGATGGCTGTCGAGGCTTTAGAAGTTCTGTTGGACATGATGACGATAGTGTTGCATGTTATGCATGATGTATGTTATGTTAAGTATGATGTTCCCATGTATGATGGTGATGATTGATGACTGGTAAATGTCGATGTTCCTTGTTTTCGATACGCATTTATCTTTCCATGGTTTTACGTGTTATGATTAATAAATGTAATGAAAGTATTATGTAACGTGAAGTGAAAGATAACGAAAGAGGAACATGATGAATGAATGCATGCATTAATAATGAATGAGAGTAATAATGTCTTGCAAGCAAATATAGGAGGTCAGCAACCTTGTTGTTGCAACAGACTCGAAATGGAATCCCTGTCTTGCGACCTCAGTAATCGTGGCTGTGTGCTATGAGGAGGGTAAAATCCTGACACTGGGATCTTCCATTTTATAGAACCATTGTTGCATATCCCAGGTACTGTGTCTAGGAGGGTGCGGTGCACCGATATAGAAGGTCTATGATATAGACCTAGGTCGAGTACCATGACATAGAAGGATATTGCATGTGGCTGTGGTACTCTTAAACCTTACCTTAGGTACTGTGACCAGGAGGTGCGATGCACCGTTATAGAAGGTCTATGATAGGCCTAGGTCCAGTACCATGATACAGAAAGGTAAGGTTTATGGGATATGTAAAGAAAAGAGATAAAGATGAAAGAGTAAGAAAGCTAAAGGCATACTGAGAATGAATGAAAGTTAAAGAATGAACGAATGAAAGTAATGAAAGGAAAGAAATGAAATGATAAAGTATGGAATGGGATCCTTGCCACTCGACCTCCGTAATCGTGGCTGCGTGCCGTGAAGAGGGTAACGTGTAACAAGACCCATATAGTAACAAAGATAACGAATGATGAATAATAATAATATAATCTATGTGTACGTATGATGTGTGATAGCATAAAAGTAAAGAAACGGTTTTAATGAAAGTAAAGTATGTTTATTTATAAAACTAGAACTCACTCAGCAACACTGACTTTTTATGTGTTTCCAGTTGGTAGGTGAGGTTGCTGAGGATGGCACGAGGCGGCTACTCAGCTCTTTTGAGATAGCATTCTTTTGTTTAATGCTTTTGTATTGTAATGCAAACAAACGATATTTTTGTAATAAGTGTTGTAGTACTTTGCAAAAGTATTTATAGTAAAATGAAAAGTTATTTCACAGTTTCCACTGCATGATTTTAGTAAAGATTATATAATGATGTGTTTTAAGTGCGATAGTGACCAGCTATGAGGTGCCTGGGAACGGGGCCTTACATGTGCAGACCCAAACGTCTGAATAGGGCCCATGCGCCTAAACAGGCACATGCGTCTAAGTGAAAAAGATCATCCCAAGCCTTACGTGGTGAACTTGGTGCTGCATCGTGGCCCAAGAGAGGCAGACCTAGAGTTGAGAAGGTGGTTCCTGAGGGACCTCAGACCCCTCATCCGGAGGGTGGTGATGAGATTGCAAACTTGAGGGCCTCGGTGAAAGAGGCGGTGGTCGAAGAAGCGCATCAGGTCATGCAGACAATTTTACCGTCTGTGGTGACCGAAGTGATCAAGGCAGTACGGGAAGGGGAAAGGAAAAGAGAGGAACAGGTCCTCGGGAGGACGAGAGCCACCAAAAACTAAGACGATTCCCTCTGATGATGAGGAGGAGGAAGAGCCCATGCAGGAACCGGCACGAGGCTGTAATTATGGGGCGTTTCAACGATGCAAGCCCCCTACTTTTGATGGTAACGACACTGCTGCTGCTGCTCACCGGTGGGTGAGAGAAATGGAGGCCGTTCTAAATATCAGCGAGTGCCGGAAGGATCAAAAGGTAAAGTTTGCTGCTCACTCTTTCGTGGACTCGGCTCTGTGCTGGTGGGACAATATAGTCCAAGCTGAGGGTAGCAGGGCTATTGGTAGGATGAGATGGTCAGAGCTGAAGAGGTTGGTCATTGTGGAGTTTTGTCCTCACCGAGAGATGGATAAAGTTAAGAGAGAGTTCTTGCAGCTGGAAGCGGGAATGATGACACACCAACAGTACACCATGAAGTTCAATGAGATGGCATGTCTGGTGCCAGACCAGTGACGCCTCTATCGCGAAAGATCAAGAGGTATATTCAAGGTTTGCCGGCGGATATTCGTAGGCATATGATCACTGCCCGACTGAGCACGTTTAGGTCAGCGGTGGATTTGGCGGGAAGACTGTATGATGAACGGGCTGTAGTGGTGGTGGCTGAAGGTAGTAGGAAGGGTGGTGGTGATAGGAACTGGAATGGGAAGAGGTTTGATCGGGGTAATGCCTCGACGAGTAATAAGAAGGCACGGGTGGGTGACCGCCGTGTAGCCACGCCGGGTACGGGGCTGAAAAGGTGCGGCAAATGTGGGAGAGAGCATAGTGGGGAATGCAGACTGGGTTCGAACGTGTGCTTTAGATGTTGGAAGCTGGGGCATATAACCAAGGACTGTCGTGCGATCCGATGCTATAACTATGGCGTGGAGGGCCACGTGACTAAGGATTGTAAGAAGCCTAGGGCTGAGGGTTCCGGAGTGAAGAAGATAGGGAGTGAAGGACCGAGGGCGAGCGCCAGGGAATTCACTATGACACAAGAGGAGGCTAGGACGAACCCTGATGTTGTGTCTGGTACGTTTCTAGTGAACCAAACTTTAGCTTCTGTGTTGTTTGATTCGGGTGCCAGTAGAAGTTTTATTTCTGCTGCTTTCTGTGCTAAACAGCCTATTAGTAGTAAAAGTGTTGATGCACCATTTGATGTAGAAACTGCCATAGGTAAGTCTACCAGGATTTCAAAGTTGATAGAGGGTTGTGATGTGGAATTAGAAGGTCATAAATTTTCGGTTAGACCATTTGTGATGACCTTAGGTGGTTTTGACTTGGTTCTTGGTATGGATTGGTTGGCAGACTTCAAGGCGAATATAGTGTGTCGAAAGAAGATGATTGGTTTGATAGCGCCTGATGGGAGTTCAGTAACTGTTTATGGGGATCGGGTCACGACGATCCCGAAAGTGATCTCGATGGTGGTGGCGGGAAAGTGTATGAGGCATGGATGTAGTGCCTACTTGGCCTATGTAAAGGATGTGGATACGCCCGCACCATAACTGTCTGACGTACCGGTTGTGTGTGACTTTCCAGATGTGTTTCCCGAAGACTTGCCAGGAGTGCTACCTGACCGAGAGATAGAGTTTCAGATTGACCTGATACCAGGTGCCCAACCTGTCGCCAAGGCACCGTATCGATTGGCTCCGACAGAGATGAAGGAGTTGATAGAGCAGTTGTAAGAGCTGCTAGATAAGGGGTTCATTAGACCGAGTAGCTCCCCTTAGGGTGCTCCGGTCCTATTCGTAAAGAAGAAAGATGGTAGTATGAGGATGTGTATTGACTACCGTGAGCTGAACAAGTTGACGGTGAAGAACCGATACCCCTTGCCGAGAATTGATGATTTGTTTGATCAGCTTCAAGGTGCCGGTTGGTTTTCACGGATAGATCTTCGATCTGGCTACCATCAGCTAAAGGTGAAAAAGCAGGATATTCCTAAAACAGCTCTTCGCAAGCGCTACGGTCACTACGAGTTTCTTGTCATGTCTTTTGGTTTGACCAATGCGCCAGCTGCTTTTATGGATCTAATGAACCGAGTGTGTCGGTCGATGTTGGATAAATCAGTGATTGTGTTTATTGATGATATCCTGATTTATTCAAAAAGCGAGATAGAGCATGCCGGTCATATTCGAGAAGTGTTGGAGACGTTAAGGAGGGAGAAGTTGTATGCCAAGTTCTCCAAATGCCTGTTCTGGTTGCGCGAAGTTTATTTCTTGAGTCACGTAGTGAATCCGGAGGGGATTATGGTGGATTCGGCAAAGGTGGAAGCGGTGATGCAATGGAAGTCTCCAAAGACGCCATCCGAGATCCGTAATTTCTTGGGTTTGGCGGGCTACTACAGAAGATTCATCCAAGACTTTTCCAAGATCGCTTCTTCACTAACCAAGTTGACCAGGAAAGATGTAAAGTTTGTATGGGGTCAAGCTCAAGAGAAGGCGTTCGAAGAATTGAAAACGAGATTGACCCAAGCTCCTGTTCTGTCATTACCCGATGGAAGTGAAGATCTGGTGGTTTATTCTGATGCTTCCTACTTGGGGTTGGGGTGTGTGTTAATACAAAGAGGAAAGGTTATAGCCTATGCATCCCGACATTTGAAAGTTCATGAGGTTAATTACCCTACTCATGACTTGGAGCTAGCAGCTGTGGTCTTTGCACTAAAGATTTGGAGGCACTATCTGTATGGGACGAAGTGCACCATATTCACCGACCACAAGAGCTTGAAGTATTTCTTCGAGCGGAAGGATTTGAGTATGAAGCAGAGGCGATGGTTGGAACTCATAAAGGATTATGATTGTGAGATCTATTACTATCCGGGCAAAGCCAACGTGGTGGCGGATGCCCTTAGCCGGAAGGAAAGGCCTGAGCCGATTCGAGTGAAAGCGTACCAGTTGATCATGACCTCAGATGTGATGAAGCAAGTCAAGGAGTTTCAAGATGAGGCCTTAAAAGAAGACCATCTTAACTCTGAACGAATGAGAGGTCTGCTTGCGGAATTGGGTGAAAACACATTTGGTGTTAGAACCCGAGTTGGACGAATGTGGATTCCACGTTTCGGGGATCTACGGGTGAAGATTATGGATGAAGCTCATAAGATTCGATACTCTATTCATTTCAGTGCTACAAAGATGTACCAAGACATGAAGAAAGATTATTGGTGGTCGGATATGAAGCGTGACGTGGTGGAGTATGTGAGTAAGTGCCTTACTTGCTTACAAGTGAAGGCCGAGCATCAAAAGCCGTATGGGAAGATTCAACCTTTGGATATACCGGAATGGAAGTGGGAGCACATCACCATGGATTTCATTATGAAGCTGCCGCATACTCCGAAAGGGTATGATGCTATATGGGTGATTGTTGACCGCTTGATGAAGAGTGCTCACCTCCTACCGATGCGTGAGACATATTCATCCGAGAGGTTGGCGGATCATTTCATTAAGGAGATTGTGACTCGTCACGGTGTGCCGGTGTCTATTGTGTCCGATCGTGACACCCGGTTTACATCTAAATTCTGGAAGAAATTCCACGATGCTATGGGGACAAGATTACATATTAGCACGGCTTATCATCCCCAGACTGATGGTCAGTCAGAAAGGGCCATTCAGACATTGGAGGACATGCTTCGGGCATGTGTGATTGATTTTGGGGGAAGTTGGGATGACCACTTACGGTTAGCTGAATTCTCATACAACAACAGCTATCATGCCAGCATTGGCATGCCACCTTATGAGATGCTATACGGTAGGAGATGTAGAACACCCATTTGTTGGGGTGATATTGGTCATAAAGAGTTAGGGAGTGTTGAGGTGATCGAGGCTACGACTGAAAAGCTTGAAAAGATCAAGGCCTACATGAAGGCAGCCAAAGATAGACATAAGTCGTATGCTGATAAACGACGCAGACCGATTGAGTTCCAGGTGGGTGATCGGGTTATGTTGAAGGTCTCACCTTGGAAGGTTATCATTCGGTTCAGAAAGCGGGGCAAGTTGAGCCCGAGGTATATAGGCCCTTTCCGAATCGTTGCTCGAGTAGGAGAGGTGGCCTATATGATCGTTCCACTAGAGGATATCGAAGTAGACGAACGACTCAATTATGCGGAGCAACCAGTGGCGATCATCGATCGAAAAGAGAAGAGGTTGAGAAATAAAGTTGTTCCTCTTGTGCGCGTACAGTGGAAGCACAGGAAGGGATCCGAGTCAACGTGGGAGACTGAAGAGGAAATGGGACAGCATCACCCACGCTTGTTCGAGGAATAACAGGTTTCGGGGACGAAACCTATATAAGGGGGTGGACTTGTAACACCCGGATATTTACTTTGTAGCCTACGAAAGAAGAAAAAGAAATAAAGTCCAAGGTCGGGGGACCAAACTTGGCAAAACATGAGAAAACTTGGAAGAGAAGGAGAATAAGAGGGCAGGACTGCCCACACACTCCCCACATCTCCAAAATTCAACCAAAAGAGAGAAGAGAGGAAGAAGAGAGGAAGAAGAGAAAAAGAAGAGAAAAAGGGGTGATTCGGGTCAATTCGGGCTTGAAATTCGTCGTGTAGCAAGTCCAAACGAAGCTCTTCATCTTCTTCTAGTGTGTGTGAGTTCTAGGACCCTATTTTACTTGTTTTCAATTGATTTTGGGGCTGGAACACATAGAAACCTGTTTTTGAAAATGTGTGTGTTTGACCCATTTGGGTGTGATTGTGTATAGTGTGTTTTGAGTATGATTTTAGGCTTGTGTGTGCTTGAATGGCGTCATAGTATGCTTCCCTATGGTTTAGGAGGGTTGATTTGGGCTTAGAATGAGTTTGGAAGGGTTTGGAGGTCGAAAGTCGCGGCTGCAGTTCAGGATGAACTGCAGTCTGCGCCCAGTTAGGGCTTGGTGACTGGAGGGCCAATCGGCCGACTGAGGGACGACTGAGGACCAATCGCACGGCTAAGGTTCAATCACACGACTAGGGGTCCAGTCGCATGACAGGACATACGACTGAGATCCCAGTCGCATAGGTGCTCAGTCGCATAGGTGTTCATTCGCACGACTGAGAGCTCAGTCGCATAGGTCCATTCGCATAGTGTTCAATCGCACGATTGGAGGTTCAGTCGCATGGGAGTTCATTCGCATTGGTCTAGTCGCATGATTCTCAGTCGCATGGAGGCCATGCGACTGAAGGGTGCCCAATCGCCCAAATAGGGCTGTTGTGTATGAGGAGAGACATAGTTTAATTACTTACTTTCGGGGAAAAGAGCAGGGGTAAGTAATGATGTGATAGTTCCCGTAAGTACACGTAAGATGGCCGTTGAGGCTTTAGAAGTTCTGTTGGACACGATGACGATAGTGTTGCATTTTATGCATGATGTATGTTATGTTAAGTATGATGTTGCCATGTATGATGGTGATGACTGATGACTGGTAAAGTCGATGTTCCTTGTTTTCGATAAGTGTTTATCTTTCCATGGCTTTACGTGTTATGATTAATAAATGTAATGAAAGTATTATGTAACGTGAAGTGAAAGATAATGAAAGAGGAACATGATGAATGAATGCATGCATTAATAATGAATGACAGTAATAAAGTCTTGCAAGCAAATATAGGAGGTGAGCAACCTTGTTGTTGCAACAGACATGAAATGGAATCCCTGTCTTGCGACCTCAGTAATCATGGCTGTGTGCTATGAGGAGGGTAAAATCCTGACACTTGGATCTTCCAATGTATAGAACCATTGTTGCATATCCTAGGTACTTTGGCCAGGAGGGTGCGGTACGCCGATATAGAAGGTCTATGATATAGACCTAGGTCCAGTACCATGACATACAAGGATATTGCATGTGGCTATGGTAATCTTAAACCTTACCTTAGGTACTATGGCCAGGAGGTGCGATGCGCCGTTATTGAAGGTCTATGATAGGCCTAGGTCCAGTACCAAGATACAGAAAGGTAAGGTTTATGGGAGATGTAAAGAAAAGAGATAAAGATGAGAGAGTAAGAAAGCTAAAGGCATACAGAGAATGAATGAAAGTTAAAGAATGAACGAATGAAAGTAATGAAAGGAAAGAAATGAAATGATAAAGTATGGAACGGGATCCTTGGCACTCGACCTCCGTAATCGTGGCTGCATGCCGTGAAGAGGGTAACGTGTGACAAGACCCATATAGTAATAAAGTTAATGAATGATGAAGATAATAATGATATTATCTATGTGTACGTATGATGTGTGATAGCATAAAAGTAAAGAAACGGTTTTAATGAAATTAAAGTATGTTTATTTATAAAACTAGAACTCACTCAGCAACGCTGACTTTTTATGTGTTTCCAGTTGGTAGGTGAGGTTGCTGAGGATGGCACGAGGCGACTACTCAGCTCTTTTGAGATGGCATTCTTTTATTTAATGCTTTTGTATTGCAATGCAAACAAACAATATTTTTGTAATAAGTGTTGTATTACTTTGCAAAAGTATTTATATTAAAATGAAAAGTTATTTATATTTAATGCCTTACATGTGCAGACCCAAACGTCTGAATAGGGCCCTTGCGCCTAAACAGGCCCATGCGTCTAAGTGAAAAAGATCATCCAAAGCCTCACGTGGTGGACTTGGTGCTGCATCGCGGCCCAAGAGAGGCAGACCTAGAGTTGAGAAGGTGGTTCCTGAGGGACCCGAGACCCCTCATCCGGAGGGTGGTGATGAGAGCGCAAACTTGAGGGACCGTGATCGGGGCCTTAAAAGTTGGTATCAGAGCCAAAGTTTAAGTGAAATGGGTAAATATTTTCAAAAGAGAAACCTTAACTTAAACTGAAAAAGGGACGGAAAGGGAAAGGATGCTAATCCGAGTAGCTGCATGCCATCAGGTATTTTCTTTAACGATAACCAGTATTATATGCGCATGTTATTTGATCAGTTTGCCAGGATTAGCAGATTTAGATGCTAATGTAGTCATGATAGGAAATGCTTGGGGTGTGAAAAGTAAAGTAAGTGGCTAATCACAACTGGCCACTGTAATTAGGGACTTGCTATACTTGACATAAACCGAGTTATTATCTTGAATGACCATGTTAGCATTTGAATCTTATAGCGATTAGGAATGGCTGGAGGTAGATCTTCTAAGGCTTCATGAGGCGGAGCACGTGGTAGACGTGGTGCTGAACCACGGGCCACAAGAGGAAGGCCCAGGGTTGAGAAGGAGACCCACAAGGATCCTGAGACCCCTCATCCGGAGGGTGGTGACGAGAGTGCTAACTTGAGAGCCTCGGTGAAGGAGGTCGTGGTGGAGGAGGTTCATCAGGTCACGCAGACAATACTGCCATCTGTCGTGACCGAGGTGATCAAGGCTGTGAGGGAAAGAGAGAGGAGGGATAGGAACAGGTCTTTGGCAGGGAGAGAACAACCCGAGACCGAGACGGTGATCCCTACCGATGAATAAGAGGAGGAAGAGGAGCCTGTGCCGGAGACAACACGAGGCTATAACTATGGGGCATTCCAAAGATACAAGCCCCTACCTTCGATGGTAATGGCACTGCAGTTGCTGCTCACCGATGGGTGAGGCAGATGGAGGCTGTTCTTGAGATCAGTGAGTGCCGGAGGACCAGAAGGTAAAAATTGTTGGGTTTGTTAGAACATAAAATCATAGTTTAACCTCTTAAACTTTTTGAAAAATGCAGCGGAAGTAAAGCATTATAACCATGTTTATAAGCTGAAAAATATGTTCATTAGATGACCATATTGATGTATAAAACAAACCCAAAGAATAAAGGATCATTTATGTGGATTAACAAGCTATGAACATATGTAAAACTACATAAAATCACAGCTACATTGAGCTGTGATTTCTACCTTTCAGCAGCAGAAAATCGACAAAGAGAAGGTGAAATGATGTCCAAAATTCAGCCAAGACATCAAGGATAGAAGTCCTCAAGCTAGTATATCCCAAGCTCCTTGCAAACACACCTTGTTAGGTAGAAATCACCAAGAACAACTTGAAAAACCCTCTAATTTTTTGCTGAAAACCCTCTTGTTCTTGCTGCTAAAACCGTAGCTAGAGAGAGAGATTGAGAGCTGATTTTGTTGTTAGTTGCATGTGTGTATCAATGAGAAAAGGAGAGCATGTGTTCTAGTAAGTGGAGTGGAGACAACAATGCATGTGAGTTGTGTCTTCAAGAGAATATTTTGGTTAAAACTAAAAGCATGTGTGTCTCCCACTTAACCAAGGGGACGGCCACATGGTCATTCTCTTTTATTTTTATAAAATTTGACACTAACACATATATATATTGTCTACTAGTTCTCTTATTAGATATATACAACTAACCTTTTAATTGTATAATTCATACACTCCCATTATTAATTTGTAATGTTATCTAACTTACTTAAATAACATTACAAATAATATTATTGAACAAAATATCCAAATAGATTGTTCCATCTCATATGCAACTTATTTAGAAAACCCATTTTCTAAATTGGTGTAAATATTTAATTGCATGATCATATCATCAATTAAATATTAATTGGTGTTTGCTAAGCTTGTTATTGGGTATAACCCGACTTGGATCATAACGTACTAACCACATCAATATTCTAAGTGTCTTGCGCACATAGAATCCTACAATCTCCCACTTGCCCAAGATTCATAGAAGATTGATGCAAGCAGTAAATAACGCCTAACAACGGTTTACTACCCTTAATACGCATGACTTATGGCCATTCAATAACATCACCCCATTCAAGTACCCTACTTGGAATGATTTAGGTGAATCAATCATCTATCCTTTTGTTACAGATGTCATGTTAAATCCAAGGACACAGAATGATCATTCCTTATTGATTTAACTTAATCAGGCCTTAGACATCTAACTCTCAACGAATAAGAGGAACAAATTCCATCTTGACTACATACGTTTCTCACAAACACCTCGTGTTATACCTGAACATACCCTTATGTACTATCCACTATTTCAGGACAGTGAAGAATTAGCTCAAGGTATAATACTTGGTGAATATCAAAACCCAATATGTATCTCAGGTCGGAGGATACCAAATGATATTCGCCTTTACTCAAATTTACTTATGATCAATCGATAAGATTCCATGTAGTAAAATTTGAGATGCGGGTTAGTCCAATATCTGTATCCCACAAATATCTATGAACCTTGGTAGCAACCCATTGCTCTATATTCATCCTTATGAATATCAACCAATCCAAGTTCATAATAGTCTTACCCTCACACTTGTTCCCACAAGTCTGAACGACTACGGACATTTAGAATAATAAACATATTCATGGATGTAAATATGCTAAAAAGAACATAACTCAAAATATCATAAATATATAGATGAGTTAAATATTACAATTGTTCTAGGTTTTCAATACTAATACTAAAACAGATCAATTCCAATCACTAGAATATCGAAGTCCTAAGGCATAGGTATGACTTTCATGCTTTGCCCTTTCGAGGAGCTTCGTGAGTGGATTCGTAATCTTTTGATCAAAGTGAACTTTGCGAATACATATCTTTGCCTTTTCAACTACATCCCTTATGTAGTTGAATCTCCGCTCATTTTGCCTAATCTTTTGATGTGCACGGGGTTCCTTGATTTGAGCAATCACACCCTCGTGATCAAAAAAGATTTCTAAGGGGTCTTGAATGGTAGAGACCACCCTTAGATCGGTGATAAACCTTTTATTCATGCAGCTTCCAAAGCTGCTAATGAGGCGGCTATGTATTCATATTTGTAGTGGACAATGTTACCCTATTCATAATGGAGACATACCCCGATTGTATTCGTATCAGTTTGGAAACTCGCATCCGTGTAACCCTTTACAACGAGTTCCTCTTTCTCAGATCCGTATATTAGAAACATATCCTTAGTCCTCCTAAGGTATTTCAATATACTTTTAACAGCCATCCAATGGCTATTACTTGGATTCTGCTGATATTTTCTTGTCATGCTTAGAGTACATGACACGTCCGGCCTAGTACATATCATTGCATACATGATGGATCCTATAGCAGATGCATATGGGACTCCATTCATTCTTTCTTGTTCAACCTTTGAACTAGGGCATTGAGATGAGCTCAATATAGTCCCCTTTTGAATAGGTACCAAACCTTTCTTAGAATTCTCCATCTTGAACCTTTTCAAGATCTTTTCAATGTATGTACTTTGGTTTAAACCTATTAACCGCCTTGATCTATCCCTATAGATCTTTATTCCCAAAATATAGGTGGCCTCACCAAGATCCTTGATGGAAAAACAGCTTCCAAGCCAGGTTTTTACACCTTCCAAGGTTGGAATGTCGTTTCCAATTAGTAGAATGTCATCGACATATAATACAAGGAAAGTAATAATGCTCCCACTAGCTTTCTTATATACACAAGATTCATCAGCGTTTTTGATGAAGCTAAATTTCTTTACTTCATCATCAAAATGGTGATTCCAACTTCTTGATGCTTGTTTCAATCCATAGATTGATTTCTTTAACTTGCATACCTTGTTAGGATGTTTTGGATCGACAAAACCTTCAGGCTGTTTCATATGGACATCTTCCTCAAGATATCCATTAAGAAAAGCGGTTTTGACATCCATTTGCCAAATCTCATAGTCATAATATGCTACTATGGCAAACAATATCCTGATAGACTTTAGCATTGCCACAGGCGAAAAAGTTTCATCATAATCAACCCCTTGAGTTTGAGTGAAACCTTTTGCTACAAGTCTAGCTTTATAGGTATCCAAGTTTCCATGCATATCAGTTTTCTTCTTGAAAACCCACTTACTTGCAACTATCTTGGACTTAAGAGGTGGTGTAACCAATTCCCAAACTTGGTTATCATACATGGATTGCATCTCAACGTTCATGGCTTCTTGCCATTTGTCAAAATCCGGTTTTGACATTGCCTCATGGTATGTGGTTGGTTCATCCGAATCTACCACATAGCATCCATCCATGAAAAATCCATATCTCTCAGGAGGAACACTAATTCTACCAGATTTGCGAACGTTTTGTGTATCTTGATAATCCACATGATCATTCTCAACATCCTCGTGTTGATTGCTAGTATCAACCAATTGTGTATCATCTTGTGAATCTTGAACCTCTTCAAGTTCCACTGCTCTTCCACTAGTTTCTTCTGAAAGAAACTTAGTTTCCAAGAACTATGCCCTTCGAGCAATAAATTTCTTTTGCTCTGTTAGGTCAAAGAAGTAGTATCCTATATAGTCTTTGGGATATCCAACAAATATACACTTAGTGGATCGACTTTCAAATTTGTTTTAGGTGTTAAGCTTAACATAATCTTTATTACCCATACCTTTTAAATATGATAGTGATGGAACTCTTTCCATGCCATATTTCAAAAGGTGTCGAACCCACTTTCTTGGTTTGGGCCATATTCTAAATATGAGCCGTGGAGAGTAGTGCGAAAACCCAAGATGATAAAGGTGGTAAGCTCATAGCCTTAATGAATTGAACTATATCCAAATAGGGTTCAGTTTCTCCTTTATCAGAATGAAGAACTTAGATAGTTATGTAGAGTTGATTTTCTACTTCATTATTGAAGATTTTGAACATTTCAAAAGCTTCATTCTTATGTGTCATCAAGTGCACACAATAATAGCGACTGTAATTGTCGGTAACAATGAAGTATCTTTTCACCAATCTTTGTCATTGTCTTAAAAGGACCACATACATCCAAATATATCATTCCTAATTAGTCTTTTGGTTCATACTTATCAAATGAAACATTTTCATTTGTTTCCAAAAGACCATTCTTTTGAAGTGTTTGAATCCAATTCTCGTTTATGTGACCATGATGACAATGTCAAAGATAATAATAACTTAAACCGATTTTAAGCTTCTTGGTGCTTAATGTGTATAAAGAGTTATTATAGGACGAATTATCATGAACTAATTCATGAATATCATTAAAAGGCATATCCTTAAAATGAAATACATCATCCATAAAACTTAATACCATTATATACAAACTTTAAATCATGACCATATGATTTAATAGGAAACATTAATTATGTTCCTAGTCAAACTAGGTGCATAAAAAAGGTTTTAAGAACAACTTTCAAACCATTTGTAAGTCTCAAAATAGAGTTTCCCTCCTTGAAGCGCACATTTCTTTTGAACCCCTTTGCAACAATTGCAAGTTTGAGTCTCACATCCGGTATCCAATACCCATGTGTTTGAAGAAATGACATTTAATACAATGTGAATCATGAAAATTGTATTCGAGGTTTGCCTAGCATCCCTCTTATTTTTCAACTCCTTGAGATAGGAGGGACAATTCCCTTTTATTGTCCTATCTCTCCATGCTCAAAGCATGGATCGTTCTCCTTTACTTTAGGCTTCATAAGCTTAGGTTGTTGAGGTTTCGCTTTAACCTTTGCTTTGATGTATTCCTTTCTTTATGCAATAATTGCCTTAGGATCGAGATTGGCCATTTCTTATAGTCTCCCTCATTGATCGAGAGAATAGGTAGAACCTCTCTATCCATCCCTGCCTCGGTTGCTTTGAGCATTGCGTGAATTTCACCGATGCTCTTGTCCCACCCGTTCATATTACAGTTTATTATGAATGTCTCAAACCTTTAGTTGGGCAATCAAGGATCAAATCCTTGGCCAACTATGTTGAGATAGGACAGTTAAGCATCTTGAGGCTAGCAATGTGGCTTTTCATCTTAAGAATATATAAGATGATATCGATTGGGTTTCTTCCATGTGACATGCATAAAGTGCTTGAACCGTTTCGAAGAAATCTTACTAATGTTTGTTGAAGGAACATTTCCTTCAACTAGATTATCATGTCATATGTCCTATGATGTTCCAAATCCTTTTGGAGTTTGGGAATCATATTCCCAACATTAGGTAGGAAATTTGCACAGAATTCTTAATGTGTTTAAGCCAATCGTCAAAAGGCCTTAACATCAACATCGTTGGTTGGTAAGACATGGGATCGTCAAGGACATAGGCTTTTACTCAATTTGATAATGATTCTCAGTGATAGGGTATGGACGGTCGGGGTGGTAGCATTATTGTTTGCGGCCATTCTACAAAATTTACAAAGTTCTTATTAGTATTTCTGAAATTTTTCATTTTAATTATTAATACCCTTTTATGTCTCATAGACAATTAATAATTAAAATCTAGAATCCAACATTACATTCAAATAATGGTTAGGTGACCTTTATTCCATTATTTAAATTAACAAGGTAGTCAACATTTGACAATTGCAACCTTTTGCAACTTTTAGCCTTTATGGGATCGGTTAAACATCTTATGTTTGGTTGGCATGTTTAATCCCATCAACACCATTGTACGCCATGCTTCGATGATCCTATGCACATGGTTTCCAATTCAAGTCGTCATACTTACACACACGTGTGAGTTTACTCATACAAGTGGTTAGGTGACCTTTATCCCACAAATATGTTAAGCCCACCTCAAAACACAAGTTCCCTAAAAGTGGTTAGGTGACCTTTATCCCATAAATAGTTCTCAAGTGATTCGAGTGTCATGTAAAAGGATGGTGTTAAACTTGTTTCAAAAGGGATTTTTGGTTTTCTTTAATTCTAGTTTTGAAAACTCTATGTACTTGTATTTGGATGCTTTCAAATACAAGATACCCTATGGTTTTTTTAATAAAACACATTTTATTATAAAACCATTAATCCTTTTAATAACCGTTTATTAACGCTTAATGATTAAGAACCATTTTATATTAGCTTGTTAAGGTCATTTTTTATTAAGATTGTTTATCATATCCAAATATCATACAATCACTCATAAAATCACAATCAAACAAGCATAATATAAACAACCACAATGTGCATAACCATAGCTACTATTGTGACCACACTTGTTTTCCATCACAAGTGTGGTCATTTGGTCTTTCATAAGGGTTGAATACAACACCAAATAGAGGTCTTCATAGACTCCCACTTGAACTTGCATCCATATGCTTCAAGTCCTTTTTTTGTGTCTTTGATGTCCATCTTTGGGTCTTTATCTTGTGCATCTTCCTTTTACAAAAAATATATCCTAATACATTTTTCTAATAAAAGAAATGCACCTAATCTATTTATTACATAACCAAATGAATAAATAATTACATCCCAAATAATAAACACAAATATTACAACCCAATTGAATGAATTAAAACAACCATTCCAATCATCCAAATAACATAAGGCCTAAGCTAGGTTATGCACTATTATATGACCAATCATAAACATTATTCAACAAACTAAATAAACCACATCAAACCCCAAATTTTCAGCCAACATAAACTGAAAATTAGGGTTTGTTTGTCCAAACAAACAACATCCAAATATATCAACCAATTGACATTCCTATCTTTCAAAGTTTAATCATAAGCATGAAGATATAACTTTGAAAGACTTGGGGTTTATTAAATCAACCAAAATCAGCCCCTAATTAGTTGATTAACAACCTTTCAAACTATTTTTAAAGGATAAGAACAAGCAAGCTATCCACATAACCGGCTCTTGATGCAATTGTTGGGTTTGTTAGAACATAAAATCATAGTTTAACCTCTTAAACTTTCTGAAAAACACAGCGGAAGTAAAGCATTATAACCATGTTTATAAGCTGAAAAATATGTTCATTAGATGACCATATTGATGTATAAAACAAACCCAAAGAACAAAGGATCATTTATGTGGATTAACAAGCTATGAACATATGTAAAACTACATAAAATCACAGCTATATTGAGCTGTGATTTCTACCTTTTAGCAGCAGAAAATTGACAAAGAGAAGGTGAAATGATGTCCAAAATTCAGCCAAGACATCAAGGATAGAAGTCCTCAAGCTAGTATATCCCAAGAGCCTTGCAAACACACCTTCTTGTTAGGTAGAAATCACCAAGAACAACTTGAAAAACCCTCTAATTTTCTGCTGAAAACCCTCTTGTTCTTGCTGCTAAAACCGTAGCTAGAGAGAGAGATTGAGAGCTGATTTTGTTGTTAGTTGCATGTGTGTATCAATGAGAAAAGGAGAGCATGTGTTCTAGTAAGTGGAGTGGAGACAACAATGCATGTGAGTTGTGTCTTCAAGAGAATATGTTGGTTAAAACTAAAAGCATGTGTGTCTCCCACTTAACCAAGGGGATGGCCACATGGTCATTCTCTTTTATTTTTATAAAATTTGACACTAACACATATATATATTGTCTACTAGTTCTCTTATTAGATATATACAACTAACCTTTTAATTGTATAATTCATACACTCCCATTATTAATTTGTAATGTTATCTAACTTACTTAAATAACATTACAAATAATATTATTAAACAAAATATCCAAATAGATTGTTCCATCTCATATGCAACTCATTTAGAAAACCCATTTTCTAAATTGGTGTAAATATTTAATTGCATGATCATATCATCAATTGAATATTAATTGGTGTTTTCTAAGCTTGTTATTGGGTATAACCCGACTTGGATCATAACGTACTAACCACATCAATATTCTAAGTGTCTTGGGCACATAGAATCCTACAAAAATCGCCACTCACTCATTTGTGGACTCGGCTTTATGCTGGTGGGACAACATCGTCCAAGCCGAGGGTAGCAGGGCAATTGGCAGGATGAGGTGGAGTGAGCTGAAGAAGTTGGTGATCGAAGAGTTTTGCCCTCATCGGGAGTTGGACAAGGTGGAAAGGGAGTTCCTGCAGTTGGAGGCGGGGACCATGACATATCAACATTACATCACCAAGTTCAACGAGATGGCACGGCTGGTGCCGGATCAGGTGACACCCTTGTCACGAAAGATCAAAAGATACATCCAGGGCTTGCCGGCGGATATTCACAGGCACATGATCGCCACCCGACCAAGTACGTTTAGGTCGGTGGTTGACTTGGTCGGGAGGTTGTATGATGAGAGGGAGGTGATGGTGGTCGAAGGGAAGAAGACGGGTGGTGATAATCAGAACCAGAAACGGTTTGGGTGTGGTGGTTTCACCCTGAATAACAAGAAGGCTAGAATGGATGATCACCGGATGGTTGCCGTAGGCTAAGGAGTGAAGAGATGCGGGAAGTGTGGAAAGGAGCACGCTGGTGAGTGTAGGCTGGTGCTTAACATCTGTTTCAAGTGTGGGAAGCCCAGCCACATCTCTAAAGATTGCAGAGTGGCGAGGTGCTTTAACTGTGGTGAAGTAGGCCACATGAGTAGGGAATGCAATAAGCCGAGGGTTGAGAGTTCCGGAGCAGGGAAGAAGGCCGGGACTGAGGAGCAAAGGGCGAGCGCCAGAGCGTTCACGATGACCAGGGGGGAGGCTAGGACGGACCCCGATGCTGTTTCAGGTACGTTTCTAGTAGATCAAACTCTTACTTCTGTGTTATTTGATTCTGGTGCTAGTAGGAGTTTTATTTCTGCTACTTTCTGTGCTAAACTGCCTGTTAGTAGTAAATGCATTGATGAGTCCTTTGACGTAGAAACTGCTATTGGTAAGTCCACTAGAGTAACTGACGTGATAAAGGACTGTGCCATAGAATTAGAAGGTCATAGGTTTGCTGCTAAGTTACATGTGATGCCCCTAGGAGGATTCGATGTAGTACAAGGGATGGATTGGTTAGCAACCTATGAAGCAAACATCGTGTGTCGAAAGAAGATGATTAGACTGATAGCGCCTGACGGGAGTTCGGTGACAATATACGGTGATCGAGTTATGATGATTCCGAAAGTGATTTCGATGGTGGTGGTGGGAAGGTGCATGAGACGTGGATGTAGCGCTTATTTGGCCTACGTGAAAGATGTGGACACGTCAACACCACAATTCCTTGATATGCCAGTGGTGTGTGACTTTCCAGATGTATTTCCAGAGGACTTATCAGGAGTGCCACCAGATCGTGAAATCGAGTTTCTGATTGATCTGATACCAGGTGCTCAGCCTATAACTAAGGCACCGTATCAGTTGGCTTCGACTGAGATGAAGGAGTTAAGGGGGCAAATGCAAGAATTGCTCGATAAGGGTTTTATCAGGCCGAGTATCTTTCCTTGGGGTGCTCCGGTCTTGTTTGTAAAGAAGAAGGATGGTAGCATGCAGATGTGTATTGACTACCATGAGTTGAATAAGTTGACGGTGAAGAATCGGTATCCGCTACCGAGAATTGATGACTTGTTCGATCAGCTCCAAGGTGCCAGTTGGTTCTCGAGGATAGACCTTCGATCTGGCTACCATCAGTTGAAGGTGAAGGAACAAGATATTCCTAAAACAGCTTTTCGCACACGTTATGGACACTACGAGTTTCTCGTTATGTCCTTTGGACTAACCAACGCGCCAGCTGCTTTTATGGATTTGATGAATCGAGTGTGCCGGCCGATGTTGGATAAATCAGTGATTATGTTCATCGATGACATCCTGATTTATTCAAGGAGCGAAGAAGAGCATGCCGGTCACATTCGGGAAGTGTTGGGGACATTGAGAAAGGAGAAACTATATGCTAAGTTCTCCAAGTGTGCTTTTTGGTTACACGCGGTGTAATTTCTGGTCACGTGGTAAATGCGGAGGGAATCATGTTGGACCCAGCAAAGGTTGAGGCCGTGATGCAATGGAAGTATCCTAAGACGCCATCCGAGATTCGTAGCTTCTTAGGATTGGCAGGCTACTACAGGAGGTTTATTCAAGACTTTTCCAAGATAGCCTTACCTTTGACAAAGTTGACTTGCAAGGACGTGAAGTTCGTGTGGGGTCGAGAACAGGAGGATGCTTTTGAGGAGTTAAAGGCGTGATTAACACAAGCCCCTGTCTTGACATTGCCCGAGGGAAGTGAAGGCTTAGTGATATATTCGGATGCATCTTATTCTGGGCTAGGTTGCGTATTAATGCAACGCGGAAGGGTAATAGCCTATGCATCCCGACAGCTGAAAACCCACGAAGTCAACTATCCCACGCACGATCTAGAGCTAGCTGCGGTGGTTTTCGCGTTGAAGATTTGGGGGCACTATCTATACGGGACGAAGTGCACCATCTTCACAGACCACAAAAGCTTGAAGTACTTCTTCGAGCAGAAAGATTTGAATATGAGGCAGAGGCGATGGCTGGAGCTCATAAAGGATTACGA
This sequence comes from Flaveria linearis, assembly GCA_024085815.1. NCBI lineage: Eukaryota > Viridiplantae > Streptophyta > Magnoliopsida > Asterales > Asteraceae > Flaveria > Flaveria linearis. The sequence continues at coordinate 36,514,291 of CM044001.1, read as the reverse complement.
TTATGAGATCCATTACCATCCAAGCAAGGCTAACGTGGTGGCAGATGCCCTTAGCTTGAAGGAGAGACCTGAGCCGATTCGGGTGAAAGCTTATCAGATGGTTATGACCGCTGAAGTGATGACACAAGTCAAGGAGTTTCAAGATGAGGCGTTGAAAGAAGATCATCTTAACTCTGAAAGGATGAGAGGCCTGGTCGCGGAGTTGGGTGAAAACACTCTCGGTGTTAGAACCCGATATGGGCGAATGTGGATTCCTCGTTACGGGGACCTACGTGGAAAGATCATAGACGAGGCTCATAAGACTCGATACTCCATTCATCCCGGTGCTACCAAGATGTATCACGATATGAAGAAAGATTACTGGTGGCCGGGTATGAAGCGCGACGTAGCAGAGTATGTGAGTAAATGCCTTACCTGTTTGCAAGTGAAGGCGGAACACCTGAAGCCGTATGGGAAAATCCAACCGTTGGACATACCCAAATGGAAGTGGGAGCATATCACCATGGACTTCATTACGAAGCTACCACGTACCCTCGAAAGGGCATGATGCTATATGGGTGATAGTTGATCGTTTGACGAAGAGTGCTCACTTCCTACCGATCCGAGAGACGCATTCTTCTGAGAGACTCGCGGATCTATTCATCAAAGCGATTGTAGCTCGTCATGGTGTGCCAGTCTCAATTGTATCCGATCGTGACACTCGGTTTATATCTAAGTTTTGGAAGAAATTCCACGATGCGATGGGAACGAGACTACATATCAGAACGGCTTATCATCCTCAGACGGACGGTCAGTCTGAGAGAACGATCCAGATACTCGAGGACATGCTTCGAGCATGCGTGATCGATTTTAGATGAAGTTGGGATGACCATCTGCCGTTAGCAGAATTCTCGTACAATAACAGTTATCCTGCTAGCATTAGCATGCCACCCTACGAGATGCTATATGGTAGGAGATGTACGACACCCGTTTGCTGGGGTGATATTGGTCAGAAGGAGTTAGGGAGCATTGATGTGATTGAGGGTACGACAGAGAAGCTCGAAAAGATTAAAGCCTTCATGAAGGCAGCTAAGGATAGACAGAAGTCGTATGCCGATAAGAGGCGTAGACTGATTGAGTTCCAGGTGGGTGACAGGGTCATGTTAAAAGTCTCACCTTGGAAGTGTATCATTTGGTTTAGAAAGAGGGGAAAGTTGAGCCCAAGGTATATAGGGCCTTTCCGAATCATTGCTCGAGTAAGAGAGGTGGCCTATAGGTTGGAACTACCAGATGAGTTAAGTGGATTTCACCCGACATTCCATTTATCTCATCTGCGGAAGTGTTTAGCAGACGAAGATATGATTGTACCACTGGAGGACATCGAAGTGGATGAACGGCTCAATTACGTGGAGCAACCAGTGGCGATCATTGATCGTAAGGAGAAGAGGTTAAGGAATAAAGTGGTTCCTCTTGTACGAGTACAGTGGAAGCACAGGAAGTGATCCGAGTCCACATGGGAGATTGAAGAAGAGATGAGGCAGCATTACCCTCATCTGTTTGAGGAATAACAGGTTTCGGGGACGAAACCTATATAAGGGGGGTGGACTTGTAACACCCGGTTATTTTTTTAGGTAAAAAGAAAGAACAAAAGCAAAGGAAAGGAAAGAAAATGCAAGCCAACCCAAGTTGAGGGGTTGAAAGTGTCTAAAAGGACACAACTTTTGAAAAGTTGGTGAATAAAGCAACATGGCCGCCCATGTTGCTTCTTACACCCTGACATTCGGATTTTTCTAGAGAGAGAAAGAGAGAGAGAGCAGAAACTCTCGGGAATTTTAGAAGAAACAAGAACTTCAAAGTTTTTGGTAAGAATTCTCGAGTTTATGATGCTTTAGACAATTCTAGACTTGGTTGTATGCTTATAAATGTGATTGTGTGTTCGGGTTGTGTGTGTGTGTGTGTTTTAGGTGCTAGAACCGACTGAAAGGCTCAAGAGAAAAGTATCAAGCCCGAAAACAACTAAAGTGAGTTTCTAGCATCCCCTTTTTAACCTGCTTTTAACAATTTTGGGGCTGGAAAATGCATGTGTGTATGTTTTCATAGAAATAAATTTCTACCCGTATGTGTGTGTGAAGGTGTATGTGGGTGGGGGTATTTTTTGGGTGTAAACAATGTTGTGGTTATGATTAAGTATGTATTTTGTTGCTTAGAATGTAGGAACTAAACCTAGAACATGATAGATGTGAATTTGGGACTGAAAATAGGTTGTTTAGTAAAAGTTAGTTGTTCATGCGCCTAAACAGTGACCCATGCGTCCAACGGTCAAATTCCCTAAGTATGCCCAAACGCCCAGAAACCCAGACGCCTGAATAGTTCCCATGCGTCTAAACAGGCCCATGCGTCTAAGTAGAAAATGGCTGTGTAGACCCAGACGTCTGAATAGGGCCCATGCGCCTAAACAGGCCCATGCGTCTAAGTGAAAAAGAGACTAAGTTAAGATCAGACGTCTGCATAGTAGCAAAACGTCTGAACAGGGCAGAAGCGCCCAAATAGTGCCCATGCGCCTAGACCCTTAGAATAATTTCTGAAATTTCAGGAAAAATAGTAAGTCTAGGGTTTTGACTAAGGTTGGCTTATGGGTAATAATTACTCAATTTAAGTATAATTATGAGATGTTTTAGGGTTATGGTTTGTATGCATGATGTATGATGGGTATAAAATGTATGAATAGTGTACAGTGCGTATGATGTGTTATCTTTTAATAATGATTAAATGTATTTGTATTTTATTGTAAAATACGTTATATATTATGTTATTACTTTACGTAGTATGATGAATGAATAAATGAACGTAAAGAATAACGTAAAGAAATGAAAGATAACAACGATGAAAAGTAAAACGTAATGAACGAACGAATGGCTTGCAAGCAAGTGAAAAGAGGTGCACGACCATGTTGTCGTTAGCTCAACTGTGATACGGGTTAGCTACCCCAAAGGATGCACACAGGGTCAATCTTTGAGATTGACAAGGCCCTTTGGTATGCCCTAGGTGACTGGATCAGCTTCGTGCAAAATGTTCATGGTTTAATTACCACAGGTCCAACATGAGCTTCGTGCACAATGTTCGGGGTAGGACCAAACGATTTGTATGAACAGGAGAGATGACTTGCCCTAGGTGACTGGATCAGCTTCGTGCACAATGTTCGTGGTTTAATTACCACAGGTCCAGCATCAGCTTCGTGCACAATGTTCGGGGTATTGTTCATCAATCCATATGAATGTAAAAAGAATAACGTAACGTACTAAAAAAAAAGAAAGTAAGTAAACAAGTATGAATGTAAAAGAATGATAATAAGTACGTTACGAAAGAATGAGAATGAAAATAAGAGAATGTTAAATAAAAGCATGAAATGAAAACATGCTATGAATATGATGAAGTATGATGAATGTTAATGAAAGTAAAAGTAATATTCTCTATCTGTACGTATGATGCATGACCACGTATGAGAGTAGAAGGTAGTATAAAAAGTAAAGTATTTTATTTATAAAACTAGAACTCACTCAGCAATACTGACTTTTATGTGTTTTCCAGTTGGCAGGTAATAGTTGCTGAGGATGGCACGGGGTGGCTACTCGGCATTTTTGGGATGGCATCCATTCGTATAACAATGACGTTTTTGTGATGTAATGCAATTTATAATGTTTTGTAATAGATAACTGTATTGTATTATGCTGCAAAATATGTCATTTAAATATAAGAAATGGTTTTAATTAATTTCCGCTGCTTTGCTTTAAATAAATTGTATGTTTTAAGTGCGATGAATGACCAACTGTGAGGTGCCCGGGATCGGGGCCTTACAGATTTGGTGTCCTACTACCTAACAAGTTAGGTGTTTGCTAAGGCTTGTGGGTATACAAGCTTGAGGACTCCCAATTTGGAGGCTAGACATTCAAGAGCATCATCATCTTCATCTCATCCATACTTCATCATCTTGTTCTTGAAAGGTAGTTTCAAGAACACCCTATGGTTGTTCTTTTCGTTTTGATAGCATGTCATTTCACATATATTAATGATCTTTGTTTATGGGTTTTGTTGTGGGTTAATATGGTTCAAATTTTCAGATTATAAAATACCTTTTAACCACTAATATCCACTACGTTTTTTTTTCAAGTATAAATGGTTAAACTTACTTTGATAAACATGTAACAAAATCCAACACTTTTTATGTCATAAGATGTCTGTTGATGGAAAATTAACATTTTTATATGCTTAAGTAATCATTAAAAGATAAATTTAATCCTTATCTTTCATGGAACACACATTGGTTTTCATTTACACATGTCAAAGTCCATAAATTTTTTTTACGTAAGTTAAATCCACTTGATCCGTTTACTACTAACTATGGATATTATCACATAGATATGTCATCACTAACATGTTATCATTTCCAATAATGTGTCTATATTTCTAGAAAATCTAAGCAATCCTTAACCATCGAAGTTGGTTTATGAGAGTCAACTCAATAGATTACTTCCATAATGTTTGACCAACTTGTTCGTAACAATACAACCTCCCAACCAAGTCTATCATGCAAATTCAAAACTAAAAGTTTCTATTTTGGCCACCTACTAGAAACAAGCTATGTTTTTTTTCACGTTTGATCAATTTGAATATGTTTATAACCAAAATTGACCCGCTAACATCACCCCAAAATTTTCATGCATGCCCGAACCCGCATTACAAAATACTAACCCAATAATATTTCCTTTATTGAAAACATATAAACAAAATCATGCACAAGATCTCACACCAACACCCAATTCATTTATTCATGTATGCCACAACATACAAACCCCATTAGATCACTCTAAATGTACCAAATTATGCAACCTAGCAAGCAATTCTAGATTAAAGTTACTAATACTATTTACATATAAACAATTCCACATATTATGGATTAATATTTTAAACGCGAATCAGAGCTTTCTACTTACAGCGGAAGACTAAACAACATTACATATTAACCCAACTTTTAAAATATTTTTACATATAGTTGTATTTAATTATACATTTCCCTATTTACATTATTAACAGGTCCTACGCCCTATGCCAGCAGCTACACCGGGATAGCATCCTTGTTCAGCTCATACTTGCTTTCCTCTATTATTAGAGGACCCTTCCTTACCTAGAACACACAACACACTCAAAACATCAGATAAACTGGTGAGTTCTAAATTTTCATCAAAACATTAACAATATATTATCATATACAATAATCATACTTATATTGGCAATACAATAAGATCAACTTTTATCATTACTTTGTCCCATCGGACTCGTCCCACCGGACGTCAGTTGCCCACATCTGGCAACTGTCAGTTGCCCACATCTAGCAACGGTCAGTTTCCCACATCTAGAAACTGTCAGTTTCCCACATCCAGAAACTGTAATTATTGTCTCTCATCTAGTAGGATACCAATTAATCATCTAGGGTCATGACCACAAGATGTTCACAAAGCTGAGTGATCATCATCACTCCTATCTAACTGTAAAGTTACACACCCAGGCATCTTACCCTAACTGGCCTGTTGAGATTTACATCACATTATCACTTTAAAACATTTCTTTTACTTATTGCCAATATTATCACATTACTTTACACACCACACATTCTTTCTTTTAGCACCAGTTTTAATATATTTTTATTTATCATTACATCCCATCTGACCCATTGGAATCATCACCATCACGTACTGATTAACAATGTTCAGATGACCATTCTTTACACCCTACCTGACCCATCGAAATCATCACCATCATGTAATGATTAACAATGTTCAGATAACCATCCATTATCCCAACCATTCATCATCCCAACTTTACCCTAACAGCCTCACAAGCTGTTAGAAATGTATAAACATCAATATCACAGTTCTGGTGCTAAAACATTTAATTCATTTATCATCATATGTGTGCTAGTCCGAATGTTAAAACCAAACATTTGAAAAGGGCTTAGAACTCACCTTATCAACTTCCTCACAACAATCTACACAAACCACGTACACGAGGTAACTAGTCCTTCCTCTAATCAAGGTATATCTAAAGTAATAAACCTTGATTCAGTAAACTATTCTCAAACAGAACCCTTATGCGAATGGACACTTATGCGAATGAGCACTCATGAACCTGGACCTATGCGGATGAACATCAATGCGACTGAACCTTAAGTCGTACGGCTAACTATTCATTCGCACGATTGAGTCCTCATTCGTACATAGTGATCACTCGTCTTCATTCGGTCTTCTAACCAGGCAACTGGGTTCTCAATCGCACGACTGAACCTCTATTCGCACTCAGTCGCACGACTAGACTCTCATTCGCACGACTGAGGCATGCGACTGAGCCCATTCGTCTGAAACAGATCAGCAGCTGTGTTCTTGACTTTTTTGATCCAAACTTACTCAAAATTTAAGTTTTAACCATCCAAATCATGTCATATTCAAAATAGATCATATACATATCGTTTACAATGGTTTCCGATCATTATTTCATCAAAACTACACCAAACTCAGATCCGAATTCCCAGATTTTAATTTAGAAAGAAACCAGACCAATTTACTGATTTAAACATGTTATTGGATCAAACTTAACCATATACACAGCTTACAACAAAGTAGGATTGATCCGTGACATTCAAATCTTACCAAAACGGAGTTATCTTGGTCAATTTCGTGGGAACAGGGGCATTTGAGTGTGAAGGGAACAAGAAAATTGACTAGATGCAGATAGAAATCTGCTCTTGAACCCTCTGTACCGCCCTGCTTATCCATACACACAACTCAACCGCCTCACCTTCAGTCGCACAACTGAACCATTCACACGACTGAATCATGCGACTGAAGCTCATACGCCTACTATTCGTGCGACTGAGTCTCATTCGCACGTATGGAGTACGACTGAGGTTCATTCGCATACACCTCATGTGATTGAACACCAATCTTATCAAATAACTCAACTTAATTTAATTAAACATAATTATAATATGATTACAAGTCTGGATTTAAAAACCGGATGTTACAACTCTCTCCCCCTTAAATAGGTTTCGTCCCCGAAACCAACTACTCAAACAACTGGGGATAATCTCTTTTCATCTCATCTTCCGATTCCCAAGTGAAATCAGACCCCTTTCTATTCGACCATTGTACTTTAACTAACTCAATAGTTTTATTCCTCAATCTTTTCATCTTTCTGTCTACTATAGCAGTAGGTTTCTCAACATAATTCAACTTATCATCCACCTCTATATCATCTAAAGGTACATATGCACTTTCATCGGCTAAACACTTGCGCAACTGTGATACGTGAAAAGTTGGGTGGATTCCTTGCAACTGATCGGGTAATTCTAGTTTATTGGCCACTTCTCCAATTCGTTCCATAATTCTAAACGGTCCTATAAAACGAGGACTTAACTTTCCTCTTTTTCTGAATCTGATAATTCCCTTCCAAGGAGATACTTTCAACATAACTCTATCTCCTACTTCAAACTCTATATGCCTTCGCCTTTTATCTTCATAAGACTTTTGTCGATCCTGAGCCGCTTTAAATCGAGCTTGGATCTGATCCAGTTTCTCATTCGTAGCCTGTATAATTTCCAAATTGCCCAACTCTTTCTGCCCAACTTCTCCCCAGCATATGGGACTCCTGCACTTTCTGCCATATAACATCTCATAAGGGGTTCTCCCAATCGTAGAATGATAACTGTTATTGTAGGAGAATTCAACTAATGGTAGATGACTATCACAGCTACAACTGAATTCTATAACACAAGCTCGTAACATGTCTTCAACTGTTTGGATAGTCCTTTCAGTCAACCTATCAGTTTCTGGGTGAAAGGATGTGCTGTGTAATAGACGGGTACCCATATCTTCATGAAATTTTCTCAAAATCTCGAAGTAAAACGTGTATCTTTATCCGACACAATAGATAACGGCACTCCGTGACGAGCAATAATTTCTCGAATAAACAGTTCTGCTAACTTCTCAGAGTTATACGTTTCCTTGATTGGTAAGAAATGCCCACTACGTGTCAATCTATCTACTATGACCCAAATGGTATCATAACCTTTAGCTGTACACGGAAGCTTAGTTATGAAATCCATTGTCAACTCCTCCCACTTCCATTTTGGAATCTCTAAAGGTTGAAGCTTACCATATGGCTTTTGATGCTCAGCTTTGACCTGAATACACGTCAAACACCTATTCACATATTGCATCACATTAAACTTCATACCGGTCCACCAATATTGTTGTTTTAAATCTTTATACATCTTAGTAGCACCGGGGTGTATAGAGTATCTGGATTTATGAGCTTCATCCAGCACCAACTCTCTCATCTTAATCGGAACCCACATACGATTACATTTTGTCTTAACCCCAAAACTATTTTCTTCCAGATCCTTTGTTTGACCCTTCATTCGTTCTCGCTTCATGTTCTCTTCCTTTAATGCTTCTAATTAAGCTTCTCGTAACTGATGCATAAAATCTGGAGTTATCACTAACTTATATGACTTAACTCGAGTCGGAGGGTGTTCACTTTTTCTGCTTAACGCGTCAGCAACCACATTTGCTTTACCAAGATGGTAAAGTATTTCACAATCATAGTCTTTCACCAATTCTAACCATCGCCGCTGGCGCATGTTTAATTCTTTCTGATCAAAGAAATATTTCAAACTCTTATGATCCGTGTAAATCGTACATTTCGTCCCATATAAGTAATGCCTCCATATCTTCAAGGCAAACACCATCGCTGCCAATTCCAGATCATGCGTCGGATAATTCTTTTCATGATCCTTTAACTGTCTGGAAGCATAAGCTATCACTCGTCCCCTCTGCATCACTACACAACCTAAACCTTGGTATGAAGCACCCGAATAAATTACTAAATCTTCATTTCCATCTGGCAACGACAACACTGGTGATTGAGTCAATTTCTGCTTCAATTCTTGAAATGCATTTTCTTGTTCTGGTCCCCATACATATTCTTCATTCTTTCTTGTCAGCTTCGTTAACGGGGATGCTATTTTGGAAAAATTCTGAATAAATCTTCTATAATAACCAGCCAGACCCAAGAAACTGCGGATCTCAGATGGTGTCTTTGGAGGACTCCACTTCATTACTGTTTCAATCTTGGTAGGATCTACCAAAATGCCTTCTGCATTGATTACGTGTCCTAAAAATTGTACTTCCCGCAACCAAAATTCACACTTAGAAAATTTTGCATAAAGCTTTTCTCTTCTCAACCTTTCCAACACTTCACGAAGATGGCAGGCATGATCTCCCTCATTCTTCGAATAGATCAGTATATCATCAATAAACACAATTACTGATCGATCTAACATTGGCTTGCACACCCTATTCATCAAGTCTATGAAAGCAGCAGGTGCATTTGTCAACCCAAAAGACATAACCAAAATTCATAATGACCATAACGTGTGCGAAACGCTGTCTTAGGTATATCTTCTTCTTTAACTTTCAGCTGATGATATTCAGAACGGAGATCTATCTTAGAAAAACAACTGGCTCCCTGAAACTGATCAAACAAATCGTCTATTCATGGGAGTTGATACTTATTCTTTATCGTCAATTTGTTTAATTCTCTATAATCAATACACATACGCATACTCCCATCTTTCTTCTTTACAAACAATACTGGAGCACCCCACGGGGAGGAACTGGGTCTAATGAAACCTCTTTCTAGCAAGTCTTCAGTCTGCTTCAGTAATTCCTTCAATTCCGATGGAGCTAATCTATAAGGTGACTTGGTAACTGGCTTAGCACCCGGAATCAAATCAATTCTAAACTCAACTTCACGATCTGGAGGAATACCCGGTAATTCTTCTGGGAACACATTTACAAAATCTCTAACTACAGGAATATCCTCTATCTTTCTTACAGGCTTTTGAGAATCAATTACATACATTAAATAAGATGCACACCCGCGGCTCATTAACTTATCAGCTTTCATCATAGATATTATTTTCACAGTTGACTCCTCTCTATCACCATATACATTCATCGTTTTCCCATTCGGTACTCTTAACTGAATTAGCTTCTTATTACATACAATATGGGCTTCATGGTTTGCCAACCAATCCATACCCAAAACTACATCAAACCCTCCTAATACCATAGGATATAGTGTAACAGGCAATCTATATCCCTCTAGTTCAATAAAGCAACCATCAATCATAGTACTAATCATCACAGATTTATCATTAGCAGTTTCAACTATAAAGGCTACCTCTAATGGTTGAATTTTACACGCAAGCATAGGACAAAAATCAACAGATACGAAACTTCCACTTGCACCAGAATCAAATAACACGTTAGCTGGAATCCCATTAACTAGAAACATACCTGAGACTATATCTGGCAAAGCTTTAGTCTCACTAGCTGACATAGAATAAGCTCGCCCCTTCGCCACACTCGACCCTTCTCCGGACCCTTTCATGGATATAACCGGTTCAGGCTTTCTAACAGCTAATCTTGGACATTCACTCCGAATATGCCCCGTTTCTCCACACTCATAACATCTACGAGGACCTTCACTATATTCATTAGCATAATGTCCCATCCTTCCACATCTAAAACAAGTCCTACTACCAATCATACATTCACCCTGATGTAGCTTACCACATTTCCCGCAACGTGGCAGCTCATTTCTGACATTCCTTTGGAATTGGCCCCTTCCAAACTTACCCCTCTTCTGAAAACTTGGATTCTCACATCTTCTCTGTGCTGCAGGTTCTTCACGTTTCCTTTTACTTTCGTCGGGAGCAACATTACTACCATAAACTTCTTGATACATATCTGCAGCTAAGTTTACCGTCAACTGATAACTACTTGGAGCAGATGATCTAACCAATTTTCTAACCTCCTAAGGCAACCCCTGAGTGTACCTCAAGATTTTCTTCTCTTCACGAACCACCAAATAAGGCACCAACCGCGCCATCTCTTCAAACTTAGACGTGTATTCCCTATGGGACATATTACCTGCCTGAAACTGCAGGAAACTCATCTCTATTCGATCCATCTCACCCTTCGGACAAAACTTATCCGACACTAACTTTCTAAATTCAGGCCATAACATTTTGTCAGTAGCCTCCTCGCCTAAAGTTTGGGTAATCGTATCCCACCAATACAGAGCCTCACCTACAAACGAGTGGGCTGCAAACTTTACTTTCTGATCCTCCCTACACTCACTCAACTTGATCACGGCTTCCATTTCACGAAGCCATTTATAGGTGGCTACCACATCCATAGCCCCAGAAAATCATGGAGGATTCCATTCCTTAAACTGACTATACATAACTCCCTTTCTCTCGCTATACCCCTCGGCTTTATCAACATTCCTATTTTCATCAGGTCTAGCTACATTCAAGGCTTTACGAACCTCCTCAGCAATTGCATCATGGAATTGTTGTCTCGTCATACTAAGCACCTCTGTGCTCTCATCAACATTTCTTTCCGAGGTTCCACCTTGCATTCTTTCACTCTCCCTATCAGCCATAACCTATTAAAACGAGATTAGGATTATTTGGTATTCACATGTAAGTATATAACCAGAATACTATAAGTAAAGTAAATTATTAATAATGTTGGCCAAGTACTATTAATTGTTTACTTTACTTTTACTATTCTCGTTATTCCTTCTCATGATAGTCCCATCACCTTCTCTTGTTTTAATAAACAATTCTATCTAGCTATCCCTGCTGGCATATCTATTTTCTAGTTAAAGTTAGTTATTATGACACTAGATCCCTTTAACTACTTCTCTGATACCAACCTATGACGCCCTAAACCCGGCAGGTCACCGGAGGCACGTCACACAGTTGGATTAATATTTTAAACGCGAATCAGAGCTTTCTACTTACAGCGGAAGACTAAACAACATTACATATTAACCTAACTTTTAAAACATTTTTACATATAGTTGTATTTAATTATACATTTCCCTATTTACATTATTAACAGGTCCTACGCCCTATGCCAGCAGCTACTCCAGGATAGCATCCTTGTTCAGCTCATACTTGCTTTTCTCTATTATTAGAGGACCCTTCCTTACCTAGCACACACAACACACACAAAACATCAGATAAACTAGTGAGTTCTAAATTTTCAACAAAACATTAACAACATACTATCACATACAATAATCATACTTATATTGGCAATACAATAAAATCAACTTTTATCATTACTTTGACCCATCGGACTCGTCCCACCGGACGTCAGTTACCCACATCTAGCAACTGTCAGTTGCCCACATCTAGCAATAGTCAGTTTCCCACATCTAGAAACTGTCTGTTTCTCACATCCAGAAACTGTAATTATTATCTCTTATCCAGTAGGATGCCAATTAATCATCTAGGGTCGTCACCACAAGATGTTCACAAAGCTGAGTGATCGTCATCACTCCTATCTAACTGTATAGTTACACACCCAGGCATCTTACCCTAACTGGCCTGTTGAGATTTACATCACATTATCACTTTAAAACATTTCTTTTACTTATTGCCAATATTATCACATTACTTTACACACCACACATTCTTTCTTTTAGCACCAGTTTTAATACATTTTTATTTATTATTACATCCCATCTGACCCATTGGTATCATCACCATCATGTAATGATTAACGATGTTCACATGACCATTCTTTACACCCTACCTGACCCATTGATATCATCACCATCACGTAATGATTAACAATGTTCAGATAACCATCCATTATCCCAACCATTCATCATCCCAACTTTACCCTAACAGCCTCACAAGCTGTTAGAAACGTATAAACATCAATATCACAGTTCTGGTGCTAAAAAATTTAATTCATTTATCATCATATGTGTGCTAGCCCGAATGTTAAAACCAAACATCTGAAAAGGGCTTAGAACTCACCTTATCAACTTCCTCACAACAATCTACACAATCTACGTACAGGAGGTAACTAGTCCTTCCTCTAATCAAGGTATATCTAAAGTAATAAACCTTGATTCAGTAAACTATTCTAAAACAGAACCCTTATGCGAATGGACACTTATGCGAATGAGCACTCATGCGACTGGACCTATGCGGATGAACATCAATGCGACTGAACCTTCAGTCATACGGCTGACTATTCATTCGCACGATTGAGTCCTCATTCGTACATAGTGATCACTCGTCTTCATTTGGTCTTCTAACAAGGCGACTGGGTTCTCAATCGCACGACTGAACCTCTATTCGCACTCAGTCGCACGACTAGACTATCATTCGCAAGACTGAGGCATGTGACTGAGCCCATTCATTTGAAACGGATCAGCAGCTATGTTTTTTGACGTTTTTGATCCAAACTTACTCAAAACTTAAGTTTTAACCATCCAAATCATGTCATATTCAAAACAGATCATATACACATCGTTTACAATGGTTTCGGATCATTATTTCATCAAAACTACACAAAACTCAGATCTGAATTCCCAGATTTTAATTTAGAAAGAAACCAGACCAATTTACTGATTTAAACATGTTTTTGGATCAAATTTAACCATATACACAGCTTACAACATAGTAGGATTGATCCGTGACATTCAAATCTTACCAAAACAGAGTTATCGTGGTCAATTTCATGGGAACAGGGGCATTTGAGTGTAAAGGGAACAAGAAAATGGAGTAGATGCAGATAGAAATCTGCTCTTGAACCCTCTGCACCGCCCTACATATCCATACACACAACTCAACCGCCTAACCTTCAGTCGCACGACTGAACCATTCGCATGACTGAATCGTGCGACTGAAGCTCATACGCCTACTATTCGTGCGACTAAGTCTCATTCGCACGTATGGAGTGCGACTGAGGTTCATTCGCATACAACTCATGTGATTGAACACCAATCTTCTCAAATAACTCAACTTAATTTAATTAAACATAATTATAATATGATTACAAGTCCGGATTTAAAAACCAGATGTTACATATGGTTTCGCCTAATCACCAATATTATCTAATTAACATACAATCACTCAAGCGATCATAAAGTTTGCATCTTTATCATTAATTTTTGTTGTTTGGATGAACCTAGGGTTTTATGACCATAGGCTCGAACAATACATAAAACCTAAAATAATTCTTACTTGTTTGCCTTAATTTTCGTTAAGCAGTGATTCCTTAATGCTAGAAACATCCATGAACCATACCCAAATTGAACAAAATACGAATGGAGGTCGAAACCATATCAAACGAACTCAGAATTGAGTGACTCAAGCCACCACACGTCCGTATCATAGAGCTCTACCATCACCTCCACATTCCGCCACTGGTTGCCGCTGTATCCACCACTGGAAAGCTTAGCAGTCTTTGGTAAACGTCCCAGGCGCACTGCTTTGTTTGGAAAAATAAAAAACAGGACGATTCAACGGTTAGATCTTCGAGAATCATCGGATCTCTGCTATAATGTTTTTGAAAACGGGAATGGAGGTTGTGGGAGATGATTTTTGGGTGAGTGGGGGTTAGGGTTAGGATATTTTTTACTAAATAGTGTATTTGGGAACTTAGGAAGGCTTTTATTAGGCTTCGAGTCGGGATTTTGTTATTTTACAAGAACCGAACTAACTAATGAGGTCTAACATGTTGAATGTATCAAATGAGCCTTCATATATTATATAGACGATATCTTCTTATGCATCTATTTAAGGTACAATGTATAATTTACATGTATCACGAAATCACATAGTACACAATTTCATCGAATAATGATACATATACTTTTACAAACAAATCATATAAATTCACAAAATTATTTATAATTAACTTCTCATGAATATTATATTTTATTTTTATCACCAACATTAGAACATACTTCTGAAAGACAAGTGACTTGCATGCAGAACTTCACTGAACTAACTAGGTTATCAAAGTGCTACTAATGGAGGTAACTACTTAACTTGGAATTACCGGGTATCACATCATCCACTTCCTAAAAGAATTTTTGTCTCGAAAATTAAGTCAAGTTAGTAATGGCATGAAACAAAAACGAAAAGTTTAGGGTTGTGACATCATCCCCTTATTGAAAGAAATTTCATCTCAAAATTTGATTAATATTTTCAGAGTTTGACATTTTGGTTTTGAATAGTCTCGAATAGTCGTGTATCACCTAATCTCCGGTCCGTATTATTAACTTGTTCCTCTATGGATTGTATCCATATTTATCATTAAGGAGAACAAGGGACGTAGTTCAATGTGGTGAAATTTAACAAAAGGCATCCAGGTTCAAAAGGATGTTTAATTAAAGAATTGAGACATATCAAGGTTTATGTAAAGAAATTTAACGAGGGTATGAACTAATTTATTCTACCATTCAATCAATAGGCCAGGTATGTATTTAGAGTATGGCATTGGATCGTTAGTGATGAGCGAATCGATTTCCTGGTTAGTAGTCATGGACCGGTGTTTGGGTTCTTGTTTGACATTAGTCAATGCCGTCAAAATTCTCCTTCCACCTAAACAAGTCTTCAAGATCAAAATGTAGCTTTTGTTATATGCTTCTTCAGTTTTGGTTCCGATCTTAGATTAAGGAAGGAATGATTATGTTTCAAGCGCTATGGTCAGATACTGATCCCGCTCCGGTCTCCACCATCAAATCATTGTTTGTATTTATATATAAGGTGTACTGCAACTAACCCATAACATTACCAACACATTATAACTGTGCCAATTCTTTCATAATCAACCGTTATTTTGCTAGTGACCACTGTAACAGGCAGATAGTAGATTAAGTTAATTCATTACTTGGTTTTTTTCAAAGAGATTAAGCTTAGATATTTCATCTAGCATAGACTGTTATGCGTCCACAAGGATAGTCACCTTGTAAATCAAGCTGTCGAATATCATGAGTTATGGTCCAATAGTTTGGTTATCATGGCTGAGGAGTTTTGAAGACGGGATGCCTTACGTTGATATGCAAGGGTTGGCTTACCAGATACTTTTATTACGGGTCAAACCGTTAAGTTTGTGATATATGATGTTTCGAGTTGAAAAAACAATTTCTTATATGAAAGAGACTCAATTCAAGGTACAGTTTCGAGGAGATATGAAGGACGTAATGAGAGCAAGCTGCATACTGGGTACACCACTTTGCAGAGCATGTCAAATTCTGGTTAGGTTTTTGTTTTAGGAAAGAAACAACTGATTCAAAGGTTGATGATAGAATTATTCAAAAATATATCTCAATTAAAGGTGTTTAATACTTTATGGTTTAAGGTGTGTTTTCATAGATATCGACTCAGGTAGCATCCATAAGTGCTAAGTTCCCGGATGTTTATGTATAGTTGGGAATGAAAACTAGGAAAATATTTTATGAATGTGGAATTGGTAAATTAAACAAGGTGACAACATGATTTTTATGCTCAACCCCTAGATGCATAGCAAACTGATAAGCTAGATGGTGTGTTAGACCATTCTTGTTGTAAAAGCATAATGGAGGAATAAATGAAGTCTTTGCGGTTCATGTCATTATGATTGCTTGATTGATCCCTTCGAATAGAGTCAACAACTTTCTCTATTGTTCATTGAAGGGAGATAGTCCAATTAGTTCCAACCGAGGTATAGGTTTGAAATTAACCACATCACTGTGTAAGCACATTCCAAAGGGTAGTAGCTAGTTTGGATTTATACATGAAAACCTTTTTATAAATCAAATTGTTTTCATCACGTAGGGCAGTCAATAGGTACTGCAATTATTAAGGGCTGAAATCAGGTGAGCTTGGGTTGGTGATGGAGGTTTTTTTGTATCACTTTCCGACCGGTCGTTCCAACATACACTGGAGATAGATTGTAAAATTGGCTTTCCCAATTAATTGAAAGTGTTGCCTTGGCAGTGATAGACTACTTGGTTATAAATTAATAGTATTACTTAGAGAAGGAGGAATCCCCAAATATAGGCATAGGTAATACTAGTGAATTATGTTATGTGTTTAAAGGAATAATTCCATACGTTAGTGTTTCAATTACTCACCCATTGATTTCCCTTAGAGTCTGAGTACCCTCGCACTATAAAGAAAATCTATGAAATCCTGCTGATACTTTCGGTGGAAGTCGTGCGTATAAGGTGAGTGTTGGTCACTACAATGGCTAAGAAAAAGAATTTGCTTAGAAGAGTGAAGATATCTACCGTGACATCGTGTTCATCTGAGTGTTTATTGATTTGGTTTTCAATTTCTCCTTCCTCAAGAAAACAAAAATATGATGAGAATCCCCTTATAGAATTGGATATGTTAGGTTTTAAATTAAGTTGAACTAAGAATTAGTCAAAGTAAAGAGTGATAGGTTCAAGAAGGAATTAGTAGCTGAAGCATAAAGAATAGGTGTAAAATTTTAAGGGGTGTTTCATATTCTATTTACAGGTCAGCGTCAAAGGCTTGCCTTGAGATTATCATAAAATTTCAAACCATGATAGATTAAAAAATTTTATAAAATTTTTCGGTTCATAACTACCTTTATGCGAGTGAGTATTAGATGGATTATATTGACAATAGTTCAAGGTGTCCGTAAGCCTCTTCAACCCAATAGTTGCGTCCATGAGTTATTGAACGGATTTAATGATACCCGCTAATCATTGACCAGGTTGCAAGAACTTCTATTGATAATGGAACTTAAATTAATATAATTTTTAGTTGAGGACCACTTATCTACACACTAGGTCTTACTAGAATTCTCATGCACTATAAATTACTATCCCGTGTGCACCCGTGATAGTGACCTGTCTAGCATGCTCACCCTAGTTCCTCCTCTTTATTTTTAAAAGTGGGAATTATTGAGTATGGGACATTGTCCAAGACGGAAGGCCATCAAAGGCTTAGTGATCAACCACAGTTTGAACAACTATAGTTATATAAGGAAGAGTAGTCGGGAATTGTTTATTACAAGTACTCTCTCGAGTTGAAATACTTATGAGAGTCCAATCTTATGGACATTGGATGGAACCATGCTCATGAAATATGACCTCTAGAAACAAAACTGGTTCATTGATATAAGTTACTAAAAGAAGAAAAGTAGTTCTGTTATTTGACTTAGAACAATGTTCAAGTATGCAATGAGCAAGGTGCTCTTAACTTCAGGTTCAACCTACGTTCCTAAGAATATTGGTCAAAGTCGTGAGCCCTTAGCTCATAAAGGTGATGTCACTTCTATGTCAATGGATTTCTTTAATAACATGTGCAAAAGTCTACCTCCATGTAATGTACCTGACGTAAAGCCCACAAGCTTGGGCTAAAAGTAGAATTAGGCAAGTGAAGACGGGTTATTGTCATTGGTTAGTGGAGGTAGGACATTCCCATAGAGAATCATCCTATTAATGTAGTGTAAAAAGTTAGCCGAATCACGTGGATTAGGGTGATGAGGGATATTGAAATGTTTCCATATTTGGGTCTATCATAATTGGATTCAAGACAATGTCTTTTCATCTAAAGGATGAAATGAGTAATGATAAAGAGAAAGTGATAGATGGGAATTAGAAGTAGCAACTCTTTTGATAGGAATATGAGAAGAGTTAATAGAGAATGACATCCTACAAGTCAAGTGTATGTATGTGTAATTCTCATGTATATTGGTCATAAATAAAGGCAAATAAGTGCATGTAACTAAAGTTGTGTGAGGTTATAGACTAGAATGCACTGCAATGCAACTCCTAGTTCGCTATAACCAATAGCTTTGATACCAGTCAGTCACACCCTCAAATTCCACAGACAAAGTAAAACCACGAGAGTGTGATAAACCCGGATCTCAGCCATTAGTCACACCAAACGACTCTATATGAGTTTAGAGAAAAACATATGTAAAGGAAACCATAAACCAAATCAAAGTTCAAGATTTAAGAAATGTGGAAGCAAAATGAACATGCAATTAAAACACAAACAATTATCTCATAGTAAATGACTGCGCAAAACACATGCAAAACAAGACTCTAGAAACATGTAAAAAGTAAATATGTCTTTCCAAAAACCAAGGATGCCATGAGATGTGCTTCGTGCTCTTTGACTGGGTTTGAGAATGATAATCTCTGTTGATATGAATCAACAAGGACCGATTTGATGATTGAGTCAATGATTGTAGTGCGGATCAAACAATCAATGAACATTGAATACAAGAAAATACTCATAAATGCACTTTTGCATTAATTAGATGAACTGTTACAATAAATGCTAGGGTTTGAGCTATCTACAATAACAAGACACCTAACATAGGATGAAAACAAAGTATATTCTAATTGTCTATTCTGAAATTACCAAAGTTCACTTCACATACGAGGTTTTCTATTCTATTTATAGGCTGACAGGAAGCCTTTACAAAAGACTAAACTACCCTTACAACTATTACAGAATAGTCTTAGTACAAATTCTTTATGCGCATTTGTAGTTGGTCATCCCCATTAACTAATGCGGATGAGTTGACTTCATTAGCATTTGTGCTTTCTTCAACCGCATTAGTGTTTGGTCATCAGCATTGACAAATGCGGATGAACAAACACTTAGCGCATTTGTTGCAGAGTATCCGCATTAGTTAATGCGGATGAACAAAATTCGTGTTAGCATTTATTTGGCTGTCCGTATTTGTTAATGCGGATGAACAAATACTTGTCAGCATTTGTTCTTGGTCATCCGTATAAACAAATGCGTATAGCCGACACTTGTCTTCTTATTGTTGATGCAGGTTCTTCTTCATCAGCATTAGTTCTTGGACTTGGGGATATTTCCAGCAAAACAACCATCCACCACTTGAATTGGCATGTATGATCCTTTTAGGGTCTAACAATACTCCCCCTAAGGATTATACAGCCTATGTACTTCAAGGGTTTGAGGGTGGATGAGGTTGTGAAGATTTTGCGGGGTCTTATGCTGTAGGAGGAGATGAAACTGGAGCCGAGTCAGTATATGAAGGCTCCACAATAGATTTGATCATGTTGGAGAACTGTCTTGCATAAGCTAATCTTTCTCTGCTCAACACATGGATCTTCATCTCGCTCATATTGTGAATGGCATCAATGGGCATCTTCCTCAGTGAGATAGGCTCCCAGATAGATACAGTAGAAAATCCATCTCTGTGAATTAGGTGAGCACCATCCACATCAACCTCTAGCTTCACAATGTTGCCAAACTGCAAAGGAGTCTTCTTCTTCCTCCTTTGCTCTTTCTTCTTGATAATTCTATCATAGGCCATCTTCAGGAGTTTGATGCACTTCAGAAAGAAGTACATATCAGCTTCACTAAGTTTATTGTTGATCTCCCTGAAGTGCCTTGAATAGATGTAGTGGATATAGGACTCATCTAGCAATCTCACCTCATATCCACTAAATAGTCTAATTTCAGCTCCTTTCATTCCTCCCCACCTTCTTTCAATTACCAACTCATAAGTTCTCTCATCATAATACACATTTGAGATTGGTACAGAAGTGTGTGTTCCAGCTACCATCTTTCTCTTCA
The DNA here is from genome assembly GCA_024085815.1 of Flaveria linearis. NCBI lineage: Eukaryota > Viridiplantae > Streptophyta > Magnoliopsida > Asterales > Asteraceae > Flaveria > Flaveria linearis. The sequence goes on along the minus strand of CM044001.1, from coordinate 36,493,797 downwards.
AAGATTCAGTGGGTTTCACCCTAAGTTCAGGGAATACCACTTTTTCAGCTGGTGTTCTTTGTTTCTTCTCGAGGGGATTGACAAAGGATCTATCCTTCCTCATGCAGATAGCCTTTAGAGATTTGAAATTGTCAATTATCTTGAACATCCTCAGAATGTCTTTAAATTCATATCCCCTAAACATAGCCTTGTGATTGATCAATCTCAGATTGGCTAGTTCCTTCAAGTCATGGATCTCCAGAGAGTTCACTAGAGTAGAGTACTCTGTGAAGAATTGGACTAATCCAAATATCCCCTTCACCATGAACATATTCCAATCACTGTCATACTTCCAGGCAATAATTTTTTGATCAGTCTTGCCCTGGGGAGTAGACACACCTTTAATCATCTCTACAGTGGTGAGTCCTTCATGAAGCTCTATTTATGAAGGCTCAACAAACCACTAAGGATATCTATGTAGAATAGGTGCCAAGGAGTCATGATCTCCTTGGGTGAGGCTCATGTCTTGAGCTGATACTCTTGTTCTTGGCTTTTGTCTGGTGATTTCCTCCTCTAATTTCTTCAGCCTTTCCTTCTTCTCATTTATCAACCTAAGAATAGCAGCCCTTAGGGAACTAGTCTTCATACTGCCAAGTTTCCTCCTTGTAAATCCTTTAACAGACAGATATTCTTTCATCTCTTTATCTGTCATGCTGTAGGGATCATGATACATTGGTTGAGAAGTTGCAGCTGGTTTGGCTTTTATAGTCTTGACCTCTGAGGCTTTGGGAGATTGAGTCTTTTCATACTCAGTTTTAAAAGCAGGGTCTAGCAGTTTGTTCAACTTTTCTTCTTCTGCTACCATTACCTCATATGTCATCCCAAATACCTCATCTTGATCATGTCCATGGTCAATAAGGAATACAGCTTTCACCATAAGATCATCAGACTTGACTTTATCTACCATCTCATGCACAGATGGCTCTTCTTTGATAGGGATTGTGCTAACTATTGGTTCATCAACCACATAGCCACCCGATATCTCTCCTTCTTCAAGATCAATGACTTCAGCCTTCTTTTTCAATAAGGCTTCGGCTTTCCCATGTTCTTCTAAGAATTCAGCTACGGCTGCTAGGCTCCGGGGATCATCTTTTTGCTTTTTCACGGCTGGTTCTTCTTCTTCTATAGGACTTTTCCTTTTGCCTTTTCAAATAAATACTTCCTCTTTCTGGTATATGTTTGCATACTTGGACCAGAAGAGGGTTCAGCCATTTCAGCTTCTTTAGACAGTTCTTTAGATTCATCCTTTTCAGGCATATAAATTGCAACAGCTGCTGATTCTTCTTCTTATTGTTGCTGTTCACAGAGCTTTCTAATTAACTCCTTTTGGTCATCAGTCAGTGACACAGCAGGCACCAGTTGCATACTCAACTCCTTTTCAATTGGCACAAAAGATTGAGGTATCACTACTATAGGTTAAGTAGAGGGCCTCTGGTTCACTATGAAATTCCAGAAACATCATCAATGATATACTCTTCAGCAGAAACATATCCAGAGAATTGATCATGTCACTAAATTCAGCTTCTTCAGTGTGGACTTCTTCTGGTTTACTGGTGTAGACTACCATCTCCATTCTTGATTCATCATGCTTTGAACCACTAGTTTCTCCTTCTTTCTCAATTTTAGAGAATTTCATCTTTTTGGTTAGAGGGGAGTCATCATCACTCTCCCCTAATGACTCTTTGTCACTGTCATCTTTATCATCTCCTCATTTTCTTTTCTCTTCTCTTTTATCACCCTCATCATCCTTATCCTTTTCTGCCCCGTGTTTAATTCTGACCAACAGTTTTAACTCAGAGACTCTCTTGTTTAGAGTCTCTATTTGTTTTTCAAGGTCAAGGATAGTGAAGATTGTTCTTCAATCAACCTTTCTTGTTCTTCCATTGCTAGGGTATGGACAGTCAAAGTGTCCAAATGACCACCGACTTCATCCCTTGAGCGTTGAAGAGCATCTTTCAGTTTCTCAATCTCCTTATCTTTTTATTTCTTCTCCATCTCATGTTTTTCTTTCACATCTCTCAACTCCTTCTCTTTCTCATCCAACTCTAGAAGTCTGTCTTGCAAAATACTAGATCTTCTACTTAGCATTTTCTCCATTTTAGCAACTTTTTGAAGGAGCTCAGAGATTATCTCATCTTTTTCATTAGGCTTGTTTACTCCTGATTCAGCATAACTTTCTTATGGAGCAGCCTCGGATGTAATTTGATTCAAAGGCATCCTGGTATGATGATCTTCCTCATCATATGATGATTTGGATTCCTCTGAAGAGCTGGCAGAATCACCAAACTCATGAGGTTCAGCAGAAGAGGGATATGGGATAGGTGAATGATGAGTGGGAGATGGAATAGGATGATGAATTGGTGAGTGTATGGGAGATATATAGGGTGAGATGATAGGTTGAGGTTGTTAAGATAAGATTGGTAATCTTTGGGGTGATGGTAATGGTGAAGGCATGAATGGAGAGGCTATATCAGCTTTATATACAGAAGGTCCAATGTGAAGATCACCACCTACATCACCTTATGGTGACACTGACCTCTGTCTCTCCTCAGACATAGCAGCTTGCTCCTTAACATGCTGTTGACTGGGGCCAGCTTGTTCTTCTTCATGAACAGGCTCATCAGCAGGAGCCTCTTGTTCTTATACGCCTCTTTGATTGATCTGTTGCAACATCCATGGCAACAGAGGGAAAAATGTACCGCTGTAGAAATTCCTTGGATCTCTCTTCTTGATGTAATGATAGGACTTAGCATTGTAGTGAGGGATGTCCATCACTGGTCCAATAGTTGCAATGTCTGGGAAAGCTTCATTGATGAAGCACTGAATAAATCTAGGGTACATCAAGAACATGTCTCTTCTACCCTCTTGGACATTAGAGACCAATCCATTTAAGATGTATGCAGACATGTTAAAAGGATGGTTAGTACACAGGGCTCGTATGGCAGAGGATGTAGTCACTGGGATATCATTCCATCTAGTCTTCCTCTTGGATAAGCAATGTTGGAAGATGTGAATCAGAAATCTCCATTGCAAATCTACCAATCCTTTCACTATTTGCTTTCCTTCATAACCACCTTCATAACCAATGTTGGAAAAGAAGGTTGTAATCTCATCATCCTTAAGCTCCAAAGGAGTATCAGCATCATCTCCAAACTTTAGACACTGTCTCACAGTTTGCTCAGTAATGGCAAGAGTGTGGTCATCTATGATTCGTCCAGTTAAGGTCCTCACACCAACAGCTTCTACTACTTCAGCAGCTCCCTAAAATGATCTAATAAAATTCTCATAGATAATGGGTCTAACTGTAATAGCATGTGCCATTCCTGTAGTCAAGATGAATCTTATCATATCTCTCAATCCTTCTACCTTAGTAACATCAGGGTCAAGATAACCACTGACATTATGTAGCTTGCTCCATATGAAGTTTGCCATTATACCCCGCATTCAAGGCATATGAATTAGAATAATGAATGAGATATATCTGAAAGTTTATCATAAATCAGACTAAGTTTATCACAGTTCGACTTTTCTTGGTTAAATTTGAGTGTTCATATGTACTGTTTCATATGAAGTTGACCTAATCTGGTTTAGTGATGCATGTTCATTTTGATGAGTTATTCATGATTTTGTTGATTATCCTTTCTCAATTTGAACTCATTTTAACCATTTGATTGACTTTTGATTTCAACATTTTTTAATTTTGACATGCCCTGTTCATACGATGAACAGAACTTACGAAAATCCATTGTTTGTTGATTTCTTCATGATTAGCAGGTGTCTTTCAGTCGAAATTGTCAATGGTTTACGAACATTGGTTTGATTTTGCATGATTCTTTCTTGACCTAGGTTTCTAAGTTCATGGTTCGGGTGAATGTTTGACAGTTAGGGTTATGAACATTTTGGATTTTCACCTTTTCCTCGATAATACTATTGTAATGAATCGAAGATGAGTAAATGGTGGTGAATTGAACTTAGAACACAGGTTTAGATGATGAAGAAGATGATGAAGATGAACAGTAACTTTAATGGCGCTAGTCACACTTTTTAATATCTCAATTTTGAGAAGTATTAAATGACCTTTTGATTTTTGCTTTAGATAGTCACTTTAATGTGTTTCTCAAAATCTGAAAAGTTTTAAAACAAATGCGGTCAAGTTTAAAATTTACTGTAGCAAATGCGATCGAGAAAATGTTCATCAGCATTTATGTACTGTTACAAATGTTGAAGAACAAAGGTTAATTAGCATTTGTTCATTGTTGCAAATACAGAAGAACAAACACTTCTCAGCATTTGTTCACTGTAGCAAATGTGGAAGAACAAACACTTCTTAACATTTGTTCACTGTAGCAACTGAGGAAGAACAAACACTTCTCAGCATTTGTTCACTGTAGCAAATGCGGAAGAACAAATGCTTCAAATTTCAACTTTCAACAAATGCGGTTGAGCAAAAATCTGTCTGCATTTCTTGAACTTGTGCATAATGACAGAAGAGTATGAGCAAATTTCTTGTTTTTGATGACACAATTATACAACCAAGTTTAAGCATTGATTTCAGCCTTTCATGAGAAATGCGGCTGAAGAAAACAAATACGGATGAACAAGATTTTGTCCGCATTAGTTTTCATACTTGAAAAACTTCAGTTGTGGTGAGACTAATGCGGTAGAGTGAACTTATCCGCATTACTTTCACTTGTGTTTCATGACACAAAACCATTACCCGCATTGGTTGAATGCTTGGGTTACCTTCACCCGCATTAACCAATACTCTTACCCGCATTAAGTTTTGAACTTAATGTTTCTGCTATGGCTGGTTTTGGCTGACTTTTCTTTGATGCATTATCTTTATGAAGCAATGTCTATTGCCTTTATGAATATGAGTCTGTTGTTTGATTTTTATGAAGTTTTAACTGATTCTTGGGATATCAATTTTTGCTTGGATTGACTTGTACATCTGAGGTGATACAAGTTTCCTATGGTTGACTGATCTTGGACTTTTATGCATCAAGATGTCTGCAAGAACTGAGATACTATGGTATAAATTCTATAACAACATAGATAGTTTTCTGATTTTGCAAAGTGTTTTTGAGTTTTCTAATTTAGAGAAAGGAACCATCTGTACAAAATGATCAAAATATAAAATTACTCCCCCTAAGGTTTATATCCATAATAGATAGAAACTTTTAAGTATTTGAAAATTTTGAATAGAAAATCTTTTTGTGGTTTTTGTTTTCTTAACTGTACAAAAAGTTAAGTTATGCCTTTCTTTGGGATCATATCAATCTTACCTTTCATAAGTGCAAGCGATTGTTAGTAAAACAGACATGGTCATGAACATATTGATTGAAGGTATGTTTGTCATCTTAAACTCATACTTGGTTAATATACTGATGCAAATGATCTTATCATGTTTTGAGTTGATTTGGTATTCAACATGTACTTCACACTCAAAAACATGGCAAGGTCAACCATCTACATCCAATGTATGGTAGAACTTTTAACATCTTACTTGACCAGGTTACTTAAAATTTAAAATCTTATTTTTGCTTGATCCTCATTGGGATTCTTTTGTTTTGATCCTTTTTATCAGTTTGATCCATATTAGGATTCTTTTAACTTCACTTTGGAAGGTGATCTTTAAGGATTCTTTTGTTTCATTCATTTTGAATGCATTTTGTTCTTTTGATTCATCCAAGTTGGATGTGTTCCACATAGGGAATCTGAATGGATCATGACATCAGCACTATGTGCTTGTTTCTCCAGGTCTTTGATTAGCAAAACAAAGGAGGAACTGATGTGAGTAAAAGAGATTCATAAGTCATCATTACCTAGGGTGTTTAGGTTGCTACACACACATTTGGATAAGTCAAAACTTACACATACTATGATATGATAGCATCACAGTTGAATATAGGCTTTAGTTAATAACTGCATGTGGTTTATTTTCCAAGTTGCGCCTACCCACATATCAGATAAGTCATGTCAGTCATTTAAGATTTATAAATAAGCACAGTGAATGATATAACAACTGTAATTATATCATTTCCCATTAGATAAACTATATACTTCTTCTTTTGATTTCTTTTTGGTAATTTTTGAAATATTTGAATGTTTTTGTTTATTTTCATTTTACTCAAGATTAATCATGCCAACTGATTGTACTAAGAATTCAAATCTGGTTTGATCAAATGCCTTAGTGAATAAATCAGCTAATTGATTGTCAGTGTGAACCTGTATCAATTTGATTAATCCCTTTTCAGCACAATCTCTCAAAAAGTGATATCTAATTTCAATATGTTTAGTTTTTGAGTGTTGAACAAGATTATTTGTTATGAACATAGCTGTTGTGTTGTCAATGTGAATTGGAGTGTGTAGAAAGTTAAAACCATAATCAAGCATATGGTTTTGAATCCAGAGTACTTGAGAACAGCATGCAGATGCTGCTATATACTCAGCTTTTGCTATGGAGAGATACATTTGTCTACTTTTTGCACTACCAGGAGACCAGTCTGGGACCAAGAAATTGACAACCGCCAGAAGTGGACTTTGTGTTGAAATTGCATCCCCCATAATCACTGTCAGTGTATGCATAGAGATTGAAATCTCCTTTCTTTGGATAATTTCCTTTAAGATATCTGAAATCCTCTTGACTGCATTGACATGGGATTCCTTGGGATCTTCTTGATATCTGGCACACACACAAACACCAAACATAATGTCAGGCCTACTGGCTGTTAGATACATAAGTGAACCTATCATAGAACATTAATGAGTCTGATCCATTGATTTGCCTTAAGGATCAGGACCAATCTTCGCTTTAGTATCAACAGGAGTTCTGATGGACTGACAATCAGCAAACTTGAACTTCTTCAGCATTGTTTCCATATATTTTGATTGATTGATGAAGATTCCGTCTGCTTTCTGTTGACTTTTACTCCTAGAAAGAATGTGAGTTCTCCTATAGCACTCATTTGAAATTTTGAATGCATGGGATCTTCAAAGTCTTTGCAGAGTGTCTTGTTTGTTAAGCCAAAGATAATATCATCCATACATATCTGAACAAGCAACATGTCCTTTCCTTTTCTTTTTCTGAAGAGAGTCTGATCAATCTACCCTCTTTCATATCCATTTTCAAGAAGGAAGGATGATAGAGTCTCATACCACTTCCTTAGAGCTTGATGAAGACCATACAAGGCTTTATCTAGCTTGTATACCCTGTGTGGAAAATCTGGGTCTTCAAATCCAGGAGGTTGACTCACATAGACCTCTTCAACAATCTTTCCATATAGAAATGCACATTTCACATCTATTTGATAAACAGTGAAATTCATGGATGCTGAATATGCAAGAAAGATTCTTATGGCTTCTAGTCTAGCTACAGGGGCAAATACTTCATCATAGTCGATTCCTTCTTCTTGTGTCTACCCCCGAGCTACTAGTCTTGCTTTTTTTCTAATGACGATTCCTCTGTCATTAGTTTTATTCCTGTATAGCCACCTGGTACCGATAGGGTATTGTCCTTAGGGAAGATCTACCAGCTGCCATACTTCTTCTTTCTTGAATTATAACAACTCTTCCTGTATTGCTTCAATCCAACTATTGTCTTGAAGAGCCTCTTTGATATTCTTAGGTACTGTTTGACACAGAAAACAAGAGAACAAGCAAATGTTTGCTATGCTTGACTTGCTTCTTGTCACCCGTTCATTAAGTTGACCAATAATGTTGTCTACTGGATGATTCTTGTGTATTCTGGTTGTTGGAATAGAGTCGCTAGCAATGGTTACATCAAGATTGGAGACATTCAAATCATCTTGGTGTGAGGTAACTTCATCTTGTACTGTTGGGGAGCTGTGAAAGTAATCAAATTCTGTTCCAGTTCCTGCTTCAGCATCAGCAGGACTTTGATTACTTCTATCATCCGAAGTTCTTTCATTGTCAACTTGAGGGATGACATGATTTTGAGTTCTAACTTCATCTTGATTTCTGATCTCAATAGAGGGTTCTTCTGAGGGAGAAGGAATTATGCTGGGACCATCCTCAATTGAAGCACTTTGATTTTGAACTGTTTGTCTGACGGGATCAGCTTGTAGTGGACCCTCTTCATTAAGTTGATCAGTAGATGTTGGAGGAATCATTGGAAAGTCATTACTACTTTCTACTAATGATGAAGGTACAACTGATTGTAGGTTTCCTGCATCTGACATGTGAAATTGATCAAAAGATTTTGTGAATGAGTCAATATCAAACAACCAGTCAGGACCACTGATTGATTTGGGAAATGAATGTTCCTTGAATTGAACATTTGTTATTTATCAATTATATTTAATCTAGGATTAAACACTCTATAAGCCTTTGAGACAGAAGAATAACCTATAAAGAATCCTTCATCAGACTTTGATGAAAACCTTCCCAAGTGCTCTCGGGTGTTTAATATTAAGACAGGACAACCAAATGACTTAAAAAATCCAATAAATGGTTTTCTTTGAAATATAAGCTCATAAGGTGTCTTATTACTTTCTTTGACAATCAGAGTTCTATTTTGTACAAAGCATGATGTGTTAACTGTTTCTACCCAAAAGGTGATTGGCAGGTTAGCATTTGCTAGCATGGTTCGTGCTACTTCAATTAGTGTTCTATTTCACCTTTCAACTACCCCATTTTGTTGAGGAGTTCTAGCTGCACTAAATTGATGAGCTATGCCTTTCATTGTACAAAAAGAACTCATATCTTCATTTTTAAATTCTGTCCCATCATCACTCCTGATTGTTTTGACTTTAAGATCAAGTTGATTTTCAATTTTTGTGATAAAATCTTTTATTAATTGGGACGCTTCATTTTTATGAAGTAAGAAGAAGACCCATGTGAATCTGGAAAAGTTATCTATGATCACCAAACAATATTGTTTCTTTCCAATACTCATAACATGAGTTGGACCAAAAAGATCCATATGAAGTAGCTTCAATGGAGAATTGTTTTTGTTTACCAACTTTGGCTTATGAGAAGACTTGTGTTGTTTTCCTTTGAGACACGTTGAATAGTGGTCAATAAAGTGAAATTATTTTTGGGGTAAACCAACAACATGATTTCCCTTAACCAGTCTGTTCATGTTTTTGAAACTTGTGTGTCCCAAGCGTCTGTGCCAAAGTTATGACTCATCAAAAGATGCTTTTGACAGAAGACACGTTTCTTCTTTAGGTAAAGCCGAATTGAGGTTTATGACATAAGTATTATTCTTCCTTGGGGTTTTCAAGACAACCCATTCTTCAAGAATTTGGAATCCTGGTTTCAGAATGTAGCAATGAGTGTCAGTGAAGTGAGTTGAATATTTCTTGTCACAGATCAAAGACACGTTGAGCAGATTGAAGTTCGGTTATTGACAGTAGTTCACTCTGTCGAAGCTCAGCATCCCATTTGTCACAGATCCTTCACCAATAATTCTACCACCTTGTGAATCTTAACCAAATGCCACAGTAGTTCCTTGAATATGCTTGAAGTCATGAAGGAGGGAACGATCTCCAGTCATGTGTCGGGAGCATCCACTGTCCACATACCATAAGTTGTTGGACCTGTATGAATGACCTTACAAGCACATAAAGCACTAATTAGAATGTGAAACCCAAGCGATGATGGTCTTGGGTTTCTCGTTCCTATCCATGATAATAACTTGTTGGTACTTTCCTCTAAACTATGGCTTTGGGGACGAAGGTCATGCTTGATTTCATTTTGAATCTTGGTTGGTTTATCATATCAACTGAAGAGTCAGATGAGTATTCAAACCTTTGATCCCTATTTCTTTTCAGAAATTGGACACGTTTTTTGTTGTCAAACTTTGTTTTAGAGTTGTAAAAATCATGAGTTTGTTTTACTTTTTGATTTTTATATTTTTGAACTCTATTTGACTCTTTTAGATTTTTCACATTATCATCAGACCTAGAAATTCTTTGATGAGCATGACTATTGATCTTGTGTTTCTCAGACATGATTGGGGAGATGGGATTGTTTTAAGGAATTCGCAATCCCTTTTGTTTGAAGAAACAATCAGATGTGTTGTGATTTGTCATTTTACATACTAAACAATATTTATTGAAATAGCAGTTCTTGGTGGAATGATTGTTCATATCACAAATTGAGCAGTATTGATTGAAAAAGCATTTGTCTGTTCTGTGATTGGAATTTCACACACATCAGAATACATGTGTTTGTTTCTAGCTACTGATCCTGGTGTTGAGGCTTTTATATCTTTACCATTTTTGGATTGAGTTTCATTCCTTGATTTTGATGAGAAAGCCTGATCAGCCCTGTTAGGAGTTTGTTTCACAACACTACTGACTTTGTTTTTCTTAGGATGATTTTGCTTTCTTAATCTTTTCCTAACCTCCTTTTCTAGTTGGTTCACATGCTCTTTGTTGAAAATATCAAAGCCAAGCCCTTGCTTAGATTTTAATGTTTGAGGGCCTGAGTTAATTTTAGCTTTTGAAACCTAAGAAAATTTTCTTTTGATTTTTGTTGAATCATTATCTGATTTGATTAAATTCTTAGGAGAGTTGATCTCACAATCAGATCTGCTTTCATCAGTTAGATTCACACTATCAGCTTTCTTTTCTTTGGAAATTGCAGGAATGAATTTCACAAAAGGAACAATGGCCTTGATTGGGCTTATAGTTATGATGACACTCACTGTCTTGTCTGAACACTCCTTGATTTAATTGGGTGACCTAACTTGATTTTATCCTTATTTGTTTCAATGTAAACACTTGGTTTATTTTGGGGATTAGTGACTTGTTTTACTATTGATTTTGGTTCAATACTATTAGGTTCACTTTGCTGTTTGTGTGTTACAGATTTAGGCATAACAGTGTAGTTTTCATCATATGGTGGAGGACAAGAATTGTATCCAATCCCAGACATATCCTTGGGATCCTTTTATGAATCAAGCATTTCTTGTAGCTTTACTGATGACTGTTGAAACTTTTCTAGTTTCATTTCAGTAAGTGTTTGTTCAGCTTTAGATTGAGCCAACTTTTCAGTTAGTTGCTCATTCTCAGCTGCAAGAGTGTACTTTTCACCATGCAATTTTTCAATGTCAGAGATGAGAGATTTAATTTTGATTTCAAAGCCTTTTATTTCTCTCTTCAGCATCTCTGACTTGACCTTTTCTTCATTTATTTTGTCGGCCAATTTATGATTATGCTCTCTATAACCTTGCAGTTCATTAACGCATTTATCACTACAAAGGTTAGATTTTACCTCAGTTGGCATGGGAGATGGACCATCATTGATGTGAGCCATGCATGCATGGTTTTGGAATTGTGGCTTTAGTTCCTCTGCATACATGCTCCAGTCACATACTCCATCTTTCCTAATAACAAGAGCATTGGCTTATGACTGGCTGCTTTCATAAGCTTGGTTGGTCAGTTGAGGTTGAGTCTGATACGTTTGTTGTTGTTGTTGATGATTATACTGCTGTTGATGATTGTTGGAGTGAAAACTTGAAGTTGGTTATGATGATAACACCGTGGGCATGAGATGGCCCTTGCTGCGCAACATGGGGGGCGATGCTGGGCAACGTGGGTATCGGGTGGCCCTTTCTAGGCAACATGAGGGCATTGGACTGGCTCTGAGAAGGTCTTTGAGAGTTGTAGTTTCTTCTAGGTGCATTGCATTCTCTAGAGAAGTGGCCAGTCATGCCACAGTTGAAGCACTTCACTTTTGATTTGTCATATCCAAGCTTGGTGTTATCATTAAGGTTGAGCTTTCTACCTTTTTTGAAAACTTTTTTGCTCTCATAGCAATCATGGCCATTTGCCATTACAAGTCCATTTCTTCAACTTCATCTGGATCCATTTCTTCCAAATCTTCCTGGATCAGATGTACAGATGTGAGTCTTCCTCCCAAATAAGCTTAAAAGCTAGCAACAAAGGCATTATAGGTTGCCTTTTGTTCTTCAGATCTTGGATCATCAGGAGTATTTATAGGAGTTACAGAGAATCTTGATGATTGGCCTGTTGATGTTGATGGGGATGATGTTGGTGGTTTGTTGATTGATGGAGCTGCAATGAATCCTGTAGTCTTTACTTGATCTCTGGAGGAAAGAAAATCATCCTCCTCAGTAATAAATGCATTTTCCACAGAGTGAGTGTCTGAAGGAAACTTATACGCTTCAATTACTCTGGGTCTTCCTAGGTTTCTGCTTCTTTCATCTAGCTCCAATGCTTCTATCTTGGCTATCATTATATCCAGGGTAGTACTCTTCAGATCAAGAGTATTTTTCAGCATAGTTACATTTTGTTTCTAGTTTTCTGGAAGACTATGCAGCATCTTCTAGTTTAAATCTTATGCTTTGTAAGTAACTCCCATGATCTCTAAATCATTCACCAGCTGCACAAATCTGAGAAACTGTTTAGAGATGGACTCCCCTTTGGAGTGATGAAAAGTTTCATACTGATTCACAAGTTTGTCTTTGTTGATTTCAGTAACTTCACTGCATCCCTCACACATGATTTGCAGTGCATCCCATACAGCTTTTGCAGTACCATACTTTTCCAGTCTTTTTAGCACATCCATCTTGAGCACTTGAGTGAGTATGGAGTAGGCTTTGAGATCAATCTTGATCTTCTTGTAATCATCATCATCAAGAGCAAGATCTTCAATAGGAATTCTTGATGTCTTATAAAGAGCAGCTTGATCAGCAGACAGAGTAACAGGAATGTGTGGGCCTTTTCATATTGAGATCCAATAGTCAGGATCAACACCTGTAATGTAGTTCATGAATTTGATTTTCCATAGTTTAAATTCAGATTCATGCTTAAGCATGGGGGGTTTTGGGGTATGTCCAAGTTCTGAAAAACTATGTGAATCCATTTTAACAGTTAGTTTTAACTTGGTTAGATATGGATTAAATGAGTTTTATGTTCAATGAGTCCAACTGGTCCAACTTAGTCCAAACAGTGTCCTGTAAGTTCAGATCTGCTGAGAATAAGCAGATGTTAGCAAGAACTTCCTTTGGCAAGTTTTGTTTTTCTGATTTTATGGATAAGCAACCTGTAAACTATTTTTGTTTTTGAAGAAATCTTTGGATGAACAGTAACAGTTGAGAGTTTCAGCAAGTATTCATACGGTATATTGATTAGAGTTGTTCAAAAACTCTTATCAGCAGCTCAATCACCAGTTCAATCGAGTCCAGCCCAGATCTAAGTCGATCTGAAGAAGAACCGAGAGCCAAAGCTCTGATACCAATTGACTGGGTTTGAGAATGATATTCTCTGTTGATATGAATCAACAAGGACCAAATATGATGATTGAGTCAATGATTGTCGTGCGGAATCAAACAATCAATGAACATTGAATACAAGAAAATACTCATAAATGCACTTTTGTATGAACTGTTACATTAAATGCTAGGGTTTGAGCAATCTACAGTAACAAGAGACCTAACATAGGATGAAAACAAAGTATATTCTGATTGTCAATTCTGAAATTACCAAAGTTCACTTCACATACAAGGTTTTCTATTCTATTTATAGGCTGACAGGAAGCCTTTACAAAAGACTAAACTACCCTTACAACTATTATAGAATAGTCTTAGTACAAATTCTTCATACGCATTTGTAGTTGGTCATCCGCATTAACTAATGCGGATGAGTTGACTTCATCAGCATTTGTGCTTTCTTCAACCGCATTAGTGTTTGGTCATCAGCATTGACAAATGCGGATGAACAAAAACTTAGCGCATTTGTTGCTGAGCATCCGTATTAGTTAATGCGGATGAACAAAATTCATGTCAACATTTGTTCACCTGTCCGCATTTGTTAATGCAGATGCACATATACTTATCAGCATTTGTTCTTAGTCATCCGCATAAACAAATGCGGATTGCCGACACTTGTCTTCTTATTGTTGATGCAGGTTCTTCTTCATCAGCATTAGTTCTTGGACTTGGGGAGATTTCCAGCAGAACAACCATACAACACTTGAATTAGCATGTATGATCCTTTCAGGGTCCAACACTCTTAATATTGATAACATGTGAGAAAACATGCTAAAGTGTGTCAACGTCTAGTTGGTGAGTTCACAAGTTTTCAAAACAATAAAATAAAGTTTATGAAGATTTAGTAAACAAAGTATATCAAGTAGTTAGCTAGACTACTATACATGTTACACTAGTAAGCGAATCATTCGTGACCGAAGCTGACAGTAATGTATGTACGGTGTGCCTTGGCCAATGCCTTCCAGGCATGATAAACATAGGACAATTAATCACGCTTTTGACTTCTATGGTGCTGGCGCGACCAGCTCGGGGAGGGCTTATCAGACCCAGTAGTACTACTAAAAATTTTCTCGCTAGGTAATGTAATTAACTATCCAAATAGTAAGGCTGGAAAGTGGCGCTAGGTACCCATGTGATCATACAGTTTTACTAATCCATTAATGAAAATACAACATGTTATCCCTCCCTAAGGAGTAAGTTTAAGTAATGTAGTGACACTCACCTTAGGGTGCACATCAGAGTAATTCAATAAGTAATAGTAATCAGACTCAACCTATCATACAAATAGATTCATAAGTATGTGATCGTGCAGGTTTATGAAACCTTAAGTATCTAAACAATCCCATTATTCATGTGCATTAAGAAAGGTTAGACCCATTGACTAGCTTTGACTAAGTTTGACCTTGATTGACTGAGATTGACCTAATGACTCATTGGTGACCCGTTAAGTATATTATTGTTCCAATAGGCATATATAATCACATTAAGCGAGTAAATCACATCACATAACATGCATAGTTCCAATTTAAACTTTATTACCAATAAAGTTTCTTGTATTAGAGTCATGATCAAGAACCAACATTTTTAGTAGACCAACTTGGCTAACATGTTTAAGTAGCTAAGCTAACATACCCTAGATTATCATATTTTGTGTACCATGTCTAAGTCACATTATGCAATTTACGCATCTAAATAAGTTATTAACTTTAGAAAGCTACAACCATAAAACCAAGTTTTTATGTCATAAGATGTCTGTTGATGGAAAATTAACATTCTTATATGCTTAGGGAATCATTAAAAGATAAATTCAATCATCATCTTTCATGGAACACACATTGGTTTTCCTTTACACATGTCAAAGTCCATAAATTTTCTTTTTGGGTAAGTTAAATCCATTTTATCCGTTTACTACTAATTATGGCTATTATCACATATATATGTCATTACTAACATGTTATCATTTCCAATAATATTTCTATATATCTAGAAACTCTAAGCAATCCTTAACCATAGAAGTTGGTTTATGAGATTCAACTCAATAGACTACTTCCATAATATTTAACCAACATATACAACCTCCCAACCAAGTCTATCATGCAAATTCAAAACTAACAGTTTCTATTTTTGGCCAACTACTAGAAACGAGTTATGTGTTTTTCATGTTTGATCAATTTGAATATGTTTATAATTAAAATTGACCCACTAACATCATCCTAAAATTGTCATGCATACCTAAACCCGCATTGCAATATACTAAGCCAATAAAGTTTCCTTTACTGAAAACATATAAACGAATCATGCACAAGATCTCACGTAAACACCCAATTCATTTATTCATGCATGCCACAACATACAAACGCCATTAGGTCACTCTAGATGTACCATATTATGCAACCTAGCAAGAAAATGTAAATTATAGCTACTAATACCATTTACATATAAACAATTCCACATATTATGGTCCCGCCTAATCACCAATACTATCTAATTAACATACAATCACTCAAGCGATCAAAAAGTTTGCATCTTTAGCATTAATTTTTGTTGTTTGAATGAACCTAGGGTTTTATGACCATGGGATCGAACAATACATAAAACCTAAAATAATTCTTACTTGCTTGCCACAGTTTTCATTAAGTGGTGATTCCTTAATGAGAAACATCCACGAACCATACCCGAATTGAACCAAATACGAATGGAGGTCGAAACCATATCAAACAAATATCGAATTGAGTGATTCAAGCAGTCATACATCCTTATCATAGAGCTCTACCATCACCTCCACTTTTCACCACCGGTTGCTACCGTATCCGTGCTGGAAGGCTTAGCAGTCACCGAAAAACATCCCAGGCACACCGCTCTGTTTGGAAATATAAAAAGCAGACCTCCGGGCCTTAAAATCAAAATCCCTAGGGTGAACACCTTTGACTATGTGTCTAGAAGCTCCTGTAAAAAATTTAGCATCGTTTCAGTGGTTAGATCTCCAGGGATCATCGGATCTCTACTATAATGTTCTTGAAAACTGGAATGGAGGTTGTGGGGGATGATTTTTTGGTGATTGGGGGTTAGGGTTGGGTTCAAGCAGTCATACATCCTTATACTGCTAAGCCTTCCAGCACGGATACGGTAGCAACCGGTGATTCAAACAAATACGAATGGAGGTCGAAACCATATCAAACAAATATCGAATTGAGTGATTCAAGCAGTCATACATCCTTATCATAGAGCTCTACCATCACCTCCACTTTTCACCACCGGTTGCTACCGTATCCGTGCTGGAAGGCTTAGCAGTCACCGAAAAACATCCCAGGCACACCGCTCTGTTTGGAAATATAAAAAGCAGACCTCCGGGCCTTAAAATCAAAATCCCTAGGGTGAACACCTTTGACTATGTGTCTAGAAGCTCCTGTAAAAATTTAGCATCGTTTCAGTGGTTAGATCTCCAGGGATCATCGGATCTCTACTATAATGTTCTTGAAAACTGGAATGGAGGTTGTGGGGGATGATTTTTTGGTGATTGGGGGTTAGGGTTGGGTTCAAGCAGTCATACATCCTTATCATAGAGCTCTACCATCACCTCCACTTTTCACCACCGGTTGCTACCGTATCCGTGCTGGAAGGCTTAGCAGTCACCGAAAAACATCCCAGGCACACCGCTCTGTTTGGAAATATAAAAAGCAGACCTCCGGGCCTTAAAATCAAAATCCCTAGGGTGAACACCTTTGACTATGTGTCTAGAAGCTCCTGTAAAAAATTTAGCATCGTTTCAGTGGTTAGATCTCCAGGGATCATCGGATCTCTACTATAATGTTCTTGAAAACTGGAATGGAGGTTGTGGGGGATGATTTTTTGGTGATTGGGGGTTAGGGTTGGGTTATTTTTTACTAAATAGTGTAGTTGGGAACCTAGGAAGGCTTTTATTGGGCTTCGAGTCGGGATTTTATTAGTTTACAAGAACCGAGCTAACTAACGAGGTCTAACATCTTGAATTTAATAAACGAGCCTTCATATATTATATAGGCGACGTCTTCTTATACATCTATTTAAGGCACAATGTATATTTTACATGTATCATGAAATCACATAGTACACAATTTCATCGAATAACAATACATATACTTTTGCAAACAAATCATATAAATTCATAAAATTATTTATAATTAACTGCTCATGAATATTATATTTCATTTTTATCACCAACATTTGAGAACATACTTTTGTGTGAACAAGTGACTTGCATGTAGGACTTCAGAACTAACTGGGTTAACAAAATGCTACTAATGGAGGTAACTGATTAACTTGGAATTACCAGGTATCACAAAATGGCATTCTACCTATGTAATGTTGTATTATGTGGAATACTACGACATAGAACAAGACATATATCACTTTTTTTGATATAATACACATATATAGAGTGCTATAATATTACGATTACATAGCTTGAACCATTAGAATTTTCATTAAAACACCAAAACCTGACCCAATTTGTTTTCATCGATTCATAAATACACAAGTCACCACAAAACCCACGTCCTAATCACATCAAAACTATAGAATCAAGTGTTCATTAAAACATGTTAACACGAAAAAGAAATTACTTTGTAACCATCAATCTGAACTAAATGAAGACGATACTTTCAAACTTGACACGCCATCTCTTATACAACACTTTCTTCATAGCTCATCTGCAACCATAGCTGCTGCTAAAACCTTTTTTTTGTGTACACCAATCTCCTACAGTAGAATTTTTGTACCATATATTCATTAACCTAAAAAGCATGAAGTTTTGCACCATATATTCACTAACCCCGCTCTTCATATTAAAGTATTAATATTTTTGTAAATATGCACCAGAGGGAAACATTACACGAATAACAAACGTATACTCATATGAACTTCTGTGATATAACAATTTTCTGTTAGCTAAATAAACCCAATAGACATGAATATTTGTAGATTAGATTCATTAGATCACTCATAATACTAGTATTGAATCAATAGCATGTAAATATTAACACTAAAACAAATCAAAGTAATTTAGGGGGTTTAATAAAAGTAATAAAAAATAATTCTTAAGAACTCGAAAAACATCATGCAATCAAAATCTCAATATGATTTACACACATTACTACAAATTCTAGGAAACCACACTTTTACATATTTGCGAGCATGCATGAATTTAGGGAGACATACCTGGTATAATGATATTGTCATGTTCAAACTCCAAATAGGGACCTATATTCAAGCTAACGTTCGCGATTATAACGGTCCATGCGGAGTATTTTTGAAGGAAATTTATAGGATCTGAATGAAGAATTATGAATGGGAAGGAGGAAAAGAATTTTTTTTAGGATCGATTTTGAAAATTTGACCAAATGTGATTTTGAATGTTAAAGACATAGAAAAAAGTTTCTTGATTTGACAGTTGCTTTTTGGGAAAAATACTGAAACAAGATAAGTTGTTGATAGGTTAAGTTGGATGGCAATTAGTGCTAGTAATAAAATTAATAGCATGCCCTTAGACTCTTAATTAATAGGTCCAGTAAAGAATATAATATTCCAAAAAACCTGGTGCGTCAGATTAGATTTTAAGGTTAAGATGAATGATCACATTTAGTTAATACGTTATCACAAATAGGGAGGGTTCTCATTTGAACCCTTCCCTATGTATATATACGTATATATGTATATATATATATGTATATACAAACATACACACATATAGAAACACACAGATACACACACACATACAGATATATATATAGGGTGGGGTTCCAATGTTCACCCACCGTAAATCTTATAACTCAGTAATCTAATCTTAGACATGTGATGGTATAATAACAAAGCAATCCTATGGTTCATATTAATTAATATAAAATAATTATTTTACTATTACACTTATTCACCAGGAAGGGTATTCTGGTAATATTATCTTTGTCCTTGCACATCAAGTCAGTTGTACTTCACTCCAAAATTCTAGAAAAGTAAAGTAATATTTTATTTCAAAGTTTCAAATACTCTCATCAATCTTATATTTGAGATTTTATTTTTTGATATAATATTTATTATTCAAAATTATGTTTCATTTATACACCATCAAAATTTTAATATTATTACCTTTTCTAGATTTATATTTACATTATTTAAAACATTTTGAATGTCAAATCTTATAAAATTCCACAACTTTGGTAATATCACACTAAGATTAAAGTAAAACTTACTTAATTTCGAAACTCTAATAAAAATTTCTTAATATTACACTGACATAATCAGTTATTATAAAGTGTTATAAACAATACAACAATATTGCATTGGTGTACTATAAACCTGTGTTGTTGTGACAGTGCTAGCACTTAGTGTAATATTATAACACATGTAAGAAATCAAAATAAATATTATTGCATTGGGTAATATACTTTTATATTGGTGTAATATAAGTTTATGTAAAATTGAAGTTCTACTTACATTAATGTAAGTTTTATTACACTAATGTAAGAAGTGATAAGTCCTATTTACCGGTGTAAGTAGTTCAACGTCATCATATTACATTGGTGTAAATAGTAGTAGCTTTAAAAAAACATAATAAAGCACATTGCTAACAATCCATTTGTAATGTAATGTTTCCATCTTTTATATCCACGTTAATCCAAATCTAGAAAGAGGAGGAGAAGGAGGATGAGGAGGAGAAGGAGGAGGACAATGTTGATAGATGGACTATATTACATTTAATAAGGACTCATGTATCAAATGACAAAAATACCCCTGCTGCTTTAAGTTGGGGATAGCTATATGGAAGCTCCCTATTGGCTATCACGAGTTAATGGGTTAAGTCATGTAGAATGGGTTCACAAAAGGCGCCTACCCTATATGTATAGTAGTGTATAAACTCGCGCTACGCCACGAGTTGTTAAAATTTATAACATTTGATTTTGATTACTTGTACATTAGTATTCAATTCATAGATATGGATAAAATTTATATTGACATCTCTGTTTTGGAAAAAAATCATACCGAAACGTTGATATAATTTAGCACATTATAACAAAAAATTTAGGTTTTATACACCATCATACTTTTATGATTATAAGAGAAAACGATATAAGATTTAGAATTTTGAAACAGTTTTGAGAGCTTGTATATTTTTAGATTGACGACTTGTATATTATTACACAATATTTCCTATTACTAAAATTGTTTTTATATTGTAAATAACTATTATAATTACTTTAAATACTATTACTATTACTATTACTATTATTATTATTATTATTATTATTATTATTATTATTATTATTATTATTATTGTTATTATTAAATTCAATAAATTCATATGGATAAAAAAATTAAATTAAAACCCACCATAATATTACCGTACTAACCCTATAGGTGTCTTAATATCAAGATAAAAATATCATTTTGACATTTTAAAATGCTTTATAAATAGTATATATAATATAAATATTTATAATTAGTTTCTGTATGTTATGTATAATGAATTGGCTCGCGTGATGCGTGGGTGCTACTGAGTCTTTTTTTCGGCCGGCCTTTAATACTGATTATATGAATAATAATAATAATAATAATAATAATAATATAATAATAATAATAATAATAAATTATAATAATAATAATAATAATAATAATATTATTATTATTTTTATTATTATTATTATTATTATTATTGTATTATTATTATTGTAACTATGTAGATATTTGGTAAATAATATTTAGTTAATAATATTTAGTTAATATCATAATACTTAATTTAAATAGTAAAAATATAAATAAAAAATAGAAATATAATGTTAATTTAAACTATTTCAAATAAAGTAATACTTAATATAGTGAATTTAATCATATGCATTAAATCGTGTATTAATTAGAATAAGTTTATTAAATGAGGACAATTTAGGAGCATTGCATAAAACACTTGTACCATATGCTTAAATAGTTGTTCTAGGTGTCTTACAAAAAAAGAAAATTACTAATCTAGCCATAGGTTTTTTATTATATAGTAGTAGATATATATATGCACATATATACATACATACTAGTGAAGGACTGGTTAAGGGATGGTCACACAACATTTTTCATAAGAAGGAGAGATTTAGAACACTTAACAGGTCAAATATGGAACCGGGTTTGAGTATATCATGCTAAGAACATGAGTAAACAAGAGACAGAACAAGAGTACAAACAAGATAAGTATAGTTTTCGAGAATGTTGTATATTGCTCTCAAGTTCTATTACATATGTTACAAAAGCATAAAAAGAAATACAAGAACCTAAGATACTTTATACTACATCCTACACCCGACTATGCTTTGAAAGCCAGCTGGAAACACTAATCTAGATATCAAGATCAATGTAAAGTCAAAAAGTAGATTTCCTTTTGACTAGTGACTATGACATGCCATAGCTCACATCCTAATGTATTACATAAATAATAAAAGGTGTAGATTGTTGTAGACTCAGTTGCAAAAGCATGAACCTTTTTACCAACTTATAGAAGTTGGTGAGTCTTCAGAGTTGTAGCAGAAAGTGTGACAGCTCTATGCAAAAGTTGATCAAAGAAAGCATGTCTTCTATGTATTCGGAAGAAATCAGTCTTCACTTTATTTGCTTTGGAAGACTTTGTCTTTGAAGCTTCGAAAGACTTTATCTTTGGGTTTAGAAGATTTGCTCTTTCTCTTTGGAAGATTTTACACTTAAAATATTTTCTATAAGGAGTGTAAAACTTCCGAAGTAACTTCTACCATGTACATCATGCATGCAAGTTGGAAGCTCTTTGGTCGCTTTTGTTGTATCAGCCTTTCAAGTATAACCTTATAAACTCCCCCTAGGCTAATGCTACTAAAATAGAGAAGGTTATTCAGATATTAACAGTCCTCATCAGGATCAAGACTATTCTTTTCTTCATTAATTGTTAAGGATCCTTAAGACTCTCATAATATCTTCTCATGTTCTATAGATCACGTAGAGGAAGATAAAGCATGTCTTGTTAGAAATAGACATCTTGACCTCCTTGATCTCTGATGACATACCATCTGTCTGGATTTACAGCAAAGGTCAAAGATAGGATGGGTTTTCCAGCTGTAAGAGGCTCTGCTTGAGTTATAGTTAGTTGAGCAGCTTCTTCTTGCACTTCCTCAGGATGCTCAGACTTGTCCCGAGATATGGAGGTAGATGCCTTTGACTTCTTCTTCTTCTTAGAGACTTTTCATGGCATCCTTTTCCTCCTCTTTAAAGACTTTAACTGAGAAGACTGCTCTTCAGCACCAAGTTGTTCTGTTGTGTCTTTCTCAGTTAGGTCCTCTTCCCTCACAGGTTCAGAAGGAGAGGGAGCAGGACCCTGCTATGGATTAGAAAATGAAGTTGGTTAAGATGTAGCTCTAGGTCCAGGTTGTGTTGTCTCAGTGGGTTTAACCTTGACCTCAACTTCAGGAGGAGCTTGACTTGGTGGAGAATACAAGACAACAAGCTCTCCTCCTTTAATCTTCTGCTTGATCACTCTAATATACTCATCCATAGTAGATAGAGACATTAGACCAAGCCTCCTTCTGGAGAATCCATATAGCTTCAAGAAGCTCATCATCCTCTGCGTATCAGCAGACTTGTTTTTGCTCTTTTGGATGATGGCCCTTGACTTTACAACTTCTTCCCTTATCTTTAGTAGCCTTTTGTTCTTTTATAACTTGTTGCTCAAGCTGCTTAAGATACTCGAATTCTATATACTCATATGAGAGGGGAAGAAGTGCAGATGCCTGATAGAGACCTGTGGCATCTATCTTCTTCTTTGTATGCCTAAGGTTGTTTAGTTACCATAGCCTCTATCTCAGGGATTTCTTGAACTGGAGATATCGTAGGAGCATACTTGTAGAGCCTTTTCGGTCTCCTTTCTTCCTTGACCTTGAGGAGCACTTCTGCATCCTCTGCCTCCTTTCTCTCCTTTAACATCTCTATGTCTGCTAGTTCATTGAGTTCCTCTAAGGGATGAGAGATGAGTTCATCTACATTATAGTTCCTGGTCCCTAATAGTTTATCCTGGATGCCCTCAACTCATCATATTGAATATTTAGCCTAGCGGCAGCCCTGATAGCAGCTTCCATAGAGCCTGGGGACCCACTTGAACTCTCTTCCCTTAGCTTCCTCTTCCTCACTCTCTCCCCTCCTCCTTAATCTCCTCAGGAGTTAATTTCCTTTTCCTTTTGTCACTCACAAGCTTGGGTGACTCAGGGAGGAGAGAGCTTTGGCTTTGGTTACTTGGTAATGTACTTAAGCTCTGGCTAGAAAGAGGTTGTGAGACACTTTCACCAGTTGGTGCCTCACTAAGGGTAATGGGTGTTGAAGCAGTTCATGTCTCATGATTCACAGGCTCAACTACTGATCCTTCAACCAAGGTTTCCCCATCGAAGCAAATCTTAGGGTCCACCTTAACATCCAGTTGACCAATAACATTACCTGCTAGTCTCTATCTATATAGGAAAGTTCTCGGTTTGAACTCTTCAACCACCCTATCTTGAATCCTCTCAACTACGTAGGAGTTAGTTTCCTTTTCCCATTGTTACTCATAAGCCTTGGTGACTCAGGCTGGAGAGAGTTTTGGCCTTCATTGCTTGATTCAGTAGTCAAGCTCTGGCCAGAGAGAGGCTGTGAAACACCTTCACCAGCTGGTGCCTCGATAAGGGTAATGGGTGATAAAGAGGTTCCTGTCTCAAGGTTCACAGGTTCAACTATTAGGCCTTCAGTCAAGGCTTCCCCTTTGAAGCTAAACTTAGGGTAGTCCACCTCAATATCCAGTAACCAATAGTCTTACCTACTAGCCTCTATCTATATAATTTGGATCTCAGCTTAAACTTTTTTAGCACCCTGTCTTGAATCCTATTTGCTAACCTTGCAGCTTGCCTATTTTGACTTGGGTTGGCAAGTGGAAGATCATTCAGATACGTACACTCATAGAATCTCGGGTTGGAGAAGTTGAAGATTTACTTTAGCCCCTAAGATTTAGAGATTACCAAAGCTCTTCTATTAGTGTCATACCTTCATCCCATAATTGGATTCTCAGAGTGATGAGATGGGGTAGGCATTGCTCATGGAATATGCTCATCGAACTAACATTATATGAATGAGTCCATATCAATGTAGACTTAAGGAGGTTGCTGAGTGTGGACAATTGCAAGTAAGGGTGGTGAATTCTCAATGTCCATACTTTGTGAAGAACTCCCAGGTTCGGTGATTCCTTGGACTCTCTCCCCTTTTTTGGTAGCATCACCCTCTTACATAGGTGAGCTGGGGGTTAAGTCTATTACATTCACAGGTTCTTGTATTCCTGGTTGAGTCCTCCTTAAAGATCTCCCAACTAGTTTTTTCATAAGATCAAAGATCTTAGGTTGCTAATCATGGACCCTTTTGTGCAAGGCAGTCACTTGAGATTCCAAGTGACAACCTTGGAGACTAAATAGGTGTAGGTTTAAGTCAGCTTTTGCACCTTTAGTCTTATATTCCCCTCATCTTCATCAGAAGAATCACAGGGGATGAGAAAATGGGACCTAAGTCTTCTTCCTCATCACAAGCACTTTGGTCTTGGCTGCTGGATTTCCCCGGCACCATGACAGCTTCAGGTGAGGTGTCAAGGGGCTAGGTTATCATGGTTGAGGCCTTAATAATGTAATCACTAGCTGAAGTGAGAGCCTCTTCCATATGGTCCTCCTGAACTTCCACAGGGAGATCCACCTTAGTGGTAGGTGGATGATATAGGGTAGACATGGGAGAGGTAGGAGTACTCATCCCTCCTTGAGCAGGGGTGGAGAAGAGTGTCTCATGGTACTCACTGAATCCCATGTCTTCATATCATAGAATTCTAGGTTGGGAATGGGTTGGTTTCGGTCAAGAAGCCGGAGATGATAACTGTCCCCTAAAGGTTGTTCACTAAAGTTTTGAGACTCTGAGTGAAGGCTTAAGGCATTGGGGGTTATGAGCTCATCAGGCTGAGCATGAGGAACCTCAGCACTGATAATTGGTGAGATGGGAGTGGTTTGCTCCTCAGGGGAAGTAAGAGCTCTAGTGTCCACTTTCTCCTGCATGGGTGGTGATATAGGGGCCCGCATAAGCTAAGTAGCTTGTGCAGGGGTTCATTTTGATTTTCTTTGGTAGGTGATGGTTATTTGTGGTTGTGTGGGTTGTTGAGAAGTAGAAGGTGTGGGTACAACACTAGCTGGTGCTGCTAGGTTGTCACCTTGGGCAATAAGCTATAACTTTTTAAGACAAGGGCTGTTTCTAACCCCGAAAAGCCCACAGTAGGCTTTCTTGTGGTCTTAAAGATGTTGGGCTTCATATGTCCTAATTTTAGAACATTACCTGTTCTCCTTAACTATGAGCCCAGTTCACAGTTGAGAATGTGTTGGACATATCTTGGGAACATATAATATTCTAAGGAGTCTAAGTTTGCAAGCAAATTAGTATATACCAATTGTGAATACCTGAACTTGACCTCCTAAACCATCCCATGGACTATAAAGGAAAAATCATCCGTAATCTGGTCACATCCTTCATGTTTGTTAGATAAACTATGGATAACCACATGAAGGAGATACTTCCACTGAGAGAAGACCTTCCTTTTTCTAAAGGTTCTGACTGAGAAGTCACCTTCATATGCCATCTTTCCAATGGATTGGTTGATAGCAGACTTAAGGAAAGGCAAATCATCTTCTACATCATCCAGCCTGAGATGAGTGTTTATGGAGACTGGAGTAATGAAGATTGTCCTCCATTGCACTGTGGCAGACAGTGCCTTCTCCCTATCCATGGTGACCTCTTGGTAGGTCCTTCACAACTTTAATAGCAGATCCTTATATAGTGGAGGATCAATGGTGAAGGAGGTGAAGTAGTTTGATAGAGTAAGAAAGCGATAAACCTCTGAGAAACCTAGGTCTTGCTTAGAGTTCAACAGAGCAACTTGATTATGTTGCCTGTAAAGGTGCATAGAGAAATTGGGTTGGTTTCTACAGTAAAGGTTGGGAATTTTGAGGTAGCTTTGTTGTGAAGGAAGATAAGAACAAAGTTGGTTTGTGTGTGAATTTAGGTTACAAAATTGCAGATGAAGAAGATAGTGAAAGCGGGGAAACCGTTAGGTGTATATATATGAAATGGATTTAAAACAAAGTTAATGCAAAAGAATAAACTTTGAAATTCAAATATCGGTCCCACCTCTGAAAAAGTGCCCAAAAAGGTAGTTTTCTTGGAAGTCAAAAATCTTCCAAAGGTATTTTGTCTTTCAGAAGTTTTATGAAAACTTCCAAAACCAATTTTGACTTCGGAAGATATTCCTAAACTTTATGAAAGTTTGCTTTGGAGGAAAAAAAATACTTGGACTATTTTTTTTCTTCTGAGACATATTTGGTTTCAAAAGAGATTAAAAGTTGGAAGTTTTATTCGTAAGCGAATGTATCTTCCAAGATTAATTACTTTCAGATGGAAATTGTCCTTCAAACACATATAAGTACTTAGAAGCGTATTTTTTCTTTGGAAGATACATCAAATTTTCTTTCGAAGTTAAATTTCTTGTAAGTAAGTATCTGATTTGAAGACTAAATATTCTTCCGAAGACAATATTAATGTCTTTCGAAGAAAAATATGTAAAATTTCCAGAATTCTAAGAAATATAATTTGAAAAGGTGTCTTCCAAAGCAAACTGGGCTTATGTAGGTGATAGTTTAGACAACTTAGGGCACATAGGTTTTAGAAATAGTCTTGAATTATGTTTTAAGAAAATCTACTCAAAGTTAATCATCACAATAGATGATGCAAGATATTTAAATCTCTATTCATCAAAGGCCTTTATGAACAGATCAATATATTGTTCATTTGTGTTATCTTTGACTAGTTTTATCAATCTCTTTTCAAAATATCTTTAATTAGATGATACCTAATGTTGATATATTTTGTCCTTGAGTGTTGTACAGGATTCTTTGTAATAGAAATAGCACTATTGTTGTCTATATGGATTGGAGTCTCCTTGAAGTTTAATCCATAGTTCAACATTTGATTCTGAATCCAAAGCACTTGAGCACAGTATCTAGCAGCAATAATGTATTCAGCTTCAGCAGCTGATGCAGATACATAGGATTG
The DNA here is from genome assembly GCA_024085815.1 of Flaveria linearis. Classification (NCBI taxonomy): domain Eukaryota; kingdom Viridiplantae; phylum Streptophyta; class Magnoliopsida; order Asterales; family Asteraceae; genus Flaveria; species Flaveria linearis. The sequence continues at coordinate 36,466,364 of CM044001.1, read as the reverse complement.
TTTCTTGCATTGCCATGAGACTATGCTTCAACCAAGGAATTGACAACCCCCAAATGTAGACTTTGCAGTTATGTTGTAGCCACCATAGTCACTATCTACATAAGCATACAGATTGAAGTCAAAATTCTTTAGATCTAAAGGCATAGCTTCGAAGCACCTTTGAGATATCTAAGAATCCTTTTGATAGGAACCAGGTGTGACATCTTGAGGTTGGCTTGATATCTTGAACAGATGCATGTAGCAAACATGATATCAGGCCTGCTGGCTGTAAGGTACATAAGAGACTCAAACATTGCCCTGTAAAGATTTTCATCTACACACTCCCCTCAAGATCAGGTCCAGGGGGGTGGTTTCTAGCTATGGGTGTCTTTGCAACCTTACATTCCGTCTTGTTAAATCTTGTAAGTATGTCTTGTACATACTTTGACTGACATATGAAGATGCCATTGTCAGCATGCTTCACTTGAATTCCTAGAAAGAAAATGAGTTCCCCCATATAACTCTTTTCAAATCTATATTCATTAGCCTCTCAAAGTCTTTGTAGAGCTTTAGACTAGACCCAAAGATACTATTTAACATATACCTCTTCATCAGTCACCCCATATAAGAAAGCACACTTGACATCAAGTTGGTAGACCTTGAAATCCTTAGATGCAGCAAAAGCCAGGAATATCCTAATAGTTTCAGTCTTGCGACAGGAGCAAAAGCATTTGTATAGTCGATTCCCTCTTGTTGTGTGTATCCTTGAACAACTAGTCTAGCTTTGTTCTTGATGACAAGTCCTCTATCATCCTTCTTGTTTCTAAAAACCCACTTGGTTCCTATGGTAGTCTTCCCTTGAGGAAGTGGACATAGGTTCCAAACCTATTGTCATTTAAATTAAAGCAGATCCTATTGTATTTCTTTAACCCAATTTCCATCCTTCAAAGCCTCATCAACCTTTTTTGGCTCTATCTAGAATAAGAAACAAAAGTATAGACAAACATTTTTGTCATGGGATTGTCCTTTTGATCTCACGCCTATGTCAACATCTCCAATTATATTTATGGTGGGGTTTGACTTGTGGATCCTGAGTTGAGGGATCACAACAAGTTGATTGGACAGATCTAAATTTAAGAAGTTTAGATCTAGTAGTGAAGTGTTACCTACCATATCAGCACACTTATCAAGAGAAGCTAGATCTATTGAGTGTGTGAAATCATTGACGTTGTCTTTGATGGAGTGGTTATCAGCGTCAAGAAATTCTTGATCACTGTCACCACTACCATCTCCTCCGACATTTAAAGCTCCTTTATTTGAGTTCTGTGCCTCTGAGCTGGAATTTGTAGGAACCTCAGATGTATCAGCTGGATTATCATGGTTGTGCTGATAGGAATTCCATTTACAGGGTTAGTTACTACTAAAGTTGAAGTAATATTCTTGATTGGTCTTCTCAATTTAAATCTTGGGTTAGTATCTCCTGTTGATAAGATACCTGTAGATCCTGAGACATTCTCAAAAGATTTCTTGAAACAGTTAGAAACTAAATCAAAATAAAACAGCCAATCAGGACCAGAACCTTTCACGCCGAGAGTGTGCTCATTGAAGGTCACATTGATTGATTCTTCAACTTCTCTAGTTTTGATATTGTATATTCTATAAGCCTTAGCTTGGGAAGAGTATCCAATAAAGTGTCCATCATCTGATTTCTCAGCAAATTTGGCTACTCGATCTTTGGTATTCAAGATGGTGCAAGGACATCCAAATGATCTGAGGAAACCAATAAAAGGTCTCCATTTATGCCATAACTTATAAGGAGTCTTACCATGAGTCTTAACTACTATAAACTCTATTTTGCAAATAACAAGTAGTGTTGACTGCCCCTACCCAGATGGTGATGGGAACTTTAGAGTCCGACAACATGGTTCTTGCAGCTTCAATAAGTGTCATGTTTCTCTTCTCAGCAACACCGTTTTACTAAGGAGTCCTGAGAGCACTATATTGTCTTGTAATACCCTTTTCATCACAAAATGTGTCAAAGATTTCGTTCTTGAACTCATTTCCTTGATCACATCTTGTGATTTTGACCTTGTGATCACATTGATTCTCAATTTTCAAAATAAAGTTCTTCAAGATCTCATCCTTAGTTCTACAGAAGAAGACCTAAGTAAATCTTATGAAATCATCTATGATCTGTAACACCCAGAAATTTTGTCATTTAAAGAAAGACAAGAAATAAAGAAAAATGAAATAAAAGATATTTTGTACGAAAATAAAAAGAGGGCAAAGTGGAAGGGGGCTTAGTGCAAATTTGTACAAAGTCAAAAATTTTATTAATATTTGAAGTATGATCGCCCATATATGCACCAAACATCTGCTTTTGTCAACAAAGTAGAAGAAGAAGGAGAAACGTAGAATGTTCTTGGGTTTTAGAGAGAGAGAGAGCAGGAGATCTTTGACATTTAGAGAGAAAAAGAAGCTGAATTCAGATAAGGTAAGCAAATTTAGTATAATTTGTTTGGTTTTTATAGATTTTTGGCCATAAAACCGGTTTCTACATGTTCTCATGTGTATGTATGTGTTCGAGTATGTGTTTTTGGACATGTTAGGTGCTTGAAACTTCTGAAAAGTTCAAGTTGAAGAGTTCGAGCTTTGGAAGTAGATTAGGTGAGTTTCTAGACCCCGTCTTTTACATGTTTTAGAATGTTTTTGGGGCAGAAAATGTATTAAGATGATTTTATAATTATTATATATGCAACCGTATGTATTTATGCTTGTATGATGATGTTTTATGGTTGTTTTTGTGATGTGCATACTTAGAATGGTATTAATAAGCTTACAATAGGATGATAAGATTTTTGGGACTAAAAACATTCGGGAAACATGTTAAACAGATGGTTCATGCGCCTACATAGGGCTCATGTGCCTGAAATTTGCCTTAGAAAAAGTTCTAAGTGGGGTCATGCACCCAAATAGGGTTCATGTGCCCAAACATACCCCATGCACCCAACTAATGCCTTAGAAACTCTAAGTGCAGGTCCATGTACCTAAAGATGCCTTAGAATCTCTAAGTATAGGCTTGTGCACCTAAACAGTGCCTCAGGCACCTAAGTATTGCTGAAATGCCTAAGTGTAGGGTGAAACACACAAATAGTGCCTGTGCACCCGAAGTGGCTCATGCGCCTAAGTATTGAAACGCCTAAGTAAGCCCAAGTGCCTGCATAGTTGAAAAACGCCTAAACAGGCCTCATGCGCCTGCGTAGTGCCAAAATGCCCAACACTTAGAAATTTTCTAGAATTTTGGAGAAAAACAAAACGATTAGTGTTTGACCCTAGTTTGACTTTAGGGTTATAATTGTTTATATTATGCATGATTATGAGCTATTCTTATGTTCCATATTATTTATTATTGTGTGACTTTACATGGCGTGTTTATGATCATAAACGTAAAGTATTATTATTAATAAAAGTGAAAGATTAATAATGAAGAAAAGTGGAACATAATTGAAAGAATGTAAGTCTTGCAAGAAAATGAATGGAGGTGCATGACTATGTTGTTGTTAGCTCAACTGTGTGTGGTTCAGCTAACCTGAAGGATGCACACAGGGTCAATTATTGAGATTGATAGGGACCCTTATAGTATACCCTGGTGACTAGGCCAGCTTCGTGCACAATGTTCATGGTCTATTCATAGACCACAGGCCTAGCATCAGTTTTGTGCACAATGTTCGGGGTATTGCACATTGGTCCAGAAGAAAGTGAAAAATAATGATAAAAGTTTGGAACGAACGAATGCGTACGATAATGATTAATGAAGAAGGTTTACCTCGATGTATGTATGATGCATGCTCACGTATAAAAGTAAAGAAAGTATTTTATTGAAAAGAGTATTTTAAAATATAAATTATACAAGGTATTTTATGCTTTTAAAACTAGAACTCACTCAGCAACGCTGACTTCTATACATTTTCAGTTGGCAGGTAATTATTGCTGAGGATGAAATGAGGGTGAAGCTACCCGGTGGGGTAAGACTGACATCCACTCAGAATTTATGATATTGTTGTTTTGTAATGCAATTAAACAATATTTTTGTAACTTAAATGATATTGTATTGCTTAACAACATTATTTATTAATGATAATGAATGGCTTTTGTTAGCTTACTCCCTCTGCATATTTTATAAATTATGTACTATTTATGTAACAATGCGATGATTATCAAACTGTGAGGTCTCCGGGTTCAGGGCCTTACAAGTTAGTATCAGAGCCAAAGTTTAAGAGAATTGGGTAAATAATTTCAAAAACCTAAACTTAAACTGAAAATAGGACGAACGGAGGGATGTCAGCCCGAGTAGCTATATGCCATCAGATATTTCTTTCTTAAAGTTAATTGGTATTACATGCATGTTCTAATGGACTTATATGTCCATATTAGATTTAGATACTGATGTAGTCAGGATAGGAAATGCTTGAGGTGTGAAGAGTAAAGTAAGTGGCTAATCACAACTGGCCACTGTAACTAGGGACTTACTATACTCAATATAAACTGAGCCACTACCTTGAATGACTGTGCTAGTGTTTGAATCTTATAGTGCCTAGAGAATGGCTGGAGGTAGATCGTCTAAGGCTTCTAGAGGTAGAGCACGGGGTGGACGTGGTGCTGAACCGCGTGTTACGAGGAACTAGGCTAGAGATGCTGAGATGACCCCAGCTGATCCTGAGGTTCATTAACATTAGGGCGTCGATGATTATCAAATTTGAGAGCCTTTGTGAAAGAGGCAGTAGTGGAGGAAGTTCATCAAGTTATGCAGACGATCCTGCCCTTTGTGGTGACTGAGGTCATTAAAGCTGTGAGGGAGGATGAAAGGAAGGAAAGGTGGAGGACCACCGGGAGAGAAGGTGGAGAGCAGCTAGAGACTGAGATGGTTGTCTCAAGTGAGGAGGAGGAGGAAGAAGCGGTGCAGGAAACTACATGAGGTTGTAATTATGGGGCATTTTAGGGATGCAAGACCCCAATATTCGATGGAAACGGCAATGCTGCTGCTGCTCACCGATGGGTGAGGGAGATGGAGGCGGTGCATGATATCAGCAAGTGTCGAGAAGATCAGAAGGTAAAGTTTGCCACCCACTCGTTGGTGGACTCAGCCTTATGCTGGTGGGACAATATTGTCCAAGCCGAGGGGAGTAGGGCCATTAGAAACATCAGGTAGCCAGAACTGAAAAAGTTGGTGATTGAGGAGTTCTGTCCTTATAAGGAGTTGGACAAGATTGAGAGGGAGTTCCTGCAGCTGGAAGCGGGAACTATGACGCACCAATAGTATACCACCAAATTTAACGAGATGGAAAGGCTGGTGCCTGATTAGGTGACTCCGTTATCAAGGAAGATCAAGTGATATGTCTAGGGGTTGCCGACTGATATATATAGGCATTTAATTGCCGCCCGACCGAGTACCTTTCGATCAGCGATAGACCTGATGGGTAGGTTGTATGATGAGCAAGAGGAGACCATGGTGGAGGCGAAGAGGACATGTGGTGGTGATAAAAACTGGAACGAGGAACGGTTTGGGCGTCGTGGTCTCACCCCAAATAACAAGCAGATAAAGGGGGTTGATTGTAGGGTGCCATCAGGTTCGGGGCTGAGGAAGTGTGATAGATGTGGAAAGGAGCATACTAGGGAGTGTAGGTTGGGGTTAAATGTATGCTTCAAGTGTGGAAATCCTGGCCACATTGCTAGAGACTATAGGGTGTTGAAGTGTTATAGCTGTAGCGAGGAGGGCCACGTGAGCAAGGACTTTAAGAGACCAAGGGTCGAGAGCTCTGGGGTGAAAAAGAAGAATGAAGAAGGAGCGCAGAGGGTAGGTGCTAGAGCTTTCACCATGACCCAGGATGAGGCCAGAGTGGACCCCGATGTCGCGTCATCTCCACTACTTTCCGTGCTAAATTTCCTGTTAGTAGTAGGAGTATTGATGAACCTTTTGATGTAGAAACTACTATTGGTAAGCCTACTATAATTATTGATATAATAGAGGACTATGCTATAGAACAAGAAGGTCATAGGTTTTCTGCTAGATTGCATGTGATGCCCCTAGGCGGATTTGACGTAGTACTAGGGATGGATTGGTTAGCGACCTATGATGCAAACATCGTGTGTCGTAAAAAGATGATTCGGTTAATCGCACCCGATAGAAGTTTGGTGACAGTCTACGGTGATTGCGTCACTACGGTTCCAAAGGTGATTTCGATGGCGATGGCGGTGGAGGGGAAGTAGATGCGACGTGGATGTAGTGCCTACCTGGCCTACATGAAAGATGTGGACGTGTCAGTACCATAATTGTCTGATGTACCAGTGGTACATGACTTCCCGGGCGTGTTCCCAGATGACTTACCAGGTGTGCCACCGGAACGCAAAATTGAGTTCCAAATTGATCTGATACCAGGTACTCAACCCGTTGCCAAAGCACCGTATCGATTAGCTTCGACTAAGATGAAGGAACTCATGGATCAACTGCAGGAGTTAATAGATAAAGGATTTATTCGACCAAGTATCTCTCCATGGGGTGCTCCGGTCTTGTTTGTTAGGAAGAAAGACGCTAGTATGCGGATGTGCATCGACTACCGGGAGTTAAACAAGTTGACGGTGAAGAATTGGTATCAGTTACCAAGGATTGATGACTTGTTCGATCATCTTCAGGGTGCCAGTTGGTTCTCGAGGATAGACCTTCGATCTGGTTACCATTAGTTGAAGGTGAAGGAGCAGGATATTCCTAAGATAGCTTTTCGTACACGTTATGGACACTACGATTTTCTTGTTATGTCTTTTGGATTAACTAATGCACCAGCTGCCTTTATGGATTTGATGAACCGAGTGTGTTGGCCAATGTTAGAATCGGTGATAGTGCTTATTGATGATATCCTGATTTATTCAAAGAGCGAAGAAGAACATGCTCGGTCATATTCGGGAAGTGTTAGAGACACTTAGAAGAGAAAATTTGTATGCTAAATTCTCTAAGTGTGCTTTTTGGTTGCATGAAGTTCAATTTCTTGGTCATGTGGTGGAAGCTGAAGGAATTATGGTGGACCCGACAACGGTTGAGGCAGTGATGCAATGGAAGCCTCCAAAAACACCATCTGAGATCCATAGATTCTTGGGTTTGGTGGGCTATTACAGAAGACTTATACAAGATTTTTCCAAGATAGCCTCACCTTTGACTAAATTGACATGTAAGGACATGAATTTTGTGTGGGGTCGGCAATAGGAGTGTGCTTTTGAGGAGTTAAAGATAAGATTGACTCAAGCTCCTGTCGTGACATTACCCAAGGGAAGTGAAGACTTAGTGGTATATTCGGATGCTTCTTATTTGGGACTAGGTTACGTGTTAAAGCAATATGAAAGTGTAATTGCCTACTCATCTCGACAGCTAAAAACCCACGAAGTCAACTACCCTATCCATGATTTAGAGCTAGCAGCTGTGGTCTTCGCGTTGAAGATTTGGAGGCACTATTTATACAAGACGAAGTGCACCATCGTCATAGACCATAAGAGCTTGAAGTATTTCTTCAAGCAAAAGGATCTCAACATGAGGCATAGGAGATGGTTAGACCTCATCAAAGATTATGACTGTAAGATCCCTTATTATCCAGGTAAGGCCAACGTTGTGGCCGATGCCCTTAGCCCAAAGGAGAGGCCCGAGCTAATCCAGTTAGTAATGACCTCGGACGTGATGACACAAGTCAAATAATTTTAAGATGAGGCATTGAATGAAGATTGCCTTAATTCTGAAAGGATGAGAGGTCTAGTCATGGAGTTAGGAGAAAACACTCACGGAGTAAGAACCTGCTTCAGACGGATATGGATTCCTCGGTATGGAGATCTAAGGGGACGAATTATGGATGAAGCTCACAAGACTCGGTACTCGATTCATCCTGATGCCACAAAGATGTACTAGGACATGAAGAAAGATTATTGGTGGTTGGGTATGAAGCGTGACATGGTGGAGTATGTGAGTAAGTGCCTTACTTGCTTGCAAGTTAAGGCAGAACATCAGAAACCATACGGGAAGATCCAACCGTTAGATATACCCGAGTGGAAGTGGGAGCACATCACCGTATTACAGTTACCTTGCACGGCGAGGGGTAACGATACCATATGGGTAATAGTTGATCGTCTGACCAAGAGTGCCCATTTCCTACCAATCTGCGAGACGTATTCATCCAAGAGATTGTCGGATCTGTTCATTAAGGAGATTGTAGCTCGTTATGGAGTGTCGGTGTCTATCGTGTCGGATCATGACACCCGGTTCACATCAAAGTTTTGGAAGAGATTCCATGATGCGATGGGGACGAGGCGACACATTAGCATGGCTTACCATCCTCAAACAGATGGCCAGTCTGAGAGGACGATCCAGACGCTCGAGGATATGCTTCGAGCATGCGTGATCGATTTTGGAGGAAGTTAGGATTACCACTTACCATTAGCATAATTTTCATACAATAACTGTTATCATGCCAGCATTGGCATGCCACCTTACGAGATGCTATACGGTAGAAGGTGTAGGACATCCGTATGCTGCGGTGATATTGGACAGAAAGAGTTAGAAGGCCTTGAGGTGATCGAGGCTACAACTAAAAAGTTGGAGAAGATTACAGCCTTCATGAAGGCGGCGAAAGATAGACAGAAGTTCTACATCCAAAAGAGGTGTAGACGATCGAATTCAAGTTAGGAGACCGGTTCCAAAAGAGGGACAAGCTAAGCCCGAGGTATATAGGGCCTTTTTGAATCATCGCACGAGTAGGAGAGGTGGCCTATCGATTAGAATTGCCTGATGAGTTAAGTGGAATTCATCCAACATTCCATGTATCTCATCTAAGAAAGTGCATAGCTGACGAAGATATGATTGTACCACTGGATGATATTGAAGTGGATGAACGGCTCAATTACATAGAGCAACCAGTGGCAATCATCGATCGAAAGGAAAAGAGGTTGAGGAATAAAGTGGTTCCACTGCTACATGTTATAAGGTTATCTATAAGGCTGATGCAACCTAAACACCCAAAGTCTCTCCTGCATTCATGCACAAGTGTATTGAAGTGGGTTGATTTGAAAGTTTCATACTGCCTTCGAAATTATTCTAAGTGTGAAATCTTCTGAAGCCAAGACCAATATCTTCCGAAGCCAAAAGATGAAGTCTTCCGAAGCTTCAAGGACAAAGTCTTCTGAAGCGAACTACTGAAGACAGATTTCTTCTAAAGACTTTTATATTACATGCTTTATCTGGTGTACTTTTTACCTAAAGCTAAACCACTTTTCGCTGCCACTCTGATAAGTCATCAACTTTACATGTGTTGGTAAAAAGGTCCATGCTTTTGGTAAACTGTACATTGAGGTCTTGAGTCTATAACTTTCCACTTTATGTACTTTATCCTTTTTGTAATATATTAGGATGTGAGCTATGGCATGTCCTGTTGACTAGTCAAAAGGCAATCTTCCCTTTGACTCTACATTGATTTTGTTCTTTAGATCATGTATCCAGCTGGCCTTCAAAGTATGGCTGGCTGTAGGTTGTAGTATAAGTATTTCTGGTCTTTATAACTTAAAAAGAAGAACTTTGTAAACCATTTGTAAGGAACTAGAGATAAATATACATCAACCTTGAAAACCAACTGCTTGTGTGTTGTTCTTGTTTCTATCTCATTTACACTTATGTTTCTTAGTTCTCAAAACTGAGTTTCCCAGTTCCCCATTTGAATTGTTAAGTATTGTTGCATACTCTCCTCATTGTGTTGTTGTGTTGTAAAGTGCATAACCCTTCCCCTGGTCCAATAATTGGTATCAGAGCATCTCAGGCTCTTGATATAAGATCTCACCATCTTAAGATCCCTCACACATACAAATATACTTAACGCTTCAAATGGAAGCTATCTCTAAAGCTGATATGGAAACTGTAACCATGACAAAGTCCCCACTGATCACTCTTGATGACTTTGATGCTTGGTGCCAAAGAATGGAAGGTTTCATCAAGTTTCAAGACTCAAGAATGTGGGATCTGTTGTCTCTGGACCTTACATACCAAGCACTCCTTCAGCTGCTACTAGAGGTGGTATGATCTCCATGGATGTGGCTGACTACTCAGAAGAAGATAGAAAGAGAGTAGAAATTGATCAAAAAGCCATGACAACTATTCAGACTGCTCTTCCAAACACTGTATACAGAGGTTTCAAGAAATACAAAACAGCTAAGCAGCTGTGGGATGCATTGAAACTAATATATGAGGGTTCCACTGAAGCCAAGGAGAACAAGAAGGATCTCCTGAAGCAGCAGTTTGAAAATTTCACCTTCAAAACAAGTGAGACCATGACTCCATAATATTTCAGTTATGTTGAGATCATGGATACCTTAGTAGATGTTGGAGTAACTCTTGAGTAGGGACATTGTAAGGAAGTTTATGTCCTCTCTTCCTAGGCAATGGATGTAGGATTCTATGTGCCCAAGACACTTAGAATATTGATGTGGTTAGTACGTTATGATCCAAGTCGGGTTATACCCAATAACAAGCTTAGCAAACACCAATTAATATTTAATTGATGATATGATCATGCAATTAAATATTTACACCAATTTAGAAAATGGGTTTTCTAAATAAGTTGCATATGAGATGGAACAATTTATTAGGATATTTTGTTCAATAATATTATTTGAAGTGTTATTTAAATTAGTTGTATAACACCAAATAATAATGAGAGTATACTACTTATACAATTAAATGGTTAATTGCATAAACTAGTTACAAGGCTAGATAATATATGTGTGTGTTAAAACATAATATTTATAAGAAACCCACTTATTTTCCATACAATCTATGTGTGTGTCTTATATTTTTCATACAATATAAGACAATATAGGTTATACAAGACTAGAAAACCACTTATTTCAGCCATAAGTGGCCGTCCCACATATGCATGTGATATGGTGCTTTATTCTCTTGATAAGAGCACACATATGCATGCTTTCTAGTCCCACTAGCTTAGCCTTGATAAGAACACACACATGCATTTTTTCTAGTACCACTAACTAGCATTAGATGCTCTTCTTCTCAACATAAAACATATGCAAAACACAACAAGAACACTCTCTCATTCTCTCTCAAAGTTTCGAACAGCAGCTGGGAAGAAAAGAGGGTTTTCAAGTTGATCTTGGTGTAATTTCTTCCTAACAAGAAGGTGTCTTGCAAAGGGCTTGGGGTATACAAGCTTGAGGACCTCTATACTTGAAGTATTGGCCGATTCAAGCATCCAAAATCTTATTTCTTTGGTCGTTTTTGCTGCTGAATAAGGTAGATATCACAGCTCACTGAAGCTGTGATTTTATGTAGTTTTACATATGTTCATAGCTTGCTTATTCACATAAATGATCCTTTGTTATATGGGTTTGTTTTTCACATATATATATCACCTAAACAACATGATTTTTTAGCTTTATAATCATGTTTTAAAGTTTTTATTCCGCTGCGTTTTCAGAAAGTTTAAGAGGTTAAACTATGATTTTATGTTCTAACAAACCCTACAATGGCATCTAGAGCCGGTTATGTGGATAGCATGCTTGTTAGTATCCCTTAAAATTTGTTTTATGGGATATTATAATACTTTTAAGCGCTGAAATATTGTTGTATGTTGAATCCCCAAGCTTTCAAAGTCATATTACACATGCTTGTGATTAAACCTTGAAAGATATATATAATAATATGTACATTGTTTGGACAATGTTTAAAACCTGAAATTTCAGTTTATATTGGCTGAAATTTCGTGGTTTTAGTGGGGTTTCTTTAATATATTTGGATGATATGATCATTGGTTATTAGTGTGCATAACCTAGCCTTTGGCCTTATGTTATTTGGATGATTGGAATGGTTGTTTTAATTCATTCAATTGGGTTGTATTATTTATGTTTATTATTTGGGTTGTAATTATTTATTCATTTGGTTATGTAATAAATAGATTAGGTGCATTTATTTTATTAGAAAAATATATTAGGATATAATTTTTGTAAAAGGAAGATGCACAAGATCAAGACGCAAAGATGGACATCAAAGGCATGGACCTTGAAGTATTTGGATATGGATTCAAGTGGGAGTCCATGGACACATATAATGTGTCATTACAAACCCTTAACAGAGACCTAATGACAACACTTGTGATGGCAAACAAGTGTTGTCAACTTAGTGGCTATGGTTATGCACTCATGTTTATATATTTATGCTTGTTTGAATGTTTGTTGTTTGATTGTTTGGTTGATATTTGGACATATATTACAAACTCATTAACAAACTTAATAAGCTGAAAATTGATGGTTCTTAATCATTAAAAGTTAATAAAAGGTTATTAAAAAGATTAATGATTTTATAATAAAATGGGTTTTATTAAAAGAACCATAGGGTATCTTGTATTTGAAAGCATGCAAATACAAGTACATAGAGTTTTCTAAACTAGAATTATGAAACCTCTAAATATTCAAATCCCTTTTAAAATAAGTCAAACACCATCCTCTTATACAACACTCAAATCATTTGAGAACTTGATGTGGGATAAAGGTCACCTAACCACATTAGAGGGAACTTATGAGTTTGAGGTGGGTTTGCCATATTTATGGGATAAAGGTCACCTAACCACTAATATTAGCAAATCCACACGTGTCTAAGTAGGACGACTTAATTTGAAAATCATGCATTAGGATCACCGAAGCATGACGTACAAAGGGTGCTGATGGGATAAACATGCCAAACAAACATAAGATGTTTAACCGATCCCATACACTAGAAATTATAATAGGTTACAATTGTCAAACGTTGACTACCTTGTTAATTTAAATAAAGGGATAAAGGTCACCTAACCTATATTTAAATGTAACGTTGGATTCTAAATTTGACTATTAATTGTCTATGAGACAAAAAGGGGTATTAATAATCAAAATACATTGATATTAAAAGTATTAAAATTGAACTTTGTATAATTATAGATGGCTAACAACAACAACGCAAACCCGACCGTCCATAACCTATCACTAAGAACAATCCTTGAAAAGGAACGTCTAAACCATGGGAACTTCATGGATTGGTACCGAAACTTGAGAATCGTTCTCAAGCAAGAAAGGAAGTCCTATGTGTTAGACGATCCCATTCCCGATCAACCCGATGAAAGTGACGTTGAGGCCTTTGACGAGTGGGTCAAGTACACCGAGGACTCTGTGCAAGTCGCATGTCTCATGCTAGCAAGTATGATTCCCGATTTGCAAAAGGACTTTGAGAACCAAAATGCCTATGACATGATCACCCAGTTAAAGGAAATGTTCCAACAACAATCAAGGGTGGAGCGCTTCGAAACGGTTCGAGCACTCCATGCATGTCGGATGGACGAGACCCAATCGGTGTCATCTTATGTTCTTAAGATGAAGAGCCACATTGATCGCCTCGAAAGGATTAACTATCGTGTGTCCAATGAGTTGGCAACGGATTTGATCCTCAACTCTCTATCCAAGAAGTTTGATAGCTTTGTTATGAACTATAACATGAATGGATGGGACAAGAGCATTGGTGAGCTTCACTCAATGCTCAAAACGGCTGAGGCGGGCATGGGTAGAAAGGTTCTACCGGCCCTTACGATCAATGAAGGAGGTAGTAGGAAGAGGCATCTCCCCGACCCTAGGGCAAGTGTTGCAAGATGGAAGGGGCACGTCAAAGGGAAGGGTAAGGGTAAAGCAAAAATGGAACCGCCCAAACCGAAAGAGAAGAAGCAAAAGGTTGCTCATGATGACCCATGTTGTGAGTGTGGTGAGGTAGGCCATTGGAAACGCAATTGTCCGGTCTATCTCAAAGCATTGAGATCAAAGAGGGATGCGGGGCAAACCTCAGGTACAATCTTTATGATACATGTTGAGCTAAATGTTATTTCTTCTAACACATGGGTATTAGACACCGGATGTGAAACTCATATTTGCAATTTGTTGCAGGGCTTCAAAAGAAGTGAGCATTATGCAAAAGGGGAAATTAGTCTCTTCAAGGGGAATGGTGCAAAGGTTCACGTGGAAGGCCAAGGAGACTACATTTTGAAGCTTCCAAGTGATTTGGAAGTTATTTTAAAGAATATTTTGTATGCTCCTAGTTTGACTAGGAACATTATTTCTGTTTCCCGTTTAAGACAATGTGATTATGATTTCAAGTTTGTTGACAATGTATTCACGTTTCTTTCAATCATATGTTTTATTTTAAAGCCATACCTTGTAATGGTATTTATGAATTGATTCATGAAAACACAACATATGATAGCTCAATGTACCAAGCAACCACCAAAAGGCTCAAATTAGATTTGAGTGATTCCTATCTTTGGCATTGTCGCCTTGGTCACATAAACAAGAATCGTATGCAAAAACTCCAAAAGAATGGTCTTTTGAAAACTAATGAAAATGATTCATTTGATGCATGCGAGTCTTGTTTACAAGGTAAAATGGCAAAGGCCCCTTTTAGTGGGACTAATGAAAGGGAAAAGGATTTATTTGGAATCATACATTCGGATGTATGTGGACCTTTTAAACCAATAACTAGGAATGATGAAAGATACTTCATTACCTTTACCGATGACTATAGTCGTTATGGGTATGTGTACTTGTTAAGACACAAACATGAATCTTTTGAAATGTTCAAAATCTTCAAGAATAAAGTAGAAAATCAACTCAACAAAACGGTCAAGATTCTTCGTACAGATAGAGGAGGTGAATACCTAAGTAGTGAATTTCAAGAGTATCTTAGAAGTTGTAGGATTGTCTCACAACTTACTCCACCTGGAACACCACAACATAATGGTGTGTGTGAGAGGAGGAATCGGACTCTATTGGATATGGTTCGATCTATGATGGCTAGAAGTACACTACCTCTATCATTTTAGGGTTTCGCGTTGCTTTCCGCGGCCTGTATTTTAAATATGGCCCCAACCAAGAAAGTGGAAAGGACACCTTTCAAAGTATGGCATGGAAGGGTTCCGTCATTATCATATTTAAAAGTTTGGGGGTGTGATGCTTATCCTAAGCAATACACTCAAAACAAACTGGAAGCCCGATCCACAAAGTGTATCTTCATTGGATATCCTAGAGATTGTATTGGATATTATTTCTATGATCCGACAGAACATAAAGTGTTTATTGCTCGAAAGGCAGAGTTCTTGGAAACTAAGTTTCTTTCGGAAGAAACTAGTAGAAGAGCAGTGGAACTTGAAGAGGTTCAAGTTTCACAAGATGATACACAATTGGTTGATACTAGCAATCAACATGAGGATGTTGAGAATGATCATGTGGATGATCAAGATATACAAAACGTTCGCAAATCTGGTAGAATTAGTGTTCCTCCTGAGAGATATGGATTTTTCATGGATGGATGCTATGTGGTAGATTTGGATGAACCAACCACATACCATGAGGCAATGTGAAAACCTGATTTTGACAAATGGCAAGAAGCCATGAATGTTGAGATGCAATCCATGTATGATAACCAAGTTTGGGAATTGGTTACACCACCTCTTAAGTCCAAGATAGTTGGAAGTAAGTGGGTTTTCAAGAAGAAAACCGATATGCATGGAAACTTGGATACTTATAAAGCTAGACTTGTAGCGAAAGGCTTCACTCAAACTCAAGGGGTTGATTGTGATGAAACTTTCTCGCCTGTGGCAATGCTAAAGTCTATCAGGGTATTGTTTGCCATAGCAGCATATTATGACTATGAGATTTGGCAAATGGATGTCAAAACCGCTTTCCTTAATGGATATCTTGAGGAAGATGTCCATATGAAACAAGTTGAAGGTTTTGTCGATCCAAAACATCCTAACAAGGTATGCAAGTTAAAGAAATCAATCTATGGATTGAAACAAGCGTCAAGAAGTTGGAATCACCGTTTTGATGATGAAGTAAAGAAATTTGGCTTCATCAAAAACGCTGATGAAGCTTGTGTATATAAGAAAGCTAGTGGGAGCATTATTACTTTCCTTGTATTATATGTCGATGACATTCTACTAATTGGAAACGACATTCCAACCTCGGAAGGTGTAAAAACCTGGCTTGGAAGCTGTTTTTCCATTAAGGATCTTGGTGAGGCCACCTATATTTTGGGAATAAAGATCTATAGGGATAGATCAAGGAGGTTAATAGGTTTAAACCAAAGTACATACATTGAAAAGATCTTGAAAAGGTTCAAGATGGAGAATTCTAAGAAAGGTTTGGTACCTATTCAAAAGGGGACTATATTGAGCTCATCTCAATGCCCTAGTTCAAAGGTTGAACAAGAAAGAATGAATAGAGTCCCATATGCATCTGCTATAGGATCCATCATGTATGCAATGATATGTACTAGGCCAGACGTGTCATGTGCTCTAAACATGACAAGTAGATATCAACAGAATCCTGGTAATAGTCATTGGATGGCTGTTAAGAGTATTTTGAAATACCTTAGAAACACTAAGGATATGTTCTTAATATATGGATCTGGTGAGGAGGAGCTCGTTGTAAAGGGTTACACGGATGCGAGTTTCCAAACTGATCGAGATGATTCTCGATCACAGTCGGGATATGTCTTCATTATGAATGGAGGAGCAGTCTCTTGGAAGAGCTCAAAGCAAGATGTAGTGGCACTATCTACAAGAGAATCAGAATACATCACCGCTTCATTGGCAGCTCAAGAAGCTACGTGGCTTAGGAAGTTCATTGCTGATCTAGGGGTTGTTGCTACCATTCAAGACCCCCTAGAGATCTTTTGTGACAACGAAGGTGCGATTGCTCAAATCAAGGAACCTTGTGCTCATCAAAAGACTCGGCACACTGAACGGAGATTCAACTACATAAGGGATGAAGTTGAAAAGGGGAAGATATGTATTCACAAAGTTCATACCGATCAAAACATTGCAGATCCATTCACTAAGCTCCTAGATAGGTCAAAGCATGAAAGTCATACTTGTGCCTTAGGACTTCGATATTCTAGTGATTGGACTTGATCAAATTTTGTATTTGGATATGTGGAACTCTTTATTATTTGAGTAAAATTATTTGGTTATAATGTTTCAATTAATGTTCCAATTTAGCATGTTTAATCCATGAGTAAATTGTTTACTCTAAATGTTCGTAGTCGTTCATACTTGTGGGAACAAGTGTGAGGGTAAGATTATTATGAACTTGGATTGGTTGATATTCATAAGGATGGATATAGAGCAATGGGTTTTTACCGAGGTTCATAGATATTTGTGGGATACAAATATTGGAATAACCTGCATCTCAAATTTTACTACATGGAATCTTATTGATTGATCATAAGTAAATTTGAGTAAAGGCGAATATCATTTGGTATCCTCCGACCTGAGATGCATATTCGGTTTTGATATTCACCAAGTATTATACCTTGAGCTAATTCTTCACTGTCCTGAAATAGTGGACAGTACATAAGGGTATGTTCAGGTATCACACGAGGTGTTTGTGAGAAACGTATGTAGTCAAGATGGAATTTGTTCCTCTTATTCGTTGAGAGTTAGATGTCTAAGGCCTGATAAGTTATATCAACAAGAAATGATCATTCTGTGTTCTTGGATTTAACATGACATAAGTAATAAAAGGATAGATGATTGATTCACCTAAATCATTTCAAGTAGGGTACTTGAATGAGATGATGTTATTGCATGGCTATAAGTCATGCGTATTAAGGGTAGTAAACCGTTGTTAGGCGGTATTTACTGCTTGCATCAATCTTCTATGAATCTTGGGCAAGTGGGAGATTGTAGGATTCTATGTGCCCAAGACACTTAGAATATTGATGTGGTTAGTATGTTATGATCCAAGTCGGGTTATACCCAATAACAAGCTTAGCAAACACCAATTAATATTTAATTGATGATATGATCATGCAATTAAATATTTACACCAATTTAGAAAATGGGTTTTCTAAATAAGTTGCATATGAGATGGAACAATTTATTAGGATATTTTGTTCAATAATATTATTTGAAGTGTTATTTAAATTAGTTGTATAACACCAAATAATAATGAGAGTATACTACTTATACAATTATATGGTTAATTGCATAAATTAGTTACAAGGCTAGATAATATATGTGTGTGTTAAAACATAATGTTTATAAGAAACCCACTTATTTTCCATAAAATATATGTGTGTGTCTTATATTTTTCATACAATATAAGACAATATAGGTTATACAAGACTAGAAAACCACTTATTTCAGCCATAAGTGGCCGTCCCACATATGCATGTGATATGGTGCTTTATTCTCTTGATAAGAGCACACACATGCATGCTTTCTAGTCCCACTAGCTTAGCCTTGATAAGAACACACACATGCATTTTGTCTAGCACCACTAACTAGCATTAGATGCTCTTCTTCTCAACATAAAACATATGCAAAATACAACAAGAACACTCTCTCATTCTCTCTCAAAGTTTCGAACATCAGCTGGGAAAAAAAGAGGTTTTCAAGTTGATCTTGGTGTAATTTCTTGCTAACAAGAAGGTGTCTTGCAAAGGGTTTGGGGTATACAAGCTTGAGGACCTCTATACTTGAAGTCTTGGCCGATTCAAGCATCCAAAATCTTCTTTCTTTGGTCGTTTTTGCTGCTGAATAAGGTAGATATCATAGCTCACTGAAGCTGTGATTTTATGTAGTTTTACATATGTTCATAGCTTGCTTATTCATATAAATGATCCTTTGTTATATGGGTTTGTTTTTCACATATATATCACCTAAATAACATGATTTTTCAGCTTTATAATCATGTTTTAAAGTTGTTATTCCGCTGCATTTTTAGAAAGTTTAAGAGGTTAAACTATGATTTTATGTTCTAATAAACCCTACAATGGACACATTATTGTGTTGTAATCAAGAGAACTGAGAACCTGAAGACTCTCACTCTGACAGAGTTGTATGGCATTCTCAGTGGATACCAGATGGAGATGAACATGCAAGGTTCATCTGATAACTCCAGCAATCAAATGGGTTCAGCCCTTCATATGAGTGAAAGGGATAGCATAGATACTCAACATCATCTCATATGCTACCCTGACATCTCACAAAAGGGTCTTTTCATTACCTTCCTGGAGGCACCAAGGGAGAACTATACTCAAGGAAGCCCATTCCAAGAGACAAGTTCTTCTCATGCCTTTTTGTCTTCTGATGAAAGTTGTGGTAGCTTCCTATTCACCCTTGAAGACTGGACTGTATCCATCCAGATGACATGGAGTACATGGAGATAGTCCAGCAAATGACTCTTCTCACTCAGAGAGCCAAGAGGTTCTATAAGAGGATAGGAAGGAAGCTTCCCAGCAATACAGCTAGTGGAAAATTTGGGCTGGATAAAAGCAAAGTTAAGTGCTATAACTGTAACTTGATGGGTCACTTTTCTAGGGAGTGCAAGGCACCAAGAATAAATGGTCGCAAAGCACAATCCAGACCAAACTACACTAATAAAGCTACCTAGAATAAGTAGCCAAAGCAGCAAGCTGCAGTTGCTGTTGAAAAAGGAGGCTTTGACTGGAGCTTTCAGGTGGAAAATACATCTCCAAACCAAGCATTAATGGTTGATCATGATGAAACCAAGGTATTGGAACATCTTTGTACTCCTAAATGTATTGCTAAAGTCAACAGATATAGGTCCTATAACCTAGAGATGAGATCTGATCTTGAGTCCTTAAACATCTTGAAATCTGATTTTAGAAAGACTAAAATGATTATAAGTTAAGGATAGAGTACTTAGAGAAAACCATTTCAGTTCTAAAACATGAGCATACAATAGGACTCAAATCAAGGATATCATCACTAAGTTAACTGAATGCCAGGCTGAGCTTGTGATCAGCGAAGCTAGGGTAGAGAAATATGTTCCTGAAGAAGAGACCTTCTTGAACATCATATCCTTATCCTTGCATGCAAAAGTTTGTTATCAAAATAAGCAGGGACTAGGATCTAGTGAGATAGCCCCTCCATACACAATCTTGTTTGTAAGATCACCTAGGTGTGGAACTTATGAAGATGAGCTTCCTCATATAGACCCCTTGAGTGAAGAGGATGAAGAAGTGGTATTGAAGAATTCCTCTAAGAAGAGTGAAGAGGAGGATTCTAAGAAGGGTCACTATCCTTATGAGGAGAGCAGGAAGCCTGGGATGACCAAGTCTATGAGAAAGAACTTGATCTAAAAAAGCAAGAGAAAGGCCAGGAGGGCTCAAGAGATCAAGGGACTATCTCAGCATATGTAAAGATGAAGGTGGAGAAGGGAAGTGATCAAAGTTAGCCTTGTTCTCAGAAGAAAACTCTTGGGAAGAAAAAGATGAAATGTGTTATGTATGAGAGTACTTCTCATCTTGCTAAGGATTGTCCATATAATCCAAAGAGTACTCTCCATGAAACAAAGAAAGAGATTCCTAAGAGATCTAAGATGAATTCAGCTTCAGAAGGAAAATATGTTTCTTTCGGAAGCTATAAAGGAAAGAACAAGGCAAGTGGAAAATTGCCTTTGGAAGAAAATTTGGTCTCGAAAGAAAGGAATACTTCCAAAGCACTGAAGTCTGCTGCAGTGTTAGTAGGATCTTCCGAAGGTCCGGTCATCAAAACTTTCAAAGTCTCAAAAGCTTCCAAAGTATTGAAGGTCAAGTCCAAACTTTCAAAGGTGGTGTGGAAGTCAAGGAAAGACAAGGTGACTGAAAATTCTCCATCAACAACAGCAAAAGAACCTCAAAGCACAACTATACGATCTATTACTATTTCATTACCTTCTAGTTCCTTTGATGAGCCCAAGACAAATAAGGCTTGGGTTTCCAAATGTAACTAATCATTTTCTTTATGCAGGAATGACTTAAGACAAACAAAAAT
Source organism: Flaveria linearis (assembly GCA_024085815.1). Lineage (NCBI taxonomy): Eukaryota > Viridiplantae > Streptophyta > Magnoliopsida > Asterales > Asteraceae > Flaveria > Flaveria linearis. The sequence goes on along the minus strand of CM044001.1, from coordinate 36,445,494 downwards.
GTCTGGATCATTAATAGTGGCTGTTCCAGGTACATGACAGGCAATAGGTCACTACTTCAAAACTTTGAAAGTATTGATGGAGGACTAGTTTCTTTTGGAGGAGATGAAGGAGGTTACATTTCCAGAAGGGGCAAGGTCACATATGGTAAGCTTAGCATTGAGAAGGTAAACTTTGTCAAAGAGCTTGGGTATAATCTTCTAAGTGTATCTCAATTTTGTGATCATAGTCATAACATGCTCTTTACTGAGAATGAGTGCATTGTTCTCAAGCTCGGGGTGATTATTCCTCATGAGCATATCTTGCTTAGGGCCCCCAGGAGAGGGAACATGTACAAGATAGACTTGCAAGAAACATCTCCCTCAGGAGAAGTTTCATGCTTTCTATCTAAAGCCAATAGTGATGAGTCTTTTCTTTGGCATAAAAGAATGTGCCATGTAAACTTTAAAAACACGAATAAGCTGATTAAGAATGATTTGGTAACTGGAATGCCAAAGAAAGTGTTTACAAGTGATGACCATTGTGTTGCGTACATGAAAGGGAAGCAACATAAGGTATCTCATAAGCCTAAGGAAAGAAACTCCATCAATACACCCCTACACTTATTACACATGGATCTCTTTGGCCCCACTAGTGTAATGAGTTTTGGAAGGACCTCTTACTGTCTGGGGATCACAGATGACTTTACAAGATTCACTTGGGTCTTCTTTCTTAGAACTAAGGATGAGACCCCTGAGATTCTAAAGAATTTCATCTTAAGGATTGAGAATCAATGTGATCATAAGGTTAAAAGCATAAGATATGATCAAGGAACTAAATTTAAGAACCAGATCCTTGATACATTTTGTGATGAAAATGGTATTACAAGACAATACAGTGCTCCCAGGACGCCTCAGCAAAATGGTGTTGCTGAGAGGAGAAACAGGACACTAATTGAAGCTGCAAGAACCATGTTGTCAGACTCTAAGCTGCCCATCACCTTCTGGGTAGAGGCAGTTAACAACGCCTGCTATATGCAAAAAAAGTTTTAGTGGTTAAGACTTATAGTGAGACTCCTTATGAACTTTGGCACAAGAGAAAACCTTTCATTGGTTTTCTCAGGTCATTTGGATGTCCATGCAGCATCTTGAATACCAAAGATCAAATTGCCAAGTTTACTGAGAATTCAGATGATGGACACTTTATTGGATACTCTTCTCAAGCTAAAGCTTATAGAGTATACAATCTCAGAACTAGAGTAGTTAAGGGGTCAGCCAATGTGACTTTCAATGAGCAAACTCCCAGTGTGAAAGGTTCTGGTCCTGATTGGCTATTTGATCTTGATTTAGTTACCAACTGTTTTAACAAATCTTATGAGAATGTTTCAGGATCTACAGACATTTTACCTTTAGGTGATCCTGACCTAAGATTTGAGCTAAGAAGACCTTCAAATTATACATCTTCAGCTCCAGTTGTAACTACTTCAGCAAATGAAGTTTCTATCAGCAAAACAATTTCAAATTCAGCTGATACATCTGAGATGCCTTCATGTTCCAGCTCAGAGGCTCAACTAACAAACAAAGAAACTTCAAATGCAGAATAAAGTGATGGTGGTGGTGACAGTGATCAAGAATTTCTTGGTGCTGATAACCACTCCATAGATGAACATATCAAGGATGTCACACACTCATTGGATCAAGTTTCTCTTGATAAGTGTATTGATATGGTGGAAGAAGCATCTATGCCAGATCAAAATTTATCTAATTTGGATCTCTCTCAACAACTTGCTGTGATCCCTCAGCTAAGGATCCACAGGTCTCATCCTACCACAAACATCATTGGAGATGTTGACACTAGGGTAAGAACAAGAGGACAAACCCATGAAGTAAATGTTTGTCTTCACTCTTGTTTCTTATCCCAGATAGAGCCTAAGAAAGTTGATAAGGCTCTGATGGATGGAAGTTAGATTGAAGCCATGCAAGAGGAGTTGCTTTAATTCAAAAGATAAAAGGTTTGGAACATATGTCCTCTTCCTCATGGGAAGACAACTATAGGAACCAAATAGGTATTTAGGAATAAGAAAGATGATAGAGGCATTGTCATCAACAACAAAGCTAGACTAGTTGTTCAAGGATACAAACAAGAAGAAGGAATTGACTACACTGATATTTTTGCTCTTGTAGCAAGACTAGAAGTTGTTAGGATATTCTTAGCATTTGCTGCATCCAAGAACTTCAAGGTCTATCAACTTGATGTCAAGTGTGCTTTTCTGTATGGGGTGATTGATGAAGAGGTGTTTGTCAAACAACCACCTAGTTTTACAGATCCTAATCATCCTGATTATATCTGCAAGCTAGATAAGGCTCTTTATGGGCTACACTAACCACCAAGAAAGTGTTATGAGACGCTATCTCAGTATCTCTGCAAGCATGGATACAGAAGGGGTACTATAGATGGAACTCTCTTCGTCAAAGAACAAGGAAATGACTTACTACTAGTACAAGTGTATGTAGATGACATCATCTTTGGTTCAACTAATCCAAGGCTCTGCAAAGACTTTGAGAAGCTGATGAAAGATAGATTTGAAATGAGTGCCATGGGGGAACTCAATTTCCTTCTGGGAATTCAATTGAAGCAAGTTGAAGATGGAATCTTCATAAGTCAGCCAAAGTATGTTCAAGACATACTTAAAAGATTCAACATGACTGATTGTAAGATTGCTAAAACACCCATAGCAAGAAACCACTCCCTTGGGCCTGATGTTGAGGGGGAGTGTGTGGATGAACACCTTTATAGGGCTATGATTGGGTCTCTTGTGTATCTTACAGCTAGCAGGCCTTATATCATGTGTGCCACATGTATTTATGCAAGGTATCAAGCCAACCCCATGATGTCTCACCTTATCACTGTCAAGAGAATTCTAAGATACCTCAAAGGTGCCTCAACACTTGGTCTTTGGTATCCCAAGAATTCTTACTTCAATCTGTATGCATATACAGATAGTGATTATGGTGGTTGTAATATGACTACAAAGTCTACATCTGGGGGATGTCAGTTCCTTGGTGGAAGGATTGTCTCATGGCAATGCAAGAAACAATCCAGTGTCTCTGCATCGACTGCTGAAGCTGAATACATTGCTGCTGCAAGCTGCTGTGCTCAAGTGCTTTAAATTCAGAATCAGATGCTTGACTATGGTTTAAACTTCATAGAGACTCCCATTCACATAGACAACAATAGTGCTATCTCTGTCATAGAGAATCCTATGCAGCATTCAAGGACAAAACACATAAATATCAGGTATCATTTAATTAGAGATAACTTTGAAAAGTGTTAGTTAAATTAGTTAAAGTTAACACAAATGAACAATATGCTGATCTGTTTACTAAAGCCTTTGATGAATCCTATGCAGCATTCAAGGACTCCCATTCACATAGACAACAACAGTGCTATCTCTATCACAGAGAATCCTGTGCAGCATTCAAGGACAAAACACATAAAAACCAGGTTTCATTTAATTAGAGATAACTTTAAAAAGTGATTAGTTAAATTAGTTAAAGTTAACACAAATGAACAATATGCTGATCTGTTTACTAAAGCCTTTGATGAACAAAGATTTAAGTATCTTATATAAGCTATTGGGATGATTAACTTTGAGTAGCTTTTTCTTAAAACTAATTCATTTTATTTCTTAAAATCTGTGTGTCCTAAGTTGTCTAGTTCATCACCTTCATAAGCTCATGTTTTCTATGGATAAAAACTTTTTAGAGTTTTTCTTAGATTTTTGACAAATCTTGATCCTTCGGAAGATACAATTTTATCTTCGGAAGAAAATATACCTTCAACACAAATAATTGTCTAAGTAAAATTTGCCTTCGGAAGAAATTTCTAAAATATCTTTCCGAAGCCTAAAACTATCTTAGGCACTTATATGTTTGCAAGGACCATTTTTCTTCCGAAGGAAATTAACTCTCGGAAGCTTTGTTTTGTTGAATAAAGCATCCGAGTCTAAAATTCTCTTCCGAAGAAAATTTGTCAAAACTCTTTGAGAAATTCTTCCGAAGTCATTTTGGCTTCGGAAGCTTTTTCATTAAAACTTCCGATGACAATTTACCTTCGGAAGATTTTTGATTTTCAAGAAAACCAGTTTTTGAGCAAAAAACAAACTACTTTTTCAGATGTGGGACCGCTTTCCGGATTTCAAAGTTTATCCTCTTCCATTAACTTTGTCTCAAATCCTTTTCGCAAATAAACCCTGTCGGTTCCCCCTTCTTTTTGTCATCTTCATCTTCTCTCCAAACCTAAAATTTAGATTTCTGTCTGAAACCGCCTTCGTTCATTCTTCCTTCAACTTTAAGCTTACTCAAAATGGCCAACCTTGACAGATAAAATGACCCAAATTTTTCTATGCAGTTACACAGGCAACATAATCAGGTTGTACTGTTAAACTCTAAGAAAGATCCACATTTCTCAGAGGTGTGTCAATTCTTGGCTTTGTCTAACTACTTCACCTCCCTTACCATTGATCCTCCTCTCTATGAGGATCATTTGCTTGACTTTAAAAGACCTGCCAAGAGGTCATTATGGATGGGGAGAAGGCACTGTCTGACACAGTGCAGGGGAGAACGGTCTTCATCACTCCGGCAGTCATCAACACTCATCTTCAGCTAGGTGATGAAGAAGGTAAGGTGTTCTTCCTAAAGAAAGTTGTAAATCATTCCTTCAAGCAGATGGGCTATGAGGGGATTTCTCTGTAAAGACCTTCAGGAAAGGTAAGGTCTCACCTAAGTGGAAGTATCTACTTCGTATTGTTATCCACAGCTTGTCCAACAAGCATGGAGGGTGGGACCAGATTCCTGAAGATCTCTCCTTCATAGTACATGGAATGGTTCAGAGAGTCAAATTCAGGTACTCTTAATTTGTTTATACAAATTTGATTGCAAACATAGACTCCTTAGTGTATTACATGTTTCCTAGATATGTTCAATACATTCTCAACTGTGAACTGGGCTCACAGTTGAGGGAAACAGGTAATATTCTTAAATTGGGACAGATGAAGCCCGGCATATTTAAAATTTTGAAGAAGCCAACTGTTGGCTTCTCAAGGGTAGAAACAGCCTTTGTCGTAAAAATTCTAGAGCTCAGTGCTCAAGGTGACAACCTAGCAACACAAGCTAGTGTTGAACCCACACCTTCTACATCCCAACCACTAAAACAACCACAAATCACCCTCACCTACCAAAGAAAATACAAACAACCCTTGCATAAGCTATTGAGTCTGTGCAGGCCCCTAAATATTTACCTATATAGGAGAAGGTGGACACTAGAGCTCCCACTTCCCCTGAGGAGCAAACCACTCCTATTACTTCAAAGATCAGTGTTGAGGTTCCCCATGCTCAGCCTAATGAGCTCACAAGCCCAATAGCCTCCAGCCTTCACTCTAAGTCTCAACACTCAAGTGAACAACCTTCAAGGGACACTTACCATCCCTAGCCTTTAGACTTAAACCAACCCATTCCCAACCTTGACTTCTATACTGATGAAGACTTAGGTGTCAGTGAGTACCATGAGTCTTCCTACTATACCTCTCCTCAATGAAAGATAAGTGCTCCTGAGTCACCTAGGTCTAGCCTATATTAATCCCCTATCACTGAGGTGGGTACTTCTGAACCTGTTCAGGATATCCATATGGAAGACGCTCGCACTTCAGCAAGTGATTACATCATTCAGACCTCAACCATGGCAACTCAACTCATTGACACTTCAACTGAAGCTGTCACTGGGCAGAGGAAATCCAGCAGCCAAGAACACTATGTTGGTAATGAGGAAGAGGACCTTGGTCCAATTCTCTCATCCCCCAGGGATTCTGATGAAGATGAGGGGAATCTGAGACTAAAGGTGCAAAAACTATCAAAAACATGCACCTATTTAGTCTCCAAGGTTAGTCACCTTGAATCTCAAGTGTCTACATTGCAACACAGGGTCAATGATCAGCAACTTAAGATATCTCATCTTAAGGAAAAACTAGCTGGGAACCCTTTAAGAGGAGCTCAACCAGGAACACAAGAACCTGTGGATGTAATTGACCTAACTCCTAGCTCACCTATGCAAGAGGGTCATGCTACCAAAAAAGGGGAGGAAGTCATTACAGTCAAAGAACCTGGGAGTTCCTCAGAGAGTATGGACACTGAGGACTCACCATCCTCACTTGCAATTGTGCATGCTCAGCAACTTTCTCAAGTTCATATTGATGTGGACAGTATAGACTCAGTCATTAGGAGTCTCTTTGAGAAAGGCATTCCAAGAGCTATATCATCCCCACTAACTTTAAGTCAAATTTTGGGTGGAGGTATGATACAGATAGAAGAACTCTTATTCTTTAAAGAGTTCAAGATAGGAACACTGCAGAGTTTTGCCTTATAAGAAGAGAGAGGCAATCAGGTAATACCATCGGTCAACTGGATGTTGTGGCAGATCCTGAGATTAGTTTCAATGAGGAAACCTTGACTGAAGGCCCAGTGGTAGAACCTGAGAGCCCTATCTCATCATAAACTGCTGTTGAGGTTCAAACCCTTGATGAGACACCTGCTGGTGAAGGTGCATCTCAACCTCTCTTTGGCCAGAGCTAGGAAGCTACACCAAGCAATGAAGGCCAAAGCTCTCTCCACCCTAAGTCACAAAAGTCTGTGAGTGATAAAGGGAAAAGAAAACTAACTTCTGAGGAGATTGAGGAGGAGAGAGAGAGAGAAAAAGAAAGCTAAGGGGAGAAAGTTCCTCTACTGGGTCTGCAAGACTCATAGAAACTGCTATTAGGGCAGCCCCAGACCAAATACTCAGGATGATGAGTTAAGGGTAGTCAGGATCAACTACTTGCAGACCAGGAACTATGATATAGATAATATCATTTCTCTCCCCTTAGATGAGTTAAATGAACTGGCTGACATGGAACTGTCAAAGGAGAGAAAAGAGGAAGAAGATGTAGAGCTACTTGTGAAAATCAATGAAGAAAGAAGACAGAAGAGACTCTACAAGCATATACCTACTCTCTCACCAGTTCAAGAAACTCATGAACAAGAGGATGTGGCACCACAAGAATCTCAGGTAGACAAAGAGAAGGATAGGATCAATATGATCAACTACCTGAGTGCCACAGGCCTCTATCCAGCTGATACATTTCTTCCCTTACCCTTTGACTACATTGAGTTTGAGTACCTCAAACAACTTGAACTTGATGTAGCCAAAGAAAGAAAGACAACCAAAAGAAAGCTAAGGGAAGATGCTATAAAATCAAGGGCCATCATCCATAAAAACTTGAAAAAATCTGCTAATAGGCAGAAGATGATGAGCTTCTTGAAGCTGTATGGATTTTCCGGAAGGAGACTTGGTCACATGTCTCTGTCCATCATGGATGAGCACATCAGGGTAATCAAGCAGAAGATTAAAAGAGGTGAACTTGTTGACTTACACTCCCCACCAAGTCAGGTCCCTCAAGAAATGGAGATTAAGGTTAAAGCACCTAAGACAACACAACCTGAACCTCCTACTGAACCTCAGCAAGCTTCCACTTCTGATTAACAGTAGGGATCTATCCCCTCTCAATCTGAACCTGTGAAAGAGGAAGACCCAACTGAGAAAGACAAAAAAGATCAATCAGGTGCTGCAGGCCAGTCTTCTCAGTTAAAAAAGTTCAAAAAGGAGAAAAAGGATGGCTTCCACGCCAAAGTCAAGGAAAAGGAAGAAAGAAGCATCCATATCCAAACCTCAGGACGAGTCAGAACATCCTGAGGATGAGCAACAAGAGGATGCTCCACCAACTCCAGTTCAAGCAGCTCTTCTGGCATCAGGAAAACCCATCTTATCTTGGACATACACCACAAATCCAGAAAGATGGCATGTCACAAGAGATCAAGGTGTTGAACATGTCTACACATGGCAGGATATGTTTAATCTACCTCTACATAATCTCTTTAACATGAGAAGATACTATGAGAGTCTGAGTGATCCTGATCATCTCATGAAGAAAGGGATGGTCATCATCATAATGAGGACTGTCAACATTTGAAATCTTCAAGTGTTTTGGTAGCATCAGCCTAGGGGGAGTTTGTAAGGTTATCTATAAGGCTGATGCAACCCAAACACCCACAGTCTCTCCTGCATGCATGCATAAGTGTACTGAAGTGGGTTGCTTTAGAAATTTCATACTGCTTTAGAAATTATTCTAAGTGTGAAATCTTCCGAAGCCAAGACCAATATCTTCCGAAGCCAAAAGATGAAGTCTTCTGAAGCTTCAAGGACAAAGTATTCTGAAGCCAACTACTAAAGACAGATTTCTTCCGTAGACTTTTATATTACATGCTTTATCTGATTTACTTTTGGTAAACTATACATTAAGGTCACCAACTGATAAGTCACCAACTTTACATGAGTTGGTGAAAAGGTCCATGCTTTTGGTAAACTTTACATTAAGGTCTCAAGTCATAACTTTCCACTTTATGTACTTTATCCTTTTTGTAATATATTAGGATGTGAGCTATGGCATGTCATAGTCACTAGTCAAAAGGCAATCTGCCTTTTGACTCTACATTGATTTTGTTGTCTAGATCATGTATCCAGCTGGCCTTCAAAGTATGGCCGGCTGTAGGTTGTAGTATAAGTATTTCTTGTCTTTGTAACTTAAAAAGAAGAACTTTGTAAACCATTTGTAAGGAACTAGAGATCAATATACATCAACCTTGAAAACCAACTTCTTGTGTGTTGTTCTTGTTTCTGTCTCATTTTACACTTGTGTTTCTTAGTTCTCAAAACTGAGTTTCCCAGTTCCCCATTTGAATTGTTAAGTATTGTTGCATACTCTCCTCTTTGTGTTGTTGTGTTGTAAAGTGCATAACCCTTCCCCCGGTCCTGCACATCTGCAGTGGAAACACCAAGAGAGTTTAGAGTCTACTTAGGAGATTGAAGAAGAAATAAGACAACAATACCCACAGTTATTCAAAGAGTGACGAGTTTCGGGGATGAAACCTTCTTAAGGGGGGTGGACTTGTAACACCCAGAAAATTTGTCATTTAAAAAAGACAGGAAATAAGGAAAAAGGAAGAGAAAGATATTTTGTAAGAAAAGAAAAAGAGGCCAAAGTGGAAGGGGGCTTAGTGAAAATTTGTACAAAGTCCAATATTTTATTAATATTTGAAGTATGGCCGCCCATATATGCACCAAACCATCTGCTTTTGTCGACAAAGTAGAAGAAGAAGAAGAAGAAGAAGAAGAAAAGCATAATGCTTTTGGGTTTTAGAGAGAGAGAGCAGGAGATCTTCGACATTTGGAGAGAGAAAGAAGCTGAATTCAGATAAGGTAAGCAAATTTAGTATAATTGGTTGGTTTTTATGATTTTTGGTCATAAAAACGATTTCTACATGTTCTTATGTGTATGTATGTGTTCGGGTATGTGTTTTTGGACATGTCTAGGTGCTAGAAACTTTTGAAAAGTTCAAGTTGAAAAGTTTGAGCATTTGAAGCAGATTAGGTGAGTTTCTAGACCCTGTCTTTTACATGTTTTAGAATGTTTTTGGGGCTAAAAATGTATTAAGATGATTTTATAATTATTGTGTATGCAACCGTATTTATTTATGCATGTATGATGATGTTTTATGGTTGTTTTTATGATGTGCATACTTAAAATGGTATTAAGCTTAGAATAGGATGATATGATGTTTGGGACTGAAAACATTCAGGAAACATGTTAAACAAATGGTTCATGCACCTACATAGGGCTCATGCGCCTGAAATTTGCTTTAGAAAAAGTTCTAACTGGGGTCATGCGCCCAAATAGGGTTCATGCGCTCAAACAGTACCCCATGCGCCCAATTAAAGCCTTAGAAACTCTAAATGTAGGTCCATGCGCCTAAAAATGCCTTAGAATTTCTAAGTATTGGCTCGTGCGCCTAAACAGTGCCTCGGGCGCCTAAGTATTACTGAAACGCCCAAATGTAGGGTGAAACGCCCAATAGTGCCCATGCGCCCGAAGTGGCTCATGCGCCCGAAGTGGCTCATGCGCCTAAGTGTTGAAATGCCTAAGTAAGCCCATGCTCCCGCATAGTTGAAAAACGCCTAAATAGGCTTCATGCGCCTGCATAGTGCCAAAACGCCCAACATTTAGAAATTTTCTAGAATTTTGGAGAAAAACAGAATGATTAGGGTTTGACCCTAGTTTGACTTTAGGGTTATAATCGTTTATATTATTCATGATTATGAGCTGTTCTTATATTCCATATTATTTATTATTGTGTAACTTTACGTGGTGTGTTTATGATATTAAACATAAAGTATTATCATTAATAAAATTGAAAGATTAATGATGAAGAAAAGTGGAACATAAATGAAAGAATGTAAGTCTTACAAGCAAATGAATGGAGGTGCACGACCATGTTTTCGTTAACTCAACTGTATGCGGTTTAGCTAACCCAAGAATGCACACAGGGTTAATCATTGAGATTGACAGGGACCCTTGTAGCATACCCTAGGTGCCTTGGTCCGCTTCGTGCACAATGTTCGTGGTCTATTTATAGACTACAGGCCCAGCATCAGCTTGGTGCACAATGTTTGGGGTATTGCACATTGGTCCGGAAGAAAGTGGAAGATAATAATAAAGGTACGGAACGAATGACTGCGTATGATAATGATTAATGAAGAAGGTTTACCTTGATGTATTTATGATGCATGCTCACGTACGAAAGTAAAGAAAATATTTTATTGAAAAGAGTATTTTCATATATAAATTATACAAGGTATTTTAACGCTTTTAAAATTAGAACTCACTCAACAACGTTGACTTTTATACATTTTTCAGTTGGCAGGTAATTATTGCTGAGGATGACATGAGGGTGAAGCTACCCGGTGGGGCAAGACAGATATCCATTTACAGTTTATGATTTTATTGTTTGTAATGCAATTAAACAATCTTTTTGTAACTTAAACAATATTGTATTGCTTAACAACAATATTTATTAATGATAATGAATGGCTTTTGTTAACTTACTTCCGCTGCATATTTTATGATTTATGTACTATTTATGTAATAATGCGATGATTGTCCAACTATGAGGTCTCCGGATTTGGGGCCTTACATGATCACTAAGCAGTATGAGATCTTTCCTAGACTCATAATATTAGTGGGGCCAAAGAGATCCATGTGTAATAAGTTTAGGAAAGTAATGATGGAGTTCTTTTCCTTTGGTTTGTGAGACACCGTGTGTTGTTTCCCTTTTAAGCATGCAACACAGTGATCATCACTTGTAAACTCTTTCGTTGGCATTCTAGTTACCAAGTCATTCTTAATTAATTTATTCATGTTCTTAAAGTTTACATGGGATATTCCTTTATGCTAAAAGAAAGACTCGTCACTATTTTCTTTAGATAGAAAGCAAAAAACTTCTCCCGAGGGAGATGTTTCCTGCAAGTCTATCTTGTATATGTTTCCTTTCCTGGGGGCTCTGAACATGATATGCTTTTAAGGAATGACCACCCCGGGCTTGAGAACAATGCACTAATGCTCATTGAAGAGCATATTATGTCTCTGATCATAAAATTGAGATACACTTAGTAAATTGTACCCAAGCTCCTTAACAAACTATACCTTTTCAATGCTGAGCTTACCATTTGTGGCACTGCCCCTTCCTGTAATGTAACCTCCTACATCTCCTCTAAAAGCAACTGGCTCTCCATCAATTTTCTCGAAATTTTGAAGCAAAGATATTTGCCTGTCATGTGCCTAGAACAACCACTATCAATGATCCATACATTCTTCTTAGTCTTTAGATGTTCCTGCGCAAAGAAGAAAGTTAGTTACATCTAGAAACCCAGGCCTCATTGGTCTTGGGCTTGTCAAAATGGACTGAACATAATGTGTTGGATCATATGAGGCTGGAGCAACCAAAACAACACTTAGAATAATTTTGAAGTACAATTGAAGAGGTCTTCTGAAGACTAAGATGCTCTTCCGAAGACAAGTTGAAGATCTTCTGAAGCTTAAGTATGAAGAACTTCTGATAGTAAAACTCAATCTTCCAAGACCAAGTAGTTTTCCTTCTTAAGTATACGAAGAACTTTCGAAGACAGAACTAAGTTTTCCAAGACTAAGAAGTTCTACTTCCAAAGTATTCACACTTAGAAGATTCAAGGAAAAGTCTTCCGAAGAAGAAAGTCATGAAGACTGTAGAAGAGTCGAAAGAAGTTGATTCTTCTGAAGTATAAATGACCTCGAAAGAACTTATTCTTCCGAAGCCATTTACCTTCGAAAGAACCAACGATGAACCAGTGGATAAAAGTATGGGTTGTCTGACATCTGCTACAACATCTGATATACTACATGATGCTTTCCCATGCCTATGTAGTTGACCATACTTTAATCCACTGTTCACATTTATCAATTAGTGTAGTTGCCACTTTTAGTTGGTGACAAAGGTAAGTCATGGACCTGTCATGACTACCTAATCAAGGATAGCATTTTATCTTAGATGCTTTACTTTTAGTAATGTTCACCTTTATCAATTAGTACAGTTGCCACTTTTAGTTGGTGACAAAGGTAAGTCATGGACTTGTCATGAATACCTAATCTAGGGTAGCATTTTATCTTAGATGCTTTACTTTTAGCAACGTAGAATTTGTCTAGTTATAAATTCTAGTTGGTTATCCAAGTATAACCGGCTATAGATAGTAGTATCTATAGTTTCTCATTGTAACTCATCAAACCATGCTTGGAAGAGTCTTCTAACACTGAGTTGAGAAGTAATATATACAAGTATCTTGAAAAACCATTCTTGTGTTCATTAACTTATTATATTATTTGTCAACTTAGTTATAGATTCTGCTTCATCAACCGAGTGAGATTAAGTGAGTTTGTAAGATAAACATGTGTTATAAGACCAACACCGATCCTGTAATTGGTATCAGAGCTTTTTAGGCTCTTGATTGTGAGATCTAACCATCCCAAATCTCCCTTGTTTCTTCATACTTACTCACTTCACTCAAATGGCTATTAACCATAAATTTTCTAAGTCTGAGATGGGAACCATGACCAAGGCCCCTATCATCACTCCTGATGATTTTGAGCATGGTGCAAACGTATTGAAGGCTTTATCAAGTATTAAGATAGCCGCATGTGGAGATTAGTTACTCATGGTCCTTACAAGCCAAAGGTGGAATCCCTAGCTGGTAATGGTGTCACAATAGAGAAGGCTGTTGAAGAGTACTCCGATGAAGACTTCAAGAAGATGGACATCGATAGCAAAGCTATGACTCTGTTGCTTACAACCATACCAAACTCCATAATGGTAGGCTTACAGTAATGTGAGACAGCCAAAGAATTATTTGGATGCTTTGAAGTTGATGTACTCTGGTTCTGCTGAATCCAAGGAGTCCAGGAAAGATGTGCTGAAGAAGAAGTTTGAAAACTTCACATATATTATTAGTGAGACCTTGACCCAACAATACTTCAGGTATATAGACTTGATCACATCTCTTCAGTCTCTAGGAGTGGTTCTTGAGAAAAGAGACATAGTGAGAAAATTTATAAGTATACATCCTCATGAGTGGACTTTCTACTATGTCTCAATCAAGAGAACTGAGAATGTCAACACTCTCACCGTGACTGAACTATATAGGATCCTTGATAGATACTGTATGGAGATGGAAACTCAGAAAGGCCATCAGATGAACAGACACTGAAACCTTCCAGTTGTTGAAGGTTCAAGAACTCCCCAGCGCTACTTGTACCTGAGCTACCCCCAGCAGCCATCATCCTCTTTTGGGTGTTATATCATATTTCTTAAGACACCGCGGTCTCAAAAGGCTTAATAAAATCCATTCTAGGATAGTTATGCTTTTGTTTCAAGAAATGAGCACCCTAGATATTTTCGATTCTACTTTGATGATCTGGAGTGTTTCAGCCCTGATAATTTGGAGTATATGGACATTGTCCAGCAGTTGGATTTCCTGACCTATAGAGCAAAGAAGTTCTTTAAGAGAACTATAAGGAAATTTCCTCAAAACCCAACCAACAACAAATTTGAGTTAAAGTCAATGACCAAGTACTATAACTGCAACTAACTTGGTCACTTTGTAAGGGAATGCAAGGCTCCTAGATCTAATTCTGGAGCAACTCAAGCCTCCCAACATCCTGCTACCCCAAAAGCTATAGCCAAACCCACTGAATAACAGACTGCAGCCGTTGCTCAAGAAGTTGATTGGAGCTTCATAGTGTAAGATGTCACTCCTGCTGAAGCTCTCATGGCTGGAACTGAGCATAATAAGATATATGAACATTTTTGTACTCCAGCCTGTATTGCTATGGTTAAATTGTATCAAGACTACAACATGGAAACTAAATCTGATATTGAGTCCTTAAACATATTATAATCTAACTTTAAGAGAGCAGAATCTGACTATAAACTAAAAATTAAAGAGTTAGAAAAAACTGTATATTCTTTAAGACATGAACATTCAAACTATAAGGCTCAAATAAAAGATTTAATCTCCAAGTTGACTGAGGCTCAAGCCTAGTTAGTAATAGCTGAGGTTAAAGCAAAGAAGTATGCTATTCAAGAGCATAACTTCAACACTATCATTGCATCATCCTCCCACTCAAAGGTGTGTTATCAAAACAAAAGTGGGTTGGGAACCAATGAAATTGCTACCTTACACTCTTATGTGTTTGTTAGACATACAAGATGTAGTACTGATGAGCAAGAGGTTCCAATTGCTGACTTGATATCTAATGAGCCGAAGAATGATGCAACTATGGTATCCACCAAAGGAAAGGATAAGGTAGAAAACCTCATCCCCACCGCTAATGATCAACCCCTAACCACCAAAAATAGAAATAATAAAATCAAAGCAGTAAGAAAAACTTTCAAGAAGATGGCTGAGTCAAGGATAAAGATAGACCCTAGGCAAAACGATGTATTCATCTCAGTGGGATTCCATGTGGTTGGAAACTCTGACTTAAGAAAGGAGTGTAGTACCAGCATTCCTATCTAGCCAAAGGATTAGAAGTTAAATGAGGAGGTTGTTGAAGAAGAAAATAAGTTCAAGAAACAACAACCCTCATGCCCCATCAAGAATAGCATTAAGTGCATAATCTGTGGTCTGCATAACCACATGGCTAAAGATTATTACTACAATCCAACAAGCACACATTATTAAACCAATGTTAAGAAAGAAGGAATCAAGGATGGTTTCACATTTGGACCTTACCATTTGGTCCAAGTCTTAAGGAATGGAAATTTTGTTTCCGAAGCTAGGATGCTTTCGGAAGAAACTCACTCTTCCAAAAGGAAAATAGCTTCAGAAGACAAGCCAAAGAATAAACAAAGAAACAAAAGGAATCCTTTAAAACCTTCCGAGAAGAAGACTGTTTTGGAAGAAAAGGTGGTGACGACTTCTTTCGAGAAGAAAGAAGCCTCGAAAGCAAGTCATGTTGTTCAAGCCTCACCAGAATCATCTAAATTGATCAACCATAGGATGGAATGGAAGATCAAAAAAGATGCTGCATGTCACACCCTCAATTTCCACAAATAGCGTAATACCGTTAGGCACGTGACATACCAGGATCTCAACCACTAGTTACACCAAACGACACAATAATTACAAAACATAGTTACTTGTTAACGTTTGAAATTCCCAAAACAGAGTTAGTAATGTGAATATGAAAATAATTGCAGAAGCGTAAATATTTGTAAATCAAATGGCGTAGCACACGCAAGCCAATAAAGTAAAATTTAATGTAAACAAATCACTAAACTAACTTAAAGGTAAATAATGAAGATATGAAATGAATGTTGTGCTCCTAGACATGACACATCACTGACCTGACAGAAAACATGCTAAGATTAGTACAAAGACCGGTGACTTCACATGTTTATCAGAAGATAGTAAGTAATAGTAATGAAATCCAGATTCAGTAATCAAAGCATATAAGTAGGTAGCTACCCTACAACAAGTCACTATGTGTATGAATTTCATGATCGAGCTGACAGCAACAATGTAATGAATGTCCCGTCTATGAATACCAGACCACAACATAGTAAAACAGACTAACCATTCACCCGTTTGACCTCTAGGCAAGCTAGCGCGACTAGCCCGGGCGGGGTTTGTCAAACACAGTAGATCTACTAACAATCACCTCGCTAATACCATATTAACAATCCGAATGAGGCGTAATGGTATCACAATAGTAAACCAGTATATGCAGTTTTACTTATCTAAAATAGTTTATGGAAAACAACATGTTTCTCTCCCCCAAAAGAGAGTATAGTATGAAAGTGGGTTGTAAACTCACCTTGAAAGCACAACAATAACTAAATACGGGTACAAATGATTGAGTTCTGATTAACCTGAATTTCATTTAATATTTAATTAATATTAATTATTTAATATTAATACAAGGGTTGAATGGTTTCGCGTTCCACGACTCAGTTACGGTGCCAACTATTGGTTTATTCCCCACCTACTAGCAAACACCACCATGCCCAAGCTAACACAAGCATAAGACCCAATTATTCACACATATACCAAATCATACAAGTGACTGGGTTTGAGAATTATATTCTCTGTTGATGTGAATCAACAAGGATCGAATATGATGAATGAGTCAATGATTGAAAGGCGGAATCAAGCAATCAATGAACATAAAACACTTGATATACTCATAAATGCATTCTTGTATTAATTAGATGAACTGTTACAGAGTAGATGCTAGGGTTTAGCAAGCTACAGTAACAAGACAGCTAACATGGGAGAGAAACAATGTATATTCTAATTGTCTATTCTCAAAAGTTGTGTAAACAGTCACACACAAAGTCACCCTCACATACGAGGTTTCTATTCTATTTATAGGCTAACTTACAGCTTGTACAAAATGACTAAATTACCCTTAGTCTAAGTCTTCATCAGCATTTGTTCTTGATCATCCGCATTGACTAATGCTGTTGAGTAATTCTTCATCAGCATTGGTCTTCTATTAGCCGCATTAGTGTTTGGTCATCAGCATTAGTTAATGCGGATGAGCAAACACTTAGCCGCATTTGTTGCTGACCATCCGCATTAGTTCATGCGGATGAACAAATGCCTTGTCTGCATTTCATCGACTGTCCGCATTTGTTAATGTAGATTAACAAATACTTGTCAGCATTTGTTCTTGGTCATCCGCATTAACAAATGCGGATAGCCGACACTTGTAATTTTCTTCTTATGCACGATCTTCTTTATGTGCATTTCTTCTTGGACTTGGGGAGAAACCAGCAGAACAACCATCCACCTCTTGAATTGGCATGTATGATCCTTTCAGGGTCTAACAATACTCCCCCTAAGGATTATACAGCCTAAGTACTTCAAGGGTTTGAGGGTAGATCAGGTTGTGAGGATTCTGCTGGGTCTTATGCAGTAGGAGGAGATGACACAGAAGCTGGGTCTGTGTAAGAAGGATCCAGTATGGCCTTGATCATATTAGAGAACTGTCTTGCATCATCCAGCTTCTCTCTGCTTAGTACATGGATCTTTATTTGGCTCATAGTATGGATGGCTTCAATGGGCAGCTTCTTTAATAAGACAGGCTCCCAGAATGACACAGTTGACAGCCCATCTCTATGAATCAGTAGAGATCCATCAGCATCAACCTCCAACTTCACAATGTTTCCAAACTGCAAAGGAGTCTTCTTCTTCCTCCTTTGCTCTCTCTTCTTGTTAATTCTATCATAGACCATCTTCAGGAGTTTGATGCACTTTAGAAAGAAGTACATATCAGCTTCACCAAGCTTATTTCTGATCTCCCTGAAGTGCCTTGTATAGATGTAGTGGATATATGATTCATCTAGCAGTCTCATCTCATATCCACTGAATAGTCTAACTTCAGCTCCTTTTTTTCCTCCCCACTTCCTTTCAATCACCAACTCATATGTTTTCTAATCATAATAAACATTAGAGATTTGCACAGAAGTGTGAGTACCAGCAACCATCTTTCTCTTCAATGATTCAGTGGGCTTTACCCTAAGCTCAGGGAATACCACTTCTTCTGTTGGTTTCCTTTTCTTTTTATCAAGGGGATTGACAAATGATTTATCCTTCCTTGTACAAATAGTCTTCAATGATTTGAAGTTGTCAGTTCTCTTGAACATCCTTAGAATGTCCTCAAACTCATATCCCCTGAACATAGCCCCATGATTTATCAATCTTAAATTTGCTAGTTCCTTGAGATCATGGATCATTAGAGAATTCACAAGAGCAGAGTACTCTGTGAAGAATTGGACTAATCCAGATATTCTCTTCACCATGAACATATTCCAATCACAATTACTATCATACTTCCAGGCAATAATCTTCTGATCTGTCTTACCTTTTGGAGTAGACACACCCTTTATCATTTCAGTAGTTGTGAGTCCTTCATGTAGTTCTAGTTGTGAAGGCTCAGCAAACCACTTAAGGTATCTGTGTAGAATGGGTGCCAGGGAATCATTATCTCCCTGAGTAAGGCTCATTTCTTGAGCTAAAACTCTAGTTCTTGGTTCGGTTCTTGTGATCTCCTCCTCCATCTTCTTCAACCTATCTTTCTTTTCAAGAATCATCCTAAGGACAGCAGCCCTTAGGGAATTGGTTTTCATGTTCCCTAATTTTCTTTTAGTGAATCCTTGAGCAGACAGATAATCCTTCATCTCCTCATCTGTCATGATGTAGGGATCAGGGTACATAGGTTGAGGAGGAGTAGCAGGTTTTGTTTTTAATGCCTTGACCTCAGAAGCTTTGGGAGATTGAGCTTTTTCATACTCAGTTTGAAAGGTTGGATCTAGCAGCTTGGTTAACCTTTCTTCTTCTACTAGCATTCCTTCATATGTCATCCTAAATACTTCATCAGGGTCATACCCATGATCAATAAAAAATAAGGCCTTCTTCATCAAATGATCAGAGTTGGCCTTTTCAACTGACTCAGACACAGAAGGTTCTTCATTCACAGGGATTTTACTGATCACTGGCTCATCAACCATGTATCCACCTGGAATTTCTCCTTCTTCTAAGTCAATCACTTCTGCCTTCTTCTTCAATAAGGCTTCAGCTTGTTCATGTTCATCCAAGAATCCAGCAATAGTTGCTAGGCTCCTTGGGTCATCTTTCTGCTTCTTCTTCACGGGTTCTTCTTCTACTATTGGCCTCTTTCCTTTAGCCTTTGCAACAAGATAGCTCCTTCTTCTGGCATATGTTTGCACGCTTGGCCCAGAAGATGGTCCAGTCATTTCGGCCTCTTGTGAAGCTTATTCAGATTGTTCCTTTTCAGGAATATATGTAGCTGCAGCAGCCTGTTCTTCTTCTTGTGTTTGTTGTTCACATAGCTTTCTAATCATTTCTTTTTGTTCATCAGAAAGTGACACAGCAGGAACCAGTTGCATACTTAATTCCTTTTCAATTGGCATTGGAGATTGAGGTATGACAACAAATGGCTCAGTGTCAGTCTTTTGACTCATTATAAAGTCCCAGAAATCCTCATCAATGACAAATTCTTCAGCAGAGAACATGTCTAGATCTTCTATCATGTCACTGAACTCAGTCTCTTCAGTGTGGACTTCTTCAGGCTGCTTTGGGTATACAATCATATTGATTCACTAGGTTTAGAGCCACTAGTTTCTGCCTCCTTTTCAGGCTCAGTGAATGTCTTCCTTTTGGCTGGAGGGGAGTCATTACCACTGTCTCCAGATGATTCTTTATCACCAGCATCTTTTTCATTCCCTCTCATTCTCTTTTCTTTCTTCTTATCACCTTCATATTCCTTTTCTTTCTCATCCTCTTGCTTTATTTTCACAAGCTTCTCCAACTCAGAGACTCTCTTATTGAGAACCTCCACTTCCCTTTCAAGGTTACTAATCATAGTGGACTATTTTGCAATAAACTCTTCTTGTTCTTCCATGACTATTGTTTGGATGTTAAGAGTGTCCACATGACCACTGATTTCATCCTTTGATAGCCGGAGAGCCTCTTTTAACATATCTTTCTCCCTTTCTTTTCTTTCAATTCCTTCTCATGCTTGCCCTTCATTTCTTTCACTTCTCTTTCTCTTTCATCCATCTCAAGAAGTCTGTCTTGAATGATATCAGATCTTCTTTTCAGGAGAGTGTCCATCTTAGATATTTTCTTCAGAAGCTCAGAGATCATCTCATCTTTTTCATCTGGTTTGTCGATCTCTGATTCAGCAAATCTCTCAGAAGGAGCAGCTTCTGAAGTCACATGCCTTGCAAGCATGGGCATATGATCATCCTTATCATCAGATGATGATTCAGATTCATGAGTGGAGCTGGTAGAGTCACCAAACTCAGCATGAGCAGTAGAGGGAGAAGAGTGAATGGGAGATATGGGAGAGTGATGAATTGGTGATATATGGGGTGAATGAATGGGTGAGTGTATGGGTGATGTATGAGGTGATATATGAGGTGAGTGTATAGGTGAGATATGAGGTGAGATGATAGGTTGAGGTTGGTGAGATGGGATTGGTGATCTTTGGGGTGATGGTAATGGTGAAGGCATAGATGGTGATACTACATCAGCTTCATGCATAGAAGGTACAGTGTGAAGATCACCACCTACATCAACATGTGGTGACATTGACCTCTTTCTATCCTCTGAACTTGCTACTTGTTCTTCTTCATAAGCAGGCTCATCATCAGGAGCCTCTAATCCTTGTACTCCTCCTTGATTGATCTGTTGCTGCATCCATGGCAACAGAGGGAAGAAAGTACCACTATAGAAGTTCCTTGGATCTCTTTTTGTGATGTACCTGTAGGACTTGGCATTATAGTGAGGAATGTCCATCACTGGTCCTATTGGTGCAAGATCAGGAAAGGCTTCATTGATGAAGCACTGTATAAATCTGGGGTACATCAAAAACATGTGCCTTCTACCCTCTTGGATGTTTGAGACTAATCCATTGAAGACATATGCAGACATGTTGAATGGACGATTGGTGCATAAAGCAGAAATAGCAGATGAGGTTGTCACTGGGATATCATTCCATCCAGTCTTCCTCTTAGATAAGCAATGTTGATACATGTGTATCAAGAATCTCCATTGCAGATCTACCAACCCTTTCACAATCTGCTTCCCTTCATATCCACCCTCATAGCCAATGTTGGCAAAGAAGGTCATGATATCATCATCTTCAAGTTCTATAGGGGAGTCTGCATCATCTCCAAACTGTAGACACTGTCTCACAGTTTGCTCAGTAATTGCTAGAGAATGATCATCAGTGATTCTTCCAGTCAGTGTTCTCACACCATCAACTTCTACCACTTCAGCTGTTCCCCAAAATGACCTAATGAAGGTCTCATAGATGATAGGTCGCACTGTCATAGCATAGGCCACCCTTGTGGTTAGAAGGAATCTGGTCATGTCCCTTAATCCATCAGTCTCAGATACATCAGGGTCAAGAAAACCACTGACATTATGGAGCTTGCTCCAGGTGAGGTTTGCCATAGTACACTGCATTCAAGGCATATGTATTAGAGTAATGAATAAGATATATCAACAAGGGTTTATCATGAATCAGACTAAATTTAACTTTTCTTGGTCAAAATTAAGTGTTCATGCATACTGTTCCATATACATTTGATCTAATCTGATTTGGTGATGCATGTTCATTTTGATGAGTTATTCCAGATTGCATCGATTATCCTCTCTTAATTTTAACTCATTTTAACCATTGTGATGTCTTTTGATTTCAACATTTTAGTGTTTACAAGCCCTGTTTATATGATGAAATGAACTTGTGAAAATCCTTTGTTTGTTGAGTTTTTCATGATTAGCATGTGTCTTTCTGTCAAAATTGTCAATGATTCATGGACACTTGTTTGATTTTGCATGATTCTTTCTTGACCTAGTTTGCTAAGTTCATGTTTCTGATGAATGTCCGACAGTTAGGGTTATGAACATTTTGGATTTTCACCTTTTCCTCTATAATACTGTTGTAGTGAATCGAAGATGAGTGAATGATGGTGAATCGAACTTAGAACATAGGTTTAGAACATGAAGAAGATGATGAAGATGAACAGTAACTTTAATGGCGCTCGTCTCACTTTTTAAGTCTCTCAATTTTGAAAAGTATTAAATGACCTTTCGATTTTGGTTTATATAGTCAACTTAATATGGATTTCAAATTTTGATAAGTTTTAAAACAAATGTGCCCAAGTTTTAAAATTACTGTAGCAAATGCGGTTGAAGAAATGTTCATCAGTAGTTGTGTATTGTAGCAAATGCGGAAGAACAAAAGCTGGCCAGCATTTGTTCACTGTAGCAAATGGGGAAGAACAAATACTTTTCAGCATTTGTTCACTGTAACAAATGCGGAAGAATAAACACTTGTCAGCATTTGTTTACTGTAGCAAATGCGGATGAACAAAAACTTCAACTTTCATCAAATGCGGTAGAGTAAACTCTGTCCGTATTTCTTCAACTTGTCCTAAATGACAGAAGAGTATGAGCACTTATTCCATTTATGATGACACAAGCTTACACCCAAGTTTAAGTATTGATTTCATCTTTTCAAAAGAAATGCGGATGAACAAAAGTTTTGTCCGCATTAGTTTTGCATCCTTAACTTTGGTGTTGAGACTAATGCGATAGAGTAGTGTTGTCCGCATTAGTATTGCACTTCTGTTTCAGTTTACAAAACCAATACCCGTATTGGTTGAATGCTTGGTTTACCTTCACCCGCATTAACCAATACTCTTACCTGCATTAAGTTTCAAACTTAATGTTTTTGCTTTGGTTGGTTTGGGATGAATTTTCTCTGAAGCTTTATGAAGCAATGTCTTTGCCTTTATAAGGATGTGTCAGTTGCTTGATTCTTATGAATTTTGACTGATTTTGGGATATCAATTCTTGCTTGGATTGACTTGTTCATCTGTGGTGAATCAAGTTTCCCATTGTTGACTGATCTTGGACTTTTGTGCATCAAAATGTCTGCAAAAACTGAGATACTATGGTATAACTTGTGCAACAACACAGACAGATTTTCTGATTTTGCAACTTGTTTTTGGTTTTTCTAATCTTTAAGAAAGGAAACACCTGTACAAAAATGATCAAAATTTTAAATTACTCCCCCTAAAGTTTATATCCATAATGGATAGAAACTTTTAAGGATTTGAAAGTTTTGAAAAGAAAATCTTTTTGTGATTTTTGCTTTCTTCACTGTACAAGAAGTTAAGTTATACCTTTCTTTGGGATCATATCAATCTTACCTTTCACAAGTGCAAGCAATTGTTAGTAAAACAGACATGGTCATGAACATATTGATTGTAGGTATGTTTATCCTTTTAAACTCATACTTGGTTAATATTCTGATGCAAATGATCTTATCATGTTTTGAGTTGATTGGGTATTCAACATGTACCTCACACTCAAAAGCATGGCAAGGTCAACCATCTGCATGCAATGTATGGTAGAACTTTCAACATCTTACATGACCAAGATACTTAAAATTAGAAATCTCATATTACTTTATCCTCATTAGGATTCTTTTATTTTTGATCCATTTATCACTTTAGATCCACATCGGGATTCTTCTCACTTCAGTTTGGAAGGTGATCTCTCAGGATTCTTTTGTTTCATTCATTTTGAATGACTTTTATTCTATTTGTTTCATCCAAGTTGGATGTGTTCCTCATTGAGAATCTTGATGGATCATGACATCAGCACTATGTGCTTGTCTCTCCAGGTCTTTGCTTAGCAAAACAAAGGAGGAACTGATGTGAGTAAACGAGATTCATAAGTCATCATTACCTGGGGTGTTTTGGTTTCTACACACACACATTTGGATAAGTCAAAACTTACACATACTGTGAGATGATAGCATCACAGTTGAATATAAGCTTTAATTTATCACTGCATGTGGTTTCTTTTCCAAGTTGAGCCTACCAACATATCAGATAAGTCATGTCAGTCATTTAAGTTTTATAAATTAGCACAGTGAATGATATAACGACTGTAATTATATCATTTCCCTTAGATAAACTATACACTTCTTCTTTTAAGTTCTTTTTGGTATTTTTGATATATTTGAATGTTTTGTTTGTTTTCTTTTTACTCAAGATTAATCATGCCAATTGATTGAACTAAGAATTCAAATCTGGTTGGATCAAATGCCTTAGTGAATAAGTCAGCTAATTGATTATCAGTATGAACTTGCATCAATTTGATTAATCCTTTTTAGCACAATCTCTCAAAAAGTGATATCTAATTTCAATATGTTTGTTTTTGAGTGTTGAACTTGATCATTAGTTATAAAAATGCTACTGTGTTGTCAATATAAATTGGAGTGTGCAAAAAGTTAAAACCATAATCAAGCATCTGGTTTTGAATCCAGAGAATTTGAGAACAGCATGCAGATGCTGCTATGTACTCAGCTTCTGCTGTTGAGACAGAAACATTGGTTTGCTTCTTGCACTGCCAGGATACAAGTCTAGGACCAAGAAATTGACAACCGCCAGATGTGGATTTCCTGTTGAAGTTACATCCACCATAATCATTGTCAGTGTATGCATAGATATTGAAATCTCCTTCCTTTGGATACCATAGTCCAAGAGCAGGTTTGCCCTTAAGATATCTGAATATCATCTTGACTGCATTGACATGAAATTCCTTGGGATCTGCTTGATATCTGGCACATACACAAACACCAAACATAATGTCAGGCCTACTGGCTGTTAGATACATGAGTGAACCTATCATGGAATGATAGTGTGTCTGATCCACTGATTTGACTTAGGATCAGGTCCAATCTTCACTTTAGTATCCATAGGAGTTTGATGGACTGACAGTTAGTAAACGTGAATTTCTTCAGCATTGTTTCCATATATTTTGATTGATTGATGAAGATTCCGTCTGCTGTCTGTTGGACTTGTACTCCCAGAAAGAAAGTGAGTTCTCCTATCGCACTCATTTGGAATTTTGAATGCATGAGATTCTCAAAGTCTTTACATAGAGTCTTGTTTATTGAGCCAAAAATTATGTCATCTAGATATATCTGTACAAGCAACATGTCCTTTTCTTTTCTTTTTCTAAAGAGGGTTTGATCAATCTTTCCTCTCTCATAGCCATTATCAAGAAGAAACGATGAAAGAGTCTCATACCACTTCCTTGGTGCTTGATGAATACCATACAAGGCTTTGTCTAGCTTGTAAACCCTGTGAGGAAAATCAGGGTCTTCAAATCCAGGTGGTTGACTCACGTAGACCTCTTCAGCAATCTTTCCATACAGAAAAGCACATTTCAAATCCATTTGATAAACAGTAAAGTTCATGGATGCTGAATATGCAAGAATGATTCTTATGGCTTCTAGTCTGGCTACAAGGGCAAATACTTCATCATAGTCAATTCCTTCTTCTTGAGTGTATCCCTGAGCTACTAGTCTTGATTTGTTTCTAATGACAATTCCCCTGTCATCAGTTTTGTTTCTGTATAGCCACCTGGTACCGATAGGGTATTGTCCTTCGGGAAGATCTACCAGCTGCCATACTTCTTGTTTCTTGAATTGCAACAACTCTTCCTGCATTTCTTCAATCCAACTGTTGTCTTGAAGAGCCTCTTTGATATTTTTGGGTACTGTTTGACACAGAAAGCATGAGAACATGAAGATGTTGGCTATGCTTGACTTGCTCCTAGTCACCGGTTCATTTAGTTCACCAATGATGTTGTCAACTGGATGATCTTTATGTATTCTTGTGGTTGGAATTGAGTCACCAGCAATGGTTACATCAATATTGGAGACATTCATTTCATCATGGTGCGAGGCAATATCTTCTTGTACTGTTAGGGAGCTATGAAAGTAATCAAAATTTGTTTCAATTCCTGCTTCAGTGTCAGTAGAGATTTGATTACTCCCATCATTTGAAGTTCTTTCAATGTCAACTGGAGTGATGACATGAGGTTGAGTTCTAGCTTCTTCTTGGTTTCTAGCTTCAATAGATGGCATCTCTGATGGAGAGGGTATTGTACTGGGACCATCCTCAATTGATGCACTTTGATGTTGAACAGTATGTCTGACAGGATCAGCTTGTAGTGGTACCTCTTCATCAAGTTGCTCAGTAGAAGTTGGAGGAATCATTGGAAAGTCACTCCTTCGTTCTACTAATGATGAAGGTACAGTTGATTATAGGTTTCCTGCATCAGACATGTGAAATTGATCAAAAGATTTAGTAAATGAGTCAATATCAAACAACCAATCAGGACCATTAGTAGATTTGGGAAAAGAATGTTCCTTGAATTGAACATTTGTTGTTTCATCTATAATGTTTAATCCAGGATTAAACACTCTGTAAGCCTTTGAAATAGAAGAATAACCTACAAAGAATCCTTCATCAGACTTGGATGAAAACATTCCCAAATGGTCGCGGGTGTTTAATATTGAGACAGGACAGCCAAATGACTTGAAAAATCCAATGAATGGTTTTCTTTAAAACATGAGTTCATAAGGTGTCTTATTACTTTCTTTGATAATCAAAGTTCTATTTTGTACGAAGCATGATGTGTTAACTGCTTCTGCCCAAAAGGTGATTGGCAGTTTAGCATCTGCTAGCATAGTACGTGCTGCTTCAATTAGTGTTCTGTTTCTTTTTTCAGCTACTCCATTTTGTTGAGGAGTTCTAGCTGCACTAAATTGATGAGCTATGCCTTTGGTTGTACAAACAGAACTTATATCTTCATTTTTAAATTTTGTCCCATTATCACTCCTGATCATTTTGACTTTAAGATCAATTTGATTTTCAATTTTAGTGATAAAATCTTTTATTAATTGCGACGCCTCTTTTTTATGAAGTAAGAAGAAGACCCATGTGAATATAGAAAAGTCATCTATGATCACCAAACAATATTGCTTCTTTCCCATACTCATAACATGAGTTGGACCAAAAAGATCCATATGAAGTAGTTTCAATGGAGAATTGTTAGTGTTCACCAACTTTGGCTTGTGAGACGATTTGTGTTGTTTTCCTTTAAGACACGCTGAACAGTGGTCAATGAAGTGGAATTCTTTTTAAGGTAAACCAATAACATGATTTCCCTTGATCAGTCTGTTCATGTTTTTTAAATTTGTGTGTCCCAATCGTCTATGCCAAAGTTGTGATTCATCAAAAGATGCTTTTGATAGAAGACATGTTTCTTCTTTTGGTGATGCAGAGTTAAGGTTAATGACATAGGTGTTATTCTTCCTTGGTGTTTTCAAGACAACCCATTCTTTAGGAATTTGAAATCCTGGTCTCAAAATATAGCAATGAGTGTCAGTGAAGTGAGTGGAATATTTCTTGTCACAGATCTGAGACACGCTGAGAAGATTGAAGTTCAGTTATTCGCAGTAGTTCACTCTGTCAAAGCTCAGCATCCCACTTGTCACAGATCCTTCACCTGTAATTCTACCACCTTGTGAATCTCCTCCAAATGCCACAGTAGTTCCTTGAATGTGCTTAAAATCATGAAGGAGGGAACGATCTCCAGTCATGTGTCGGGAGCATCCACTGTCCACATACCATAAACTGTTGGACCTATATGAATGACCCTACAAGCACATAAAGAACTAATTAGACTGTGAAACCCAAGCCATGATGGTCTTGGGCTTACCGTTTCTATCCATGATAGTAACATATTGGTATTTTCCTCTAAACTGGGGCTTTGATGATGGAATTATGCTTGTTTTGTTTCTGAAAGACGAATGGTTTATTACTTCAACTGAAGAGTCGGATGAGTATTCAAACCTTTGATCCCTGTTCCTTTTCAGAAAGTTGATTCGTTTTTTGTTATCAACCTTTGTTTTAGACTTATAAAAATCATTAGTTTGTTTGACTGCTTGATTTTTATTTCTTTTGATTGTATTTAAAGTTCTCAGGTTTTTCACATCGTCATCAGATTTAGAAACTCTGTGATGATAACGACCATTGATCTTAGGTTTCTCAGACATGGTTGGAGAGATAGGCTTGTTCTGAGGTATTCTCAATCCCTTTTGCTTAAAGAAACACTCAGATGTATTGTGATTTGTCATGTTGCAGACATAACAGTATTTGTTGAAATAACAGTTGTTGGTGGAGTAGTTGTTCATATCACAGATTGAACAGTATTGATTGTAAAAGCATTTATCTGTTCTATGATTAGACCTCTCACAAACCTCACAATACATGTGTTTGTTTCTGGCTACTGATCCTGGTGTTGCGGATTTTGTAGCTTTGGCAGATTTGGAGTTAGATCCATTCCTTGGTTTTGATGAGACAGCCTGATCAGCCTTGTTGGTAGTTTGTTTCACAACACTACTGTCTTTGCTTTTCTGAGGCTGTTATGCTTTCTTGATCTTTTCCTAATCTCTTTTTCAAATTGATTCACATGCTCTTTATTGAAAATATCAAAGCCAACCCCTTGCTTTGATTTTGATGTTTGAGGGTCTGAGTTAGTTTTAGTTTTTGTGACCCGAGTGACTTTTCTTTTGATGGATGGTGAATCAATGTCTGATTTGCTTGAATTTTTTGGAGAGTTTATCTCACTATCAGATCTACTTTCAGTAGGTAGATTCACCTTTTAGCTTTTATTTTCTTTTCCTTGGAAATTACAGGAATGAATTTTACAAAAGGAACAATAGCCTTGATTGGGCTATCTATTTTGATCACACCCACTGTTTTGTCTGAACACTCCTTGATTTTAACTGGGTGACCTAACTTGATTTTGTCCTCATTTGTTTCAATGTAAACACTAGGTTTATTTTAAGGATTGGTGATTTGTTTTACTATTGTTTTGGGTTCAATAGTGTTAGGTTCATTTTCTTGGGTGAGTGTGACAGAATCAGGCATGACAGTATAGTTATCATTGTATGGTGGTGGACAAGAGTTATATCGAATACCAGACATTTCTTTGGGATCCTTTTATGAATCAAGCATCTCTTTCAACTTTACTGATGACTGTTGAAACTTTTCAAGTTTCAGTTCAGTAAGATTTTGTTCAGTTTTAGATTGAGCTAATTTTTCAGTTAGTTGCTCATTCTCAGCTGCAAGAGTGTACTTTTCACCATGCAATTTCTCAATGTCAGAGATGAGAGATTTAATTTTTATTTCAAAGATTTTTATTTCTCTTTGAGCATCTCTGACTTAACCTTCTCTTCTTTAATTTTATCAGCCAGTTTATGATTATGCTCTCTATACCCTTGCAGTTCATGTATGCATTTATCACTACAGAGGTTAGATTTTACCTCAGTAGGCATGGGAGAAGGTCCATCATTGATGTGAGCCATGAGTGCATGATTTTGAAATTAAGGCTTTACTTCCTCAGCATACATGCTCCAGTCACATACTCCATCCTGCCTGATAACAAGAGCATTTGCTGATGACTGATTGCTTCCATAAGCTTGATTGGTCAGTTGGGGTTGAGTCTGATGTGATTGTTGATGTTGATGAACTGTTGTTGATGATTGTTGGAGTGAAAGCTTGAAGATGGTTGTGATGCTGACTGGCTCTGAGAAGGCCTTTGAGCATTGTAGTTTCTTTTGTGAGCATTACATTCTCTAGAGAAGTGGCCAGTCATGCCACAATTGAAGCATTTCACCTTTGATTTGTCATATCCAAGCTTGGTGTTTTCATTGAGGTGGAGCTTTTTCCCTTTTCTGAAAAACTTCTTTGCTCTCATAGCAATCATGGCCATTTGCCATTGCAAGTCCATTTCCTCCACATCATCTGGATCCATTTCATCCAGATCTTCTTGGATCAGATGTGCAGATGTAAGTCTTCCACCCAAATAGGCTTCAAAGCTGGCAACAAATGCATTGTAAGTTGCCTTTTGTTCTTCAGATTTTGAATCATCAGGAGCAGGAGTTGCAGAGAATCCTGATGCTTGAGTTGTTAAAGTTGATGGGGAAGAAGTTGATGGTCTGTTAGACGGTGGGGTTGTAGTGAATCCAGTAGCTATAGCTTGATCCCTTGAGGAGATGAAATCATCCTCCTCAGTAATGAAGGCATTTTCCACAGAGTGATTATCTGTGGGAAACTTGTATGCTTCAACTACTCTGGGTCCTCCCAGATTTCTGCTTCTTTCATCCAGTTCCAAGGCTTCTATAATTGCTATCATAATATCCAGGGTGGTGCTTTCCAAATCAAGAGTATTCTTTAGCATGGTTACATTTTGTTTCCAATTTTCAGGAAGACTATGTAACATCTTCTTGTTTAAATCCTTTGACTTGTAAGTTACACCCATAATCTCTAAATCATTTACCAGCTGCACAAACCTATGCAACTGTTTAGAGATGGACTCCCCTTTGGAGTGATGAAATGTCTCATACTGGTTCACAAGCTTGTCTTTGTTGATTTCAGCCACTTCACTGCTTCCTTCACACATGATTTGCAGTGCATCCCATACAGCTTTTGCAAGACCATATTTTTCCAATCTTTTAAGCACATCCATTTTAGAGTAGGCTTTGAGATCAATCTTCATCTTCTTATAATCATCATCATCAAGAGTGAGATCTTCAATAGGGATTCTTGAAGTCTTGTGCAGTGCAACTTGATCTGCAGATAGAGTGACTGGAATGTGTGAGCCTTTGCATATTGAGATCCAATAATCAAGATCAACACCTATAATATAGTTCATGAATCTGATTTTCCATTGTTTAAATTCAAATCTATGTTTGAGCATGGGTGGTTTTGAAGCATGCCCAAGTTTAGAATAATTGTGTGAATCCATAGTTAACAATTTGTTTTAACTTGTTTAGATCTGGATTTAATTGATTTTATGGTTAATTAGTCCAAATATTCCAACAAGTCCAAACTTAGTCCTGTAACAATGGATCTGCTGATAATATGTAAATTTCAGCCTTTGATTTTCTGTTCTTGGTGACTGCGCAACCTGTACTGTTTGTTAGAAGATGAGTTCTTCGGGTGAACAGTAACAGTTAAGTATATCAGTAAGTATTTGGTTGGAATACTGAGAAGAGATGTTTGAAACCTCTAAACAACAACTCAATCACCAGATCAATCGGGTTAAACCTAGATCTGAGCAGATCTGAGTAATAACCGAGAGCCAAGGCTCTGATACCAATTGACTGGGTTTGAGAATGATATTCTCTGTTGATGTGAATCAACAAGGATCGAATATGATGATTGAGTCAATGATTGAAAGGCGGAATCAAGCAATCAATGAACATAAAACACTTGATATACTCATAAATGCATTCTTGTATTAATTAGATGAACTATTACAGAGTAGATGCTAGGGTTTAGCAAGCTACAGTAACAAGACAGCTAAAATGGGAGAGAAACAAAGTATATTCTAATTGTCTATTCTCAAAAGTTGTGTAAACAGTCACACACAAAGTCACCCTCACATACGAGGTTTCTATTCTATTTATAGGCTGACTTACAGCTTGTACAAAATGACTAAATTACCCTTAGTCTAAGTCCTCATCAGCATTTGTTCTTTGTCATCCGCATTGACTAATGCGGATGAGTAATTCTTCATCAGCATTGGTCTTCTATCAGCCGCATTAGTGTTTGGTCATCAGCATTAGTTAATGCGGATGAGCAAACACTTAGCCGCATTTGTTGCTGACCATCCGCATTAGTTCATGCGGATGAACAAATGCCTTGTCTGCATTTCATTGGCTGTCCGCATTTGTTAATACGGATGAACAAATACTTGTCAGCATTTGTTCTTGGTCATCCGCATTAACAAATGCGGATAGCCGACACTTGTAATTTTCTTCTTATGCAGGATCTTCGTTATGTGCCTTTCTTCTTGGACTTGTGGAGAAACTAGTAGAACGACCATCCACCTCTTGAATTGGCATGTATGATCCTTTCAGGGTCCAACAACAAGTAAGTACCATTTATATATTTTGTATTATAAAAACTTTTCATGATTAAACCCATACGTTTAATTACTTGCCATAACCACATCGCAAGCACATAATGACCCAAATGAAATACATACATGCAATATGTATTACTCAAACTTAATACATATTATACGCGCACATATAATACTTATTACATACACATGTAATATTAACATGTATGCTATATATATAGTTATCACACCATATATATTTTTATTTAATGTATTTCGTACACATTCTATACACACACATTTGTAAAAACAAATACCAGGAATCATACACATACATTGTCAATGTAACACCTATATATGAAATCATCCTACCCAATATATCCCCACCAAAATCCATAGCCAAACAAGACATAACATATATACTAACCCATTCTACCCTAAACAACCTCAACTAAACACACCATGCAACACCAATCATTATCACGTATATACATACATACAGCACTATACACAACACTTTCACAAACCACCCAACACATGTATCGGCAAAATAGAATGCACCCACACACACACAACCAAACATTGTAAGATTTACTTGTACCCAATGAAAACAGGAACCGAAACCATAACGACCGAGACACAAGGCTACGCTGGAATCGTGACATACTCAAGCATATCGCCACGGTTTCGAGTCTCACAAATCAGACATCAAAATCAAAAGTCAAAGAATATCGATAATCAAGGTTACGAGACAAACTAGTGTTGATGAACCGAAAGATCACCCGCCATGAAATCAACTGAACAAAGCTGTAAGAGGGAGAGACTATCGAGGAAAGGGGTGTCAGAGTGTGTCATCGAAAGCCACTGGAGATAGGGGGATGAGTAGGAGTCTGTCGCCGTGAATGAAGAAATATTGAGGGGATAGCGTTTTGGTGGTTATGGTTTATGATTATGGTAGCTGAGAGGGGGGAATGGGTAGGGTTACAGTTATATGTTTCCATATAATGAGAGATATTTACATTCTAGTCCCTCGAGTTTACTTACATTGTAATTTGGTTAATTTATGTATAGTTAGGTTTAAAGGTAATTATTATTACGAATTATAATAACAACTATTATTACCAAATTAAAATAAATTGATTAATTTTAAATATCAGAGAGAGGTTGAGTAATGGTAATGATGTTAACTAGAAAAACAAGGGATGGTCACATCATCTCCTTGTTGAAGGAATCTGTGTCCCGAAAATTAGAACATCATGTTAGCGTAGAACACCAAGTTTACAGCAACAACAGAAGGGTGTTCAAAAATTTGCTCGGAATAGGGTTTCAAGAATGTCTGACACAAATCCAAAAGAACAAATTTATTAAGGTCTCGTGAGAGTTGTGACACTACAGCTTAAACCTCTGCTTCACAAACCATAATTGAACCCCCATATATACATTTTGGTTCAATTATGTCATCTACATTGGAAGAGCCCAAGACCAACAAGGCTTGGGTTTCCAATAGTAATTAATCATTTCACCATATGAGCAAGGACATCTACATGATAAGAATAGAAATCTATGGATTATGGATAGTGGATGCTCCAGACACATGACAGGAAACAAATCTCTCCTACAATAGTTTGAACATTTTAATGGAGGTCCTGTTTAGTTTGGAGGTGAAGCTGGAGCATACATTTCTGGTAGAACTAGTGCATCCAATGGTAAGTTAAAAGTTGACAAAGTAAACTTTGTCAAACAGCTTAAACACAATCTCTTTAGTGTTTCTCAGTTTTGTGATCAAAAGCACCAGATGCTTTTCACAGAACATGAGTACATTATCCTCAAACCTAGGATGACAATTGCTTAGAATTGGTGCTTCTTAGAGCTCCGGGATATGAACAATGCTTCCCTACTGGGATAAGTATTATGCTTTCTTTCCATAGCTAATGGTGATGAGTCAACTCTTTGGCATAAAAGAATATGTCATGTTAATTTTAAACCATGAACAAACTAGTTAAAAATAACTTGGTACATGGTGTCCCTAAAAAGAATTTTTTTAGTAAAGATAATTGTGTTTCTTGTCTGAAAGGGAAGCAACACAATGTATCTCACAAATCCAAAGAGATTAACTCTATCACCAATCCATTACACTTATTGCACATGGACCTATTTGGTCCCACAGGCATAATGAGCATTGGAAGGAAATCATATTACTTTATGATTGCTGATGATTTTACAAGATTTATATGGGTATTCTTTTTAAGAACTATAGATGAAACTGTTAAAACTTTGAAATCTTTAATTCTTAAAATTTAAAATCAAATTGATCACAAAGTAAAAATCATTAGAAGTGATAAAGGGACCGAGTTTAAGAATCAAGTTCTTGACTTATTCTGTAACTTAAAACGGATTGCTAGACAATACAGTGCTCCTAGAACTCCTTGATAAAATGGTCTTGCTAAGAGGAGGAACATGACACTTATTAAGGCTACAAGAACTATATTAGCTGATTTAAAGCTGCCTATAACTTTCTGGGCAGAGGCTGTCAGCACTGCATGTCATGTGTAGAACAGGGTTCTTATTGTAAAGCCCCATGAAAAGACCCCTTATGAGCTATGGAACAAGAGGCCACCATTCATTAGATTTCTTAGGTCCTTTGGCAGTAGGTGCATCATACTTAACACAACAAATAATTCAGCAAAATTTGCTAAAAAGTCGGATGATGCTATCTTTTTTGGGTATTCCTTAAACTCTATTCCTTATAGAGTATATAACATCAAAAATCAAACATTTGAAGAATGATCCAACATTGTTATCAATGAGCACATTCCTCGTGTTAAGGGAAATGGTCCTGATCATATCTTTGACTTAGAATTGTTTTCAAACTATTCTAAACCATCTTGTGAGAGTGTTTCAGCTAGAACAAGAACTCAAAGTGAACTCTATGAAGATCAATTGTTTGAGTTACCCAGACTTATTCTAATGTCTCCAAGAAATCATGAAGATCAAGCTCCCACTGATAGAAGTCCTGAAAGTTTGAACATCTCAGGAAACGATGGAGATTCAATTAGTTGTCGGTCAACTGAGCCTTAAAACTCATTAGTTAACAACTTCAGCATTCAACACCAAGCTGATGAAGATAGTGATTTAGAGGAACATGCAACTGTTGATGCTGCTTCACAGTAAAATACCATTGATATTGTCATACATTCATTTAAACAGTCCTTATTAAATGAGTGTGAGACATCAGTTAGTGATGGTTATCAAAATCCTAAGCATAATTTCTCTAACTTGGATCTATCTATGCTACTAGATGTGATTCCTAGGTTGAGGATACACAACACTCATCCAGCTGAGAACATCATTGGGGATGTCTCAGAAGGTGTGAAAACAAGAAGTCAGATCCATAATGGGAATGTTTGCTTGTACTCATGTTTTCTCTCTTAGATGGAACCAATAAAGGTGGAAGAAGCCCTTAAGGACAACAACTGAGCTGAAACAATGCAAGACGAATTGCTTTAGTTCAATAGACAAAAGGTATGGAACCAATGCCCCTTACCACCTGGCCAAGTTCCTATTGGCATAAAGTGGGTGTTCAGAAACAAAAGAGATGATAGAGGTTTGATCTTCAAGAACAAAGCAAGACTTTTGGTTGAAGGATGCACACAGCAGGAAGGCATAGATTACACTGATGTCTTTGCACCTGTTGCAAGACTTGAGGCTGTGTGAATCATCCTTGGTTTTGCAGCATCCAAGAAATTCATAGTCTATTAACTTGATCTCAAATTTCCATTTTTGTATGGGGATATCAATAGAGAAGTCAATGTGTGCTAACCACCTGAATTTAAAGACCTACAGTACCCCACTGTGTGTGCAAACTAGATAAATTTATGTATGGGTTACATCAGGCATCTACGCTATGGTATGAGACACTA
Source organism: Flaveria linearis (assembly GCA_024085815.1). Classification (NCBI taxonomy): domain Eukaryota; kingdom Viridiplantae; phylum Streptophyta; class Magnoliopsida; order Asterales; family Asteraceae; genus Flaveria; species Flaveria linearis. The sequence goes on along the minus strand of CM044001.1, from coordinate 36,409,770 downwards.
TCTCAGTTTCTTCTAAAGAATGACTATACCAGAGGCACCATAGACAAGACATTGTTCAAAAGAAGTCTGGGACGGATATGTTGCATGTACAAGTCTATGTTGATTACAACATGAGGATGTTGAGGATGATCAAATGGTTGATCAATACACACAAAACTTTCATAGATCTGGTAGAACTAGTAATCCACCTGAAAGATATGGATTTTTGTAGATGGATGCTATGTGGTAGATTCCAATGAACCAACTACATACCGTGATACAATGTCCAATTTGGATTGTGACAAATGGCTTGAAGCCATGAACGTTGAGATGCAATCCACGTATGAAAATAAAGTGTGGGACTTGGTTGTACCATCTCTTAATTCCAAGATAGTTGGAAGTAAGTGGGTTTTCAAGAAGAAAACCGACATGCATGGAAACTGGGATACTTACAAAGCTAGACTTGTAGCGAAAGGTTTCACTAAAACTCAAGGGGTTGATTATGATGAGACCTTCTCGCCGGTTGCAATGCTAAAGTCTATTAGGATATTATTTGCCATAGCTGCTTATTATGATTATAAGATTTGGCAAATGGATGTCAAAACTGCTTTTCTAAATAGATATCTTGAGGAATATGTCTATATGGTTTTGCCTGAAGGTTTTGTCGATTCAAAACATCCTAACAAAGTATGCAAGTTAAAGAAATCAATCTATGGGTTGAAGCAAGCATCAAGAAGTTGGAATCATCGTTTTGATGAAGAGGTAATCAAATTTGGGTTCATCAAAAACGTTGATGAAGCATGTGTATATAAGAAAGCTAGTGGGAGCATCATCACTTTCCTAGTATTGTATGTTGATGACATCCTACTATTTGGAAATGACATTCCAACATTGGAAGGTGTAAAAACCTGGCTTGGAAGCTGTTTTTCCATTAAGGATTTTGGTGAAGCCGCCTATATTTGGATTCAAAGATCTATAGGGATAGATTGTGAAGTCGCTGGATCGGTTGACATCCGAGCGTGTTCTTGACGGAAGGTGATAAACCAAAAGACAAACAATAGTGCGAACAATAATCAAATGATTTCATTGATAAAACCGAATGATTACAAGCTCGTTAAACAGAAAAATCACTACTTTTGGCAAAGGGAGATCGAGCATGATCTCCCCTCTCATTCGGTCACGCCTGGGCGCCGGGCACTCTCTCAAAACCCTTAGGTTTCTACACAATGAAACTGGTATATATAGGCCTCAGCCCATATCTGATGCGACTGGGCCCATATTGGACCATACGTATGGTTCAATCGTACGACTGAACCATGCATACGGTTCAATCGTACGACTGGACCATACTTATGGTTCAGTTTTACAAATGGCCCAATCGCATCTCTCAGTCGCATGACTGGTCCATTAGCATTGTTTAGACATACGACTGAGTCTCGTTCACATATGCTCCTACGAATGACCCAGTTTCATGTGTTTACAATATATTAGGTGTATTACATTAAGCCTACGCTATTTGTCAAGCGACGGACACATTATATATGACAACATATGCTCCAACAAATTCCCCCTTAGACGTTGCTTGCGAATAGTATATAACACCTCTTACAATCTTCAGTCAATCTTTGCTCTGGTTTCCAATAGAATCAAACGAACAACCATATTAGCCAACGTTGCTGATCCGTTAGGTTGGTACAGTATCCCTGAAAATGAATTTAGGCACAATAACTTTTGTTTACTTTTGCAGAACACCATCATTGCAGCAAGACTGATTTTTCTAGATAATGACATGAACAGTTTTCCATTGCTTCAATCTTCACATAGGCTAATCTGATTAACATTGACACCTGCAGAAATTCCCCTTCAAATTCAGCATATCCCAATATTTAACGTTGTGCTCTCCTGGCGTCTTCAAAATGTGTATTGGGAAAAAAGTAGAAGGTTCCAATCCACAGCTGACAATCTAAAACAAATCAGCATGCATGCAGATTCATCATCAGAAAACAACTCATGTCATCACTTTCTGATTGCGGCTTCAATTTCTCTATACATGGATTCCCCCTAAGAATCAAAATCCTCTCTGTGCGGATAAATATAACTTGATTGGCCCATAAATAGTCAGATGCTCCTGACTACCTATAAAATCAGCACCGACAGCTAACGTCTTCTCTTCTCTCTTTCATGTTCTAACTACATTCACCTCTTTTGGAAGTCCAACAATAGTGGGGTATCTATCAAACTTGTTTGACAAAAGAACCTCAGGGTGAATGTGCTTTGCTCATCCTCAAATCTGTGCAAGAGGCAGTTCCAGACTTTTTTTCTGGTCTGGAACACCGTTCATTCGTATGACATGGAGGACAAATCTCACATTCGTGTGAATGGATGATACGAATGATATATTAGTGCGACTGGTCATAAGACTGGTCCAGTAGCATGACTGGACATAAGACTGGTCCAGTAGCACGACTGGACATAAGACTGATCCAGTAGCATGACTGAACATAAGACTGGACATAAGACTGGTCCAGTCGTATGGTCTAGTCGTACGAATGGTCCATTAGCGTGGTCCAGTAGAGCGAATGGTCTATTAGGATGGTCCAGTCGTACGAATGGTCCATTAGCATGGTCCAGTCGCTTGAACGGGTCTGCACGCAGATTTTTAGATCTGCAGCCGCCATGGCTGCCAAAAACCCTAATCTTATGAATTTTACATAAACCGAAAAATATAGACATCATACGGTTCGCAAGGGTGATGGGAATGTGATCTCGGGTTCGATTTTAACAGAGAAACAGCACACGCCATGAGATCTGAGCAAAACATGAAGAACACGAAGTGGATTTAACGTCAAAGAACATGAAATAGATCCAGAAATCAAGAGCTCGGGTTGCTAGAATGATTGTTAGATCATTCTAGCAGTAAGCGGCTCTAATACCAATTGTAAAGTCGCTGGATCGGTTGACATCCGAGCGTGTTCTTGACGGAAGGTGATAAACCAAAAGACAAACAATAGTACGAACAATAATCAAATGATTTCATTGATAAAACCGAATGATTACAAGCTCGTTAAACAGAAAAATCACGACCTTTGGCAAGGGGAGATCGAGCATGATCTCCCCTCTCATCCGGCCGCGCCTGGGCGCCGGGCACTCTCTCAAAACCCTTAGGTTTCTACACAATGAAACTGGTATATATAGGCCTCAGCCCATATCTGATGCGACTGGGCCCATTCGTGCGATTGGACCATACGTATGGCTCAATCGTACGACTGAACCATGCGTATGGTTCAATCGTACGACTGGACCATACTTATGGTTCAGTCTTACGAATGGCCCAATCATATCTCTCAGTCGCATGACTGGTCCATTAGCATGGTTCAGTCATACGAATCAGTCTCGTTCGCATATGCTCTTACGAATGACCTAGTTTCATGTGTTTATAATATATCAGGTGTATTACATTAAGCCTAGACTATTCGTCAAGTGACGCACACACTATATATGACAATAGATGCTCCACATAGATCGAGGAGGTTGATAGGTTTGAATCAAAGTGCATACATTGATAAGATCTTGAAAAGGTTCTAGATGGAAAACTCTAAAAAAGGTACTGCACCTATTCAAAGAGGAATGATACTGAGTACGACTCAATGTCCAAGCTTAAAGGATGAGCAAGACAAAATGAAGGATATTCCGTATGCGTCTACCATAGGATCCATCATGTATGCAATGATATGCACTAGGCCAGACGTGTCATGCACTTTGAGCATGACAAGCCGATACCAGCAAAATCCTGGAAATAGTCATTGGATGGCTGTTAAGAACATACTTAAGTACCTAAGGAGGACTAAAGATATGTTCCTAATCTATGGATCTGGTGAGGAGGAACTCGTAGTAAAAGGTTACACGGATGCGAGTTTCTAAACTGATCAGGATGATTCACGATCACAATCGGGGTACATTTTCTTCTTTAATGAAGGAGCAGTCTCTTGGAAGAGCTCTAAGCAAGATATGGTGGCATTATCAACTACAGAGTCAGAATACATCACCCGCTTCATTAGCAGCTCAGGAAGCTGCATGGTTGAAGAAATTCATTGCCGATCTAGGGGTGGTCCCTTCCATTCAGGACCCCTAGAAATTCTTTGTGATAACGAGGGTGCGATTGCTCAAATCAAGGAACCCCGTGCACATCAAAGACTAGGCACATTGAACGGAGATTTAACTACATAAGCGAAGAAGTTGAAAAACGAAAGATATGTATTCGCAAAGTTCACACGGATCAAAATATTACGGATCCACTCACGAAGCTTCTTGAAAAGGCAAAGCATGAAAGTCATACTTGTGCCATGGGACTTCAATATTCTAGTGACTGGATTTGATCTTTAATTTTGTATTTTGATATTGTAACCCTTTATTACTTGAATGAATTATCTGGTTATAATGATTCAACTAATATTCCTATTTCGCATGTTTAAAATCCATGAGTAAATCATTTACTCAGAACATCCGTAGTCGTTCATAGTTGTAGGAACAAGTACGAGGGTAAGACTATTATGAACATGGATTGGTAGATATTCATATGGATGAATATAGAGTAAAGAATTGCAACCAAGGTTCATAGATATTTGTGGGATACAGATATTGGACTGACCCACATCTCAAATATTACTACATGGAATCTTCTTGATTGATCATAAGTAAATTTGACTGAAGGTGAATATCATTTGGTATCCTCTGACCTGAGATACATATTGGGTCTTGATATTTACCGAATATTATACTTTGACTTAGTTCTTCACTGTTCTAAAACATGGCAGTACATAAGGCTGAGTTCAGGTACAATACGAGGTGATTGTGAGAGACGTATGTAGTCAAGATGGGATTTGTCCCTCTTATTCGTTGAGAGTAAGATGTCTAAGGCATGATAAAGTTAAAGCAATAGAGAATGATCACTCTGTGTATCAGGGATTTAACGTGACATCTATGACAAAAGGATAGATGATTGATTCACCTAAAACAATTCGAGTAATGTACTTGAAGGGGATGATGTTATTGATTGGCACTTAGGCATACGTATTAAGGGTAGTAAACCGTTGTTAGGTGGTATTTACTGCTTGCATCAATCTTTTATGAATCTTGTGCAAGTGGGAGATTGTTGGATCTTGTTTGCCCAAGACACATACAAGATTGATGTGGTTAGTACGTTATGATCCAAGTCGGTTCATACCCAATAACAAGCTAAACAAACACCAATAAATATTTATTTTTTGATAAGATCAAACAAATAAATATTGACACCAATTTAGAAAATGAGTTTTCTAAATCATTGCTTTTGAAATAGAACAACATTGTATGGATAATTTGTTCATCAGAAATTATTTGTTTTATTATTTAAGTGGGTTAAATAATAACAAATAAAAGTGTGTTCAAGTTATAAAATTAAAAGGGTTTTAATTTTACAAACTTATGGGTTAAGGAGTGTGATTTTATAAGATTAAAATGGGTTCCAACCCATTTTAAAATGAAATTTTTAGCAGCCCCTTTGGATCCCTTCCTTGGGATTCCTTTTTCTTGTTTTAAGCAAGACTTAAACTACATTCACACTCCACCAACATACACACTCTCTCTCACACACATAAGAACTCTCTCCTCTTGTTTTCAAGCTGAAAATTTTCAGATTTGAAGTGGTTCTAAGCTGAAAATTTTGGATTTATTAAGAGGAGCAAGAAGGAGGCTTTGGTGTTGCACTTCCTAACAAGTAGGGTGTTTGCAGGAGCTTGTGGGTATACTAGCTTGAGGCCTTCTCCTTGGGAGGCTTTGGATTCAAGAACATCATCATCTTCTCCATCGAATTCCATCCATCTTCTTGTTCATAGAAAGGTTGTATTTTATGAACACCCTATGGTCATTTATGTTTGATAGCATGTCTTTTCATATATATTTAAACCTTGTTCTTGGGTTTGTATCTTGACATATAAAAATGGTTAATTTTCAGAATATAAATAGGTTTTATATGTTCTTTATCCGCTGTATTTTGTAGTTTAAATGGTTAAACTAGCTTTAATAATCATGTACAAACTCAACAAGAGACAGGCTCATCAGCCTGGGAGTAGACAATGAAGAAATAGTTCTACTCTCACTTGATGAGCATATGAAGTTGGAGAAGGCAACCTTGCTGCAAAAGGAGAAGCAGGAGTCAGCAAGGTTAGCTATAGAGGAGGAGAAGAGGAAAAGGAAGGAGGAGGCTATAAAGAAGGGAAGGATGGAGAGAATAGCCTTTTTCTGAAATAGAGGCTATTCTCAGGAGGAGCTGGCACTCATGATAGCGATACGATCTTATTTCTTTTCTTTAAAGAAAAAGATCAAATCAACAAGGAGAGGAAAAGGACTCCCAGGGAAAAGATGAAGGAGAAGAAGAAGGAGGAGGAAGAAGCACAACTTGCAGCTGCAAAGAATGTGGAAGATAAGGAATGGATGAAAGCTTATCTCAAAGCCCATGGCTTTACAGGAAAGCAAGTAGGTCTGATGTCTGATAAGACCATACAATGACCTGTCAGTGACATCAAGGTAGATATTCGCTTAAGAAGAAGGCAGGAGGTAACCATAAGAGAAAGTGTTCAGAGGATGGCACCCAACCAGCTCCTAAGCCTAAACAAGAACCTACAATACCTATGCCCACACCTTTTCCCTTCCTCATCAAAACTAAACCAACCACTGAGCCTTACACACCTGAACCATACCATCAGCCTTACCTATACCTTCACAATAACCATGACCACTACCTATCCTTAAACCTAAAGCACAACCCTGAACCCAATCACTACCCTAGCCATCCTCTGAACCTTCTAAGCCCCTGAACTTAGAAGACTTCAAGGAGATCAAGAGGAAGCTCATCAACTGCATAACTTTGAGCGACCTCTCTTGTGAGGAAGAGTCTATTAAGCTGAAATACATTAATGGCTCTTCATATTCACTCATAAGAGATGTAATCCTTGATCTAACTAGAAAAACACTGGACCAATCTCTCCAACTTCTTGCAACTAATTCACACGCATTGAAAGAAGAAGAGAAGAAGTTAAGAAGGAGACTTGTGATTCTACTGGACACTAGGAAATAGGACAAGCTTCCAACTAAGCCCCTCAATCCAAGAAAGCAAATTGTCAAGTGGAGGTTTGATGAACCTTCATACAGATTTACTATGAAAAGGGAGAATGGTGAAGTAAAAAAGGTTGATACTTCATCTCTGCTATAATCTAGCAGATTTGACATTGCTGAGTTAGCAGAGAAACCATTCTCCAATCCTTCCAACTCTCAGAAACCAACTCTCACATCAGAAATCATCTGAGTAGTCTTCATCTTGTCGAGCTTACAAAGAAAGCAAAGCCTAAAGAAGAGTTAAAAATAAGAGCACAGGAAGAAGAACATGCAACCATAAAAGGAAGAACATTCCTACACATGGTCGAACGCCCCAACTTCTAATCCTATAGTTAGATGGGAATATGACTACAATTCCTATCAACTAACTCTTTTCAGAGGGACATAGCAAAGAGTGCACGTCATTCAGAGAAATAGACTTGATCTATTATCCACGACTTGTAAATCTCCTTACCACCACATCAAGGAAGAACTTGAAGACCTTAAGGAGTAGAAGGAAGTGAAGTTTTGGTAACATCAGCCTAGGGGGAGTTTATTGGATCATATGAGGCTGGTGCACCCAAAACAACACTTAGAAGAATTTTAGGGGGAGTTTATTGGATCATATGAGGCTGGTGCACCCAAAATAACACTTAGAAGAATTTGAAGTACAATTGAAGAGGTGTTCCAAAGACTAAGCTGCTCTTCCGAAGACAAGTTGAAGATCTTTTGAAGCTTAAGTATGAAGAACTTTCGAAGGTAAAACTCAGTCTTCCAAGACCAAATAGTTTCCCTTCTGAAGTATATAAAAATCTTTCGAAGACAAAACTAAGTCTTTCAAGACTAAGAATTTATACTTTTGAAGTATTTACACTTAGAAGTACTCACTGTAGGAAACTTGATGCATCATCTAAGAAGATGAAGATGGAGATGGAAAGTGATCAAGGTTAGTCTTCTAGTCAAAGGAAGACTCACAAGAGGAAGTTAATTGATTGTATCATGTGTGGTATTACTTCTTATTATGCTAAAGATTGTATCTACAATCCTAAAAGTATTATCCACATGACTAAGAAGAATAGTTTTGAGAGAAAAGAAGAAGAAAGCTTCGAAAGAAAAGTCTCCTTTCAGAAGTTCCAAAGTGGTAATGAAGACAAGTGAAAACTTGCATTTGGAAGAAAATTTGGTCTCGGAAGAAAGAAATGCTTCCATAGCACTGAAGCTTGCAGCAATGAAAGCAAGATCTTCCAAAGGCATAGTCTCCTTCTAAAATTGTCAAAACTTCCGAAATATTGAAGGTCAAGTCTAATCTTCCAAAGCTGGTATGGAAGAAAAAGGAAGACCATGTGACTGAAATTTCTTCATTAGCAATAGTAGATGATCTTCAAAGTCTAAACATAGGATCAATCATATATGCATTGTGTAGAATCGGTGTTGGTCTCACAACATAGGTTTATCTTACAAACTCACTTAGTCTCACTCAGTTGATGAAGTAGAATCTCTAACTAGGTTAACAAATAATATAATAAGTTAATAAATACAAGAATGTTTTTTCAAGATACTTGTATATATTACTTCTTAACTCAGTGTTACTAGACTCTTTCAAGCATGGTTTGATCAGTTACAATGAGAAACTATATAAACTACTATCTACAACCGGTTATACTTGGATAACCAGCTGGAATTTACAACTATACAAATGCTACATTGCTAGAAGTAAAGCATCTAAGATAAAATACTATCCTAGATTAGGTAGTCATGACAGGTCCATGACTTACTTTTTGTCACCAAGTAAAAGTGGCAACTGTACTAATTGATAAATGTGAACAGTGGATTAAAGTATGGTTAACGACATGTGCATGGGAAAGCGCCATACAGTATATTAGAGGTTGCAGCGGATGTTAGACAACCCATACTTTTATCCACTGGTTCATGGTTCATCCGAAGATAAATGGCCTCGAAAGAATTCTTCCAAGGCCGTTTATCTTTGTAAGAACCAACTTTGAACCAGTGGATAAAAGTATGGGTTGTCTAACATCTGCTGCAACCTCTAATATACTACATAACACTTTCCCATGCCCATGTAGTTGACCATACTTTAATCCACTGTTCACCTTTATCAATTAGTACATTTGCCACTTTTACTTGGTGACAAAAGGTAAGTCATGGACCTGTCATGACTACCTAATCTAGGATAGTATTTTATCCTAGATGCTTTACTTCTAGTAATGTAGCATTTGTATAGTTGTAAATTCCAGCTTGTTATCCAAGTATAACTGCTTGTAGATAGTAGTTTATATAGTTTCTCATTGTAACTCATCAAACCATGCTTAGAAGAGTCTAGTAACACTTAGTTGAGAAGTAATATATACAAGTATCTTGAAAAACCATTCTTGTGTTTATTAGTTAGAGTAACTACTTTATCAACTGAGTGAGACTAACTAAGTTTGTAAGATAAATCTGTGTTGTGAGACCAACACCAATCCTGCACAATGCATATGTGATTGATCCTGTGTTTAGACTTTGAAGATCATTTACTATTGCTAATGAAGAACTTTCAGTCACATGGTCTTCCTTTTTCTTCCATACCAGCTTTGGAATATTAGACTTGACCTTTAATATTTTGGAAGTTTTGACAATTTTAGAAGTTTTGGAGACTATGCCTTTGGAAGATCTTGCTTTAACTGCAGCAAGCTTCAGTGCTTCGGAAGCATTTCTTTCTTCCAAGACCAAATTTTCTTCTGAATGCAAGTTTTCACTTGTCTTCATTACCACTTTGGAACTTCTGAAAGAAGAAGAGTTTTCTTTCGAAGCTTTCTTCTTGTTTTCTCTCAAAAGTCTTCTTCTTAGTCATGTGGATAATACTTTTAGGATTGGAGATACAATCTTTAGCATAATAAAAAGTACTACAATACATGATACAATCAATTAACTTCCTTTTATAAGTCTTCCTTTGACTAGAAGACTAACCTTGATCACTTCCATCTCCATCTTCATCTTCTTAGATGATGTATCAAGTTTGCTAGGGTGAGGCTTGCTCTTAGAGCTGAATGGTTCAGGCTGTGTAGCAGTGTTATACAGCTGATCAGTCTTGTTTTGTTTGAAGGGATGAGTTGAACAAGAACAAGAGCTCCTGTTACTAGAGTTCATAGTTGAGTCCTCAGCCTTTACCACTTCAAATCCTGCAGAGATAAAGACTTGCTTTTGTTTGGAGTTGAAAGTGGCCTTAATTCTTTGATCCTTCTTTGTTCTTCTTTTGGCTGCTCTAATCAAGTTCTTTCTCTTAGACTTTGTCATCCCTAGTTCCTTACTCCCCTCAAGAGAATAGTGACCCTTTGTAGGATGATCTTCTTTATTCCTCTCACATTCATCCTTCACTTCTTCGGTGGGGTCTGTGAAGGGAAGCTCATCTTGATAAGTTCCATACCTTGGAGATCTTTTAAATAGTAGAGTATGTGGAGGAGCTATCTCAATAGATCCCAGTTCCTACTTATTCTGATAACACACTTTTGCATGTAGGGATGAGGATATTATTGTCTTGAAAGTCTCTTTTTCAAGAACACATTTTTCTACCCTGGCTTTGCTGATCACAAGCTCAGCCTTGCACTTAGTTAACTTAGTGATGAGATCTTTGATTTGAGTCCTGTAGTTGGTGTGTTCATGCTTAAGAGTAGAAATAGTTTTCTTTAAATCTTCAATTTTGAGTTTATAATCATTTTTAGCTCTTTTGAATTCAGCTTTTAAGATGTTTAAAGACTCAAGATCACATCTTACTTCTAAGTTATAGGACAAATATCTGTTTACTTTAGCAATTCATTTTGGGATACAAAGATGTTCTAATACCTTGGCTTCTTCATGATCTGCCGTTAGTACTTGGTTTGGATATACATCTTCAAACTGGAAAATCCAATCAAAGCGTCATTCTTCAATAACAACTATAGCTTGCTTTTTGGGCTTCTCAGTGTGTGGAGCTCCCTCAATGTAGTTTCGCCTAGATTGTGCTTGGCCATCATTTGTCCTTGGTGCATTGCGTTCCCTAGCAAAGTGTCCTATTTGGTTACATTTGTAACACTTCACCTTCCTTTTGTCCAACCCAAACTTTCAACTGGACACATTACTCTAAAACTTCCTCCTTGTCCTCTTGTAGTGTTTCTTGGCTCTCTGAGTGAGAAGAGCCATCTGTTGGACTATCTCCATGTACTCCAGGTCATCTGGATGGATACAGTCCAAATCTTCAAGGGTGAAGAGGAAGTTTCCTCTGCTTTCATCATTAGACATAAAGGCTTGTGATACGCTTGTCTCTTGGAATGGGCTTCCTTAGATGTAGCTCTCCCTTGGTGTCTCTAGTAAGGTGATTAAAGCACCCTTTTGTGAGTTATTAGGGTAAGAGATGAGATGATGTTGTGGTTCTCTACAATCCCTTTCAACCACAAGAAAGGCAGAACTCTATTGATTATTAGAGTTACCAGATAGGTTTTGCATGTTCATCTCCATCTGGTATCCACTGAGTATGCCATACAACTCAGTGAGAGTAAGGGTCTTGAGATTTTCATTCCTATTAATGACCATAAAATAGTGCGTCAATTATCTTGGAAGAGAGGACATGAACTTTCTCACAATATCCGTATGCTCCTGTGTTACTCAAACATCCATTGGAGTATCCACGATCTCAACATACCTGAAGTATTATTTAGTTATGGTTTCACCTGTTTTGAAGGTGAAATTCTCAAACTACTATTTCAAGAGGTCTTGCTTGTTCTCTTTAGCTTCACTAGACCCCTCATACATCAGCTTCAGTGCATCCCATAGTTGTTTGGCTGTTTTACACTTCTTGAACCCTCTATAGATAGCATTTAGAAGAGCAACTTGGAGGGCAATTATGACCTTCGGATCTACATCATTCTCTTCCTATCTTCTGCAGAATAGTCAGGCACTTCCTTTGGAATCATGCCACCTCCAGCAGCAGCTGAAGAGGTGCATGGAATGTAAGGTCCTGAGATAACTGTTGGACCTATTGTTGGACCTTAACATTGAGACTGAAGCTTACCAAATTGAAGATCAAGTTCAGTTGACTTATCGGTGCTGATCACGATGAAAGACGTTGATAATAGTAGACTAAGGGGGAATATTGTTGGGTCTGAAAGATAGTCTAATATTATCAACACAGTTAAAGTCAACAAAGTCAACGTCAACGGTCAAAGTCAACGGAAAAGTCAACACGACGCGTTTGGGACGAAGATTAGAGACAATACGTTGAAGATATATTTGTCTAGGATGTTTATTGTTAATAAATATATTTTATGTTGACAAAATATATTTAATCTTGTTTTTAGACATTTTGGGTTTTTATTGTAAATTCTAATTGTCATAGTTTAGGGTCCTAAGTGTAATTAGTAAATTGTCATTTACTATAAATAGTAAAGTATGACAATTAGGGTTTTGAGCTTGAATGAGCTAAGTGATTAGGGTTTCCAACTTTCAGATTATTTTGTAATCACTTTATGGATCAAATGGGGTTTTTCATTGATGTTCTTGAGTGTTCATAAAAGTTTTTCATATTTTATCATTTTGATCCAAATCTTCATTTGTTTGATTGATTCAAGTGCTTCTGGACTAACAATTTGGTATCAGAGCCAACTTGAATCAATCTCCATTGCTGATTTGAAGATTTTATTGCTGATTTTTTGCAATTTCGTAGAGAGAGAAAGTGGGGGTTTAGAGAGAGAAAGTAGATCTGAGTTTTTGTGTTCATCCATATCACTGTTTTGATCAGATCTACAACATTTCAGAATAGATTTACAACATCTACTATCATATTTTACATCTACAAATCGTTTTATACAAGAAATCGAAAAAAAAAATTTGAAGTTTAAAGTTGTATCTCTCACACACACCAGTGTGTGTTCTTGGTGTTCTTGGCAGCCTTAAAAACAAACCTTCAAATCTTCATCCTGCGAATTTACCATCATCTTGAACGAAAGTTCACACTGCTCCGGCGAAACTACAGTTTCGTCCGGCGAAACTACAACACCGGCGAAACTATCCGGCGAAAGTGTGAAATTCCGGCGAAAGTACAAATTCTCCGGCGAAATTAGAAACTCCGGCGAATCTATAAAAAACCTGCGAAATTGACTAATTTCAAACTGTGAATTTAACAAAAACACCCACACACACACACCCCTCTTACATTTCAGAACCAATTTCAACATAACCACCACCAGCTTCCACCACTACCCCAGCGCTCACTGCCGGCCACAATCCCCCCCCAAGCCCCCACAGCCAGCCAACACCCCAAGGCCCCACCGTCGGCTCCCACCCCCGCCACCAGTCACCGCCCCCACTTAGCCCCCATCGTCGGCTACCATCCCCCAACAACCCTCATCATCGGCTACCACCCTGTCCTATCATCCTCACCACCACCATACCACCATCGCCTAACAACACCCTCACCACAAAAGAACCAACCGACACCACCGCAGCACCACCACAACCACGCTGGTGACCAAATATAACTAACCTGAACTCCACACCTACGATCTGCAGATCGAGGGTTTTCTGTGGGTTGACGCAACAACGCTTTTATGAGACGGCCACCGGTCCTCGCTCGCCTCCACACGCTTAGCATACCGGCCAACTTTAAGGTACCGGCCGATTCTTCCGACCGGGAACTGAAGTCCGGCCTTGACGGATCGGGTCACCGGCTTCTTTTTCGGACCTCCGGCCTTCCTTCCGGCAGCTCCCTTTTTCAACTTTCCAGTGGTCTCCATTGCAAATTTGCAGTGGTTGTTGGTGTTTAAGTTTATGAAGAAGATAAGAGAGAGAATAGGGTTTGTGTGTGTTGATTTAGAGAGAAAGATTTAAGGGATAAGGAGAGAGAGAGGCAGAGACTTTGAAAGAGTTTGAGGTTGTGTTTGAGATCAGATCTGAAGTAGTTGTTTTATTGATAAGTTTTAGGGTTTTCAAATAGTAATTGGGTTTGGGTAGGGTTTGGCTTTAACAATTTGGGCTGATTTAAAAAAAAATTGATTTATGGCTCATTAAAATCAACCAAATTGAACTAAAAATTGTTTGAGTCAAATAAAATTGGGCTAATTGGGATTAATTGATTTCAAAGCGATTAAGAAATTTTCAACGTTTTTTTAAAGGTTTATAAAAAAAAAAAACAAGCTGACCTGGCAGCTTGACCCCAGTTGCTAAGATTTTCTAGCGTGACATTTAAAAAAAAAATTATTTTTCCCGGGGGAGAATTATTTTACAATTTTTGGGAAAAATATTTTTGGGTCGTTTAATTGTTAAAAAATGTCATCTTCAGAAGACTTTAAATCAGATAATCTCACAACGGCTCAAAGCCGGTTTGACTGTTTTGCAGGTATGAAGAATGAAAAGTTGTCTGATTTCATTGATCGATTTATATCTGTGTCAAATAATCTGAAGAAGCATGACCCCCAACTCACCAACTATGAACAAGTTCAACAGCTTCTTAAATCTCCTCCACCCGAGTGGAGTTCTCAGGTTAAAATGCTTAAGAACGAAAGAAATTTTCTTGATTACAAGTTAATAGATGTGATCAACAAGCTAAAATCTGCTGAGCTGGATATCAAGAGAAGAAAATTTCATCAAGCCGTGTTTCCATCTCAAACTAACAGAATGAATGTATGTGTTATTTCTTCTGCGACAAGCATTCTTGATTACAAGACCAAGATGATTGAAAGGTTGAAGTCAATGGAAATTCATTCTGATTCAACTGATGAAATCAGAGAGACTGTAAAAGAGAATTGTGAAGCTTTGAGAGTTGGTAATGGAAGTGAACATGTTTATGAGAGAACTGATGCTAATGAAGCTGAGAAAAATGATGAAGGAAAGAAGGAAACTGAGGATGAAAAGACGCTAAAGGGCAAGGAAGAGGAAAATAAAAGAAACACAAGGGTCTGCAACTGCGAGAAAGCCTTAGAAGCTAAAAGAATTGTCATGGGACTTCCATATGAGACAGTTCAGGATATATGTTCTTCTGCTTGTAAAATTCGTTTGTTTGGTATCTATAAAGCAAATAGGTTATTGCTAGATAACGAAAAAGGATTAAAAACCATAAACAAAGAACTCAAGCAGAATGAAATTGCTTTTTCAAAGAAACTTAATGAAGCATTGGCTGAAATTGTTCTTTTGAAAAGAAATCTTTTGGAAAGAAATTTGGAAATTAATATTTTAAGAGAAAGAGCAGTTCTAGCTCAATTTGAAACGACTCAGATTCAAACAAAGCTCGATAAATGGACTCTTTCACAGATGAAAAAGGATGAGCTTATTGCTAAACAACAAGGGGCGCGTATAAAACATGGGATTGGATATAAATCTGATGGTGAAACTGTATTTAATTCAGTTCCACCCCCTTCTACTTTATGTTATTCACCAATCCCTAGACCTCATCCATCAAATGATTTGTTTGAACAACCTACTAATAGTCTGCATGCAGGTTTGAGCGGTGTCAATCTTAATGAGGTACGAGATGATTATGATCCTACAACTGGTATAGGATACAATAAACCGAATGCTCACAGTCAAGCTAACGATTGTTCAGTCCCGGTTGTTTGTAAATCTATATCTACTACTTCTTCTAACTTCTTTGATAAGTTTAAAGCAGGTGAAATTCCTACTTATGAGCCTGTCAAGAGTGTGAAGGAAGAGATTGTTCAGGAATCACCTAATCATCAAGTTCCAAAAACAACAACACATCCTATTCCTGTCAATCAAGATCCATCGGAAGCAGATTTGTGCATACGAGACCAAATAAGCTCAAATGATGAATCAAATACAGAGGAGCGTGTTGGTTTCTCAAAGATCAAGAAATCTCCTGAAATTGTCAAGTCTCAGAAGCTTCCAAAAGCTGAATCAAGACCTATCCGGATCTCATCCCCAACTGCTAAACAAATCAGCAGTTCCTCCAAAACTCAGCAGAAGCACTCACCATCTTCATCTGCTATCCATCAAGCTTGTCACAAATCCACCTCAAAGTGCGCCAAGTCACCAGTCATACAAAAGTGTTCTCGGGAGAATGCTCAGATTTCATCTCCTCAAGCATTACACTTCAAATCACAACCCAGTTTGAAATCCACATTGACAAAGCCTCAAAAGGTTCACTTTCCTGATATCCAAAGGAAGAAGTTTCAAGATTGTCAACAAGCTGCAACAACCTCAAAGGAGGATCCACCCTCTCTTGATGTCCACGGGACTACAAAGATCCAAAAGCCTTTCAAGGCTTGTTTTAGATGTGGAAAAGAAGGTCACGTGCTAAAGAAGTGTCCTCAGGTTCAAAGGAAAGTTCCAGACGGTAAAGGCAACACGGGTTGCTTTTCTGGATTAAGAGGTAAACAACACACATCTTTGAATGGTTGGATGAAAAACCCTCCATCCAAACCTTTTCATGTGAAGCCGGTTTCACAAGATACAAAGATGTAAATGACCAAAGCTTCAAAACCAAATTCTTTTCCTTCTGGTCTTAAACAGAAAATGATTTCCAAATTTAATTCATTCAAATCCAAGTTAATTGAAGTGAAACAAATTTGGCAAATTAAAAAGAAGGATACAGCAATCCCCAATTGTTTAAACGGTTGTGTGCAGAAGCTTATTACTTATCTTGATGAAAAAGGAACTTCCAGGACTACGATGGCCTGGGTTCCTCTTTCTAACTAATCTGTTTATGAGTGCAGGAACAATTTAGGAGGACTGTTAGTAATCCGGTTTACTGACAGAGATTGTTCCTAATTCAAATTTGAGGCGGAATAAACAGGTTAAGGTCATGGTATTTTATCCACAATCTGGATTTCTATCGGAGTAGTTTGGAAGACCTTCTTTGATAAATTTTCATTTTTGTACAGTTTTTTTTAAAAATATATATATATATATATATATAAAAAATATAAAAAAATAAAATAAAAGATATTCACAAAAAAAATATTATTAAAAAAAAATAGGTTTGGTAAAATAAAAATTAGAGGGAGAGTATATCAAAAGTAAATAAAAATGAAAAGAGAACTGAGAACTTGATTCGAGATGACTAAGAAATGATCGTATATCATCTTGAAATGCTTGTTTTTGCATGTCTTGCGTTTTTAAAATGAGAAATGACAGTATCTGATGTTGTTATCTGATTTACATCTTATTTTTAAGTACAAATAATAGAAAACAAACAGATTCTTTAATGATATGCTTGGTAGGCTCAGCCTAAAGAATAAAGTAGACAGCAACATGATAATTTAGATTATATATATGCTTAAGAATGTTTGGATTTACGCAATCATTTTGGCCTGCACGAAAACTGAGTCCCGACAAAAATTGGATTGAGAATTGATCTTTCGCCCACCATGATGCAAATCATATAAGCTATATCTCTATCTCTTTGCCATGTTTGGTGTATTTATATGTCTTGTGTTTGTGCTAATCTCCTCTGCTGTACGGAAGTACTGACCTGGAGTGATGATCTCCTTTGCTGTACGATAGTACTGACCTGGAGCTCTCATCGGCACATGATTAAATGGTCATCTCCTTTGTTATATGTGAGTATAGACCTGGATCTCTCACCATTTTGATCTAAGTTGTGTCAAATCATCTAACGATGAATTCATCACAGAATATAATATTCTGTTGATAATCACTTGCACACTAATGCACAAGCCTTGTTCCATAAAGATCGTAATAAAATTCAAGAAATCCTGAGGTTGGGTGATGGTTTTTTGCCAAATGATTATGGGGTCCTAGCATTCTAAAGTGCTTAATCGAACCTTAACGAATCATCTGATACTTGTTGAAAAAGATAGGGCATGAGTTTAAGTGGACAAACATATCAGCAATCGTTATTGATCTGTTTGAGAATTTCAAAATCATTCAAAGACTGTGATTGGATTCAGTTATCAGTATGATCTCATTGCTTGTCGATGATTAATTTCATCTTTATGCTAAAGTATATCTTGAGGATGTGATCTCATGATCGATTCAGTTCTTGGTAATTAAAAAAAATTAATTAAAAATAATAATATAAAATACAAATATATATATATATACATAAAATAAAATTAAAAAAAACTATATTAAATTTTTCATTTCAAAATTCTTTTAGGTCTTCCATATTATGCTATTGAAATCATCTCGTATTTTCATGCATTTCACGGGAAATTGTATACACAAACGAACACGGGTTCGCTTGTTTTTATAAACAGATAAACACGGGTTTATTTGTTTTGTTGAAATGATCTAACAAGAAATGTGTAGAATGTGTTTGTGTTTATGTTTATGTTGCAGATTGTGCTACAAGAGATGGCCGATCATCACATGAGCAATAAACCAGACCAGAGAACCTGTTCCTCAAATTTACAGAAGATACCGAGCTAGGAACCCTCCTCCTACATCTTCTGAACCACTCAGAGATTCAAGAAAGGGTTTCCATTATAATCAAGAGGATGCACACGACAAGGGGGAACATAGAAAAAGGGGGAACTTGTGAGATAAAGATCTTCAGCAACAAAATTAGGAAGCATCAGTCTAGGGGGAATATTGTTGGACCTATTGTTGGACCTTAACATTGAGACTGAAGCTTACCAAATTGAAGATCAAGTTCAGTTGACTTATCGGTGCTGATCACGATGAAAGACGTTGATAATAGTAGACTAAGGGGGAATATTGTTGGGTCTGAAAGATAGTCTAATATCATCAACACAGTTAAAGTCAACAAAGTCAACGTCAACGGTCAAAGTCAACGGAAAAGTCAACACGACGCGTTCGGGACGAAGATTAGAGACAAGACGTTGAAAATATATTTGTCTAGGATGTTTATTGTTAATAAATATATTTTATGTTGACAAAATATATTTAATCTTGTTTTTAGACATTTTGGGTTTTTATTGTAAATTCTAATTGTCATAGTTTAGGGTCCTAAGTGTAATTAGTAAATTGTCATTTACTATAAATAGTAAAGTATGACAATTAGGGTTTTGAGCTTGAATGAGCTAAGTGATTAGGGTTTCCAACTTTCAGATTATTTTGTAATCACTTTATGGATCAAATGGGGTTTTTCATTGATGTTCTTGAGTGTTCATAAAAGTTTTTCATATTTTATCATTTTGATCCAAATCTTCATTTTGTTTGATTGATTCAAGTGCTTCTGGACTAACAATAACAGACTCCCACATCCTGCTGTCTTGAGACTTGATGAAACCTGCCATTCTTAGGCACCAAGTGTCAAAATCATCAAGAGTGATCAGTGGGGACATTAGCATAGTACCAGTTTCCATTTTAGACTTAGAAGCTGCCATTTGAGTTGTTAAGTGTTTTATGAAGAACTGGGAGATTTAAGATGGTGAGATGTTACAATTAAGATCCTGAAATGCTGTGATACCAATTGCAGGACCGGTTAAGGGATGGTCACATAATAATTTTCATAAGGAGGAGAGATTTAGAACACTTAACAGATCAAATAGGGAACCAGGTTTGAGTATATGATGCTAAGAACCCAAGTAAACAAGAGACAGAACAAGAGTAAGAACAAGATAAGTATAGTTTTCAAGAATGTTGTATGTTGCTCTCAAGTTCTATTACAAGTGTTACCAAAGCATAAAAAGAAATACAAGAACCTAAGATACTTTATACTACATGCTACAGCCGGCTATGCTTTGAAAAACAGCTGGAAACACTAATCTAGACAACAAGATCAATGTAAAGTCAAAAGGCAGATTCCCTTTATACTAGTGACTATGACATGTCATAGCTTACATACTAACATATTACAAAAAGGATAAAAGGTATAAAGTAGAAAGTTACAGACTCTAAACCTTAGTCTACAGTTGCAAAAGCATGGACCTTTTCACCAACTTATACAAGTTGGTGAGTCTTCAGTATTGTAGCATAAAGTGTATCAGCTTTTTGCAAAAGTTGACTAGAGAAAGCATGTATTCTCTGTGTTCGGAAGAAATCAGTCTTCACTTTATTTGCATCCGAAGACTTTGTCTTTGAAGATTTGGAAGACTTCATCTTTGGCTTAGGAAGATTTGATCTTTGTCTTCGAAAGATTTTACACTTCGAATATTTCTATGAGTGTAAAACTTTCGAAGTAACTTCTCCCATGTACATCATGCATGCAAGCTGGAAGATCTTTGGTTGCTTTGGTTGCATCAGCCTTTCAAGTATAACTTTATAACTAGTAAAAACCCAATCGATGCAACTACGACAACTTACATTGAAGTACTCATTTTCTATTAGTTTATCAACCTAGACAATGATATTATTTTGGGGGTTGTCCCTGCATGTTATGATAGAAAGACCTCTACATGTGCAAAATTAAAATTATGTATGATAGAATCATATTTAGTTATACAATTGGTTTATGCGTGAAATGAAATGTGTGATGGGAAAATGAATTAATAAGGTACTAAGTGATGTGTGATGGGAAAATGAATTAATAAGGTACTAAGTGATGTGTGAAAAAATATATACTAATTTATTTCACATTTTCACAAATTAGTTTTACAATGAAAATTCCCAACTAAACTTCACACAAACGACAAGTGTACCGGTCGTGATATAGTAAAGTTGAGATAATTGAATTCGGGGACACCTTTGACGGCTCTCGATAATAAATCTCTATTGATTTCTAACTTGGTTAATTTAATTATTTAAAGTAATTAATATTAATAAACAAAAAAACAAATTAATTAAAATTAATTAATCTAAACACAACAAATTAAATAAACAAATAAGAATTCAAACTTGAAAACTTTAATACGATCAACAAAGTGAAATAACTACCTAGGCAGTAATCCAACTAACATGTAATGACATAAAGATAATTACTCGTATGACTATGTATAAAAATACGAATCTAGAGTTAACTATGTATGTTATTACTCCCTAAGAAAACCAAAGACACGTATGAAGCACAAGGTAAGTTTATTAAAATGTCTAATGGAAGATCACCCCTAGGTTTACTCCCATAAAATCTTTAACATTATATTATTCAACCCTAAGATAAAGGACAACTTAATCAAATCCAATTAAATACCCTAAAACACTAACACCACGAATTAAAGGCAAAACACGCTCTCACGAAGTGTAAACCTAACAAGCAATGGGTAGGAGGTTTTAAGCAGTATCTATCACCCCCTAGGTTTCAGATAAGGTAGCATACTAAAAAATACTATCAAATCACTATCAAATCACAACCAAAACGCCTAAGATTTTCTCTAATCCGAGTCTAAATTAAAAACACAAAGTAATTAATTTTAACATACAACATAATCTAGATATCACGTAATCAATCAAGATCAAGCATACACAAACATGACAATAGTTTTCAAGCATAAAACAGTTCACATATCGGCATTAAATTGAGAAAATAATCAAGTTTTAAGTTAATCAACAATTATACAAAATCAAAACCAATTATTTAGTCAAAACATCCTAGTTTCAAATCAAGCTAGGTAGTACTAAAAAGTTAGCTATAAAAAACATCAAGAACAATAATAAAGATTCAAACTCTATAAACATATATGATAGAATCGAAGAAAACAAATAATAATAAAGAAAACTATTCAAAACCGAATAATTTTAATGATTGAATGCTTCAGTCCTTGCTCTCCGATCGTACTCCAAACTCAAAAGTTTAATTCAAAAATAAAAAAAACTTTTTTGTATCCTTTCTCCCTTACGCCTCTTCTTCTGCCATCGCTTGTTTTCTCTTTATATAGGAGATTTAGATTTTTTCTATCATCTACACATGACCCCAAATTCCTCGTGGGCTTCAATTGTAAAAAATGATGGCCTTAAAAAAATTAGTGTCACGTGTGGGCTTCACAAAACAAAACAAAGCAAGAGAATTATATGGATCAACTTTAATTAAAGCCACGTGACTAGAATTCATGCTATGATTTCAATATATAAATTTAATTTTAAAATTAATACAATTCCATACTTAGACTCGTGATTTATATTCAAAATTCATCTTTAGTTTAGCTAAATTAACAATACTAATATATCTATATATCATATTTGTATAACCTTCTTTTCTGGGTTTAAGTGTCACACCCTCGCTGGTAGAAGAAAGACGAGGATGCGACAGACGAGACCGTCATAACACATTGGGGCCTAAGAGAATCTCTAAAGTAATTCTCCGTCAATTGATCATGACGTCACCGACACAAAGAACAAGTGTCAAGAACACTCAATACCATAGCATATTCCATATATGTACAAATAATCCAAAAGTTCCAAACCAGAACAACCAGTACTAGATCAATCAATATCAAATACAAAATCCAATAAGATGCTCTTGAAGGAGTGATCTTATCTAAAGTTCACTGTCCATGTACGTAAGCACCATTACCTGAAAAGACATGCTCTAAAAAGTCAACGTACGTTGGTGAGTTCACGGGTTTAAAGTATAAATAAGTTGTCGTGTGAGTCATGTACAAAACATGTGTGTGTATGAGAATATAGAAGTCATAGAAACCAACATAAGCTCATAATCGGCTCAAGTTCAAATAACCGGATTATATTTACCTAAGGGCACGCACAAGCCATGTCAGTCTTATCTAGCATACCGACAACAAGTACAAGTACATAATAAGCCCAAATAGTCATGAAGGGAATCTAGACTCGATTCTATGACTAAATCCACACATGACAGTCCAATTCAAGTCCAAAACATGATAACATTACATAGCTCAAGAACAATGAGAATGATTTTTCCCCAAGTAAAACATATTAAAAGGGTCCGTGAAACTTACCTTGAAATATTACTATCCAAATCCTATAATACGTAAAGCAAGCACTAAAAGTACAAATCACAAAAGGATTACTAAAGAACAAAAATGATCAATATGGGTGTAATCCTTGTAGCCTAGTCCTTAGTGCCAATCAAGGTTTTTATTTTATAAAAACATGGTTTACTAATAGAACAAATCCAATTTCAGATTTAAACTTTAAATCTTGTCATATTTAAGGTTTTAATTGTCGTTTTATATTACTTTATTAATGACATTCGATGCACATCTATTAGTTTATATTCAATGAATCATAGATATTATTAGCTTATCATTTTGAAGATTCATTTAACTACTTCTAAATACAAAACTTGTCTTTATTTGATTATTTAATTTTAAATTCTTAGTTTTAAGTTTATCAAAATATTTCTGCATGTAGAGCTGATTACGCATCAGTTTTGCATAAACTGTTTAGAGGTCTAAATTATAGTGAAATGTTGCGTAATAGGTATTGTTTGAAAGATAACACTTTAAATTAAACTCCAGATAAAGAATAATCTCAATTGGATAAAATATGAAAACGATATGACTCGACAAACACAGACCAACCTGCTACCCAGATTCGTCAGTGACCTTCAGTTTGTTTGCCACGCTTGGATGATCAAAACGATGTCGAAATGACACAAGACGACTTTTGTTAGTTAGAGAACTCACTAATTGGACTCATTATGACCAAGTTGTGATGTGTACAAAACGTCCTATTTTTCCTTTGCATCCCAAACCTCGATATTTGACCCTTTATTGACCCGAGTACTTAAAAAACATTTATTCCATGTTCTAATTGGTAAATTTTGAATTGAACACTTGGATTATCCAAATTTCTAGTCCCAAAAAAGTTAGTTGGATTTTAGTCTTTGGGTTTAAAATATTAATTAACCGATACATAGTTTTGATTGTTTAATGCCTCCATCCATTCAAGACGTAATTAATGATTTCAACAATGATTTATAAGACCAAGATGTCCATCATGATCTGGCCACATGATGGAATTCAAATTTGGGTTTTGAACTTTGAACACAAGAACAAAACAATTAATTCCCCCAAGGAACGATTTCAATCTCTCAAAGATAACAAGTTGTTATTGATTCACATAGTATGAAAAGCTATGATTAATGATATGAGATCTATGTGTGTGTATGATTTAGGGTTGTTCAAACAGCTCGCCGCTCGCTCGACGTTCATTTGGAATTTGCTCGGAAAATGCTCGTTCGAATTTTTGCTAGGTTTTAAATGAGTTGATCGGCTCGGATTAGTTTGTAAATAAGCCAAGCACGAGCAAAGTTCCACTTCGCTTGGCTCGAATTTATATATATATATATATATATATATATATCTGTAGTTTATATATAGCACTCTAGAAGATTTGACCCACTATACATAAATATATAATCATATTTACGCATACTAGATCAATCAACGTAATAAAGAATTGTAAACTAAGCATAAAATTAAAATCCTAAGCCCCTAAGAGGCAAGCACTATCGATCATCTCATGCTCTCACCATTATCGCTCTCTACAATATGCTCTCCCCTCATCAGCTATAATCTTAGCCTCATCCTCAGCCACGTATTGTTATTCATAAAAATGTTATATTCTGACATGTGATGCTTTTTCAGTCATCAACACATGTTCACCATAATATAAATCATATGACAAACAAGATAGTTCAGTTGTATAATTTTTCAATGCTTCTTGACACTCGCTCGAAAATTAACGCTCGAAAAATGCTCGTTCGATATTCCACTCGATTGTAAACGAGCAGATCGGATCGGTTTAGTTTGGAAATGAGCCAAGCACAAGCAAAGGTCCGCTCGGTTTAATACGCTCGTCAACATCCCTAGTATGATTATGTGTGTTTGTATGCTTGAATAATAATAATAACTAGTTGTTTGATTGATTGTTCAAAAGTTTACAAAGGATTAGGGTATACTACTACTTATAACCTGTACAATGATCTATCTATAGTTATAAAAATACCCTTATGTAAACAAAATACATATAATCCTAAGTCTATAAGTTGTCCGTTGTGGATGATAAGCTGTCCACTGTGGATGATAAGACGTTTGATATGGAAGTTGAACTACTTGTCTGTCGTGCCTTGGATGCTATCCACTATGAACACTTGTGTTTGCTTTGTTTTTGTCCGCTGTGGAGTGTTCATCCGATGTGGATGAACATCTGCTGTGGAATATTCATTAGCTGTGGACTAGATCATCAACTATGTGTGATTGTTCATCCATTGTGTATGATTGTTCATCCACTGTGTGTGATTGTTCATCCATTGTAGACACTTAGGGGTTGTTTGGCAGCATCTGAATCAGCCTCATAATGGTTTAGATTTTTGAATGGTTCAACACTTAATGGTTCAGACTATTTGTTTCACAAGTAAATGTCTGAATGGTTCAGACATTTGCCTCTGAATGGTTAAGCATTATATTTATGCTTAACCATAAGACGTCTAATGTTGAATGGTTAAGACCTCTTATCTGAATTGGTCAAACATTTGCCTTTGAATAGTTAAGCGATATACTAGCTCTTAATGGTACAGAACTCTTAATGATTCAGCACTTAATGGTTCAGACCTCTTATTGGTTTAGCACTAAATCATTTAGAAATTGCCAAACAGCCCCTTAGACTTTGTTCTTCATCCGCTTCATCTTTTTGTTCATCCGCTATGGACAAGTCCTCATCCGCTGTGGACATTTAAGCAAAAATTCATTTTTATCTACAAACCTAAAAAAGAAATTTAAACTTAAATAGTGTTTATATGAATGTTAATGATGTTTATGTGTTAGTTAATGGTTGTTTGAATGTTAGAATACATTATGTTTGATTATGACAAGCATTATCCTTTTATGAACTTGTTGAGTCCAACATCACACATGATTACAACCCAATTTTGATAGATTCAAGAATATACAAAGACTAAGAATTAGGGGTTTTTACCGGTTAGAGAGTCCAATATCCGTAACACCTAGATCATCAAGATCCAATGTCCAAATCAAAGAGTACAAGAATATTAGATGATGATTTTATGTTTAGATGATGAATGTCATTGATATCAAGATAGAACAAGGAATAAAATCATCAAGAAATGATTTTTCTTATCGGAAGATTAGAAGATGAGCAATGCTTGCTTAGGATTTCAAAAATCATTGGAATGATAGAATGATATTGATTTTCGATGAAGATGATGAAGAACAAGAGGGAATTGAGTTGTGGTGGCTAGGATTTACAGTTTAGGATTGACTTAGATAAAAAGTTCACAAAAGTGAGGAAACATGGGGGGGGGCAGAATTCCTCCTTGCCTTTAGTTTTGGCTGTAACAAGGGAGGGGTAAGGGCCATCGGGTCCTTGGCCCATCTCATCCAATCCGTCTTGTCTCGAATCATGTGTCATCCAATTATTACGTTTTTAAGTTCTGAGCGCTAAAACAATTCCAACGAACTATTATATTTCCTATAAATTAAATAATTTATACTTTTGGACTAATTTAAGTTTATTTAGTAGACTTTAGGCAAAGTCCACAAATGTCTGGTTTTGTTAGTTTTAACGTAAATTTTAGCATTTCACCTTCTGAAAATCCTTGATTAGGCTCAATGCATAGGACATTGTATGATAGCAAGCCTAATGGTCATTTTACAGACAATAACCCTAGGCCCATAAGACCATTAAGCGAAAATTTAGATCAATATTAAATGAACAATCAATTAAGACTAAGCCCAAATCTAACAAAATCAAAGTCAAAGGTGAACACACACACTTTAGTGACAGATGTCAAAGTATCCTCCAGTTGAGAGAATTTCGTCCCAAAATTCAGCTGGAGCTATCAACTACATTGCCATCCACGAACAGGTGAGGGTACTTAGTCCTCATTCTGTCTTCTCATTCTCAGGTAAATTCATGACCTCTTTTTGAGTCTCATTTTACCTTTACACTCTGGATCTTGCTACAATTCAACGTCTTTGTCTCCCATCCATGATCTCTATTTGTTCTTCGACAAATAGAAATATATCATATGCTAGGATGTCTTCTATTGGTACATATAAGATCTCATCAGCAAGAAACTACTTGAGTTTCAGCGTATGAAGCGTGTCATGCACCCTACTCAGTTCTTGTAGTAAACACAATCTAATACATCACAAGACCCAACAATTCGGTAGTCTTAACTGTATTTACCAATTTTGGTGCCAATTTGCTCTTTTTGTCAAAGAAAACAATGTCTATCCACGACAATAAATCATACACCACCTATAAACTAAGGTGTCTTGAAATAACTTTTTAGGTCTACAACCTATTTGTTGATAGTTTTAGAGTCTGGTTGTTGTCCATTACCTAAAGTTAGTTCCTTGTCTGGTTCTGATTTCACATTCAAGGTATCATTAATGTTTATATATAGGGTGTACTGCAGCTAACCCTCCACACTATAATAGCTTGTTAGAGTATCAGTCACTAATCATAACTAATTTTAAATTCAACTAATGTCTGAGAGCATGTGCCTAAGGCAAGGCTTCCTTTGATTGTCTGTGTAAATTTCTAACAATCCTGAGCTATCTTAGTTTGTCCTTGATCCAAAGTCCTAATATTTAATCTCTTGAATGACTTACGGTCAAGTCATCTAACTTACCCGACTTCTGCTATTACAGACCGATACTTATATCTATATACTGCCTCGAATGATGCTAATATAATACTCTAATGGTAGTTATTGTTATAAGAGAACTTAACCAATAGTAGGTGAGTATCCTAACTACCTCCAAGGTCTGTGATACTGTAAGGCCCCGAACCCGGGTACCTCACAGTTGGAAAATCATCGCATTAATACATAAAACATTACATAATTCATAAAGTATGTAGCGAAAATAGGTTAACAAAAACCATTCATTTTCATTAATAAATACTGTTATTAAGCAATACAATAGAGTTTAGGTTACAAAATTAGTTAATTGCATTACAAAACAACAGTAATATAAGTGGATGTCAGTCTTGCTTTGCTTAATAGCTTCCCCCTCGTTCCATCCTCAGCAATGCTTACCTGTCAACTGAAAATGTATAAAAGTCAGCGTTGTTGAGTGAGTTCTAATTTTAAAAGTGTTAAAATACTTTAAATAATTTATATATGAAAATACTCTTTTACTTTAAAATGCTTTCTTTACTTTCGTATGTGAGCATGCATCATACATACATCCAGTATACTTTCTTCATTAATCATTATCATACACCTTTGTTCCTTTCCGTACTTTTATCTTTATCTTTCACTTTCTTATGGACCAATGTGCAATACCCCGAACATTGTGCATGAAGATGATGTTGGGCCTGTAATATATGAATAGACCACGAACATTGTGCACTAAGTTGACCCAGTCACCTAGGGCATGCAACAAAGGTCCCTATCAGTCTCAATGACTGACCTTGTATGCATCCTTCAGGGTAGCTAATCCGCATCATAGTTGAGCTAACGACAACATGGCTGTGCACCTCCTGTTCATTTGCAAGACTTGCAATCTTTCATTTACGTTCCACTTTTCTTTATCATTAATCTTTCACTTTTGTTAATGATAATACTTTGCACTTATGATCATAAACACCCCATGTAAGGTCACATAATAATAATTATTATGGACATAAGAACAACTTATAATCATGTAATATAATAACAATTAAAACCCTAAAGTCAAACTTGGGTTAAACCCTAATCATTATGTTTTCTCAAAATTTCAGAAAATAATCTAAGTGTTCTGGGCGTATGAGCACTATGCAGGCGCATGAGGCCTGTTTAGGCGCGTTGCAACTATGCAGGCGCATGAGCCTATTTCAGGCGCATGGGCACTATTCAGGCGCATGGGGTGTACTTAGGCGTCTGAGCTTGAGTCTTAGGCGCATGAACCACTTTTGAGGCGCATGGAGCTATACTTAGAATTTCTAAGGCGCATGGGCCTTATTTAGGCGCATGACCAACCTGTTTGGTATGTTCCTAACACCTTTTCAGTCCCAAACCTTATATCAACCTGTTCTACACTTTTTATAATTATTCTACGCTTAGTCACCAGATAAACAACCATAGAACAACATCATACAAGTCTACTTACCTACGGTTACATATATATATATATATATATATATATATATATATATATATTATAACATTTCTAATACATTTCTAGCCCCAAAAGAGTTAAAACATGTAAAAAGATGGGGTCTAGAACTCACCTTGTGCAGCAAACAAGTATCATTCTCCCAAACTTGTCTGTTCACGCGTTCTAACACCTAACAAACGAAGAACACATAATTCAAACACATAAAACACATATATAATCGGTTCTAAGGTTGAAAACCCATCAAAACCGAGTTAATTATGCTAGGAACTACTTACCTAGATCGAAAACCACTTCTTCTTCTTCTTGAAACCGAGAGAAAGTTCTGCACTTCTTTTCTTCTTTCTTTTCAGCCGAAAAGCACTTGGTGAAAAGGTTATGAGCAACCATTTCTCTAATATTATTAAAATATTTGACTTTTGGACCTTTTTCACTTAACCCCCTCCACTTTGGTTGCTTTTCCTTTCCTTCAAAATACTTTACTTTTCTTTTCCACATTTATTTTCTTTTCTTTTATTATGACAAAAATTTCGGGCGTTACAAGTTTACCTCTCTTAAAGAGGTTTCGTCCCCGAAACCTGTCACTCTTCGAATAGCTATGGGTAATGTTGCCTTATTTCTTCTTCGGTCTCCCACGTAGACTCGGAACCCTTTCGGTGTTTCCACTGCACGCGTACCAGTGGAACCACCTTGATCCTTAATCTCTTCTCCTTCCGGTCAATGATTGCCACTGGTTGCTCTACATAATTGAGCCGTTCATCCACTTTGATATCCTCCAGTGGTACAATCATATATTCATCAGCTAAACACTTTCTTAGATGAGATACATGGAATGTAGGATGAATTCCACTTAACTCATCTGGCAATTCTAACCTATAGGCCACCTCTCCTACTCGTGCGATGATTCAGAAAGGTCCAATGTACCTTGGGCTTAGCTTACCCCTTTTCCTGAACCGAATAATTCCCTTCCAAGGTGAGACCTTCAGCATAACTCGGTCGCCCACCTTGAATTCAATCGGTCTACGCCTCTTATCGGCGTATGACTTTTGTCTATCCTTCGTAGCTTTCATGAAGGATTTGATCCTTTCTAACTTCTCAGTGGTAGCCTCGATCACCTCAAGGCTCCCCAACTCCTTTCGTCCAATATCACCCCAGCATATGGGTGTTCTACACCTCCTACCGTAATTAATCTTGTAAGGTGACTTACCAATACTGGCATGATAGTTGTTGTTGTACGAGAATTCTGCTAACGGTAAGTGATCGTCCCAATTTCCTCCAAAATCGATCACGCATACTCGAAGCATATCTTCGAGTGTCTGAATCGTCCGCTCAGACTAACCATCTGTTTGAGGATGGTAAGTCGTGCTAATGTGTAGCCTCGTCCCCATCGCATCGTGGAATCTCTTCCAAAACTTCAATGTGAACCGGGTGTCCCGATCCGACACGATTGACACCGGTACACCATGATAAGCTACAATCTACTTGACGAACAGGTCCGCCAGTCTCTCGGATGAATACTTCTTGCGGATCGGCAGGAAGTGAGCACTCTTTGTCAGACGGTCAACTATCACCCATATGGTATCGCACCCTCTCATCATGTGAGGTAGCTTCATTATGAAGTCCATGGTAATCTGTTCCTACTTCCACTCGGGTATATCCATCGGCTGGATCTTCCCGTATGGTTTCTGATGTTCTGCCTTCACTTACAAACAAGTAAGGCACTTACTCACATACTCCACTACGTCACGTTTTATTCCTGGCCACCAATAATCCTTCTTCATATCTTGGTACATCTTCATGGCACCAGGATGAATGAAGTATCGAGTCTTATGAGCTTCATCCATAATCCACCCTCGTAGGGCCCCATATCGAGGAATCCACATTCGTCCATTTCGGGTTCTAACACCATGTGTGTTCTCACCCAACTCAGAGACTAGTCCTCTCATCCTTTCGGAGTTAAGGCAATCTTGTTTCAATGCCTCTTCTTGAAACCCCTTCACCTGTGTCATCACATTAGCGGTCATAACCAACTGATTGGCCTTCACACGGATCGGCTCGGGTTTCTTCTTTCGGCAAAGGGCATCGGCCACAATATTGGCTTTACCAGGATGATAATGGATCTCACAATCATAATCCTTGATGAGCTCTAACCACCTCCTCTATCTCATGTTGAGATCCTTTTGCTCAAAGAAATTCTCTGTGCTTTTGTGGTCCGTGAAGATGGTGCACTTCGTACCATATAAGTAGTGACTCAAAATCTCCAATGCGAAGACCACAACAACTAGCTCTAGATCATGTGTAGGATAGTTGACTTCATGGGTTTTCAGCTGTCGGGATGCATAGGCAATTACTCTCCCAAATTGCATCACCAAGCGACCTAGTCTTGAATAAGAAGCATCTGAATATACCACTAAGTCCTCACTTCATTTAGGTAATGTCAAGACAGGATATTGAGTCAATCTCGCTTTTAACTCTTCAAAAGCACATTCCTGTTCTTGACCCCACACAAACCTTACATCCTTGCGAGTCAATTTAGTCAAATATGAGGCTATTTTGGAAAAGTCTTGTATAAATCTTCTATAATAGCATGCCAAACCCAAGAAACTATGGATTTTGGATGGCGTCTTTGGAGGCTTCTGTGACACCCTACACATATCCTACATCGGCCGTGGACAGGAGAGATTCCTGGTTCATAAGGAATGTTTGGCCTCTAATATCAACAACGCGTTTTGGGCGTATTGGCTGTGGATGAGAGGAGAACTCCACAGTTAAGCGTGCTCAGGTGGGAGCAATCCAGGGATGGGTGACCTCCCTGGGAAGTTTTCACCTGGGCGACCAAAAGCAAATCCGTGAGCTCCTCGTGGGCGAAGCGGACAATATTGTTGGTATGAGAGGCCGGGTGTTACAGAATGGTATCAGAGCCACTCCTGTGCCGTTCGGGGTGTGGGACATACCTCACCAAGGATGGTGACTTCTCGGGCAAATCAAGGACGATGAGTCCAAACAGGGGGTGCTTGTGACACCCTACACATATCCCACATCGGCCGTGGACATGAGAGATTCCTGGTTCATAAGGAATGTCTGGCCTCTAATATCAACAACGCGTTTTGGGCGTATTGGCTGTGGATGAGAGGAGAACTCCACAGTTAAGCGTGCTCAGGTGGGAGCAATCCAGGGATGGGTGACCTCCCTGGGAAGTTTTCACCCGAGCAACTAAAAGCAAATCCGTGAGCTCCTCGTGGGCGAAGCGGACAATATTGTTGGTGTGAGAGGCCGGGTGTTACAACTTCCATTGCATCGCCGCCTCAACCATTGTCGGGTCCACCATAATTCCTTCAGCATTCATCACGTGGCCTAAAAATTGAACTTTGCGTAACCAGAAAGCACACTTAGAGAATTTGGCATACAACTTCTCTCCTCTAAGTGTCTCTCATACTTCCCGAATGTGACCGACATGTTCTTCCTCATCTTTGAACAAATCAGGATATCATCAATAAACACAATCACTGATATATCTAACATGGGCCAAAACACTCGGTTCATTAAATCCATAGAGGCAGCTGGCGCGTTAATCAAGCCAAAAGACATAACGAGAAACTCGTAGTGTCCATAACGCAAACGAAAAACTGTCTTAGGAATATCCTGCTCCTTCACCTTTAGCTGATGGTAACCAGATCGAAGATCTATCCTCGAAAACCAATTGGCACCTTGCAGCTGATCAAACACGTCATCAATCCTCGGTAACGGGTACCGATTCTTCACCGTCAACTTGTTCAGCTCTCGGTATCCGCATGCTACCGTCTTTCTTCTTCACAAACAAGACTGGAGCATCCCAAGGAAAGATACTCTGTCGAATGAATCTTTTATACATTAACTCCTGTAATTGATCCATGAGTTCTTTCATCTCAGTCAGAGCTAATCGATACGGTGCTTTGGCAACGGGTTGAGCACCTGGTACCAAATCGATTTGGAACACGATTTCGTGATCCGGTGGCACGCTAGGTAAATCTTCTGGGAAGACATCCGGGAAGTTACGCACCACTTCTATGTTAGAAAATTATGGTACTGACGCATCCACATCTTTTACTTAGGCCAGGTAGGCACAACACCCATGTCGCAGGTACTTTCCCGTCACCATCATCGAAATCACCTTTGGAACTGTAGTGACGCGATCACCGTAAACCGTCACCCAACTTCCATTGGGTGCAACTAATCGAATCATCTTCTTGCGACACACGATGTTTGCTTCATAGGTTGCTAACTAATCCATCCCTAGCACTACATCGAATCCTCCTAGGGGCATCATATGTAAATTGGAAAAAAACCTATAGCCTTCTAGTTCTATGGTACAGTCCTCCATCATAACAATAATTCTAGTGGACTTACCAATAGTAGTTTCTACATCAAATGACACACTAATACTCCTACTTCTAGCAGATAACTTGATGAAAACACAATCTCTTGAACTTTTAGTCAAGCATATTTGAATACAAACTTTAGAAAGAAAGATATTCAATATGAAAAAGTAATGTTTCTCCAAGGATCTTTTGTAATCTCTCACAAATTCAACAAACATCAAACATGGTGTGGAAACCCATGGTTAATATGTATGATTTCAGTGTATGAGTGTGTGTTTGTATGTGTGTGTTTTTATATGTTTGAATGCACAAGAAAACTGAAAATGCTTGTTTGATTGATAATTGTTCAAAAGCTTACAAAGGATTAGGGTAGAGTGCTATTTCTAGCCTATACACAAAAGCTATATACAATTACTATTCTACCCTTATGTAAATGAAAATTACATAAAAATAATCCTAAGTTACTAAGTCATCTGCTATGGAATTCAGTCATCTGCTATGGAGAAGTTCATCCGCTGTATGAACAGTTTGTTCATCCGCTGTGGGAACAGTTCATTAGCTGTGGTCATCCGCTGTGAACTTGTTCATCCGCTGTGGATGTTGTTCATCCGCTATGAACACTTGATTCATGCGATGTGAAGATAGTTCATCCGCTGTGAAGTTATTCATCCGCTATGGGAGTGGATACTTCATCCGCTATAGAACGTCATCCGCTGTAGAACTTTCTTCATCCACATTAGACTTCCTTCATCCGCATTGGAAGACTTATGCAAAAATTCTTTATCTACAAATCTGAAAAATAAATTTACATAACTATTAGTGATTGTTATGGATGTTAATTTCGTTGATGTGTTTCTAATGTATGAAGTGTATGTTGAAACACATTTAGATGATTGTGTTGATAATGGCAAGCATTATACTTTCTTGCATTAATTCTTAATGCACTTTGTTGAGTTCGATAGTACTCCCCCTAAGTATGATGTTGCCATATAATTGATGCTTGTTTTGTTTATTAATTATCTATGTCTGTTGATTTTGTTTTAGTTTGATATAAGGAGTCCAACACTACTCCCCCTAAACATTTTTTACATTTTGTTTTTCTGTTATGTGTTAATGATGTTGATGTGTGTGTTATTTTGGTTGTTATGCATGATTGATTGTTTGTTATGAATGATTGACTATTCTTGTGTATATTGATTGATTACAAGTGTATCACTTGTCTGTGTTGATTAATTGATTGTTTATAAGATTTCACAAGTGTAATCTTGCCTGTATGATTGTTTGACTTGTTTGTTTACAATGTAAGATTGGTTGTTTGGTTGCTTGTCATTATAATTACATTTGAGTAATTAAAGTGATTAATTTTGGATGTTTGTTTGTGTATGATTACAAGTGTTAAATATCATAAGTAATGTGAATGATTGTGTGTGATAATGCATGTATTGATGTATGAATATATGTTTGCATCAATGTCATGTGTTTATATCAACAACACATGAATGTATGTTTGAATACATGTATATGTTATAAAATAGATGTATGCTTGTTTTGTTTGTTAATTATGCATAACATCATGTCACATAATATTCATGATTGAATGATTATATGATTATCACATGTATAATAACATATAAATGCATGATAATATGATTGAGTGATCAAACAAGAATTATAAAGAAGGATATGTATTTGGTTTTTGTTCTGCCAGTGATCATAAGAAACCTCAGGAGTGAGATAGTCCGGCTTCTTCTATTTGCTTCTTAGCTTCTTCCATATCGTTGAGAGTATCATCAATGTCTATCTCTATGGCTTGGTCACCTTGAGCTTCCTTCAGTTGTTCTTTGAGGGTAGTCATCATGTATGCATTTCTACAATTGACTATGTGCTCTACAAAGTAGTCAACTGCACTCTTTTGGTCATCATACTTGAAGTTTATATTCAAATGCACCAACTGTCCAAGGGTTGACTGATCAAGGCTTTGTACATCAATGTTGCTAACCAGTGTGGTTACAACATGATTACCCTTCAAAATCTCCAAGTTGTTATTCTCTGAAATTCTCATTCCTATAATCCCTTTAATATGAGTCAAGGGTTGCTGATTTGTTTCAAGTCTATGCTTTAGTGCAGTATTTACATACACAGTTCCCAGAATTCTCAACATGTGTATGAAATAACAACAATCACCTTTACACAACTTATCTTGGATTGTGGGGAATGTCTTGGTTTTTCAGGAATGAAACATATTATGGATGAAGCAACTTGATCTCAACAGGATTAGATAGTCTGATGTCAGCTGCATCTTTTCCTTCAAGCTTTCTTTCCAGCACCACTTCAAAGTGTGTTTCATCATAATACCATCTGGTAATGGGATGCTGGTATTGATTGCCATCTATCTTCTTCATGATCAATCTCAAGTCAGATGGCCTAAGAGGGTAACCAACCCTCTCAAGAATATCAGGATCGATCTCAGAAGTCAATTCTTCCCTGACTTCCATTTGCTTGCTTGTTGAAGCTTGCTCTTTTCTCAGCTTGGCTATATGAAGTTTGTCTTCTTTGTCAGCTTTGGCTTTCATTTCAGGGTAGTTTCTGTTCATGTAAGCCCTCAAGATATGATAGATGTTTGCCCCCTGGGATTGTTTGTGTGATTGACCATCCTCAACTGCATCAGGTCCAATCTATCTTCATAGCTCAGTTTTCCCAGTTAGGATATGTATGATAAGTACTGAACAAGTCCAGATAGTCTTTTGATGAGCACAGCATGCCAGACATCATCATATTTCCATGGCACAATCTTTCTTTCATTGGCATCTGCTGTGAGAGTGATTTTGTCATATAGCTTGACAAAGTTTATTTTCTCAGTAATCATGTCCCGAACCTCATTGCCTTCACGCCATAGCCTATGAGGCATGAATTGTCTTGGTTCTTCTATCTCATGAAGTTCAGGAGGAGCTTGATGATAAGTGGATAGAGAAGATGCAGGGTGTGGTTTGAAGACTTGAGGCTTAAGAGCATTAGCTAGCATGTTCTTGTATATCTCTTTAGCCATCTCCTTCATTTGAGTTATTGTTCTCCCTGCATATGATCTGTATGGTACTCTTGTGTGAGTCAACCAGCTTTTTACCTAGGAGTAGGTCATTTTCTCAATCTGAGGTTCTTTTGGTAAGTTCTTTTCAAGCTCTTGTCTGTCTTTGATTTCTTTGTACCTTTCGTATGTTTGCTCTTGTTCATTTTGTATGACTTCTTGAAAGTCTTTGAGCAAGTCTTTACCTCAGACAGGTTAAGGTGAATGAATGAATCATGAGGAAATCCCCTAGTGGTCAGCTTTATCCCCATCAATGTTTGAGGATCATCAGTAAAGAGCTCTTGAATGTTTTGCATTATGTCCTGCTCATCCTTTTCTTCTTCTTCTTCATTAGAATCAGTGAGGATGATAATGGGAATTTGTTGTTCATCTAATTGATCTATCTCCCCCTCTTCTAGTGTAAATGCTTTGGATGATGATTGAGGAGCATCTAACTCAACAGGCTCAGTCTTCACTTTCAGAAGCTTTAAAGGAGGAGACTCTGGTTTTTCTTGTTCACCCTCAGTTTGTTTACCTTTAAGTATAGAGGGTAAATAAGACCTGTTCCTTTTCCTTTCATATGTTCTCATAGGATTTTCAGATGATGATGATGTTTGATCTTTAGATGAATCTTTTAAAGCTTCACTAAATTGTTTGATTAACTCCTTTTGCTTTTCAGATAGGGGCTCATGAGGAATATCACCAGATCTTTGAGAAATTGGATCAGGAGTATGAAAGTGTTGTCTCAAGATGGGTGAGTAGTGAATATTCTCAAAAGTGTTAGCCTCACTGAACAACTGATCCATTGTGTATGATTCTTTAGGAATGATCAGTGCTAGGCTTGTTTATTCAGCTTGAGGTTGACTTGTTTCAGCTTCACTAGCTAACTTCTCATGACCATTCATCAAGATCTGCTGAATGTTCTTGCTTATTCAGCTAAGTGTCATTGTATTCAAGCTCTCTGTTTAGCCTCTGTATTTCCTCAGCTTGAGCTTCTATAATTCTTTTTAGCTCATCAATCTCCTGTTCTTTAGTTATAGACTGATTTCCCCAGTAGTCTATTTCAGCCTTAGCAACAAGGAGTTCATTGTCTTTCTCCTTTAACTTCTTCTTTGTTTGGCTTAGTTGTTGTTCAACAACCTTCATAACAAGCTTTTGTGCCTTTTGATCTGAATTGAGCTTTTCAATCTCCTTGTCTTTCTCTTTGATTCTTTCTTTCAGCTTCTTTGTTCTTTTATTTGATCTTTCAATGAGTTTATTGTACTCAGTGAATAGAAAGACCTTGGAGTGCTTAATGTCTTCTTCTGTGAGCATTTCACTACTTTGTTCACCAATCTCAGTAGCAGTGGGAGCTTGTTCATTTTCAGGCTCATAAGTTGATGTTCCAACACCTTCATGTTCATCTAATTGTTGTGCTAGTGACGAATCTATATTTCTCAATATAGATAAAAGTGTTTGTTTATCTGATAGGTTTGGGTTGTGTGGGTGAGATGGAAAGTGTGCTTGTTGAGGACTGAATGATTGAGGGCTAAGTGTTTGTGGGATTAGTGGTTGTTATGGTGATATTGGCTGTTGTTGAATCACCGGTTCAGGCTGTATGATTGGATGTTGTTTGATGATGGGTTCAGGTTGAATGATTTGATGTTGTTGAATGACAGGGGCAAGTTGTATGATTGGAGCTAGTTGGATGATAAGGGCTGGTTGGTTGGCTTATTGAAACATCATAAATGGTTTATCTTGTCCTGGAATTCTAAGAAATTCCTCAGGAACAGGGATGTTATAGTCAATCATATGAGGAGGCATAGGCACCTCATCCCGCTGATAGATATTTGATCTTATCCTATTGAACACAAACTCATTTAGATGAGCAGGCTGTAAAATGGATCCTTCTTTTGGGATGTTTGGCAATAGATCATCTATAATCATCTACAGAAATCTTGGAAACATCAGAAATTTGTTTCTCCCTTCTGTGATGTTGTAGACAAGGCCATTCAGAATTTGAGCAGCAAAGTTAAATGGTCTTCTTGCAATGATACTTGCCAATGCACATGATGCCCTTAGGGATGTTGTATCCCATCCTGTCTTTCTGTTTGTCATGGTTTTCTCATAGGTGTGCATTAAGAACCTGAACTGAGCACGCATATTTGCCTTCTTGATTGGCTTTCTTTCTATGGTTCTAGTATATCCTATTTGCCTAAACACATGTTGTACATAGTGTTCATCAAACTCAACTGGACCTAAAGCGTCTTCTTCACCTAATTGCAACACCCTTTTGATCACTTCTTCAGAGATGATGATATCTTGATTATGCACAGTAGATATAACTAGTTGCTGATCATCAATCTCTTCAAGGTGTGCATTAGTCCAAAACTAGACAATGTAATCTTCACAGATGTCTGGTGTGAAATTCATGGCATGCACAAGTCTTGTCTGCCTGATTGCTTGGATCATATCTCTGTAGTTCACTGACCTAGGAGAGTCAGGATCAAGAAAAGCACATACGTTATGATCTCTTACAAACACTAAATCAGCCATATCTATAGAAAATAGATTAAGTGTTAGTATCAAATGGACACATAAATTGTAATAATGAAATGATGATCAAGTGTATGTTAGTATATTATGTATGTTATGATATGATTGATTGTACGTTTAACCATTTGTGTGTGTATCTTCTTTGTAATTTGGCAATTTAGCCATTTTGACTTTTAAAAGTCGACTATTTGTCAATTTTAATTCATCAAATTCTTGACTGTTTCGATTTGATTTTAACCAAAGCTTATGATAATGAGTTAGTTAATCATCAACAATTTGATTTAGTCATCTCATACATCAGTCTAATCTCGTATCATTCAAATTGCAAATTTTAGTTTGACTGTACAAAGTCAAACTTGACCATTTAATGCATATTCAATGCAGATGCATTTAATGTTGTATGTTTAATGCTATGCCAAATAAACTGAATTATCATGTTAGTTGCATCCATTTGAACATGTTTGCTAAGTTATAACACA
This sequence comes from Flaveria linearis, assembly GCA_024085815.1. Lineage (NCBI taxonomy): Eukaryota > Viridiplantae > Streptophyta > Magnoliopsida > Asterales > Asteraceae > Flaveria > Flaveria linearis. The sequence goes on along the minus strand of CM044001.1, from coordinate 36,370,334 downwards.
TTTTAAGCAACTTTCAACATTTTCAAAGATCAAAATTCAGTTTTTGTTTAATTTTAGGCATGAACATTCTGTTTGATTATGAACCCGATGAACATTTTCTCAAATTTCATCAAATAATCATTTCAAACACAGTCGATTACGAACATCAAACACAAACTCAGTGTTTGATTTTGATTTAAAAACATCAAATGATTCATATTCTTGATTTTAGTTCAATTTTGACTTAGGTCAAACAATGTTTGAATCAGAATCACTGAACAGGATGTTTTCATGAATGTTTGATGTTATTAAACATGTTATTATACCTAATCGATGACGAATCAGAAGATTTATCGATCAAAATTTTGATTTATGAAGAACAGGGGTTCAAGGGTTTATCGAAGGTTTTTGAAATTTTACTGATTTTCTCACTTTCACTCTGGTGATTTTAAAAAGTTACAAGTGTGAAATATATATACAACGTACATTTGTGCGTCCGCTGTGTATACAGTACGTCCGCTGTGTAAAATTTTGAATCACAAAATTGGTTATCCGCTGTGGAAACAGTGTCCGCTGTACAGTTTGTATGTACGTTGTGGACCCTTTTGTGCAAGCACTATTCTCATAGTTGATGAATAAAATGTTCATGCGCTATGTACAATAGTGTGTACTGTAAGGCCCCGTTCCCGGGAAGCCTCACAGTTGGTTAACCATAGCATAAAAATCAGTTTGATAGCAAAACATCACAGCGGAAATAATTAAAACATTCATTTAATACTTAAAAACCATATCATGCTCAAATACATGTCCTTTTTAATCGTAAACCAAAACATAATTCTTGTTCATAAGTTACAATAGAGATTTCATGAACAGGAATGCCATTCACATCTCCCCAAGTAGCTCCACAGTACCATCCTCAGCATCAGCACCTACCTGCCAACTATTACGCATAAAAGTCAGCTTTGCTGAGTGAGTTCTAGTTTTAAGTAAATAGTAAATATAACTTTGTCTTTTATATAATGACCACGCATACGTAATACATACATTTCATCATAATAAGCATGTTCATTATCTTTCATTCATTATTATCTTCCACTTTAGCATAAACGAGATTGCACAAAGCAAGAGCTCCATGTTGATTGACAACAAATGCCAATCCCTGTCGGTACACATGAAAACGGTAGCTAACCCCCGACAGTTGATCCACACTGCAAGGCACGTAGCCTGCTCATGAATACGGATCCATCATCATACATCAGACTCACATAAGTGAAGTCTATCATAGTGCTTGCAAGAATTTTCATCATCATATGGGCCCGGGGGTAATATTCATTAAGTTCCACTTCTCATTAATGTTATCTTTCACTTAATATATAATACGTAAATTATTAAGTACAAAACATACCAAGTACTAGTCATCATAACATGTAACAGACCCTCCGCGGGACAGCGGGGGTTCGGGGGCGGCAGCCCCTGATAGCGGGGTCCTACGGGCAACAACCCCTAGTGGGGTCCAAGGGGCAACGCCCCTGGCTGGAAAAACATTTAAATGTCACATTTAAATGTCACATTTTACTTTAGAAAAAATGTATTTTCTTGTTAAAACGCCTTGAAATCCTTATCTTGAAAACCTTATGTTTACTATGCATAATAGCCCCAAAAACATGGAAAAACGTTTAAATAAGGGGATCTAGAACTCACCTGAACTTAGCAAATAGCTTCAATCCTAGGTTACTTAAGCTATAGTCCAAATACTCTAGCTGTACGAAGGTTAATACACAAAAACGTCATTTTCCTCATAATTTCGCTCACAGTTTCACTGGCAGTTTCGCTGCCTGTTTCGCTGCCAGTTTCGCTGCTAGTTTCGCTGGGCAGCACTTCTGCCAGTTTCGCTAGACAGATTCACTGTCTTGAGCGCCTAACTTTCGTTGGAATTTCCTAGTTTCGCAATGTCTAAGGGTCAACCTGGGCACTGGCGAACTTATCAGCGAAACTGTAGTTTCGCCCCAGCGAAACTGTAGTTTCGCTGGAACTTCTCTTAGTTTCGCTGCATAGTTTCGCTGGAGAGTGCACAGCTTCGCTGGATCGGGGCACAGTTTCGCTGGATGCATATCAATGACGAACCAGCCCGTTTTTAACCCAAAATCTTAGCTTTTTACGTCCAAATCCTTGGTTTACCTTCCATGAAACCATTTCTAACCTTTTTACACGTTTTCACACGTAAAAATTCGACCTTTATGTGTTTCTTTGAGACTTTTAAAACCCCAAAACCCTAGAATCCGGGTTTGATCTACAGAAGGCATTAGAGGTCGATTCTTACCTGGTTTTGTTGCCCCTTTCTTAGGATTTGATGCTCCAATCACCCAGACCTTCAATCTTTCAACCCTTCAAGCTCAAATCTTGACATTTCACCACTTTCTCTCTCTACTTTCTCTCTCTACGAATTTGGTGGCTAGGGTTGATAATGTTGAAATGAATCTGACCATGCATTGTTTAAGGGCTGATTAGGGCCCTTAAACCCACCAACACATAGCCCATCAAGGCTAATTTGGTCCATAGCCCACCAATTTATCCTTATTTCTTAAATTAACCCTTAAAAGCCCATTATTATTAAATGGCTTGTCTTCGGGAAATTTCAGGGCGTTACATGTACTGTTCACAAAGCAAATGAACATTTTTGTTCATACGCTGTTGAATGCTTTGTGAGAATGATGCTCACAGCAGATGAACAATTTAGTTCATGCGTTGTCTATACTTGTATGATTTGTTTGATATGTTCACAGCGGATGAACAAACGTTCATCCGCTGTAAACACTTGTGTGATTTGTTTGATATGTTCACAGCGGATGAACAAATGTTCATGCGCTGTGAACACTTGTGTGATTTGTTTGAATGATGTTCACAGCGGATGCACAAATGTTCATGCGCCGTAAACACTTGTAAAATTTTGTGTTACTGTACCTTCAGTGGATGAATGAATTTTGGTTATCCACTGTATAAACAGTTGTCTGTTTTAACTTATTCACAGCGGATGACATTTTACTCATCTGCTGCATGAACAGTTGTAAATTCTTCAAAAATTTAACTTTTTTGAATGTTGTGATTGTTTGACCTGTTAGAAAACTTTTATATTCAAATTAATTCTGAATAATTAAAAAAACTCTTTAAATTTTATATTCAAATTAATTTTGAATATTTTTTCAAACTCTTTAAATTGTATATTAAAATATTGAATTTTATCATTTCAGTATATGGATAATTTGACATCACTCTAAAGCAATACTGTGCAATAAAATAACAAGCAAATATATATGTGTCGACCTACTGTTTGTTAGTGTTGGCTTGACTTTGGCTTTGTTTAATTTTTAGATTTGAATGTTAATGCACAACTTTGCTGCCTTGGACAATTTCAATATTCAAATTCTCCCCTTAAATTTTTGTATATTTATAAAATTTTGTCAAAAATTATATATGGTAAAAATTTGAAATTATCAAAGTCCAAATGTTTGGTTTAAGAGAGATGTATTGGTTATGTATCTTGAATATGATCCTTTTGTTCACTCAAAATGCGTGTTTAATAATATACCACATGAATCATGTGCACATACCATGAGATCATACTAGTCTATAGTTCTTCACTAAGTTGTTTGTTTGATGTTTGAAGAATAGACATAGACAAGTACAATGTTGATTGTAGATATATTGATCCACTTAAACTCAAGCATGGTATTAATGGTTGATTGAAACAGTGAGTGATTATCATGTTATGTGTTGATTGACATGAGTTGTGTGTGTACCCCACATTTGATTGTATGATATGTATGATTCTCCTCAAGATAGGCTAGAAATTAAGTTCAATACTTAAGACCTAGTTACTTAGGATTATAAATGCTCAATCATTGTCTTGTTTATCGGGTGATCCTTTTTAGGATTCTTTTGCACTTCTCTTTGGAAGCTATTCATAAAGACTTTATTTATTGATCATCCTTATAGGATGTGTTCCTCATTGGAAATCTTTTGTTGATCAAGATTAAGAACATTCAGGTCTGTGCTTAGCATAATAAAGAATGTCTTAGTGTACTCCAGGTCTATGATTATCATAACAGAGGAGACACTTAAATTGAGCAATTTATAATCTGTTTCACTTGGTGTATTGAAACTAGATTTCAAGCTATTTGCGTTGAAGAAATCAGTACTTACCATAGACCAAGTTGTGTTGCTGATCACACAATCATGAGAATTTAGTTTGTCACTGTTGTATCTGATGTTAGATGTCTCATGCTGAGCCTATCCACATATCAAACAAAGTATCATCAGTCTTTATTAGTGGAAAAAGACTCAAGTGAGGATCTATGCTAGTGTACTATCATTTCTCATGATGTGTATGTGTGATTCAATGTTAGAAATGATTGGTTTGCATGTCATCTTAATCGTGTAAAAAATAGAAGTGGGACATTGTTTTGGATTTTGACAAAATCAAGATTGTTTGATTTTAATGTTTGAAAACATTAATTTGTTATTTCATAGTTGATCATACCAAGTGACTGAACTAGAAATTCAAATGTAGTTAAATCAAATGATTTTGTGAAAAGATCAACTAATTGATTGTCCGTATGAACTTTAATTAACCAGATCAGACCTTTTTTTGAGCAATCTCTTAGAAAATGATATCTGATCTCTATGTGTTTGGTTTTTGAATATTGAACAAGATTGTTTGTTATAAACATGGCTATAGAATTATCAATGTGTATGGGTGTTTTAAGAAAATTAAATCCATAGTCAAGCATTTGGTTTTATATCTATAACACTTGAGAACAGCATGCAGAAGCAACTATGTATTCTGCTTCAGCTGTTGACACAGAGACTTTTGTTTGTTTCTTGCACTGCCATGATATCAATCTTGATCCAAGAAACTGACATCCTCCTGTAGTGGATTTTCTGTTGTTATTGCATCCACCATAATCACTGTCTGTGTATGCATATAAAGAGAAGTCTCCATCTTTAGGATACCATAAACCAAGTACTGGTTTGCCTTTCAAGTATCTAAAGATTCTTTTTACAGCATTAATGTATGATTCTTTTGATCTGCTTGATATCTAGCACACATGCATACTGCATACATGATCTGGTCTGCTTGTTGTAAGGTATATTAGAGAACCTATCATTGATCTATAGAGTTTTTGATCAACTGAAATGCCTTCTGGATCAGGTCCAAACTTCAGTCCAGTTGCAAATGGTGTTTTGCTTTATGTGCAGTCTACCATGTTAAATTTCTTGAGAATCTGATGGACATACTTGTCTTGGTTGATAATAATTCCATCTTGTGATTGATGAACTTGTAGTCCAAGATATAAGGTAAGTTATCCTATTGAACTCATCTGGAATTTGGATTGCATAAGAGTTTCAAACTCTTTGCAGAGTTGTGTGTTTGTGGAGCCAAAGATGATGTCATCCATATAGACTTGAACAACTAACAAGTCTTGTCCTTTCTTCTTCAAGAAAAATGTCTGATCTATTTTCCCTCGGGAATACCCATTCTGTAGTAGAAACTTTGATAAAGTCTCATACCACTTCCTAGGTTCTTGATGAAGACCATATAAAGCCTTATCCAACTTGTAGACTCTATGAGGGAGTTCGAGATCTTCAAACCCTGATGGTTGAGCAACATATACCTCTTCATCTATCTTTCAATAAAGGAATGCACATTTGACATCCATTTGAAAAACAATGAAGTTTTTAGATGAAGCATATGCAAGGAACACTCGGATGGCTTTTAGCCTGGCTACTAGAGCAAAGACATCATCATAGTCAATGCCTTCCTCCTAAGTATATCCTTGGGCAATAAGCCTTTTTTTGTTTCTAATGACAATCCCTCTGTCATCTGCTTTGTTTCTGAAAAGCCATCTTGTGCCTATGGCATATTGACATTCAGGTAGATCAACCAGTTTCCACACCTCTTGCTTTCTGAATTGGTGTAGTTCTTCCTACATTGCTTCTATCCAACTGTTGTCTTTAAGTGCTTTGGTGATGTTTTTGGGTACAGTTAGGGATAAGAAACAGGAATACAAACAAATGTTTGTTGTGTCTGATTGACTTCTTGTCACTCGTGTATTAAGGTCACCTATGATGTTTTCTAAGGGGTGATCTTTGTGTATTCTAGTTGTTTCAATCTGATCAATAAGAATTTTTAAATCAAGATTGTTGAATGTTTGTTCTGTTATGGTTGGTTGGGCAAGGGTGTTTGTGTTTCAGGGACATTCTGGTTGTGCAGGTTCATTGAATGTTTGTGGGGAATCATGAAAGAAATCTAAGATGTCATCGTCATGATGTCTGGTAAAGAATGATAATCATCATCTTCTTCAACTGTGTGAGGTTGTTGTGACGGTGGTTGATTGGGTTGTTTGGTTGTCACAGGTGTTGATGAAGATGGTGTAGACGTGTTTGCTTCATTGGATGTTTTGGTTTGTTCCATTAGAGGTGTAACTGTTGTGCTTGAAGGAGATGTGTTTGTTCTCCTTGGAGGATCAGCAGTTAGAGGAACATCAATGGTTGGTTGAGGAGGTACCATGGGATAGTTAATATCTTCTTTTGTACCTAAAACATCAAAATAAGATGTGCCAAATTATTTTGTTAATAAATCAATGTCAAAAAACCAGTCTGATCTAATGACTTTCTTTGGGAAAGAGTATTCATTAAAAATAATGTCAGTTGTTTCTTCCACAATATTAAGTCTTGGATTGTATACCCTATAAGCTTTTGAGCTTCCAGATTATCCAACAAAGAATCCATCATCTGCTTTGGGAGCAAATTTGGATAATTGTACTCTGGTGTTTAATATTAAAACTGAACATCTAAATCCATCATCCAATGTAAGGTTTTCTTTTAAACATTAATTCATATGGAGATTTTGTATGTTCTTTGATTATTAATGTTCTGTTTTGAATGTAACAAGCAGTGTTAATTGCTTAAGCCCAGAAAGATATGGGCAGTAGAAAGTCAGCAAGCATTGATCTGGCTGCTTCTATCAATGTTTTGTTTCTCCTTTCAGCTACTCTATTTTGCTAAGGAGTTCTTGCCACACTAAACTGATGACTTATTCCTTTTCTACACAAAAGGAAAAGATACTGTCATTCTTAAATTAAGTGCCATTATCACTTCTTAAAGATTTAACTTTAAGATCTAATTGATTCTCAATTTTAGTGATAAATGTTTTAAGTATGTCTGGTGTTTCTGACTTGTGTAGTAGAAAGAAAACCCAAAGAAATTTGGAGTAATCATCTACTATAACAAAACAATATTGCTTCTTTCCTATGCTTAGGATGTTTGTCGGGCCAAAAAGGTCCATGTGAAGCGATTTAAGTGGTGTGTTGTTAGAGTTTACCAATTTTGATTTATGAAACACTCTATGTTGTTTGCCTTTCAGACATGTAGTGTAGTGTTCTGTACAGAAAAATTCCTTTTGTGGTAGACCTATTACTAAGTCACCTTTTACAAGTTGATTCATTCTATTATAATTAGAGTGTCCCACTCGTCCGTGCCCTAATTGGGAAGCATCTTTTGATGCTTTTGATAATAAACATGTTTCAGGAGTGGTTGTTGAAACAGTGTTCATATCAATAATGTATGTGTTGTTATGACATGGAATTTTCAAAAGGATACAATCTTCTGGTATTTGAAAACTTGTCTTGAGGATGTAGCAGTTGTTGGAGTCAAATAAAGTGGTGTATCCCTTATCATAGATTTGGGATACACTTAGAAGAATAAACTGAAGGTTGGAGCAGTAGTTGACATTTTCAAAGCTAATCAAGCCATTTGTTACTGTTCCTTCTCCTATTATCTTTCCACCTGTCTTGTCACCTCCAAAGGCTACATTTCCTCCATGTTTGCCCTTAAAATCTCGAAGGAGAGAACAATTTCCTGTCATATGTAGGGAGCATCCACTGTCAACATACCAGATGTTGTCAGGCCTTCTTTGATGTCCCTGATAAAACAAAAAAATCAGTTAGATGGTGCAACCCAAGCCATGATGGTCTTGGGTTTTTTGTCTTTTCCCATAATGCAAATTTCTTCTAAGATTGCATTTTCAAGTGGTTTAGGAATTCTAGGTACACTAGATTTCCTTTGATTGATTTTAGCTTTGTCAGGAGAAGTACTTTGAGCTCTTTTCCTACTAGAGCTAATATCTGTTGTTTGTCTGGTCTGATACTTATGTCTCCTTGGTATTTGTGTAAAGATGTCATAAAATGATTTGTCATTGTCTAGAGCAACCTTTTGATGAGGAGTTTGTCTTGGAACTCCTGGCTTGTTTCTTTTTGTACGAATTGTTTGTTTCTTATTAGTTTTTGCAACTTGAGTCTGTGTGTTTTACTTTTTGTTTTTCTTATTGAAAAAACAAGTATCAGTACTGTGATTGTTCCTTTTACAGATAGAACAATAGTTGTGAAAATGACAACTTTCAGTACTATGATTGTTCATGTGACAGTATTTACAGTATTTACCATATTTGCATTTTTCAGTGCTGTGAGTGTATTGATCACTCCACTCACAATATGGGAAATCAGATTTGTCTTGTTTGTTTGCAACTTTTGGTTTTAAGTTAAATTTGAGAGGAATATTAAAAGTTACAGTTGATTGTTTTTTAGGAATAGGAGATTTTCCTTTTGCTTTGTTTGTTTGTTTAACAGAAACATTGAAAGATTCAATGTTCTTTACTCAAGAGCAGATATCAATTCCTTGAGTCTGCTTTGTTTGTTTTGTTTGACCTTCAACCACATTTGAAACTTTGTGAGTTTAGTAAGTGGTTGAATGGATTCATCATCCAATAGGTCAGCATCATCTTCATCAGAAGTTTGTTCATCAAATTCATTGTTTTCTCCTTGATAAAAATCTGTTGATTTAGTTTATGGTGAATCATGACTTTTAACAAATTTTTTCAATGGTGTTTTATCATTTAATGATGACTTTGATGATGTTGATGACGATGGCTTTGAATCATCTGTTTTGTCATATGGGTCAAGTTACTCACCCTGCTTGTTTGTCATGGAATCAGGTAAAGGAATATAATTATCATTATATGGTGGATTAACTTTGTTATACCCTAAACATGAAGGGTATTTAAATGCCCTTTGTTGAGCAAGAAGTTCTTCAAACTTCTTGTTGCTTACTTGAAACTTCTGAAGTTTCACTTCAGTTTCAGCTTGAACTGTTTTAGATTCAGTCAAGGATACAGAGAGTTGCTCAACTTGAGCTGCCAGTGTTAATTTTCAGACATCAATTTGTCCAAATCATTTTGTAATGAAAGTATTTTGATGCCATATTGTTTTTGTTCTGATTTAAGACTTTCATTTAAAATGTTTGTTTCAATTACTTTCTTAGAAAGTTTATCTGCATGTCCTCTTATCTATTGACTTCATCTATGCAAGCTTAAGTGCATAGGTTCTCTTTTACCTCTTTCAGGATTTCTAAAATTTTATCTTCAATATCTGCCATGAGGGTATGATCTAGAGATTGAATTTCAGCTTCATACATGCTCCAGTCATATTCACCATCCTTCTTAATGATCATGGCTGATGATTTGGATTGTTTACTTGGACTGTATTGAGTGATTTGAGGTGGAGTTGGTGCAGCAGGGATACTGATTGGTTGAGGGATCTGTCTGTTTGGATGGTAGCTGCTTGATGCTTATGTTTGATTGTTGTTTCTGTCAACTCTTGGCTGTTGACATTGTCTTGAGAAATGTCCATAAAGTTGACAATTGTAGCATCTGACTTTGGTTTTGTCAAAACCAATCTTTGTTTTCTTGTCCATACTAAGATCTCTGTTTCTTTGCAAAAACCTCTTTGATCTGTATGCAATCATTGCTATAGACCATTGAAGATCCATTTTTTCAACCATGTCTGGTGGCAGTTCATCCAAATCTTGTTGAATGATTTGAGAGGGTATGAGATTTGCACCCAAATAGGCTTCAAAACTTGTTGAAAAAGCTGCATAAGCTGCATTCTGCTCTTTACATTGAAGAATGATGGTGAGAGCATCAATGGGCTTATGAAACTTGTGTATGTTTTGATGCTTTGTCTGTTGTTGCTTGCTTGAGCCGGAAGCATGATGATGTTGGTTATGTTTGCTTTGTGGAGTTGTTTCATGAGAAGCATGAACACCAGTCTTCTTTGACTTTTGTATGTTGTTGGATGAGTCTGATGCAGAGAAGAATGATGTCTCACTAGTGTCTAGGAATTCTTCATCTTCATATTCACCAGTGTTTGTCAGAAAAGCATTGTCTGTATGTTGTAGTTCCTTGAATTTTTATGCTTCTACATGTTTGATGGTGTTGTTTTTTCTGAATTTTTCATCTAGTTCTAGTGCTTCCACTTTAGCAACTAGAGAATCCAGGGATAGTGCTCCCAAATCTAATATTGCTTTCATCAGAGACACTGACCGAGTCCAACTCTCAGGCAGTGTATGCAACATCTTTTTGTTGATTTCAATAGATTCGTATTTGAGACCATAAACAATCATCTCATTTACTAGTTGTACAAATCTGTGAAGTTGTTAGGCAATAGATTCACCTTGAACATGATGGAAAGTTTCGTATTTGGTCTTCAATTTTTCTTTCTTGATTTCCCTAATCTCATCACTTCCTTCACACATTGTGTGAAGAACTTTCCATAGTTCATTGGTTGTTTTGAAACCCTCAACCCGTGTTAAGATTTCAAATGGCAATGTCATTGCCAAAATGTTGTATTCTTTCATGTCTGTTTTCACCTTCTTTAGTTCATCACCAGCTACATCTTTAAACTAACTGGTTTTTGTGTGTTATAATCTGGACCCAAGTTCACAGGGATATACGGTCCTTCTGTTATGGAGGTCCACAAGTCTGGGTCCTAAAAAATAATCCAATTTCTAAACATTATTTTCCATTGTTTGAAATCAGCCTTGTTTTCCAGCCTTGGTGGTTTGGGACCACTGTTTGTTCCAGACAATTCGTCAGACATGTTTGTTCTAATTTTTAACTTAACGATTTAAGTTAGAGTTAGTTAAAATATTTAGCTTGATGCTAAATTTGATTTATCCTAAAGTCGCTAGGATTGTTTGCTAATTAATTTAATTTTAATTAATTTACCGAATAAAGGTAATTAATTAATTTTAATTAATTTGATGGTATGAGAATGTTTCTCCTTGGTAACAGACAAAATATTCTGTTAAGGTTGTCACACCATGACAAATGGTCAAAACCCTATCAAAAGTCAAAACCCTATGAAAAGTCAAAACCCATATGAAAACAAAAGTTTACTCTTAGAAACATTACTTTTTGGATTAAAAAGTAACTTCTGTTAAAAATTCAAAAGAAGAATATTGTTCTTCTTTGAGTTTTCCTGATGAACAAACTCAATAAACACAAAATGTGAATGAGATTATTGAATAAAACTAGGGTTTTCTAGGGTTTGTTGGCGGCTAAAAAATGATAGAACAATACTCGTGTATTGTTATATCAAAAATCCTTAGAGACCGATGTGGTTTCTATGATTTTGTGATGTTCTTTCAATTCATAAACAATGTATGAATGATTTTGAAAGATTTTTTTGATGAAAATCAATAAAACAGTAATCGTTTACTATTTTGTCAAGAAAAAAAGTAGGTATCGGTGGATTTCTATGATTTTGCCATGTATTTGTTTCAAAAACAGTGTGTGAATTGATTTTAGAGGTTTTCAAATCACAAAAGCATAAAAATCCTTCTTCACAATGAACAAAAATAGTAGATTAACTCATGTTCTTGAACGTTTGTTGATTGTATGATGTAGAAGAAGAAGTTATGATGATTTGAAGCTTAAAATGTATGGTATGAAGCTAATGAACCACTGAAATCATGTTTGTTAAATGAGAGGATCGAAATCAATGTTTGATTGAGCCAAAGCTCTGATACCACCTGATGAAAACACACTCTCTTAAACTTTTAGTCAAGCATATTCGAATACAAACTTTAGAAAGAAATATATTCAATATGAACAAGTAGTGTTTCTCCAAGGATCTTTTGTAATCTCTCACAAATTCAACAAACATCAAACATGGTGTGGAAACCCGTGGTTAATATGTATGATTTCAGTGTATGAATGTGTGTTTGTGGGTGTGTGATTATGTGTGTTTGAATGCACAAGAAAACTGAAAATGCTTGTTTGATTGATAATCATTCAAAAGCTTACAAAGGATTAGGGTAGAGTGTTATTTATAGCCTATACACAAAAGCTATATACAATTACTATTATACCCTTATGCAAAAAAATTACATACAAATAATCCTAAGTGATTAATTCATCCGCTGTGGAATTCAGTCATCCGCTGTGGAGAAGTTCATCCGCTGTATGGAAAGTTTGTTCATCCGCTGTGGGAACAGTTCATTAGTTGTGGTCATCTGCTATGAACTTGTTCATCGATTGTGGATGTTGTTCATCCGCTGTGAACACTTGATTCATGCGATGTGAAGATAGTTCATCCGTTGTGAAGTTCTTCATCCGCTGTGGGAGAGGATACTTCATCCACTATAGAACTTCATCCGTTGTAGAACATCCCTCATCCGCTGTAGAACTTCCCTCATCCGCTGTAGAACTTCCTTCATCCGCATTGGACTTCCTTCATCCGCATTGGAAGACTTATGCAAAAATTCTTTATCTACAAATCTGAAAAAGAAATTTATATGACTATTAGTGATTGTTATGGATGTTAATTATGTTGATGTGTTTCTAATGTATGAAATGTATGTTGAAACACATTTGGATGCTTGTTTTGATAATTGCAAGCATTATAATTTCTTGCATTAATTCTTAATGCACTTTGTTGAGTCCAACACAACTTATCATAGAAAGCAGTAGAAATAAAACTCCTACTAGCACCAAAATCAAATAACATAGAGGCACAAGTTTGATTTACTAGAAACATACTTGACACGACATCGGGGTCCACTCTGGCTTCCTCCTGGGTCATGGTGTAAGCTCTAGCACTTGCCTTCTGCCCTCCTTCTTCAGCCTTCTTCTTTACCCCAGAGCTTTCCGCCCTCGGCTTCTTGCATCCTTACTCACGTGGCCCTCCTCACCACAGCTGTAACACCTCGGCACCCTACAGTCCCTAGCAATGTGGCCATGCTTGCCACACTTGAAGAATACATTCAATCCCAACCTACACTCACCAGTATGCTCCCTTTCGCACTTACCGCACTTCCTCAGCCCTGAGCTTAACGACACCCTATGATCATCCACCTTCATCTTCTTGTTCTTTGGAGTGAAACCACCATGTCCAAACCTCTTCCCATTCCAGCTCTTATCACCACCACTCGTCTTTTTCACCTCCACCACCGTCTTCTCTCACTCATCGTACAATCTTCCCGACAGGTCTACAACCAATCGAAAGGTACCTGGCTGAGCAGTGATAAAATTCCTATGAATATCAGCCGACAATCCCTGGATGTACCTCTTGATCTTCCTTGTCACCGGCGTCACCTGATCCGGCACTAGCCTTGCCATTTTGTTGAACTTGGTGGTGTATTGCTGGTGGGTCATGGTTCCCGCCTCGAGTTGTAGGAACTCCCTCTCGATCTTGTAGAATTCCTCGTGAGGATAGAATTCCATGACTGCTATCTTCTTCAGCTCTTTCCATCTCATCCTTTCGATGGCCCTAGCACCCTCCGCTTGGACAATATTGTCCTACCAACATAACATCAAGTCAACAAAACAGTGAGTGGTGAACTTCACCTTCTGGTCCTCGCGACACTCACTAATCTCTAGCACCGCTTCCATCTCCCTCACCCAGCGATGAGCAGCAGCAGCATTACCGTTACCATCAAAAGTCGGGGGTCTGCATCGCTGAAATGCTCTGTAACTTCATCCCCTTGCGGTTTCCCGCACTACTACTTCCTCCTCATCACTGGAGGCTACTCTCTCAGCATTCGGCTCCTCGCCCTCATCATTATCCCTCTCATTCTCCCTTCTCCCAGTCATAGCTCTTCTCTCTAACTCCTTCCTCTCATCCTCTTTCACAGCTCAGATGACTTTAGTCAGTACATATGGTAGGATCGTCTGCATGACTTGATGAACCACCTCCACCACTGCCTCCTTCACTGAGGCCTTAGATTGGCGCCCTCATCAACACCCTGCTGCCGATGTACTTCGGGCTCCACATGTGTCGTCTTGGCAGCCCTAGCCTTGCTCCTTGTTACACGTGGCTCAGCACCACATCCACCATGTCCTCCTCCTCTAGAACCCTTAGATGATCTACCTCCCGTCATCCTCTAGACACTATAAGATTCAAACACTAACATGTTCATTCAAGGTAATAGCTCAGTTTATGTTAAGTATAGTAAGTTCCTAATTACAGTGGCCAGTTGTTACTAGCCACTTACTTTACTCTTCACACCCCAAGCATTCTCTATCCTGACTACATCAGTATCTAAATCTACTATAAACACATAAGTCAAATAGCACACGCATATAATACTGGATAACTTTCAGATAAGAAATACCTGATGGCACGTAGCTACTCGGGCTGACATCCCTTCGTTTGTCCCATTTTCAGTTTAAGATTGGGTTTTTGAAAATATTTTACCCAATTCACTTAAACTTTAGCTCTGATACCAACTTGTAAGGCCTCAAACCCGGGTACCTCACAGTTGGAAAATCATCGCATTAATACATAAAATATTACATAATTCATAAAATATGCAGCGGAAATAGGTTAACAAAAACCATTCATTTTCATTAATAACTACTGTTGTTAAGCAATACAATAGAGTTTAGATTACAAAAGATTAGTTAATTGCATTACAAAGCAACATTAATATAAGTGGATGTCAGTCTTGCTTTGCCGAGTACCTTCCCCCTTATGCCATCCTTAGCAATGCTTACCTGTTAATTGAAAATGTATAAAAGTCAGCATTGTTAAGTGAGATCTAGTTTTAAAAGCGTTAAAATACTTTAAATAATTTATATATGAAAATACTCTTTTACTTTAAAATGCTTTCTTTACTTTTGTACGTGAGCATGCATCATACATACACCCAGTATACTTTCTTCATTAATTATTATCGTACACCTTTGTTCCTTTTCGTACTTTTATCTTTATCTTTCACTTTCTTATGGAGCAATGTGCAATACCCCGAACATTATGCATGAAACTGATGTTGCGCCTGTGGTCTATAAATAGACCACGAACATTTTGCACTAAGCTGACCTAGTTACCTAGGGCATGCTACAAAGGTTACTGTTAGTCTCAATGACTGACCCTGTGGGCATCTGTTGGTACACATGTCCCTAGTTCTAGTTCTAGTGAGCTTAAATGTAATTGACTTTCATTTTGTAACACTGATGTAATGTTTGATACATGAAATGAAAAACTCTTCTTTGAATGTGTATTGGTTATTGAATGTTACATCTATTCTTATGATTGATTATTACATGCTTATATGAACATGTTATATAGGTATACAGTTTTTAGACATAGTTCTGCATTGTTAAAGGTTCAGGAATGTGTTTAACTAAGTCTCATGATTCAGTCGCACGACTGGACCATGAAAATGGCCCAGTCGCATGACTGAACCAGATGATTGAGCTAATCGCACAATTGGGTCATAAGACTAACTCAGTCGTACGAATGAATCAATCGTACGACTCAGTCGCACGACTGAGCCATACGCATGGCTCAGTCGTACGAATGAAAATTGAAACCTATAAATACCGCTTAGTTCGTGAAAAATAGTGACTTCGATAATTGATAACCCTATCCATCCCTGTTCGTCCAGAGAGTCCCTTCCAACTTCATAGAACGTTTCTGATCAATTCTAATCAAGTCTTAACATATTCTAATCGTTAGTTTTGATCGGATTAATGTTCTCCCTGATTGGATCACCAATCAAATAGGATTCCACACTATTTGATCTGGTTTCACGTTGAATCAGTTAGTACTCCGTACGTACACGGTCCTAACAAGTGGTATCAGAGCTTTGGCTCTTGATTCTATGTGGATTCAATCGTGTTTTTGCAAAAGTCAACGTTTTAATCAAAAGATACGTTCTTTCTGCATAAAAATCCAGCTTTACGAGTGCATGTGTTCAAAAGTTAGTCTTTTTCGAGTTTTAGCCGACTAGGGTTTTCAAAATTGTGTTTTTAAGTCGAATTGCGTGAAAAGTTTGAAAAATTTCGAAGTCAACAGTCTCAGTCGCACGATTGACTCAATCGCACGACTGAACTCCATTTGCTCATCTCAATCGCACGATTGGCCCAGTCGCTTGTTCAATCGCACGATTGGCCAGTCGGTTTGTTCATTCGCATAACTGTCCTAGTCATCTGCTCAGTCGTACGACTAAGCTCAATCGCACGGTTGAGTCTCAGTCGCACCCCAGTCACATACACAGTTGGTTTTTCAGGTTTAAGACTAATTCAATATGGACACACAGAACTTTGCACTCTCAGC
Source organism: Flaveria linearis (assembly GCA_024085815.1). NCBI lineage: Eukaryota > Viridiplantae > Streptophyta > Magnoliopsida > Asterales > Asteraceae > Flaveria > Flaveria linearis. The sequence continues at coordinate 36,353,901 of CM044001.1, read as the reverse complement.
AAGGAAGTACTCCAGGATCTAGAATCTATTGCTCTTGGAGAATGAGATCGGGAATCACAACAAACCACCAAATCTTCTGTCTCTTGACGAATATCCTCAATGGAAGCAACGGTTTGAAATTCATCTGAATGGAGTGGACACAAACTTATGGAGCACTATTAAGACTGGCTACACTATGCTAGTTGGAGCTGATGGTGCTCACTGACTCTAAGTGGTTTGAATGAGGCACAAAAGATTGTGTACAATGCTGAGAAAAAGGCCTATCTTTTGTTGACACAGTCCATCCCAAAGGACATTTTCCATCAGTTCTCCGAGCACAAGCAGTGCAAGAAGTTATATAGAAGGCTCTTGAGAAACGTTATGAAGGAAATGCTACGCTTAAGTCTCTAAAGGCTAAGGCTTTGAAGAAAGAATTTGATAACTTCTCGTCTATTAAGAATGAAAGTTTGGATGATGTGATCGACCGCTTCTAATATTTGATGAGTGAACTGTACACTCATGGGGTTAAAAAGTCCATGGAAGATAAAGTGGCGAGTTTGGCTGATGGGTTACCTGATAAATGGGATTCATTTGTTTCTACTTTAAGACATAAAGCCATGCTAGAGACATTGGACATAAATGATTTTATTCTGAAATTGACGGAGAAAGAAGTTCGACATAAGTACAAGTCTAAAAAGGGTAACTACACTCAGAATCCTTCTCTCTACAATGTGACTCCTACTACAACGTCTTCGAGTGCACCTTTGCAGATTGCTTTCGCGTCTAAAACATCTGCAAGCATCCCAAGTGAATCCTTAAGTTGTGAATCAGGTGGATCATCAAGTGTCCAATTCAGTACTCCAGAAATTCAATCGACGAAGTTAACTACAGAGAATTTGGGCAACGTAACTGTTTAAGTTGCTAAGGAGTATATGGATTTACTTGCTGCTGTGGTCCAATCGTATGATGGGTTAGTTGCAGGAAAGATTGGAAGTTGCCGTCTAGCAGATGAAGATTATGAGCAGGTTGATGAAACATAGCTTGAACGGATGGATATCATGTGGGCTCTCGCTAGTGCTGTGCGTAGAGCAAAGAAGTTTGTTAAAAAGACGGGACAGAACCTGGTGGCTACAAAGGATACAACTTTTGGATTTGACAAGTCAAAAGTCACCTGTTTCAACTGCGGTGAAAAAGGCCATTTCAAGAGAGAGTGTGTCAAACCTAAGAAGACAGGAAATGACAACCCGTTTTCATCATTCAACAGGCAGGATAAGGACAAGACTCCAAAGGCAACATCAACCAGCCATGACTCCAAAGCAATGGTAGCACAGGGTGATGAAGGACAAGACTGGTCCTTCCATTTCTTATCTGATGGTGAAGCTAACATTGCATCGGTTGATGATTTGAACGAAGACTCAGCAAGTGCGAGGGAGAACTCAGTTGAGCTTGATACTGCTGATGTGCATGACACTATGGCTGCTGTTGATCAACTAGTGCGGGATGAACTAAATGCAGAATCTGAAGCACGCCAGGAACCCCAGGCTGCTTTCATGGCTGGCACCTCTACATCTGCACAGGTAGAATCGAAAGACGATCTCTTGATAAACATGCTTCCATTGAATGTAATAAGTTTAGGGAATGCATCGATCTGAAATTTGCTAGGTTATTAGAACATAATGATAACTTAGTAAATGATTTAATACTATGCGCTGAGGCAAATAGAGTATTAAAGCAGAATGAAAGTAGCTTTAAAGAGAAAATTGATTTGCTGAGAAAACAATTAAAAGAAACTGAGGTTGTTGTCTTTAACCAAGAAAATGACATAAAGTTTTACTTAAAATCAATTGAGGAAACTAAAAGGGACAGAGATGTTTTACAAGTTGAAAATGAATCCTTAAAGCAAAAACTAAATAGTTTAGCTAGTTCCTCTCACATCTTGAAAAACTTGTTTAAGTGAAAGAAACAACGGGGAAGGGCTGGGTTATAAAGTTGTGCCTCCACCACATGAGATCCTCCTGAACACTAAACAGAGACCTGTTAACAATAATCCCATCAAGGACCATGTGGTGACTACTCCTCTAGTTAGTAATCCGGACACTGCGGTTAAACCTGCTCCTCCGGTTGGTCATCAAAAGACATCAACTTCGTGCACAAAGGATAAAACCATCATTAAGAATAGGGTGGAAGAGGATGTTCAAACATCTCTTGGGTTGGGTTCAAAATCTGCTGTCACACAACCCAAGATTTCAAAAACCACTCAATCTAAACCGGTTAAGCAAGATCATAATCATCTTAAAAGACAAAGTAATCATAATGTTAAACAAGTAAAATTTGTCAAAGAAGGTGAAAATCAAAAGGTTGAGACCAAAAAACCCATACCTGAAGTGTACTCCCCACCCCACAAGAGATCTCCTAGTCCTGTTGAGAGGAGATCATGCTATAGTTGTGGACAAAGAGGTCACATCTCATCACACTGTCCTCACTATCACACACCTAGGCTTAAAGTTGAACTAGATCAAGAAGTTAAACAGTTTTCTTTAAAACAGAGATCTAAGAATCCTGTTAGGTCTAAAACACCAGCTAGGTCTTTTACCCCTCTCCAACACCACAGACAACATAGACAAGTCACTTGCAAGTCTGTGATGCCTGAGTAGAAACCTGTTTTTGAAAATAAACCTAAAGTTCAAACAGTAAATCAGTCATCGGTTTACCACAAACAATCCTTACACAAGGATGGTCTGTAGAAAGCTAAAACATCTGATGTGTCTGATAGCCTTGATAAGCTGAAGGATGAGGTCTCACCAACTACTAAAGGCCAGTGGGTTGAGTTTGTAATGTGTGATGCCTCTGGGAAACCCAAGCCAGTCAAGGCTTGGGTCCCCCTCTTTAACTAATTATTTTCTATCGTGTGCAGGTTGTCCGCTATAGTGCTTCGACCAACACATGGATTGTAGATAGCGGAGCATCCAGGCACATGACGGGAAAGCAGTCTCTCCTTTTCAACATCAAACAAATTGAAGGGGGACACATTTCTTTCACTGGAAACAAAGGAGGATACATTACCGCACAAGGAGAAGTAGGTAATGGAAAGGTAAAGTTTAATAAAGTAAATTATGTTCAACAGTTGGAAAACAATTTGCTTTTAGTTTCTCAGATATGTGACAGGGTTTTTAAAGTGATGTTTGACAATCCGAAGTGTTACATACTGAAGAAGGAGATGGAGATTCCTGAGGAGCAGGTTTTAATGTCAGCATCAAGGTACAACGATTTGTACGTCTTGGACATGTCACATGCTTCTACTACTGAGTCTACTGTTCAGTGATTTTTATCAAAAGCAATAGAGAAGGAGTCCATCTTATGGCACAGGAGAATGGGACACATAAATTGTAGGAAGATGAATCATCTGATTCATAACAATCTAGTTGAGGGAGTTACTGTAAAGAACTTTAAACTTCCAGATTTTTATGTCTCGTGCAAGAAGGGAAAGTAGACCAGGAGGTCTCACAAGACCAAGTACGTTAACCCTATCAAGATGCCCATGGAGCTACTGCATATGGATCTATTCGGTCCTGTCAGCACAAAGAGTATCGCTGGAGACTGGTACTGCTTTGTAGTCACTGATGACTGCTCACATTTCTCCTAGGTGATGTTTCTGAAAGCTAAGTCAGAAACCTTTGAGTCGTTCTTGGTGCTTGTCACACCACTGAGTCTCTCTACAATCTGAAGGTGAGGATGGTACGTTCAGACAATGGAACTGAGTTCAAGAATCAGTGGATGGATGCTTTCTGCAAAGATAAGGGAATTGTTCATCAGTTCACCTCTGCATACACGCCACAGATGAATGGAGTTGCTGAACGGAAGAATAGGAGCTTGATCGAGACTGCAAGGACTATATTGGCAGATTCAAAGCTGCCAGTACAGTTCTGGAATGAAGCTGTTGCCAATGCGTGCTACACACTTAATCGTGTGTTAGTAGTTAAGCGGCATAGTAAGACTTGCTATGAGTTGCTTCAGAAGCGCAAACCAAACCTGGAGTATCTTGAACCATTCGGTGCTCCATGCACGTTACTGAAGAAGACTTCGGAGGGTAAGTTCAGCGAGAAAGCAGATCAGGGGATCTTTCTTGGATACAGCATACCAGACAAACGGGTTTATAACAACTCAAGTGGTCAGGTAGAAGTGTGGTGCAACGTTGATGTGCAAAGATACACCACCCCCTGCTGGAAAAGGTCCGTCGTCATTCTTCGACTACGATGGGTTCTTCAAATTATTCAACCTTCCTCAGATTGATTCAGATGGAGAGATTGCTGCTCAGATGATGTACGATGTCCTAAATACACCGAATCTGGATACCAGCAATGTTACACCAGCCTGTGGTGCTTCAGGATCTTCAGCAGCTGCTCAGGACGAGAGTGATGACTCATCAGATGATGAAGAAGCAGTTGATACCAGCAATGAGCATAATGTTAATCATGATGGAAGCTCAACAGATGCTGAACATGCATCAGGAAATCGGGATACTGAACCTACCATCACAAATCTAGATACTAAAGTTGTCGTTCCTACGACACCTGTGACTAGGATCAGTGTGAATCATCCCCCAGAGACTATCATTAGGGATCTTCACTCCATTGTGTAGACGAGAAATCAGCTCTACTCGGCTGATTATGCTGCAATTATGGAAAAGGGCTACATGAATGATGGGGCTTTCAAATGTTTTGTTTCTCAAGTTGAGCCCAAACACTTAAGCGATGCCCTGAAGGATGATGCTTGGGTCAACGCTATGCAGGAAGAGCTGCTACAGTTCAAGAAACTGGGTGTGTGGACACTCGTTGACAGGCCTAAAGGAGTTAAAGTAATAGGCACCAAATGGGTGCTACGTTGCAAGAAGGACGGCCAAGGTGTCGTAATGAGAAACAAGGCTAGATTGGTTGTCCAAGGCTTCAGACAAGTCGAGGGAGTCGATTACAATCAAGTGTTTGCACCTGTGGCTATAATGGAAGCAATCCATATCTTCCTAGCCTATGCATCTTATATGAAGATCAAAGTCTATCAACTAGATATAAAGAGTGCATTCCTTCATGGGGAAATCCGTGAAGAAGTATACGTCAGTCAACCCGAAGGATTTGAGGATCCTTATCATCGGGACTGTAAAGTCGCTTGATCGGTAAACATCCGAGCGTGTTCTTGATGGAAGGATAAACAACCAAAGCCAAAAGTCAAATCTATAACACGAACTATCAAATATTTGGTTTCATTGATAAAACCTAACGATTACAAGCTCGTTACAACATAAGAATCAAGACTCTTGGCAAGGGGAGATCGAGCATGATCTCCCCTCTCATCCGACAGCCCTAGGTTCCGGGCAGACTCCCTCTCGAATCCTTATCTCTCTACACATTGAAACTGGTTATATAGGCCTCGGCCTATATTAAATGCGACTGGGCCCAGTCCTGCGATTGGACCATGCGTATGGTTCAATCATACGACTGGACCATGCGTATGGTTCAATCGTATGACTGGACCATTCTTATGGTTCAGTCTTACGGATGCCCCAATCGTATCTCTCAGTCGCATGACTGGTCCATTAGCCTGGCTCAGTCGTACGACTGAGTCTCATTCACATATGCTTCTACGAATGACCCAGTTTCATGTGTTTACAACATATCAGGTGTAATACATTAAGCCTAGACTACTCCTCAAGCGACGGACACACTATATATGACAATATATGCTCCAATAGGGACCGAGTCTACAAGCTGGACAAGGCTTTGTACGGGCTACATCAGGCTCCTCAAGCTTGGTATGAGAAGCTCTCCACCCACCTGTTGAAACACGGTTTTCGCCGGCGTGTGATTGACTGCACATTGTTTATCAATTAAAAAGATGGAGATTTACTTATGGTGCAGATTTATATGGATGACATAATCTTCGGCTCTCAAAACAAAGAATTATGTAAAGAATTCGAATTTGTGATGAAGGCAGAATTTGAAATGAGTGCAATGGGAGAGATGAAGTTCTTCCTAGGTTTACAGGTGGATCAGACACCTACCGGCATTTTTCTGCACCAGACTAAGTATGTTGGAGACATTCTGAGTCGATTCGATATGGAAAATGTTACTATTGTCGGTACCCCACTCGCCACAAACCATGAAGTGGCACCTGATGAGACTGAGGATTTGGTGGATGCCACTATGTATTGTGGGATGATTGGATCTCTTATGTATCTCACTGCCTCACGTCCAGATATCATGTACGCCACATGTCTGTGCTCAAGATATCAAGCCAAACCAAAAGTAAATCATCTAATCGGGGTGAAAATGATTTTTCATTATCTGAAAGGTACTCCAACACTGGGGTTGTGGTATCCTCATGATGATGACTTTAGTGATTCAGACTATGGTGGCTGCAAGATGAACTTCAAGTCAACATCAGCAGGGTGTCAGTTCTTTGGAAGGCGTTTAGTCACTTGGCAATGCAAGAAGCAGACATTTGTTGCCTTGTCAACATGTGAAGCTGAATACGTTGCTGCTCTCAGATCATTTAGATCCAATAGCAAATGCGGGATTACAGTTTGCAATTTTCTAATACCCCTATATTTGTTGATAACTCTGCTGCCATAGCTGTAGCTAAAAATCCTGTCCAACACCCTAAAACAAAACACATCGGCATCAAATATAACTAAAAATCCTATCCAACACCCTAAAACAAAACACATCGGTATCAAATATCATTTCATACACGATTGCTATGAAAAACAATTATTGATGTGATTAAAATAAACACGGATTTTCAGTGCGCCGACCTCTAAACAAAACCTTTTGATAAACCCAGATTTTTATATCTGTTAGAGGTCAACGACATGACAAAGAAAAGTGACATCATTTCAAAAGACACAGATGCTTAGTCTGACACTTGTTTAGCTTTTCAATTTTATTTTATTTCTATTTGTTTTTAATTTCCTTGTCTTATAAAAATCCAAAAACACAAAAAGATTTTTTGTTTTAGAATTTTAGGGGGAGATTAGTTTACTTTCAGTATTTATTTACTTATAAAAAAGGGGAGAAGGGCAAATAAGCTAAAAAGGCAAAAACAACAAAGATAAGAATGTGATTCAATGCTATGGAAAGTGATAGTACACAGGCGTCGAGTTACTTGGAACACCAAAAAGATTTTAATTTTTGCAATTTTAGTTTAAATTAAATCACAAAAAATTGTTAGTCAGAGAATTCTAAGTCTAACAAATTGGGAAAATGATAGTACGCTTCTTTGTTACTATAATTACTCGGAGAAAGTAGATCTGGGGAGGTGCTAGTTCATTATACGATGTGTCGGTAGATTCAACACAATAGACTAGTAGACATCATTGGTGAACTCAATTTAAATTAATCTGTTCAACTGACCTTGGGTTCCTATCTTATCACTGGTTAACATAAATCAGTTATTTCCAATAAGGGGTGATGAGTAAATAAACGCCACTAAAAGTGTGTGGAAGACTACAAAAAGAGCAAAGCACGAAAAATGAAAATAAACGCAATCAAGCTGATAACCAATGTTGTTGGTGCGTTATGTGCCAAAGAAAAATTTTAAGGTGCTTTAACAAGAAGATAGGATGTGTGCCTCTCTGCTGTGCGATGGCACTGACCTGAGGATAAGGATAACCTAGATATTCTAGAATTCATTGTTGTTTGCCGCCTCTCTGCTGTGCGGTGGCACTGACCTGAGGCTTGGCTTCTCTTTGAAAGCTCTATGAATAGTCTCTTCTTGTCAAAATACCCGTAGACCGCTCAAAAGTCTCCTGAGGAATGTTGATTACCATATAAGCTTGGGATCCACAAATGTTGGTTGAAATAATATAACCTAATACATCACCAATATGTGTCAAAAGTTTGTGTATGGATTTAAGTGGACAAGTATACTAACAATCATCGTGGCTGCATTGCCTGATGTTCAAAATCAATGTGTGTTACATATCAGATCAAGCATGATTTCCAGTTAGAGCTTAGAAGTCTCAGATGAATGAGAAACTGTGATATGTAACTATGTTAGTTTCCATTTCAATATATATATATATATAAAAGTTCCAAGTAATTGAGTTTATGCCTGTCTGATTCCATATGAATCTTTCTTAGAAACGTTGTTCAAAATCACAAAAACATGTTTATTTTGTTACTTAGTTTAGTTTTTTAAGTTATTTGTAAAGTGTGCCAGTGTCGAACTGGGCTATGTTATTCATCTTTGAATAGGTCACACAATGAACTTAACGTTAATCTTAAATCACTTGTTGCTGAAAAAGTAAAAGGATCACGTCTGAGGTGATCAGGTGGATAAATGGATCACGTCTGAGGTGATCAGGTGGATAAATGGATCACGTCTTAGGTGATCAAAAGGTTTTTAATCTTAAATTGGTCATGTCTGAGATGATCAACTGTTCAAAATGTCTTATCTACTGTTAGAAGGAACTAAGTGTCGAACGGTCAAAAAGTCAAAATTTCATAAGTATGACCCATTCGCACAACTGGATCATAAGTATGGACCAGTCGTACGATTGGTCCATACGAATGAGTCCAATCGTACGATTGGAGCATACGAATGAGCCCAATCGCACGATTGGAGGTGACCGATTGTGACAGTCACACGAATGATCCTCAATCGTACAATTGGAGCATACGAATGAGCCCAATCAAATGATTGGAGGTGACCAACTGTGACAGTCGCACGAATGATCCTCAATCATACAATTGGAGGTGACTGTATGGGCGAGTCGCATGACTGAAGCTCAGTCGCACAAATCAATCGTGCGACAAGGCTTAATCGCACGACTGAAGGTTGCCCTAGTATAAATAGAGGGGGAGTCGGTCGCAGTCGTTTCATTCTCCCAAATCGCCTCTCAGACGCACGATACACACTCATACTGCCAAAATTTCATTTGATCTCTATAGACCGGTTTTTGACTCTCTCTGATATTTTGTTTCAACTATATAGGTACTGCGCGACAATATTTGGATGAATAAACAGTTACTACAACGTCTAAAAGATCGAAAAAATGACCTAAAGTTAACCAAACCAAATGTGAATAATAAACCACTAAAACTAAGCTTTTTGATCAAATGAAAGTTATTAGGGGTTTAGTCGGTCTTCTACGAACCTAATGAGCCAATCCTCAACACTTAACATCAAGTATAGCAAAAAAATTGAATTTGAATGAACCAACAGTGAGACATGTGATTGGACACCCTGATGAACTTCAATCGCACGACTGAGCGACGCGAATGGCTCAATCGCATGACTAAGCGAGGCGAATGGCTCAACTGCACGACTGAGATGAACGAATGGTTCAATTGCACGACTGAACCATGCGTCTGAGCTCAATCACACGACTGAGGTAAACGCATGAGAGAACATATGAATAAGTCCAGTTGCATGACTCAGTCGTACGTATGAGCTTAATCGCATGACTAGATCTCAGTCGTAGAGTACAGTCGCACGACTAGATCTCAGTCGCTCAGCTCAGTCGCCTGACTGAACAAATTTTCTAGTTCATTGCACCAAACCGTTCTTCTCTGACACGTGCTAATGTTTACTTACTTTGTGTCATAGATGGCGGTCGGTGGACGATAAGTACCAAGCACAATATCTATGCTCATCTCGGTCTCTCATCCCGCAACGCCGCGGATTTTACTGGCATTATCACATTTCTACATCGTTCGAGGATTTTACGAGCAATCTCTACGCCATGCACACCTTACAGATCCGTACAGCAGGTGTTTTGGGAAGGCGCTACTGTTGATAGGTCCACTGAGCCCCATACTATCCGGAGTTCTATATTTGGGCAGGCCGTCAAGATTACTGAGGAGGATATCCGGACAATATTAGAGTTCGGGGATGATTTTGACTTCCCCCCCCAATTACATCCCCTCATTGTTTGAGGTTGCTTCATAAGGGCTAAGTACTCTGGGGACATCAATGAAAGTATGCTCAACAAGAGCAACTTGTGCCCCCAGTTCAAATACTTAGCCCATGTTCAACTGAGATGCATCGCCTCCAGGGAGGGTGGCTTCGACGAGCTCTCCAACCATATGCAAAACGCCTACGCAGCGTTGGTGCTGAATCATCCATTCAGCTTTTCTAGGATGATCTTCACCTATCTGGTGGAGAACATCAAGGCGAAGGGGAAGGAAAGCTTCTGTATGTATCCAGGGTTTATACAGAAGATCATAGATCAGAAGCTCCCCTTGCTGCCCAAGGAGAAGGAGGATGCTGTTGTCCTCGAGGTGATGGATGACACCACCCTCGGGAGGATGAGGGTGTACCTGGGGAAGCAAGTGAAGCCCCCGGTAAGGAGACTATTTGGGCATCTGGCCCGTGAAGACTATGTGGCATCGAGGAAGAGGAAGTGGCGCCACGAATATAGTGATTCAGATACAGAGCTGATAGTTGTCCCTGATGAAGACTCAGATGATGATGATAGTGGTGATGGTGGAGATACAGGTCCGTCTCATACTCAGACCACTACTGCTGATGTTACATCTCCACCATATCCACATGGTGATTTAGAGACCGCAGGGTTCCTTCAGGACTTCCAGCCTAATGAGGAGGAGGAGTCTGATGATGAGCCAATGACTGGGACGGTGGGCAGCCGGGTGGTTGCCACCGAGAGGGGGATTAGGACAGTTGGTGGACATCCGGGCGGGTCTGGGGAGGCTATTTCAGATCCATCATACACCCCAGACGAGCCCAGTAGCCAAGGTGGAGCATCCGGGTCTAAGGGGACTCGGTTGAATAGGATGGCTCAGCACCATGGGATGAAGCCAAAGAGACGGAGGATCACATTGATTACTACCTCCACCACCACCTCTACCACTACAACCACCACTTCTACCACTCCACCACTCACTACCACTACACCACCTACCACCACTACACCACCTACCACAACCACCCCCCATACCACTCCACCTATTCACACTCCACTACCCATATTCACCTTAACCACTGCTACCACCACCAGCCACCAAGCTGGCCCTTCCACATTCCCCACCGGATCATCCCTCCCTCCCATTGGAGTGGAGGAACAGCTGGCAGCACTAAACAGGATGGTGCTGAAGCTGTTAGCCGCTGATGAGGAGAAGTCTGCACAGCTACGTCGGCTGGTGGAGCTAAATGCTTTCCAAGCTCAGCAGATCTCACAGCAGGCAGAGCAGATCGCCAAACTCCAAGAGCACAAGGATGAGTCTGCCAAGAAGCTGGAGGAGTTGGAGGCTGCAAACAAGAAGATCATGCTCCAACTAAAAGGATCTAAAGAGAAGCCTCTGAAGCTTGGTGAAGGAGATGATGATGGAGATGATGATGAGGATGATGATGAAGAGGATGAAAGTGATGATGATGATGTGAGTGGTGATGAAGCTAGAGGTAGGTGGGATGATGATGATGACGATGAAGGAGATGCAGCTGCATCTACCTCTGCTCATGGTCAAGAGGAAAGGACTAAGAAGAAACAAGACCATGGAGTTTCATCAGCCCCACCTACCTCACCATCAGCTGAAAACACAGAGAGGATTCAAGACAAAAGTAAAGATTAGATGTTATATTTTGTTTAGCTTTTGTACTTAAAATCACAATTTGATGTTATGTAATTAATGTATATATTTATTATTCAGTGTTTGATTATCTTGATTACATACTAACTATTGTTGTGCTACATGTTTAAATCAAGCAGATCCAGCATTTCAGCAAGATGAGTACGATGTTGCTCCCTTACAGCAGATCAAGTCTCAACTGACTATGATACTTGATCTGCAAGGGATCGTCAGGAGGTCTGTGAGCTATACTCCTGAAGAAGGAGAAATAATTCATGACCTCACTGATAAGCAACTTGATGAAATGTTCCAACTGAATCCGGATGAAATAGTGAAGGATGCTCCAACTTTTGATGTGGCTAGTGATGAGGAGCTGAATGATATAGATGAGATAGAGATCGAGGACGTCACAGCTCAGCATTATCCAGAGTATACTGACCTAGAGGGAAATGTGTTTCCGATCTGGGTAGTACTCTCGGCAGTGATACTTTGGAGAAGCTGAATCAGAAGGAAAAGGAAGCAGAAGCATCTACAAGCCAAGCCCCACCCTCGGACAGCAATGTAGATATCAGAAAGGCTAAATGGGCTGCTTGTTTCTTAGAGATCCGAGCCCAGCACGCTGCAGTTAAGCCAAGTACCTACACCAAGATCTACAAAGTGAAGAAGCATCTGAAGGTGTCAGGGAAGATTATAGCATGGGCATATTTTGAGGATCTTAACGTTTACGCAGTGAAGAGGGAGAGAGGAATCGAGTACTGTAGATTTCCACATGATCTAAAGACTCTCCCTGGTTTTGAGCTCAACCAGCTGGCAAGACTGAAGCTGCTTTATGCTGACCCGAAGAAAATGTCAGGCTGGTTTGAGGCTGCGTTGAAACGAGAGTATCTTACCAAATGGGTGAACTTCAAACCTCAACAGGCTACGAGGTATATCAGAAGATCTGAGGTAAACCCCATTAATGGAAGACCAAAGATAGTCTTGAAATGGCACCCTCCATGTACGATGTCTCGTATACATTTGAGGGAGATGCCACAAGACTTTACACCCCATTTCAAATGGTGGTACTATGACTGGCGCACAGGAGAAGCTGTCATTGTTTTGGATAGGAAGGAACGGTGGATACAATAAGGGTGTTTGACCGAATGTGGCTAATAAACTTGTCCGCTTCTGATGTCTACACATTGTACAAGTGGTCACTGTTTTTTGATACGCAGGATATAGTGCAAGCACTTCAGTTCCAACATGTCATACGCTTATGCTTTGCACTTAATATCCATGTTGGGTTCTCTAAAGTAGAACGAGCTAAGAGGTCTGAAGAGTTTAAAAAGGAAGTCAAAGATTAGATCGAACTAGGTCCAAGGGGGAGTTTGTTGGTACACATGTCCTTACTTCTAGTTCTAGTGAGCTTAAATGTAATTGACTTTCATTTTGTAACACTGATGTAATGTTTGATATATGAAATGAAAAACTCTTCTTTGAATGTGTATTGGTTATTGAATGTTATATCTATTCTTATGATTGATTCTTACACGCTTATATGAACATATATATAGGTATACAGTTGTTAGACATCGTTCTGCATCGTTAGAGGTTCAGGAATGTGTTTAACTAAGTCTCATGATTCAGTCGCACGACTGGACCATGCGAAGGGGCCAGTCGTATGACTGAACCAGATGATTGAGTCAATCGCACGATTGAGTCATAAGACTGACTCAGTCGTACAAATGAATCAATCATACGAATCAGTCTACGAATGAAAACGGAAACCTATAAACACCACTTAATTCGTGAAAAATAGTGATTTCGATAATGGATTACCCTAGCCGTCCTAGTTAGTCCAGAGAGTCCCTTCCAACTTCATAAGACGTTTCTGATCAATTCTAATCAAGTCGTAACATATTCTAATCATTAGTTTTGATCGGATTAACGTTCTCCCTGATTGGATCGCCAATCAAATAGGATTCCGCACTATTTGATCTGGTTTCACGTTGAATCAGTTAGTATTCCATACGTACACGGTCCTAACAGCATCCTTTAGGGTAGCTAACCCACATCACAGTTGAGCTAATGACAACATGGTCGTGCACCTCCTGTTCATTTGCAAGACTTGCAATCTTTCATTTACGTTTCACTTTTCTTTATCATTAATCGTTCACTTTTTTTAATGATAATACTTTGCATTTATGATCATAAACACACCAAGTAAGGTCACACAATAATAATTATTATAGACATAAGAACAGCTTATAATCATGTAATATAATAACAATTAAAACCCTAAAGTCAAACCTAGGTCAATCCCTAATAATTATGTTTTCTCGAAATTTCAGAAAATAATCTAAGTGTTCTGGGCGCATGAGCACTATGCAGGCGCATGAGGCCTGTTTAGGCGCATTGCAACTATGCAGGCGCATGAGCCTACTTGGGCGTTTCAATACTTAGGCGCATGAGCAATTTCAGGCGCATGGGCACTATTCGGGCTCATGGGGTGTACTTAGGTGTCTGAGCTTGAGTCTTAGGCGCATGAACCACTGTTCAAGCGCATGGACCTATACTTAGAATTTCTAAGGCATTTCTTGGGTGCATGGGTACTGTTTGGGTGCATGAACCCTATTTGGGCCCATGACCCTACTTAGAACATTTCTAAGGCAATTTTAGGCGCATGACCAACCTGTTTGGTATGTTCCTAACACGTTTTTAGTCCCAAACCTTATATCAACCTGTTCTAAGCTTGTTATAACTATTCCAGGCTTAGTCAGCACATAAACAACTATAGAACAACATCATACAAGCCTACTTACATACGATTACATATATATATATACATACATATATATACATATATATATATATAACATTTCTAATACATTTCCAGCCTCAAAAGAGTTAAAACATGTAAAAAGATGGGGTATAGAACTCACCTTGCGCAGCAAACAAGTATCACTCTGCGAAACTTGTCTGCTCACGTGTTTTAACACCTAATAAACCAAGAACACATAATTCAAACACATAAAACACATATATAATCGGTTCTAAGGTTGAAAACCCATCAAAACCGAGTTAATTATAGAAGGAACTACATACCTAGATCGAAAACCACTTCTTCTTCTTGAAACCGAGAGAAACTTCTGCACTTCTTTTCTTCTTTCTTTTCAGCCGAAAAGCTGTTGGTGAAAAGTTTATGGGTGGCCATTTCTCTAATATTATTAAAATATTTTACTTTTGTACCTTTTTCACTTAACCCCCTCCACTTTGGTTGCTTTTTCTTTCCTTTAAAATACTTTGCTTTTCTTTTCCACATTTATTTGCTTTTCTTTTATTATGACAAAAATTTCAGGCGTTATAGATACAAGAAATTAACATATCCTATGATGTCTTAGTAGTTCCCTCACTCAAACCGTCAGACTGAGAGTAATAAGTTTGCTTCTGTCATGACTCATTCCCAAAACCTTCTATAAGCTTTTCTAGAATCGTGGAATGAAACGACCATCATGATTGAAGACAATCAACATAGGTACTCCATTTCTATCCATAATTTTACCAACCTATATTCTTGCCATTATTTCCATTTTGTAGCCCTCACATATAGTTAGGAAGTGGCCACATTTGGTCAATTTTATCCTAGATAACCCAAATCAAATCGTTCCCATTATTAGTTCGTGATGAAGTTCACATTTATTTTTTCCCCACTTTCGTGCCAAAATCTCAGGCTGTTATAGGCAAGGTGGCCTTTGATGCCCCGCCATAACCTTTGAACAAGTCAAACACTTGCACACTTAGTCCGCTATGTCCCCTTTTATTCCAGACCACCAATATAAGTCCTTAAAATCTTGGTACCTCTTGTCAGCGCAAGGATGAACATTATACTTTAACTTGTGTGCTTCGTCTGACACCAATGGTGGCACATTCACCGTAAATGAAATTCAAATCTGATTAGTAAAGTATAATCCTCCATCGTCCTTTTGTACATACTATTTGTCCAGACCTCTCAAAGCCATATTCTGGACATCTGGTTCCCTTATTCACTCGACTTGGGTAGCAACGATGTGGGTTTTGATACCAAATGAATAGTCATTCTCAATGCCCTGACGCACCCATTTTTGACTATTTTGTTACGACCCAACACATCGGAACCCACATTTGTCTTTCCCGGGTGACATCATATTTCATAATCGTAGACACTGAACAACTCAATTCAATGTCTCTACCTCATGTTAAGTTCTTTTTGATAGAAAATATGTTGAAAACGCTTATGCTCAATGTAGATGACACACTTAGAAGACTTAGCGTATAATTTCTCTTTTTCCAACAATTCCAGGACCGTCCCCACATGGTTCTCATGATCCTCCCTATCTTCAAATAAATCAAAATATCCTCAATGAATACTATGACAAATTTATTCAGATATGGCTTACACATCGGATTCATCAGGTCCGTGAACACCACAGGTGCCTTTGTTAGCCAAAATGCATAACTATGAACTCACAATCTCTGTAACAAGTTTTAAATGCTTTCTTTGGTATGTCATCCTCATGTACTCTAAGTTGATGATTTCTGAATGGAGATCAATATTCTCAAAGGTACGTCGATACTTAAAGCTAATCGAATAAGTCTTCTACCCTTGGCAAAGGATAACAGTTCTTGACCGTTAGCTTATTCTGCTTTTAATAGTCCATGCACATCAAATGATCTATCCTTGTTCTTGACATAAAGCACTAGTGCCCCATGGTGAGTGACTGGGTCATAGAAAACCCTTATCTAACAACTCCTAACGTTTGTTAGACAAATCTTCCATCTTCAAATGTGCTAAGCGATATGGTTTCCTAGCAACATGCATCACATTAGGTACCAGGTCAATCTGAAAGTCCATCTATTGTGGAGGAGGTGATCATGCCAAATCCTTCAAGAACACTTCCTGAAATTCTCACACAAAAGGTATGTCATCTAGCTCTTATTCATTTGCCTTCATGCTCATGATCTACATCTTGTCCACTTTTGATCTCTCTCCATGTATGTCAAGTGTCTCGCTGTTTTGCAACAACATGTGAGCAATCTTTTCATAGAAGATGATCTCATCCCTATTCGTTGACAATCAATCCGTTCCCGCAATCATGTCAAACTTCCTAGCCTAAATCATATAAGATCTATTTCAAAGGCATGATCCTGTAATAGCATAGTACAAGAACAAGGATAGATCATTTGATGTGCATCATTGATACCAACCACGAATGCAATTTGTAAGAACAGGGTTGCCATATTACCTTGTCATGGGTCAAGTCCAACTTATAATGTCAACGTCGGGTCAAGTCCAACTTAGTTACGAAAGTCAAAGTCACTACGTCGGGTCCTGTCAGGCATCATTGATACCAACCACGAATGCATTTGTAAGAACAGGGTTGCCATATTACCTTGTCATGGGTTTGCAAAAATTGCATACGAGATTTGTGTTGTTTTTCCTTTAATTTTCTTTGACCATTCGACCTTGAGCCCTATTTAACCTCGCATATGCATTTCGATGACGCTCCTGGATTCCACACTCATAATGTCAACGTCGAACTCTTCCCGATTTGACTGCATTAATCGGGACAACTAGGTTCATCAGCACCTTAAAACCCTTGGCTAAGCGCTCTACATACTTGAAATTGAAACATGCAGCACGTGGCGTCATAGTAGGATGGTGCAGATTGCACTTATTACACTCCAAACAAGATTGCTAGCATGACAACAAGATATCCTTCCACGACCTTGTCCTTCTTGTCCACTTTAACTCCAGCTAGCTTACCTGATTCCCTAACATCCTTAAACGTCTCACTAGCTTTCTCCAAGCACCAATACGAACCATCTCGTTGACCAAAGTACCTATCTTTAGCATTGCACTCTAAATGGTTGGGTATGCACCAGAGGCCATCATTCAACGACTTTAGAACTAGCCCCCTGATGTGCTTTCAACCTTTTTTTTATTTATATGTCATAATTGTGGCACCAGCTTTGCCAGCTAATGGAATTGCTATGTATGGGTGTCAGGATCATATCCTACCATTGTATGAGTCCAGTACACAAGATCTAACTTTTTCATCTAGTCCATAAGGCAGTACTCCTAAGTTACTAATCCTATGCTTATTACAACCTCCATAACTGAAACTAATGTGTGGGCATTCTATTGCGTTAGTGCTTTTCCCACCAATGAATAGTCAACATAGTTTACCTTTTAATTCTCAGCATAGATTTTGATGTCCACGTCTTTTCCCATTTCTCAATGCAATGGGTCAGGGTTGTTTCTCCTACTTTCCCGTCGTACTCCTTTGGCCTGCACATCATGAACTCCATGTACGTACAACCCATCATGCCTCCAGTACCATTTCCTTCCAAGTTATCAATCCCACCACGTCTAACTCCAAACCCTAGGATCATCACATAGCCTAGTTCAAGCACATCCTTAGTATACCAAAGATGTATATATATAGGGTTCCCCGCAGCGTTCCTATCATACCAATGATATACCAAGAACGACGCTTATACCTGTTACATGACATCCTCTTATTCCATCAAGTGTAATGCTAGAACGTTCAAGTAACCAATGCCCTAAGTCTTAAGATTGGTCTGAACAAACCAACATAGGTACCAGGGAGTCTCACCTTTCCACTTCAACTCTTCAAAGACCAAGCACATTTTGAATATGTAGTCAATTTCCATGATCACGTAAACAAAAGTGGGAGCAACATCTTCTAGATACTGAGCTAAAATGTCAAAGTATGATTCCCATGAAGGCTCCAGATCAATTTGTACTTATACAAGGATAAATGAGATAGGTGTTTCCACACCATTCATTATGATAAAAACTGGAACTCCAATGTCCCATGTATAGAATGGAAGATTTGTACTAACTATGTGTTGTCTCATCAAAGGGTTTTGCTAGATTTCACATGCGCTGTAAATTGCAATTACGTGTGCACCCGTAATAGTAATTTGCTTTGCATGGTCACCCCTAGCACCTCATGTCTGAGTCAACGCATCTTGTCAAGTACAGAGTATTATCCATGATCAGAGAATCAAGGATATGATAACTAACCAAAGGTTAAGTAACCGAAATTGTACAGAGGAATTGATTAAGAAAGCATTCACTTGGGTAAGGAAAACTCAAAGGAATCCATTTAACATATTTTGAAATCCATTAAAGCAGTACTTTGTCCTGAGTATGCCATGGTTCTTGTCTGTTGGTGTCATGTTGCTAGTGTACCCATCTCTCAAGATTCAACTCACAATATTTAAATAAGTACTCATACAATATAGCTAACACCTCATAACAACCAGAGTCCTTTAAAAGAATCCTTATAGCCACATTTATCAATCCAGACCAATTAATAATCAAGCGCATAACGAGAGGACATCCTTACCTAATGTTTCTTAAGGCACATACAGATGATACAAAGACCAAAATTTTCCAAATAAGTAAATCATAAATAACATGTAAGGCAGGCTGCACAACACAATAGATAATGCATATAAAACATATGTATAATGGGTTTTAAGTACAAATAAGTTATCGTATGAGTCA
Source organism: Flaveria linearis (assembly GCA_024085815.1). NCBI lineage: Eukaryota > Viridiplantae > Streptophyta > Magnoliopsida > Asterales > Asteraceae > Flaveria > Flaveria linearis. The sequence goes on along the minus strand of CM044001.1, from coordinate 36,334,788 downwards.
TGTACAAAACATGTGTGTGTATGAGAACATAGAAGTCAGAGAAATCAACATAAGCACAGGACTAGTCCAAGCCCAAATAACCTGATTATTTCACCTAAGGGCACGCACAGTCCATGTCCGTCTTTGCTAGCATTCCAATAACAAGGGTGGGGGTGTCAACCTATTAGTACTAACAATAACTCTCCACAACAGTCAAGTACAAGTACAAAATAAGCCCAAATAGTCATGAAGGGAATCTAGACTCGATCCCATGACTCAACTCACTCATAAAAGTCCAATTCAAGTCCAAAACACGATTTAACACGACATAGTTCAAGAACAATGAGCATGCTTTCCCCCCAAGTAAACATATTAAAAAGGGGCATAAAACTCACGTTGAAATAGTACAGTCTGAATTCCACCATACGCAAAGCAAACACTAAAAGTACAAATCATAAAAGGATTACAAAAGAACAAAAATGACCAATATGGGTGTAATCCTTATAGCCAATGCTTAATGCCCATCAAGGTTTTTATTTTATGAAACATGATTTACTAATATAACAAGTCCAGTATCAGATTTAAACTTTAAATCTAGCCATATTTAAGGTTTTTGTTGTTGCTTTATATTACTTTATTAATGTCCTTCGATGCACATCTATTAGTTCATATTCAATGAATCATAGATATTATTAGCTCATCTGTTTAAAAAGTTATTTAACCACTTTTAAATACAAAAATTCTCTTTATTTGAATATTTAGTTTCAAAATCCTTAGTTTTAAGTTTATCAAAATATTTCAACATGTAGAGCCGATTGCGCACCAGTTTTGCATAAACTATTTGGAGGTTGAAACGGTAATGAAAGTTGCGTAATAGGTAAAGTTTGAAAGATAAGACTTTAAATTAAAATCTAGAAAAATAATCATCTAAATTGAATAAATTATGATAAAGATATGACTCGACGAACACAAATCAACCTGCTGTCCAGATTCGTCAGTTTGTTCAACGTCTCCATCCAATCAAGAATGTAATTAATGATCCAACATCTAAAATAGTGAATATAAGAATATTAGATAATTATTTTATGTTTAGATGATGAATATCATTGATATCAAGATAGAACAAGGAATAAAATCGTCAAGAAATGATTTTCTTACCTGAAGATTAGAAGATGAGTAATACTTGCTTAGAATTTCAAAAATCAATGGAATGATAGAATGATGTTGATTTCGATGAATATGTTGAAGCACAAAAGGGAATTGAGAGGTGGTGGCTAGGGTTACAAATTAGGAGTGACTTGGAGAGAAAGTTTGCAAAAGGGATTGGGGGGGGGGGCGGGAATTCCCTCTTGTCTTTAGTTTTCGGCCACAACAACGAAGGGGCAAGGGTCGGGCCCTCGGCCATCTCGTCCAATCTGTCTTGTCTCCAATCATGTGTCGTCCAATTATTTTTTTTAATTCGGTGCGCTAAAAAGATTCCAACAAACTATTATATGTACTATAAATTGAATAATTTATATTTTCAAACTAATTTAAGTTTATTTAGTAGACTTTAGGAAAAGTCCATGCATGTCTAGTTTTGATGGGTTTTAACGTAAATTTTATCATTTCACATCCTGAAAATCCTTGATTAGGCTCAATGCATAGGACATTGTATGATGGCAAGCCCAATGGTCATTTTACTGACAATAATCCTAGGCCCAACACAATAACATAAGCCTATTAAGCAAAAATTTAGATTAACATTGACATGAAGAATCAATTAAGACCAAGGCCAAATCTAACAAAATCAAAGTCAAAAGTCAAAGTTAAAGATCAACACACATGTTTTGGTGAAGGATGTCACATTAAATTTTGAAATTAATTATTTTAGTTCGTAATCTCTTAAAACCTTTTAAATTTAAGTATGAGCCAATTATGAGTAATAATTAATAAAAATAAACCCAAAAACTATTTTAAAATATAGAAAATATTTGTATAAAGTATATGTAATTTAAACCACATCAGTACGATATAAACAAAACAAAATTCTTGATAAGAACTTAATCACTAGAAGAGTACAAATACTCAACATTATCTTGTTAAAGAATACATCATCATCCTTCCTGTAAAATGCTTTGCTACATTAAATGTAATCTTTGTTAGAAATATAAACGAACACTATGAATATATTTTGACTAAAGTGAAAGTGAGTGAAAGGCAAAACCAAAAAATGATTGAAGGCAATGAAAGCATAAGACATGACGCACACATTTATTCTAAACACTAAAAATAAGTAAACTTTAAGCATAACTTAAGAACAATCAAATATCCAAATCATATCTTAATAACCCATATAAGCATAACCAAATAAGTGTTATAATTACTTCTAATCATACAATTTTGATCACTCACATAATGATAGATATATATATAAAACTCTTACGGTTCATAATCTACATGCTTAAGTCAAAAGATCAAGTATATGATATATTCAAGAACTTTAGAAACAAAAATCAAACAAAAACAAAGGCATAAAGTCCAGATGTTGAGAACAAAACAAGGAGGAGAATTTACCTCAAATGCCTTAACTACGTATTGTGAAGATGAAGGAATCCTAAGACAACTCACAACACCATACACACCTCAACAAAATGATGTAGTAGAATGAAAAAACCGTTCAGTGATGGACATGACAAGAAGCATGTTAAAGGCTATGAATGTACCATAAAACCTATGGGTAGAAGCAACACGACAAGTAGTACACTTACTAAATCATGTACCAACCAAAGCACTAAAGGGAATTACACCTTATGAAGTATTAAAAGGTAAACCTCCTAGCTTAAAGCATATTAAAGTATTTGGATGCATCGCATATATGAAAGTACCGACACGTCATTTGAAGAAGCTAGATGATAGAAGCAAAAAGATGGTACATTTAGGAAATGAAAACGGAACAAATCCTATAGATTATATGAGCCAAAAGAAAACAAGATTTGCACAAATACAGATGTTTTATTTATGGAGAATGAATCATGGAATTGGGATATGTACTTATAGGAAGTAAGTGATAATGGACCTACATGGAAATTTTTGTAAGCCGTGGAGATCAAGACAGTGGAAATAATCAAGATCAAGATAGTAAAGGTAAATATACTCAAGATCACCAAGAAATAATGTTTTAAGATATAGTTACGCCAATCACATCTACAATATCTCCAATAACAATTCAAGAAATTCAAGAATCATCGAAAAATGTTCAAGAAATTGATAGCTCACAAGGTTCATTAAATAGACCAGTTTAAAGACCAAAATCACTGAGTAGTATATACAATGAAACTGGATCTCTCAAACCAGAATAATATGAACATTTATACTTAGCATATGATGAAGAACCTAAGGAAGCAGTAGAATACCCTCCATGGATAAAAGTAATGGAAAATGAGATAGACTCAATAGAAAATAATATATATGGACACTCACAACACTTCCTACAAATCAAAAAGCAATAGGTTTAAAAATGAATTTTCAAGGTCAAGAAAGATGTAGGTGGAGAAATCACCAAGCACAAGGAAAAGTTAGTAGCAAAGTGTTATGTAGAAAAGGAAGGTATAGACTATAATAAAGTATTTGCACCTATTGCAAAATGGAAACAATAAGACTAATAATAGCAATATCAGTACAAGATGGATGGCCACTACATCATTTAGATGTAAAATCAGCATTCTTACATGGTGATTTAAAGAAAGATGTATATATAACACAACCAGATGGGTTTGTGAAGAAAGGAAAGGAGAAACTAGTCTACAAGTTAAAGAAAGCTTTATGTGGTGTAAAGGAAGCCCCAAGAGCAAGGAATCTTAGACTAGACAACACCCAAAAGGAAATTGGATTAAATGATGTCTTTAAAAACAAGCAGTTTACCAGAGAACTCTTAAGAACAATACTATATTAATTGGTGTTTATGTTGATGACATCATAGTGACATGAAGTTCAATGAAGAACATAGCAAGCTTTCAGAAAGAAATGGAAGGCAAGTTTTAAATGAGTGACCTAGGGCCACTTACATACTATTTAGGAATCAAAGTATGACAAGAAGAATGAAAGATAAAGCTAAAGCAATTAGCCTATACAAAGAAAGTAATTAAAGAAGCAAGACTAGAAGATTGTAATCAAACCATGTGTTGGTCCAACATGATCGATTCAACAGTGCAAATGATCACAAACACACACATATCCCACTGAAATTCATCGAACTATGAGAGATTCTTGCTAAACAATCAATGTAAAGATCAAACAAGGATGAATAGAGGATATAAAGCTACAATAATGAACAAATAAGCTCCTAGCACCTCTAGCCATCACACACACACTTTAGGGTTTGAACAAAATGGCAAAAACTTGCATTAGAATGAGAAAACATTACAATATATAAGCAGACTATAGGTTCGCTGATAGATTCGCTGGACAGCGAATCTATCACACCAAAATACCTAGCTTCGTCGGGCGCCCAACTAGGTTCGCCCGGCGACAACCTATACAGATCTATACAATGAGTTCCGGGCGAACCTGTAGGTTCGCCCGTAGGTTCGCTAGAACATAAACTAAACAAAATACAAATTAAAGACAAAAACACCGACAGGCCGGTGAGTCCAACCTACACTAGTCATCAATACTCCCATTAGGTTGGACCTCACCCAGGGGGGTCTCTAAATCAGCTCCAGCCTTTTGTCTTTTATGCTTGATCAGCTCCCGCTTCACTCTCGGCCTCTGGATCTTGAATCAAATCAGCTCCGGCTCCTTGCTGAACAATCTGGAAAATGTCTTGAGCAATGACTTCAGCAAACACTTCATCCTCATTAATCTCGTGTACAAACTGAGCTTCTGAGATTTCTGTATGAGGCATGTCAATAACAATAACCTCCTCCTGATTTGTAACAGTATGCTCCTCAGATCTAACCCCAGAACCGCTAGCCTCACCAACAAACCTCTTCTCAATCGATCTATCCATCTGCCTAGTCAGATCATCCATATCCATCCTGAGATCATCATCTTTCCTTACTTTCTCAGCAACCTCCTCTATCTCTGCTCTAATTCCCCGGGCTTTGTTGGCAACCATAATAAACAGATTTGCTTCAGCCTTCGTTTCCTCTCCTGCCCCATGGTGAATCACATTCTCACACAATACCTTCAGATCTTCATCACAGAAAGAAAATACCTCCATTGGATCAAACAGTCTAATCTCAGGAACACCTTTCACTCTAATCACTGCTTCTCTTGTGTTGTTATCATAGAACCATTTTTCGAATGCTTGTAATCTTGGGGGAAGAGGATCAAGTATCCTAACTCGATCTACAGTCTTAGCTGGCTTCAGTCTCAGCACAATCTTTCCTTTGCCAGTCACCCAATCAATGTCCTTCTTTGACCTCTTTCTATCCATTTTCATGAAGCCGAAGGCCGTGAAGTTATCAGTCAAACCCTTTTTGATCTCCAATTCCAGCAATTTTGCCCTTTCACTCTGATCAGCTCCAAGTAACGGGATCTCAGCCAATCTCCTTAGATCCCACCTTGGGAGAGTTTTGAAAGCTTTTCGCTTATGAAAATATGAGATCCCTCCTCCTCTTCTCTTAATCATAAATAACTTGAGCTCAAAGTTGAATTTCCAGCTAAAAATCTTCTTGTCACTCTCCTTTCTAGTTGGATTTTTATGTTCTGAAACAGTGGAGTTATCTCTTCAGTCTCCTTTTCTTTGGCAAACCATTCAGATTGGTTTAACTCCACAGTTCCAGCTTTAGATGACCCAGTTTCTGCCACATAAGTCACTGATCGTTCATCTACCTCAAAAAATTCAGGCTCTGAGCTGTAATCTACCAGCTGTTCCTCAACCTCATCTTCTTCATCTATCAAATTGAAATCTACTTGTTTTCCACCAGCTATTTCTGGTCTAGTAAATGTATCCATATTACACCCCATCTGTTCATCAAATCCTGCATCCTCAGCAACCATCTTTTCTTTACTCTTTGACCTTAAAGGATCCTCTGAACTACCATCCTTATCTCTTCCAGATTCACCTTCAGCAGTACCAGTCATTCCTTCATACATATCAAAAGATTTTCTTGCAGCTTCTTTCAACACTCTCAGCTCATTTTTAGACATAGCAGGTTCCATCCCAGCTTTAGCCTTCATTTCATTCAGTTCGGTGAAGGCTCGAATTAGCAAACTTTGATGATCCTTGAGCATTAGGGCCATACCCTTAATAACATCACCCTTCTGTTTATCCCTTCTTTCAAGCTCAGCATATTTAGCTTCCAGATTGGCTAACTCATCATTTGCATTTGATGTAGGAGTATCAGCAGGCTTAACAGAATCCTCATGCCTCCTTTTTGTTCTTCTTTCTTCTACATGCTGAGAGCTAGACCCAGTCTCAGCTCTCTTCTTGCTCCTTCTCTCCCTTTGAGCATCTAACTCTTTCTGTACTTCATCAATCTCTTTATCTACACTGTAATCTTTGTCACGAGCATATGGCTTTCTCTTTTTCAGCCTCTCCTCACTTTGATCAACATTTTGTGCCTCATTTTTCTTCTCAATCTCGATCAATTTACTAATATGGCTCCATCTTTCGGGAGGATACATGTTCTCCCATAAGTAAGCAATCTTTCCCACACAGTTATATCTCACTGACTTACAATCACCAAAAATCCCGATATTCATTCTCCATATCTTCAAAGTATCACCAACTATGGGCAAGTCTGGCTTCAAATCATTTAGAATCATCTGGACAAATCTGGGATACAGCAACCATTTGTCCTTTCTTTGAGCATGAATATTCTGCACCATGTATTCATAAATCAACCTAGCAATATTTCCCTTCTTGCCTTGGCAGAATAGCACCATTGCCCTAGCCCATTCCAAGTTTAACCCATCGGTTCCTCCTTTCCTGTGATCCAAACACATGATGAATATGTGCGCAATGTATCGCCATTCTCTGATTAAGTAAGACTTGACGAACTCCATCTTCTTTTCACCGGGCATTGGACCTTCATATCCTGCCTTCCTTAGTTCCTTGTAAACTTGTTTAGCATTTAAGGGAATCTCATCACCAACATCTTCAGTCAAATGTAATATCCTAGCCAGATCATTAGAAGAAAAGGAAATTTCTTGATCCGGGACTTTAGAGGCAATCCTTGAGGGAGTCACACCAACATCGACTACTGCGTTTCTCCAAAAGTCACGAACATGTGAATCATAGACTTCAGGGGAGTGAGAAATAGCATGGTGAATGTGAGATAACTTCAGCCATATGATGCAATCTTTATAAGCAGCTGCTTCTCATGTGTTTCATTCAGCAAAGCACACATGTTGTGCTTATCGATGAACTAAAGAGTCGACATGGTATCTGAAACACAAACGGAAGTTGATTAGATTGATTTCAAAGCTGAAAAGATATGAAATATTTAAAAAATTGAAAATGTAAAAGAAATTGAATAGGTTCGCTGAAAAGATTTTAGATTCGCTAACAGCGAATCTGATGATGCCAAGAACCTATAGGTTCGCCGACAGGCAATCATGCAAGATATGCCAAGCGAACTTATAGGTTCGCTGGGAACTTCGCGCGAATCTATTTGCCATGCATGAGCAGCATACCGGCACAGATTCGGTCAGTCATACAGAACTTTCGTTCAGATTCGCTGATAGAACACTAGGTTCGCTGAAAACCTAGTTTTGAAAATCAGAATCAAACATTGATTTTAAACCAAATGAAGCATAACATGACTTAATAGGACACAATGCGACCAAAACCTATCATTTATTGTATGCACTATCGGTCTTTAAGAGTGCCTATTTGAATCGAACAACCGCGATGAACATACGGGTTTGATTCGGAAAGAAAGACCAATTTTTTGATGAAATGAAGGGCTTAAATACATACGACGCACTTACATAAGACTCGAACTTGCAAGAAAACAACGAAACAAGCAACGAAATTGTCAAATGAATCTAAGGGTTTCGGGAAACTAGTTCACAGTGCAGCGAATGAAGTGTTGCGCGAACCTGTGAACTGCTTATATAACCCTTAGATTCGCTAGCCTCGAATCTGTAGATTTTCTCGACAACACAAAGTCAAAAGACTGACATCACCAATGATCAGTGTCAGGCGAACCTATAGGTTCGCTAGCAGATTCGCTGGAACCCTAATTATTATTTTTTTTTTATTATTATTTTTTTTTATTTTATTATTATTATTATATTCTTAGAATTAAAAAAGAAATTGCCCTTTTTGAATACCAAAACATCCCACAATACCTAAACTCAAAAATAAGATAAAATATTAAAACTTAAAATAAAATAAAATTGAATAAAGAAAGACAAAATTAAAGGATATCCGGAGAGTCATGTATTAGCGAGATTGCAGATATGATTGTCCACTTAAACCCATGCCAAATTCTTTTCAACAAGCAATCTGCAGCTTCCTTTTATCATGTTTTTGTAGATTTGAGGAATCTCAGGCAATTCAGTTCCCACAGACATTTGGCAAAGAACATATTCTGTCATCAGGGCTTATCGAGCATGAGTGATCATTTATCTCTGTGCTAGATCCTAGGGGTGGGCATACACAATGATCATTTCGGACACATTGAATGCAAGGGCTTATAATTGAAATGAACATAGACAATGATCAATTGAGAACCATTGAGAATGTGAACAATCAAGGCATATTAGGGAGTGGCTTTAGACAATGATCCCAATTTTGAGAGGCATTGTGAGGGAATAATTGCTTTAGATGCTTGATAGGCTTTGACAATCCATTTATTTTGATGGATGTATGATGTAAATTTTTGATGTTCTTTTTCTTTTGAGCATTTAGGGTTGCAGATGATAAGCGCTCCAGGTCTATACTCACGTATAACAGAGGAGATGATCATCTGAGCATGCTGATGAGAGCTCCAGGTCTATACTCACGTATAACAGAGGAGATCATCATTTGAGCGTGCTGATGAGAGCTCCAGGTCTATACTCACGTATAACAGAGGAGATCATCACTCCAGGTCAGTGCTTCCGCACAGCAGAGGAGATAAGCACGAAAGGGATTCTGAGAGCTAACTAGATTAACTAGAAGCGTCATTCAGGGCTAGGTGAAGGGTGATTTAGGGTTTTACAAAGGATTACAACAGAGATAGTAAACTCTCAACCCGTTTAGACAGAGACTTGTATCTTTGTGCAGGCCAACATGTCATGGAAATAATCCTTATCACCGTGATCCTTTGAGCTTTATGTTTGGCCACATAATTACTGTTTACTTCGATTTTGAGGCTGAGCCTATCTTGCACATCCCAAGCATAATACTTCTGACCTCCTTCTAAGTCCCATTTTCTGCACGGATAGCCTGAAGAGTAGCAAAATTTTGATGCTTAGCAAAAGATCAAATCTAGACTTATACTCCCCCAAATTTCTATTTGATAGCTTATCTAATAGAGAATTTTAACAAGCAAAAGAATAAATAAAAAAATAAAAAAATAAAGAAATGTGTGACAGAAGGATTCTCAAGGGCAGAAAATAAAAGAGAATAGTTACATATTAAACATCTGTTTTTTCTAGAAAAAGGGTTTCAGAAGGATATTAATCCTAGCATGGTAATCAATTCATAAAAACGAGGTTTATCAAATGTTTTTGTGAAAAGATCTGCTTTCTGCTTTCTTGTTTCAATAGGAATAATATCAATGAACACTTTTTCCTGTGCATCACGAATGGCGTGAATTTTGTTTCGATGTGCTTGGTTCGAGTGTGATGAATTAGATTCTTGGCAATTCCAACAGCTGCTTCATTGTCACAGAAAATCAGAGTATGAAGGAAATTGATGCCATAATCCATCATTTGGTGTTGAATCCAGAGCACTTGGCAACAGCAGCTTGATGCAGCAATATATTCAGCTTCTCCTGTGGATAAGGACACTGTTGTTTGCTTTTTTCTTTGCCACGAAACAAGACAGTCACCCAGATATTGACATCCACCGGTGACCGACTTTCTATTAATCCTGCAACCACCATGATCACTATCAGAAAAAGCATGTAGATCAAAGTTCCCACCTTTTGGGTACCAAAGTCCCAAATGAGAGGAACCCTTAAGATAACAAAAAATGCGTTTAACAGCTAGCTCATGTGATTCTTTAGGATTGGCTTGATAACGAGCACAGTAGCACACGGAAAATGTTATATCTGGACGGCTTGCAGTCAGATACATGAGAGATCCGATCATCGAACGATATCGATGAGCATCCACGGACTTCCCATTATCATCAGGAGACAAGCATGTCTGAGCAGTAAAGGGAGTAAGTTCTGGCTTTGAATCATCCATGCCAAACTTTGTGATGATTTCCTTGATGTACTTCTCCTGGTGAATAAGAATACCTTCCGGTTTCTGTTCTACCTGCAAACCTAAGAAGAAGCACATCTCCCCCATCATGCTCATTTCAAAGCGATCCTTCATCACTTCTTCAAACTCTTTACACAGCTTTTCATTTGTTGATCCAAAGATAATGTCGTCTACATACACTTGAACAATCAGCATCTCACCATCAACCTCCTTCTTGAAAAGTGTCATATCTATAGTCCCGCGAGAGAAACCCTTGCTGAGGAGATACTGCGTCAAGGTCTCATACCAGATTCGGGGAGCTTGATGCAACCCATACAAAGATTTGTCTAGCTTGTATACTTTATCTGGAAAATCTGGATCCTCGAAACCTGGTGGCTGACACACATAGATCTCCTCATCAATGTTTCCATACAGAAATGCACACTTCACATCCATCTGAAAAACTTTAAAGTTCTTGTTAGCTGCATGTGCAAGAAAAATTCTGATGGCTTCGATCCGAGCAACTGGAGCAAACACTTCAGTGTAGTCTATCCCCTCCTCCTGAGCAAATCCTTGAACAACCAATCTGGCTTTATTTCTGATAACAACACCATAATCATCTGGCTTGTTCCGGAAAACCCACTTGGTACCAATGGGACATTTGTTTGGAGGAAGATCAACTAACTCCCAAACTTTCAACTTCCTGAACTGTTGTAACTCAGATTGCATAGAGTCCACCCAGCTTGGGTCTTCAAGTGCCTGTTTGTAATTCTTTGGAACGATCTGAGATAGAAAAGCTGCATAAAGGCACTCATTTATCAATCCACTTTGACTCCGAGTCCTTACTCCGTCTGTGATAGATCCAATGATGTAGTCATGAGGGCGATCTTTTAAGGTTTTAAAATTAATGTTAAGCAATGAAGGGTTATGTTGTGATGTCGATGTGGAAGTGGATGGTTGTGCGGGAGGAGATGAATTTGTGGGAATTGGATCGATAGGAGGATTTTGAATGGATGAAGCGGTGGATGGAATGGTAGATGAGCTTGTAGGATTAGATGAAGATGGTTAAGATGATGGATCAGATGATGGAGGTGGTGGTGAAGGTGGTGAAGATGGGATATCAAATGAAGTGGATGGTAATGAGGTGGTGACATACGGTTGAGGTTGTGGTGGAATCAGATTCACAGGCGAGTGAGGAATAACGTCATCATCATTGGAAATTGGCAAATTGAATGATTTGAAGACAGTGGTAGAATCATAAAACCATGCAGGCTCACTTCCAATGCTTGTTGAGTTGGATTCTTGCCAGTCGACATAGTAGGACTCTTGCACAATCCGCGACCGTTTATTATACACACGATACGCCTTTTGTGTTTTTGAGTACCCAACAAAGAAACATTCATCAGAGACAGCACCAAACTTCGTGTTCTGGTCTTGGGTGTTTAACAGAGTACAAGAGCAACCAAATGGGCGCAAAAAATCAATGAGAGGCTTAATTCCTCGGAACAACTGGTATGATGTCTTCATCTTGCTCTTGACAATCAATACCCGGTTAAGAACATAAGCTGCACAATTAACTGCCTCAGCCCAAAAGATAATTGGAAGCTTTGACTCGATCAACATCGTTCTAGCTGCTTCAATTAGAGTTTTGTTCTTACGTTCAGCAACACCATTTTGTTGAGGTGTTCTGGCAGCACTGAACTGTCTGAGAATACCCCTTTGTTCGCAGAATGAATTGAAGATGTGGTTTCTGAATTCTGTGCCATTGTCGCTCCTGATGGCTTGAATCTTTCTTTTTCCAAGAACCTCAATCAGTGGAATCAGCTTCATCAATTCCTCAGCAGTCTCACTTTTGTTAGACAGAAATCTCACCCAAGAGTACCTGGAGTAATCATCTGTCACAACAAGACAATAAGATTTCTTAGCAATTGATTTAACACTGATAGGGCCAAATAAGTCAATATGTAACAATTCGAGGGGATGCTCAATTGAGTTTTGAAGTTTAAGTTTATGTGGCTTTTTGTGCTGTTTTCCTTTTGCACAAGCCATACATTTTTCTACCACAGAATAATCTTTCAGTGGTAGTCCCCTGACCAAATTGTTCTTAACTAACTTATTTATCAATTTAAAATTGATATGCCCTAATCTTTTATGCCACTGAAAAGATTCATGGGAAGAAGCTTTTGATAAAAGACAGGTCACGGTGGAAGATGATTCTTTCGATCCCATATTTAACAAATAGGTATCATTTCTCCTTAGAGCTCGCATGATCACCATCTCTTCAGGGATTGAGAACTCTGGTTTCAAAAACAGACATTCATTGGCGAGGAACATCATGGGAATATCTTTATCATAGATTTGTGATACACTGAGAAGATTGAATGCCAATTCTGGGACATAGTTCACTTTCTCCAAAGTAAGGAAACCATTTGAAACATCTCCTTGGCCAATCATCTTTCCACCCTTCTTGTCTCCAGCAAAAGCAACATAGCCTCCATCAATAATTCTAAAATTTGTCAGCAGGTCCTTCAACCCAGTCATATGCCGGGAACATCCACTATCTACATGCCAATAACTATTTACAGTGGCCTCTGAATGTTACTGACATATTAAAAAATTGGTTAGACTTTTGAAATTGGGACCCAAGTCTTAGTGTACTTAGGTCTTGGAGGAACAGATCTTCTGCAAAAGAAACTATTCACAAAAGCTGTCAATCTAGTTCCAAAAGATTTATTCTGTATATTAAGACCACCTAATTTAGGACATTGCTTTATTAAGTGATCATCCTTTCCACATCTAAAGCAATGGGATCTCAACCTTGTTTTGGAACAATGCGATGAAGGAATTCTATCAATAGATATTTCTTCATCATATTCAGACAATCTTGAATCTGAATCACTGTTCGAGTCATATGACTCGTTTGACTTTCCTGTCATAACTTTCACTTTAACTGATTTTTGTTCAATTTTATCTTTGTTATTTTCAGAGGAAGAAGACGTTTCTTTAGCTTTTGGTTTAGAAATCCTTATTGGTGTAAAAGATGGGATTGGATGAGAGAAGAATTTGTTAAAGCAGTTTGTTTTTGTTTCACTTTCAGAGACATGACCTGAAAGTTGAGCTGCATCATTCATACACACATTAACATCAACTGCAGAATTTAAAACATTCAAGTCATCACAAGTGTTTGAGACAGAACATCCTAAGTTACTATTACATGCCCCAGAGTTTGAATCCAAAATAGTTCCACCAGACACAAAATGATTACTTAAGCTAATGTCTACAAATGACTTCTTGGAATTAAAATCATGACTACTAGAGCTCCCAAGACCAACACTGCCACCATAATCATATCCTTCTCGCAACTCCTTAGAATTATCTCCTTCTAAACCTGCAACAGAGCTGTTAGTATCATTCTGTAATATCTCTTGTATCAACTCATTTGATGGATGAGGAGTGGGCATAGGAGAATAACAGAAAGTACTAGGTGGAGGATATACCAATGCATCATTTTCATTACCCAAACCGGTCTTGATCCTTGCCCCCCTTTGTTTTTTGCATAATTCCTCCCTTTTCATGCTCGAAAGAGACCATTGTTCTAATTTATTTTTAAGTTTTCTGACTTCAAATTTAGCAAGAGTGACTTGTTCAGTTAAATAGTTAACCTCACAGTTCTTTTCCAAAAGGGTCCGTTTTAAATGTTCATTTTCTTTCAAAGCTTCTCTTAATTTAACAAAATACTTTGACTCATTTTGTTTAAGCTCTTTATTGGTTTTCTTTAATTCATTTTCATTCATTATAAGCAACCTATTAGCTTTATATATACCAACCAAACGGATTTTGCATGCAGAGGAACACATATCTTTAACAATTTCATAAGGGAGACCCATTACCAGTTTTTCCGCTGCGAGAGCACGATCACATTGGCAATAAGGAGTGTTCCTCTTGTACTCCTCCACAGCTTCGTTCTTGGCTTCTTCAATTATTGATCTCATTTTCAGCTCCTCGTTTTCACCAGCTTCCTTTGCAGCAGATTCACAACCCAGTTTAACCTCTTCCTTAACAGCTTCACACGCCAAGCCAGTTTGAACAATTTCTTCTTGAACCACAGCTTTCTGAACCACACCTGCACATTCCTTAACCTTTTGAATGGCTTCAGACCCAATAGATTCACCATTGCTATCAACTTCATCATCAGCTTCACCATAGAACTCCTTGAAAGGATCAAAAATGTCAATGTCCCCATCATCAAGAGCATGTTCCTCCACTATCTCAGCAATCAAGGCATGGTTGATTTCCTCCTTAGACTCCTCAATTTCTGCACTCCAATCAAAGTTGGTCAACAGAGCAGTTTCTTTCTTGGGCTTAGCTTCTTCAACTTTATCCATGACTAGGATGGTTCTTGAGTTTCCAGAATTAACGGGTTCAGTGACAATGGGAGAAGGACACTCTCTTTTAAAATGACCAAGCTGCTTACAATTGAAACATCTGAGCTTAGACTTGTTATATCCTAGAGCATTGTTCTGACTCTGGTTTCCAAAATTTTTTCTGCCAGTTCTTTCCATGAACCTCCTGGCACGAAGAGTAAGCATGGCCATTTGCCATTGAATGTCGGTTTCTTCAAGATCATCAGGATCAACCTGATACATATCTTCCACTGTCATACCACGTCCCTTCAATTCTCCAGCCACCAAAGCCTCATAACTGTGCACAAATAACCCAAACAGTACCATAGTATCGTGTGGAATTTAAGTAGAAACTAAGGCATTTGAACTTGACCCAGCATCCTTACAACCACCACCTGAGTTGACAATTTTACCATACCCAGAGTTAGCAAAGCCACCATTACCAGATGAACTCTCACAAGCTGCACCATAATAGTTAGAGTTTGCAGCGGATGAAATCAATGCAGCGTTTTGAGAAGGGACATTGGGAGACATCATGGTTTGATTATACTCTCTTCTCTTCACATCAAGATCAAATGATTTTAACTTGTTGATTACATCCATCAACTTGTAATCAGCAAAATTTCTTTCTTGTTTGAGTAATTTGATTTGCAGAGTCCACTGAGCAGGAAGAGAATCTAACAATTTACTCGCTTGTTCATGATTTCCAAGCTGTTCATCATACTTCTTCAGGTTGCTTGAAACTGACAGAAAACAGTTTGTTATATCAGTAAGTGTCTCATGCTTATATCCCACGAATGAGTTAAATTCCTTTTGAGCCTGAGCTTTCTTGTCTTTCTTCAGATCTTCGTTCCTGTCATAAAACTTGCATAAAGCATCATACAATGCCTTAGCGGTAGTGTGCTCAGCAAACCTGTCATAAATATCCTGTTGCAGACTTAGAATCAAAGCTCCAAGAGCTTTCTTGTCACGATCGAGCAACTTGATGTCAATCTCAGTATAAGTGCTAGGATCCTGATTTGGTGAAGTGACAGATCTGACAGTTGTTGTTGGTAGGTGAGGTCCATTAGTAATAGATTCCCACTGACTATGATCTGTGTAGAAGAAGAATGCCTTCAAGCAACGTTTCCAGTCCTCAAAATTCTCACCATTGACAAGTCTTGGTGGCCTGTTTGGTTGAACACACTCCATATCAGACACATTCACTATTGAATTAGACATGATAAGATCAGAAATTGGATTTGCTGAAACTGATGTAGATTTGCTAATAGATTCGCTAGGTGAACCTATAGGTTCTCTCGGCAGACCAGCAGTAGATTCGCTCGGCAGTGTGCACGAGAGAACAAATTCGCTGAGCAAGTTCGCTCGGCAGGATAAGAACTTTCGTTCAAAAATAGATTCAGCAGCAACTTCGCTTGGTTGTCAACCAAGAGCAGTGAACTTTCGTTCAAATGGATAGATTCGCTGTCCAAATGTTCAGCAAAGATTGAAATGCAATTTTCCTTAGGTTCGCTGGATGAAACGTCTAGATTCGCTGAATGAAGCTGCTAAGTTCGCTGGGTTACGAAATAACCTTTTCCAGCAAGAAATCAACCCAGCTATCTCAAAACACAACCAATTGATGAACGGTTTGTTTCTGTAGCTTTCTAATGCCAAAAACTACAATCCCCAAGCGATTTTTATATCAGAAACACACCGAACAAGCTCTAAATGAATCAGAAGAGTCTTTGCCTCATAAAACCCCAAAAACAACACAAAAATCAAACTATCAAGAGCACTATGGCTCTGATACCATATTGTTGGTCCAACATGATCGATTCAACAGTGCAAATGATCACAAACACACACATATCCCACTGAAATTCATTGAACTATGAGAGATTCTTGCTAAACAATCAATGTAAAGATCAAACAAGGATGAATAGAGGATATAAAGCTACAACAATGAACAAATAAGCTCCTAGCACCTCTAGCCGTCACACACACACTTTAGGGTTTGAACAAAATGGCAAAAACTTGCATTAGAATGAGAAAACATTACAATATATAAGCAGACTATAGGTTCGCAGATAGATTCGCTGGACAGCGAATCTATCAGACCAAAATACCTAGCTTCGTCGGGCGCCCAACTAGGTTCGCCCGGCGACAACCTATACAGATCTATACAATGAGTTCCGGGCGAACCTGTAGGTTCGCCCGTAGGTTCGCTAGAACATAAACTAAAAAAAATACAAATTAAAGACAAAAGCACCGACAGGCCGGTGAGTCCAACCTACACTAGTCATCACCATGGATGCAATGGATGCAGATTTGAAGTTGACAAGAGTAGACAAAAGTGATTTTGTCAACGTAATAGAGTATAGAAAGTTAATTGGATGTTTAAGATGCCTTACGCATACAAGACCTGATATAACTTATCAGTTGGATACATAAGTAGATACATGGAGAAACCAAGAGAAATTCACATGCAAGTAGTTATACACTTGATAAGATACATTAAAGGAATGTTAGATTATGGAATAGAATACATAAAAGGAAGAAACAAAGAAATTATTGGATTGGTGATAGCAGTTATGGTATGGACACAGATGATGGAAAAGGAACAACATGATCTATATTCTATTATAATGAAGCACCTATTACATGGGCAAGTCACAAGCAGAATGCAGTAGCAACTATCATCATATGAATCAAAATTAATGGCAGCTACATCAGTAGCATGTCACGCACTATGGTTGCAAGGACTTCTAAGTGAACTTAAAAGAGAAGAACCAAATAAGTTAGCACTACGAGTTGATAACAAGTCAGCTATACTACCAGTGTTTCATGAAAGATCAAAGGATATAAACATAATATATCACTTTATCAGAGAATGCATAGAGAATGAGCATATTCAATAGAGCACATAAGTGGAAAAATTCAAAGAGCAAACATACTAACTAAAGCTTTACCAAGGATCAAGTTCATAGAAATAAGAAGCCTTATTG
This sequence comes from Flaveria linearis, assembly GCA_024085815.1. Classification (NCBI taxonomy): domain Eukaryota; kingdom Viridiplantae; phylum Streptophyta; class Magnoliopsida; order Asterales; family Asteraceae; genus Flaveria; species Flaveria linearis. The sequence goes on along the minus strand of CM044001.1, from coordinate 36,317,090 downwards.
GAGTTTAAGACCTAGCAGAACGAAATCAAGAATTATGGTGGAGAATGTTAGACCGTAATTCTTGTTTGTATAAGTAATTAAGATTATATGTATTATTAATGTATAATATAGGTGTGTCGGTTAAAGGGGTAGTTATGTTACTTGCACCCCAAGAAACGAAGGGTATATAAACCCATATAAACATTCATTTTGTTTGAAAATGCATCTCAAAGTTTCATAGAATTCTTTCCAAAATTCTCTCAATATTATCGATCCTAATACTCCCTACAATCATTAATGATGTGGTTATTTAACATAAAAAATACGTTTTTAGTTGATTTAGGGTAAACCAGCACATTTCACGAAAAGTAGCACAAAACATGTTTTAATGTGATATCTAACATATAATTCATAGTAAACAGAATAAAAGCAACACTTAGTAACACAACAAAGAAACTCAGAGTAAAACAGCAACAACGATATAAAATAACAAACTAGCACATAACAAGAATCAAAATCAAAAGAATATGATGAAATCCGAACATAGAACTCATACCTAAGAAACAAGTATGAATGAATGGAGGAATGAGACTAATTATTGTTCCTAACTATTGTTCCTTAGGCAATGTGATGCAAGAGTATAGCGGCCAGAGTCAGGTTGGATGAAGGCGGTTGGGCTGATGCTCGTGAAACGGTTCAACATTTGAGGAAGTAAAGTGGCAATGTTGAATGTTAAAGGAAAATTAGGGAAGCCTAATTTTGCAATTGACAACATTACCCTTTTCTTAATTTTTCTAATATTACTCGTTTCCCTCTTTCACGAAAAAATAAAAAAATTATAAAATATATAAAAAGCTCGTTTTTTATTAACTTCGTTTTACACATTTGTAATACCTAATTTACAAATGTGTAATGAACAATTTATACATGCGTAAGTAACGGGTGGATGATTTTTTTTAAAATATATAAATATGGTACATGTTGGAAAGAAAAAAAATTATATATATAGGGGAGATAAAAAATAGATGGTCATTTTTTTGTTGAACCATAAAAAGTATGAAGCTACCTAAAACTCTATGTTCAGTACTGATCCACATATATTGATATCTCCAAAGTACTAATCTATAATGAATCAGCACTTGTGTTAGACTGATGAGATGCTAATTCATTGATATATTAGACAAGCCTACCAGTATTGAAAAGTAGCGGTGATAACATACTTCTGCAACTGCTGATCTTCTGGAGTATTCATTTCTGTCTTTGGTTATACATATCTTTGTAACCAATAGCGATGCACATTCTTGGTATGCTATAATACGTAGATCAATGGCTGAAACATGCCATTGATCCTAAACCTAGAATAGATGATCAAGATTCATTCTAATGTTTAGATTACATAGCATAAATATCTCACACTTGTATAGTTTTAGGGTTAGCTTGTTTTGCCCACTTCTGTTGTTATTACTCTTTGTAATCAAAAAAGTTATAAAGTAAATACTTTGAAAAAACTTATATTATTATTTATTCAAAGTATTATGTTTGTTAATAGACAATTAACTTAGATTCTGCATTTGTTAATTGTTGATCACTAGAAAAGTCTTGCTCAATTTAAACCCGATCCAACACTTTTGTTGTTTACTTTCTTTCATTTAAATTTAGACAAGTATTTTAATATAAGCATTGATTTGAAAGAGTCAGACTGGAGTCAAGAGATAAGCGATAGATGAAAATTCACTTAAGGTACTACGATTTCTCTAGCAAACAAATAGGATTAATGAGTACGGCTACTCTTGAGTAGAACACTAGAGAAATCAAGAAAAGAGTTGTAACTGGAGAGCTCTTAAAATATGTAGAAGCAAAAGAGCAATGGGAAAGACAACAAGGAAAGATAAATAAAGTTGTTCAAAGGTCTTTCCATCTACCGACTAAGAAACTAGCATCTCCTCCTTGAGACTACTTTATTAGATGATGATCAACCTCTATCATCAGTTATTGACATAAGAGAGCTGAATCAATAAGAATTATAAAGCCAATGTTGTTTAATCCTGAAGTGGAAGAGAAAATACTAAAAGGTATAAAAGTATTGGGGGTTGGGTACATAACTAAGATGAATAAGTTTGTAGTTAAGAGAAGAAATGGAATAATTACTTACCATGATAATGTGATTGAAATACTTGATTTGCCTATTGACATGTTAGAGCAAATTGTTGAGAACTTAAGTATATTTTGAGGTAGAAAGAAGAAGACTAAGCTTCTACTTCAAAAAGTGTTGAACTTAGTCAAAGCTGAGTATGATGAAGAGATTCCTGAAACTCCCTTGTCAGCATATGATCCGATATTAGAGAGGAAATATGATCAAATTAAAGATGCATATTTCATCACTAGATAGGTGGCTGGATGGGTAGCCTACTAAACAAATCAGCTTGTGTGTTTCAATAGATTTGAAATAGCTATTTGACCTGGCTGAGAACAATGATTCAGAAGCAAAGGAAGCAGAAAATGTTCTTTTAAGGATTTACAAGTCACACCTTGAGAAGTCAAAGCTAGCTTTAGAACAAAGAAGAATAATAAGAGAAGCTAAAGCTGGTAAAGCCACCCCATCTATTAGACCTGCACCATGCAGTCAATCACAATCTCTTCTAACCACTAATCAATCTACTCAAACCACTAAGCACATTTCTCTACCAGTCTAACAAGCAACTCAAACAACCAAATATCCAACAAGAAGTCAAACAGATCCTTCGGCAGATGAAGTGAAAATCATTACAGTCGTGGAAAGAATTAGAAGAACTTTAGATAATCTAGAAAATCTTTCAGAATGAGAACAAGATGAATCCTTAGAAGAAGATGGTACATACATCATTAACTGGGGATATGAATTGAAAGCTGAGATGTATGTCTTTGAAAGAAAGGATGGCTTAATGTCTTTCTTTTTGACAGAGTTAGAAGTTTTGAACCTCAACTCGAAAGATCTGAAGTGATTGTTATCCTTGATCAAAGAAATAAGGGTATGCCTGGCAAGTACAAATCAATGGCATTATTCTTAAGGTGAAGGTTAGTAACAGAGTTGAAGTAGAACCAAACGAAAAAGAAGAAGATGTTCTACATGTGACTCCCTTGAGCATTCATAATCCTATTACTCATTGGAGTTACAATTACTCAACCAATTATTCCTATCTAACCTTTGTTAGTGCGGGCAATACTGAAGTCAGAGAATATGACTTATTCAGACTATCTTGGCACAACATGAGAGATTTGATAAGTCCATCTTTTGATAACCCTAAAAAGATAGGAGGCACTACATGTATGAACTACTACTGATAAGGATGGTTGAAGGATGAAAAAAAGTTTTGGTAGCATCATCCTACGGGGAATTCATTGAACCATAAGAAGGATGAAGCTACCTAAAAATCTATCTTTAGTACTGATCCGTATATGCCGATATCTCCCAAGTACTGATTTACTATGACTTAACACTTATGTATAGATTGATGATTTACTGATTCACTGTTGTACTTGAAAAGCCTGTCAGTACCAAAGAGTAGTGGTGAAAGCATACTTCTGCTATTGCTGATCTTCTAGAATACCGATTTCTGTCTTTGGTTATATACATCTTTGTAATCAATAGCAATGCACATTTGTGGTATGTCATAATGTGTAGATCAATGGCTGAAACATGTCATTGACCCTAAACCTAGAATAGATGATTTGGACTCGATCTAGTGTTTATTTTTCATAACATAAATATCTCACACTTGTATAGTTTTGGGATTAGCTTGTTTTGCCTACTTGTTATATGCTAGTATTACTCTTTGTAATCTGAAAAGTTATCAAGTGAATACTTTGAAAGAACTTCTTGTATTATTATTTATTCAAGGTGTTATGTCTCTTAGTAGGTAGTTAACTTAATTTTCGTATTTGTTAACTGTCATTCACTAGAAAAGTCTTGTTCAATTCAAACCTGATTAAACACTTTTGTTATTTACTTTGTTTTGTATAAATTTAGACAAGTATTTTGATTAAAACATTGTTTTGTTAAATTACGATACTTTCTCGTAGTTTGGTTTAAAAAGATTAAAATGTGAGTGAATATGATTTATGCTATCAATATTAATCATTTCACTTATATTATTTTGATTTATGCACTTTAAAATTTAAGTAACCAATGTCCAATTTATTTAACATTATCTCACGATATTATTGAATTGTATATCACTATATTGTGTTTTCTTAGGTTTAAAATTTCAAATTATGAGTTGCAAATACCTTAAATTTTAATTGATATTATAACTTATATACCTCTTTGCTACAACTAGTACTTGTATCCCTTATCTTTCATGTAATGACTGATAATTGTATCCTTTTATGTCATAACTAGAGCTGTACAAATCGTTTTTTAACGGTGAAGGTTTCCAACAGTGCACGAGTAAAAAAAAATGTCTATGCAGGATCAAGTTTTGTCACTCAATAAAGGATTATCACACAAGCTCACAATGTAAACAATCAGAATTACAAGAACAGAATCACACAAACAGATAGTTGATCACAATATAATAAGAACACAAGAAAATAGATTTCAAGATACTTGTATATATTGCTTCTCAACTTAGAGTTTATAAGCTCAAGGCAGACGGCTAAAAGCTTATCTAACTAAGTTACATGAGACTCATTATATACTACTATCTAAAACCGGTTATACTTGGAAAACCAGGTAGGAAATACAACTAGACAAAATACTACAGTTGCGAGAAGTATGTTAACTAAGATAAAGTATTATCCTAGTATTAGGTAGTCATGACAAGTCCATGACTTACCTTTTGACACCAACTTAGTTGGCAACTATACTAGTCTATAATAAGTAAACAGTGGATAAAGTAAGGTCAAACATACCCGCATGAAGAAGCTCCATGAAGTCTGTCAGTAAAGTAGTTGACTATACTGTCAGGAACCTTACTTTTATCCACTAGTCACAATTGGTTCTTCCGAAGGTAAGTATACTTCGGAAGACATGAAGTCTTCTGAAGTCACTTTGGCTTTGAAAGAAAAAACTTCTTCTGAATCAGCTGCTCCTTGTCTCGGTCTTCATTATACTTCCGAAGAGTAAATCTCTTCGGAAGTTCTTCTTTCTTGGCTTTGGAAGACTCTTAACTTAGCTTCAAAAATGCAGCATTCTCTTTGGAAGTCAATTATAGATGTACCACAATAAAGATGAGTATGGGTTTTGGTTGCACCAGCCTCATTAGACCCAACAAACTCCCCCTAGGCTAATGCTACCAAAACTCCACTTGTAACACCTGAAATTCTTGCTAAAATAAAGAAAAGAAAAGCAATTAGAAAAGAAAATAAAAGTAACTTGAAAAGAAAGGAAAATGAGCCAAAATGGAGGGAGCCAAAGTGTCAAAAGCACAAAAACTTAATATTTTATGTTAAAAAGGAGTATGGCCGCCCATGCAATGACCTTTTTCAGTCATCAGTGTTGGGTTTGTTAGGACATGAACATAGTTTAACCATTTAAACATTGTGAAAACGCAGTGGAAAACAACTTTATAACATAGTTTATAAACTGAAAATTTCGAGTTCAAAGTGATATTATAAAGTTACAAACAAACCCAAGAACAAAGGACCTTTATATGTGAATAAGACTAGCTATAGAAACATATAAACATACAATATGGACAACCATAAAGAAGTTGCCATATACTACCTTCCAGCAGCAAAAAGGACGGTTGGAGGGTGATATGGACCAAGAAAACGACCAAGGAACCAAAAGGAGGTCCTCTCAAGCTTGTATGCCCCAAGCACTATAGCAAACACCTTCTTGCTAGGGAGAAGAACACCAATATCAATCCAAAACCCTCTCAAAATGATACTGCTGGCCAAGATTTTTGAGAGGAGAGAAAGGATTCATTTTGTGTGAAATGATGATGCATGTGTAGAGTGTTGCACTCTCTTTCTAATGTGTGTTTTCAAGGCAAGAAAAATGATCCCATTGGACCATGGGGAGGCCGAGATTTTCAGCCTTCTAGAAGGGGTTTTCCCTCCCAAACTTTTAATAAAACACACATTAGAAAGTCATGTACATTATTTAAATCAAACCTCTTTTAATTTAAATGACTCTCTCATTTTATTATTTAATGTTACTTAAACCTATTTAGATAACAATACAAATAATAAAATTCATCAACAAATTATCCTTATAATTTGTTCCACTACAAATACAATTGTTTAGAAAACCTATTTTCTAAATTTGGTGTGATTATTTAATTGCATGATCATATCATCAATTAAATAATTGTTTGTGTTTGCAAAGCTTGTTATTGGGTATAACCCGACTTGGATCATAACGTACTAACCGCATCAATATTCTACGTGTCTTGGGCATATAGAATCTAACAATCTCCTACTTGCATAAGATTAATAGAAAATTGATGCAAGCAGTAAATACTGCCTAACAATGGTTTACTACCCTTAATACGCATGAATTATAGTCATTTAATAACATCATCCCATTCAAGTATCCTACTTGAAATGATTTAGGTGATTTAATCATCTATCCTTTTGCTACAGATGTCATGTTAAATCCAAGGACACAGAATGATCATTCCTTGTTGATTTAACTTATCAGGCCTTAGACATCTAACTCTCAATGAATAAGAGGAACAAATCCCATCTCGACTACATACGTTTCTCATAATCACCTTATGTCACACCTAAACATAGTCTCATGTACTGTCCATTATTTCAGAACAGCGGAGAACCAGATCAAGGTATAACATTTGGTGAATATCAAAACCCAATATGTATCTCAGGTCTGAGGATACCAAATGATATTTGCCTTGACTCAAATTTACTTGTGATCAATCAATAAGATTCCATGTAGTAAAATTTGAGATGCGGGTTAGTCCAATATCTGTACCCCATAAATATCTATGAACCTTGGCAGCAACCCACTGCTCTATATTCATCCTTATGAATATCCACCAATCCAAATTCATAATAATCTTACCCTCATATTTGTTCCCACAAGTATGAACGACTACGGACACTTAGAGTAAACAATTTACTCATGGATTAAACATGCTAAATTGGAACATTTATTGAAATATTATAACCAAATAATTTTATTCAAGTAATAAGGGAGTTCCAAATATCCAAATACAAAATTATAGATCAAATCCAATCACTAGAATATCGAAGTCCCATGGCACAGGTATGACCTTCATGCTTCGCCTTTTCTAGGAGCTTCGTAAGAGGATCCGCAATATTTTGATCCATGTGAACTTTGCGAATACATATCTTTCCTTTCTCAACTTCATCTCGTATGTAGTTGAATCTCCACTCAATGTGCCTAGTCTTTTGATGAGCACGAGGTTCCTTGATTTGAGCAATCACACCCTCGTTATCACAAATGATCTCTAGGGGGTCCTAAATGGAAGGGACAACCCCTAGATCGGTAATGAATTTCTTCAACCATGCAGCTTCTTGAGCTGCTAATGAGGTGGTGACGTATTCAGATTCTGTAGTTGATAAAGCCACCACATCTTGTTTAGAGCTCTTCCAAGAGACTGCTCCTCCATTCAGAATGAAAATGTATCCTGATTGCGATCGTGAATCATCACGATCAGTTTGGAAACTCGCATCCGTGTAACCTTTTACAACGAGTTCCTCATCACCAGATTCATAGATTAGGAACATATCTTTAGTCCTCCTTAGGTACTTAAGTATGTTCTTAACAGCCATCCAATGACTGTTTCCAGGATTTTGCTGGTATCAGCTTGTCATGCTTAAGGCGCATGAAATGTCCGGCCAAGTGCATATCATTGCATAAATGATGGATCCAATAGCAGATGCGTATGGGATTGCCTTCATTTTATCTTGCTTATCCTTTGAGCTTGGACATTGAGTCGTACTCAATATCGTTCCTCTTTGAATAGGTACCGTACCTTTCTTAGAGTTCTCTATCTTGAACCTTTTCAAGATCTTATCAATGTATGCACTTTGATTTAAACCAATGAACCGCCTTGACCTATCCCTATAGATCTTTATCCCCAGAATATAGGCAGCTTCACCAAGATCCTTAATGGAAAAACAACTTCCAAGCCAGTTTTTTACACCTTCCAAGGTTGTAATGTCATTTCCAAATAGTAGTATGTCATCAATATACAATACTAAGAAAGTGATGATGCTCCCACTAGCTTTCTTACATACACAAGCTTCATCAGCCTTCTTGATGAATCCAAATTTAATTACTTCTTCATCAAAACGGTGATTCCAACTTCTTGATGCTTGTTTCAATCCATAGATTGATTTCTTTAACTTGTATACTTTGTTAGGATGTTTTGGATCGACAAAACCTTCATGCTGAACCATATAGACATCTTCCTCATGATATCCATTTAGGAAGGTGGTTTTGACATCCATTTGCCAAATCTCACAGATTTTAGCATCGTAACAGGTGAAAAGGTTTCATCATAGTCAACCCCTTGAGTTTGAGTGAAACCTTTTGCTACAAGTCTAGCTTTATAAGTATCCAAGTTTCCATGCATATTGGTTTTCTTCTTGAAAAACCCACTTACTTCAAACTACTTTGGAGTTAAGAGGTGGTACAACCAAGTCCCATACTTGATTGTCATACATGGATTGCATCTTAACGTTCATGGCCTCAAGCCATTTGTCACAATTTGAATTGGACAACGTATCATGGTATGTGATTGGTTCATCGGAATCTATCACATAGCATCCATTATTGAAAAATCCATATCTTTCAGGTGGATTACTAGTTCTACCAGATCTGCGAACGTTTTCTGTGTATTGATCAACTATTTGATCATTTTCAACATCCTCATGTTGAGTGCTTGTGTCAACCAAATGTGTATCGGGTTACGGTTCTTGATCCTCTTCAAGATCCACAGTTCTACTACCAGTTCCTTCCATAAGGAACTTGGTTTCTAAGAACTCGCCCTTTTTGGCAACCAATTCCTTTTGTTGTATTGGATCATAGAAATAATATCCCATAGAATCTCTTGGATATCCAATAAAGATACACTTAGTGGAACGGCTTTCTAACTTGTTCGATGTGGGAGTCTTCACATAAGCCTCACACCCCACACCCTAAAATATGAAAATGATGGGACCCTTCCATGCCATATTTCATAAGGTGTCCTTTCAACTTTCTTGGTTGGGGCCATATTCAAATACGGGCCGCAGAGAGCAGAGCAAAACCCCAAAATGATGGAGGTAATGAGCTCCTAGCCATCATAGATCGAACCATATCCAATAGAGTTCTATTTATCCGCTCGGACACGCCATTGTGTTGTGGTGTTCCCGGTGGAGATAGTTGTGAGATAATCCCACAACTTTTAATATGGTCCCTAAAAGCATCATTCAGGTATTCACCTCCTCTATCGGTGCGGAGAATTTTAATTGACTTATTTAGTTGATTTTGTACTTCATTTTGAAAGATCTTGAATATTTCAAAAGCTTCAACTTTGTGTCTTAACAAGTACACATACCCATATCAACTATAGTCGTCAGTAAAGGTAATGAAGTATCTTTCATTGTACCTTGTCATAGGTTTAAAAGGACCACATACATCCGAATGTATGATACCTAATAAATCCTTTACCCTTTCGGCTTTGCCGCTAAAAGGTGCCTTGGTCATTTTACCTTGTAAACAAGACTCACATACATCAAATGAATCACATTCACTTGTTTTTAAAAGACCATTCTTTTGTAGTGTTTGTATTCTTTTCTTGTTTATACGACCAAGACGGCAATGCCAAAGGTAAGTGTCACTCAAATCTGATTTTAGTTTCTTGGTACTAGTTTGGTACAATAAGCTATCATTCAAAGTATTTTCACGAACCAATTCATAGATACCATTGATGGGAATAGCCTTAAAGTAAAACATGTCATTCAAAGTAACATGGATTTCATTTCCGATAAATGATAATACATATCCAAAATGTTTTAATAGGGCTACAGAAATAATGTTCCTAGTCAAACTAGGAACATACAAAACATTATACAAAACTACTTCCAAACCATTTGGAAGTTTCAAGATGTAGTCACCATGGGCTTCAACTTGAACTTTAGCCCCATTGCTCATGTAGAGGCTAACATCCCCTTTGTTAAAGTTGCTACTTCTTTTGAACCCCTGCAACAAATTGCAAATGTGAGTTCCACATCCGGTATCTAATACCCATGTGTTAGAAGATATTAAGTTTAAATTAATATGGATCATGTATATGGTACCTGAGGTCTGCCTGGCATCCTTCTTGCTTTCAACTCTTGGAGATGGACAGGACAATTTCTTGCCCAATGTCCAATCTCCCTACACTTGAAGCATGGGTCATTGGAAGCAACCTTTTGCTTCTTCTCCTGTGCTTTAGGTGGCACCCTTACCACCCCCTTCCCCTTTCCCCATACGGGTACCTTGCCCTTGGCAACTCCTGCCTTGGGTGCGGGATGAGGCCTTTTCTTGTTCCCACCTTCATTGATGGTGAGAACGGGTAAAACCCTTTTACCGGCCGTTTTGAGCATAGAGTGAAGCTCACCAATGCTTTTGTCCCAAGCATTCATGTTGTAGTTCAACACGAACGTCTCGAACTTTTTGGTAAGGCCATTGAGGATCAAAGCCGTGGCCAATTCCTTCAAGACGGGACAATTTAGCCTTTCGAGGTGGTCAATGTGACTTTTCATCTTAAGTAGATAAGATGAAACCGATTGGTTGTCGTCCATACGACATGCATGGAGTGCTCGAATCGTTTTGAAGCGCTCAACCCTCGCTTGCTGTTGGAACGTTTCCTTCAGTTGGGTTATCATGTCATAAGCTCCATGATGTTCATACTCCTTCTGGAGATCCGGTGTCATGCTTGCCAACATGAGGCAAGACACTTGGACGGAGTCCTCAGTGTACTTCATCCAATCGTTATAGGCCTCCCCATCATCCTCACTAGGTTGATCGGGGATAGGGTCGTCTAAAACATATGATCGTTTCTTTTGCTTGAGAACGATTCTCAAGTTTCGATACCAATCCATAAAATTGTTATGATTTAGATGTTCCTTTTGGAGAATCGCTCGTAAAGATTGGGCGGGCGTGGATGAATTATCATGATTATCATTATTATTGGTGGCCATCTACAAAATTTAACAAAGATCAATTTTAGTATTTTCGATATTGTTATTTTAATAATTAATACCTTTTAAGGTCATTTCATATTAAAATCTAGAACCCAACATTACATTTAAATAGTGGTTATGTGACCTTTATCCACGATTTAAATTAATAAGGTGGTCAACGATTGACGGTTGCAACCATTTGCAACTTCTAGAGGTATGGGATCGACTTAAAACATCATATGTAAAGTCGGCATGTTAATCCCATCAACACCATTTGGAAACCACATCATAGGTGATCCATTTGACATGGTTTGCAAAACAAGATACCCTACTTACACACACATGTGAGTTTGCTAAAATAAGCGGTTAGGTGACCTTTATCCCACGAATTTGGCATTCTCACCTCAAGTCACAAGTTCCCTCAAAATGGTTAGGTGACCTTTATCCCACTAATAGTTCCCGAGTGACTCAAGTGTTGTGTAAAGGACGGTGTTGATCTCATTTTAAAATATTTAGAGATTTCATAATTCTAGTTTAGAAAACTCTATGTATTCATATTTGCAAGCTTTCAAATACAAGATACCCTATGGTACATTGATTAAAATCCTTTTAATCTTTAAAATCATTAAACAATATTAATAACCTTTTATTACCTTTTAACGATTAAGGACCATTTAGATAGTTTGTTATGATCATTGAAAGGATTGTTAAGTAAACATCATATATAAGAAATCAACCACAATACCATAACCAAACAACCATGTATCAACCAAATATTAGTGCATAACCATAGCATCTAAAGTGGCCACACTTGTTTGCCATCACAAGTGTGGTCCATAGGACATTCCTAAGGGACAAAACACAACATAAAAAGGCTTCCATGAACCTCGCACTTGAAACCGCATCCAAATGCTCCATGTTTCTTGTGTCTTCCCTTTGTGCTTCTAACGCGTACATCTTCATATTACAAGATATTATATCCTAATACAAGATTTCTAGTAAAGTGAAAACTACCTAATCTATTTATTACATCCCAATAATAAATAAATTACACTTCAAACCAAGCACAAATAAATGATTATACAACCCAATTGAATGAATAAATACAACCATTACAATCATCCAAATAACACAAGGTCAAGGGCTAGGTTATGCACCATAATAAACAATGATCATATTATCCAAAATAACAATGAATACCCACTAAAAACCATGAAATTTCAGCCAACACAAATTGAAATTTCAGGTTTTATCTTGTCCAAACAAACAAATAATACAACATACATGTCTTTCAAAGTTTAATCACAAGCATGTGTGATATAACTTTGAAAGTTTGGGGATTCATAATACACGAACATCGCAGCCCCTAAAGGGGTTTTAAAGTCCCATAAAACGAATTTTTCAAGGACAAAACAAGCTAGCTATCCACATAACCGGCTCTAGATGCCAATGTTGGGTTTGTTAGAACATGAACATTGTTTAACCATTTAAACATTGTGAAAACGCAGCAGAAAAGAACTTTATAACATAGTTTATAAAGTGAAAATTTTGAGTTCAAAGTGATATTATAAAGTTACAAACAAACCCAAGAACAAATGAATAAGACTAGCTATAGAAACATATAAACATACAATATGGACAACCATAAAGAAGCTGCCATATACTACCTTCCAGCAGCAAAAAGGACGGAAATGGAGGATGATATGGACCAAGAAAACGACCAAGGCACCAAAAGGAGGTCCTCTCAAGCTTGTATACCCCAAGCACTATAGCAAACACCTTCTTGCTAGGGAGAAGAACACCAAGATCAATCCAAAACCCTCTCAAAATGATGTTGCTGACTGAGATTTTTGAGAGGAGAGAAGGGATTCATTTTGTGTGAAATGATGATGCATGTGTAGAGTCTTGCACTCCCTTTCTAATGTGTGTTTTCAAGGCAAGAAAAATGATCCCATTGGACCATGGGGAGGCTGAGATTTTCTGCCTTCTAGAAGGGGTTTTCCCTCCCCAAACTTTTAATAAAACACACATTAGAAAGTCATGTACATTATTTAAATCAAACCTCTTTTAATTTAAATTACTCCCTCATTTTATTATTTAATGTTACTTACACCTATTTAAATAACAATACAAATAATAAAATTCATCAACAAATTATCCTTATAATTTGTTCCACTACAAGTGCAATTGTTTAGAAAACCTATTTTCTAAATTTGGTGTGATTATTTAATTGCATGATCATATCATCAATTAAATAATTGTTTGTGTTTGCAAAGCTTGTTATTGGGTATAACCCGACTTGGATCATAACGTACTAACCGCATCAATATTCTACGTGTCTTGGGCATATAGAATCCAACAATCAGTCGACTAAAAAAGGAGAAGAAGAAAAGTAAAGTTTCTCTCGGTTATTAAAAGAAGAAAGGGCTGAAATTCACAAAATTGGTAAGTGTTTTTAGTCGGTTTTGTTGGGTTTTCAACCTTAGAACCGATTTATAGGTGTTATACGTGTTTTGGTGTTTATTGTGACTTGTTTTAGGCGTTGAAACTCTTGGTAACTTCAAGTTGGTGAAGGCTTGCTTGAAGACTACTTTAGGTGAGTTTATAGACCCTGGTTTTCTTTTGTTTTAAAAGTTTTGGGGCTAAAAATGCATGCAAAACCATTTTTATAATTGTCATGTATATAACCGTATGTATGTATGCTAGTATGCTCATGTTTTATAGTTGTAAATGCTTGTTTGAGGTTTGGAATAGGTGTAATAAGCTTAGAACAGGTTATGATGATGTTTGGGATCAAAAAACAACTTAGAAACATATAAGTAGGTGCTCATGCGCCCAAACAGGGCCCATGCACCTAGTGTTTTGCCTTAGAAAAAAATTAAGTAAGCTCATGCGCTCAAACAGGGCGCATGCGCCCAAACAGGGCCCGTACGCCTGAAAAATAGGCTTAAAAGTCTAAGTAAATGTTGACGCGCCCAAACAGTAACCCATGTGCCTAGAATGCCTTTGAAATTTCTAAGTAAATGTTGATGCGCCTGAACATTTGTTCGTGCACCTAAGTCTTTGAAGAAATGCCTAAGTATAGGGGTGATGCGCCTAAATAGTGCCCATGCACCTAAGTGAGAAATGCGCCCAAATAGTGATGAAACGCCTAAACAGGCCTCATGCGCCTGCATAGTGTTAAAGCGCCCAAACACTTAGAAAATTTTCTAAATTTTCAGGAAAACCAGAATTTTAGGGTTTTACCCTAGCTTGACTTATGGGCTATGTTTACCTATTTTAAGCATGATTATGTAATGGTCTATGGTTATAGTAAGTTTGGTGAATGTATGATATGCATATGTGTATGATGTGTTATCTTTTAATGGTTTTCAAAACGTATTTATATTATATTATGAAATACGTTAAGTATTATGTTATTACTTTACGTAGTATGACGAATGTATGAAAGAATGTAAAGTATAACGTAACGAAATGAAAGATAACAAAGATGAAAAATGAAATGTAATGAAAGAAAGAATGGTTTGCAAGCACATAGAACGGAGGTGCAAGACCATGTTGTCGTTAGCTCAATTATGTGCGGTTTAAATAACCCGAAAGATGCATACAGGGTCAATCATTGAGATTGACAGGATTCTTGTGGCATGCCTTAGGTGACTGGGTCAGCTTCGTGCATAATGTTCATGGTTTAACTACCACAGGCCCAGCATCAACTTCATGCACATTGTTCGGGGTATTGCACAATGGTCCGGATGAAAGCGAGAGATGACTTGCCCTAGGTGACTGGGTCAGATTCGTGCACAATGTCCGTGCTCTAAATGTAGACCACAGGCCCAGTATCAGCTTCGTGCACAATGTTTGGGGTATTGTTCATCGATCCGTATGAAAGTAAAAGAATAACGTAACGTACGAAAAGAAAGTAAGAAACTAAAAGAATGATGTAAAGTACGATACGAAAGTATGAGAATGAAAGTAAGAGATAGTGAAAAGCACTAAATGAAAGTATGTATATGAAAGCGAATGCTAAATAAAAGAATGGAATAAAAGTATGTATATGATGATGAAAGATGGTAATGAAGTAGGAAAGAATGAAATAAATAATGAATATTGTTTGAATGTATGTATGATGTGTGCTTGTATACGAAGGTAAAAGTATTTTATGGAAAGGTATATTTTGTACATAGAACACACGAGGTATTTTGATACATCTATAACTAGAACTCACTCAGCAACACTGACTTTTATGCATTTTCAGTTGGCAGGTAAATTGCGGAGGATGGCACACGGGGAAGGCTACTCGGCGAGACCAGACTGACATCCATTCGTATTTTAATGCTATTGTTGTTTTGTATTGCAATTAAACAATTCTTTTGTAACTGATGAAAAACATTGGATTGCTTAACAACAGTAGTTATAATGATAATGAATGGCTTTTGTTAAATGAATTTCCGTTGCATATTTTTATGAATTATGTAATGTCTAATGTAATAATGTGATGATTGTCCAACTGTGAGGTACCGGGAACGGGGCCTTATAAGTTGGTATCAGAGAAAAAGTTTAAGTGAAATGGGTAAAATATTTTCAAAAAATTAATCTTAAACTAAAAATGGGACAAAAGGAGGGATGTCAGCCCGAGTAACTACGTGCCATCAGGTACTTCTTTTCTTAATGATAAGTAGTATTATGTACGTGTGCTATCTGAATTATGTGTATTTAGTAGATTTAGATGCTAATGTAGTCAGGATAGGAAATGCCTGGGGTGTGAAGTGTAAAGCGAGTGGCTAATCGCAACTGGCCACTGTAATTAGGGACTTACTGTACTCAACATAAACAGAGCTATTCCCTTGAGTGACTGTGTTAGTGTTTGAGTCTTATAGTGACTAGAGAATGGCTGGAGGTGGATCGTCTAAGGCCTCTGGAGGACATGGTGGACGTGGTACTGAGCCGCGTGTCATAAGGAATAAGGCTAGAGCTGATGAAACGACCCCTGCTGATCCTGAGGTTCATCAGCATGAGGGCGTCGATGAGAGCGTGAATCTGAGGGCCTTATTGAAAGAGGCAGTAGTAGAAGAGGTACATTAGGTCATACAGACGATTCTACCTCTATGGTGACGAAGGCGATTAAGCGTGTAAGGGAAGACGAAAGGAAGGAAAAGAGGAGGAGTACCGGGAGAGAAGGAGGAGAACAGCTAGAGACTGAGATGGTGGCCTCAAGTGAGGAGGATGATGAAGAAGCGGTGCAGGAAACTACACAAGCCTGTAACTATGGGGTGTTTCAAAGATGCAAGCCCCCAATGTTCGATGGAAATAGCAATGCTGCCGCTACTCACCGCCGGGTGAAGGAGATGGAACCAGTACTGGAGATTAGTGAGTGCAGGGAGGATCAGAAGGTGAGGTTTGCCACTCACTCATTTGTTGACTCGGCTCTGTGTTAGTGGGACAACATTGCCCAAGCTGAGAGCAGCAGGGCCATTGGCAGGATGAGGTGGGGAGAGCTGAAGCAGCTGGTGATTGAGGAATTCTATCCTCACCGGGAACTTGACAAAATAGAGAGGGAGTTCCAACAACTGGAGGCAGGCACCATGACCCACTAGCAATACACCACCAAGTTTCACCCTAAACAACAAGAAAGCGAGGGTTGATGATCGACTGGTGGTTGCAACAGGCTTGGGAACAAAGAAGTGTGGTAAGTGTGCGAAAGAGCATGCTGGTGAGTGCAGGCTGGGAGTAAATGTTTGCTTCAAGTGTGGGAAGCCTGGCCACATCTCAAGGGATTGTAGGGTAGCAACGTGCTACAACTGTGGTGAAGTATGCCACCTGAGTCGGGAGTGTAAGAGGCTAAGGGCTAATAGTTCCGGAGCAAAGAAGGGGATGGAAGATGGAGGGTAGAGGGCAACTGCTACAGCATTCAGGATGACGTGGGAGGAGGCTAGAGTGGATCCCGATGTTGTGTCAGGTATGTTTCTAGTAAATCAAATTTGTGCCAATGTATTATTGGATTCTGGTGCTAGTAGGAGTTTTATTTCTACTGCTTTATGTGATAAGCTATGCATTAGTAGTAGAAGTATTAGTGAGTCGTTCGATTTAGAAACCACTATTGGTAAGTCCACTAGAATTACTGATATGATAGAGGACTGTACCATGGAATTAGAAGGTCATAAGTTTTTTGCTAAATTACATGTGATGCCCCTAGGTGGATTTGATGTAGTACTAGGGATGGATTGGTTAGCAGCCTATGAAGCAAACATCGTGTGTTGCAAGAAGATGATTCGATTAGTTGCGCCTGATGGAAGTTTGGCGACGGTTTACGGTGATCACGTCGCTACGGTTCCAAAGGTGATTTTGATGGCGGTGGTGGGGAAGACATGTGACGTGGATGTAGTGCCTAGCTGGCCTACGTAAAAGATGTGGATGCGTCAGTACGACAACTGTCTGGTGTACCAGTGGTGTGTGATTTCCCAGACATGTTACCAAAAGATCTACCAGGTGTGCCACCGGATCGTGAAATTGAGTTCTTGATTGATATGATACCCGGTGCTCAACCCGTTGCCAAAGCACCGTATCGACTAGCTCTGACTGAGTTGAAGGAACTCATGTATCAATTACAGGAGTTAATGGATTGTTGATACATGTGTCCCTAGATTCTGAGCTGAATGTAATATCTTTTTAATGTCTTGATTATATGTAATTGAACGTTGATTAATGAAATACATTTGGTTGTTTATGTTATAATGTTTATATTTTCATTAGTGGGTTGTGTAATGATTAATTATATAGGTTTGTGGTTGTTTGAATTGATATGCATAATGTTGTAATGATTAACACATTCAAACTTAACATAATGAAGGTATCATGCGAATGGGCCATGCCAATGGACCATACGCATGAATAACTTCATGTGAATGGATCAATCGTAAGACTGAAGCATGAGATTGAACCAGTCATACGATTGAAGGCTCAGTCGTGCGTATGGATCAACCGCATAGCTCAATCGCACGACTGAATCATGCGAATGGTTCAGTCGCCCGAATGAGAAACCCTTACCTATAAATACCACCTAGTTCGTGGAAAAACGTAACACTTCGAATATTCATAACCCTAGTCGACCCAGAGCGCCCTGTTCGTCAATTCCAACTTCATAGAACGTCTAAGATCATTCCTAGTCCATTCTTAACGTTTTCTAATCGTTAGGATTGATCTTCATTACGTTCTCCCTGATTGGATCACCAATCAAATAGGATTCCGCACTATTTGATCCGGTATAACGAAGAATTAGTTTGTACTCCGTCCGTACACGGTCCTAACAAGTGGTGTCAGAGCTTTGGCTCTTGATTCTTCGTTGATTCAATCAAGTTTTTGTTAAAGTCCACGTTTTTCGCGAAAAGATCCAATCTTTCAGCCCAAAACCGAGTCTTTACGTGTGCATGTTCTGCAAAATTAGTGTTTTTCGACTTTCAGCCGTCTAGGGTGTCACAAAACACGTTTTAGGTCAAAAGTGTGAAAAATTTCGATTTCTGCAGTCTCAGTCGCACGATTATCTCAATCGTACGACTAAAGTCCAGTCGCCCATTCATTCAGCCGATTGAGTCAGTCGCTTCGTCCAATCGCCCGAGTGAGTCAATTGCCCAGTTCTGTCGCCCAGTTGAGTCGTTCGGTCTGTTCAGTCGCCTCAGTCTCTCAGTCGTCTGTTCAATCGTACGTTTGAGTCCAATCGCATATAGCTAGTGTCGGTCGCATTCCAGTCGCACTCCCCAATCACATTAGCAGTTTCATTCACAAGTTAAAGTTATAACATAATGGACTCAGAAAACTTTGCAATGTTAGCTGGAAAGGACTCAAGGATACAGAACCTGCTTTTACTGGAAAATGAGATAGGGAACCATAACAAGCCACCTATGCTATTGACTATAGATGAATTTCCACAATGGAGACAACGTTTTGAGATTCATCTAAATGGAGTGGACCCGAACTTATGGAACTCTATTGAGACTGGTTATAACATGCCCGTGGGAGCTGATGGTGTTCCTTTGACTTTAAGTGGACTCACTGATACACAGAAGGTTGCCTACAATGCCGAAAAGAAGGCATATGCTCTTTTGACCCAGTCCATTCCCAAGGCCATTTTTCACCAATACTCAGAGCACAAGCAAAGTAAAAAGTTGATGAAAGCTCTTGAGAAGAGGTATGATGGGAATTCTACTCTAAAGTCCCTAAAGGGTAAAGCGTTGAAGAAGGAGTTTGACAACTTCTCTGCAATTGGGAATGAGAGCTTGGATGAATTTATCGATCGCTTCTATCACTTGATGAGTGAACTTCACACTCATGGAGTAAAGACGTCAATGGAAGACAAAGTTTCAAGCTTGGCAGATGGTCTACCTGAAAAGTGGCATTCATTCATTTCCACTATGCGACACAACTCATTTTTAGAGACCTTGGATATTAATGACTTTATTCTAAAACTGAGAGAGGAAAAAGTGCGTCACAAGTACAGGACGAAAAGAGGAGCGTATACACAAGACCCATCACTCTACAATGTTACTCCTACTTCCACTCCTGCTGCAAAGTCTTCTGGAGCACCTCTGCAAACAGCATTTGTGTCCAATGCATCGTCATCTTCGGATCAAGGCTCATCATCTGCAAATGAGTCTCATGGTGCATCTGGGGTTCTACAAAGTTCAATTGTTACTCAATCTGCTAAGTTGATGACAGAAAATTTAGGAAAAGTAACAGTGGAGGTTGCTAAAGAGCACATGGATCTACTTGCTGCAGTTGTGCACTCTTATGATGGTCTGGTGGCGGGTAAGATTGGAAATTGCCACCTTGCTGATGAAGACTACGAGCAAGTAGATGAAAACGAGCTTGAAAGGATGGATATCATGTGGGCTCTTGCAAGTGCTGTCCGGAGAGCCAAGAAGTTTGTGAAGAAAACAGGGCAGAATCTCGTGGCTACTAAAGATACAACCTTTGGTTTTGACAAGTCTAAAGTCACGTGCTTCAACTGTGGAGAAAAGGGTCATTTCAAAAGAGAATGCGTGAAGCCTAAGAAGACTGGGAACGGGAATCCATTCTCCTCGTTCAATAGGCAAGATAAAGACAAGAAGCCAGCATCCATAGGAAATGATTCTAAAGCTATGATAGCACAAGGAGATGAAGGACAGGATTGGTCCTTTTGATTCTTATCTGATGGTGAAGCGAACATAGCTTCTTTGGAAGACTTGAACGAAGACTCAGCGAGTGAGGGGAGAGCTCAGCTGATGTTGATACCACTGACTTCGAAGAGACGTTTGATGCAGTGGATGAAATTGTCAAGAATGAGCTGAATTCAGAATCTGAAGCTCAACATGCGTCTCAGAATGCTTTCATGGCTGGAACGTCCACAGCTGCACAGGTACAATCTAAGGATGAATTATTCGCTAAACATGCTTGTGTTGATTGTGATAAATTTAGAGAAAGCATTGACTTAAAATTTGGTAGGTTATTAGAACACAATGATAACTTAGTAAATGACTTGAAACTGTGCTCAGAAGCTAATCGAGTGTTAAAACAGAATGAGAGCAGTTATAAGGAAAAGATCGATGCTTTAAATAAGCAATTAAAGGAAACTGAAGTTGTTGTGTTTAACCAAGAAAATGACACTAAATTCTACTTAAAGAACATTTAAGAGACTAAAAAAGACAAAGCGGTTTTACAAGTAGAAAATGAGTCTTTGAAACAAAACTACATAGTTTAGCGAGTTCCTCGCACATTTTGAAAAACTTGGTTAAAGAACGCAACAATGGGGAGGGTTTGGGTTACAAGGTTGTTCCACCACTACATGAGATCCTGTTGAACACTAAACAACGTCCTATAAACAATAATCCAATTAAGGATCATGTGGTGACAACTCCTTTGGTTAGTGATCCGGACACAGCAGTTAAATCTGCTTCTCCGGATGATGATCAGAAAACCTTAGCATCGAGAAATGTCACTGCTGAGAAACGGGTGGAAGAGAATGTCCAAACATCTCTTGGGTTGGATTCAAAGTCTAATAACACACAATCCAAGATGTCTACAACCACTCAAGTTAAATCAGTTAAAAGAAATAATATTCAGCCACATTGACAAATAAACCAAAATGTTAAACAAGTTAAGTTTGTCAAAGAAGGTGAATGTTCAAAGACTGAGACCAAAAAGCCCATTCCTGAGGTCTACTCCCCACCCCACAAGAGAACTCCCAGTCCATTTGAGAGGAGATCCTGTTACTCTTGTGGAAAACGAGGTCACATCTCTTCAAGTTGTCCTCGTTATCAGACACCTCGGGTTAAGATTGATTTAGATCACGATGTCAATCAGATACCAAAACAGAGATCTAAGACTCTAGTTAGGTCCAACACACCTGCTAGGTCTTATACCTCACCTCCACACCACAGACAACATAGACATGTCACTGGTATGTCTGTGATGCCTGAGGTGAAACCGGTTTTAGAACCTAAACCAAAGATACAAACCGTAAATCAATCTAGTGTCTACCACAAACAATCTTTCCATAAAGATGGTATGTGGAAGGCAAAATCATCTGATGTGTCTGATAGAAATGACAAGTTGAAGGTTGATGTCCCACCAACTGACAAAGGACAGTGGGTTGAGTTCATCATGTGTGATGCCTCTGGGAAGCCTAAGCCAGTCAAGGCTTGGGTCCCCCTCCTTAACTGATTATTTCTCTTATGTGCAGGTTGTCCGCTATAGTGCGTCTTTAAATACATGGATCGTAGATAGCGGAGCTTCCAGGCACATGACGGGAAATAGGTCCCTCCTTTTCAATGTCAAACAAATTAAAGGGGGACACGTTTCCTTTGCTGGTAACAAAGGAGGATACATTACTGCTCAAGGAGAAGTAGGTAATGAAAAGGTAAAGTTTGACAAAGTCAACTTTGTTCAGCAGTTAGAAAACAATCTGCTTTCTGTGTCTCAGATTTGTGACAAGGGATTCAAAGTCATGTTTGATAATCGCAAATGTTACATTCTGAAGAAAGAAAGGATATTCCAGAGGAACAAGTATTAATGTCAGCATCTAGATATAATGACTTATATGTTCTAGATATGTCAAATGCCTCTACTAGTTCTTCTACTGTTCAATGTTTCTTATCTAAAGCTACAGAGAAGGACTCCATTTCGTGGCACAGAAGAATGGGACACATTAATCATAGGAAGATGAATCATCTGATTCATAACAACTTAGTTGATGAAGTTCCTGTCAAGAACTTCCAGCTTCCTGATTTCTGTGTCTCATGCAAGAAAGGTAAGCAGACCAAGAAATCTCACAAGACCAAGCAAGTTAATCCTATAGAGATGCCCCTGGAGTTGCAACACATGGATCTCTTTGGTCCAGTTAGCACAAAAAGTATCGCAGGAGACTGGTACTGCTTTGTAGTCACAGATGACTACTCAAGATTCACCTGGGTGATGTTTCTGAAAGCTAAATCAGAAACATTTGAATCCTTCAAGGTACTCGTCACGACACTGGAGTCACTCTACAACCTGAAGGTAAGGAAGATTCGTTCTGATAATGGCACAGAGTTCAAGAATCAGTGGATGGATGCTTTATGCAAGGAAAGGGGATTGTTCATCAGTTCACTTCAGCATCCACGCCACAGATGAATGGAGTTGCAGAACGAAAGAATTGAAGCTTGATCGAGACTGCGCGAACCATGTTAGCTGATTCTAAGCTTCCGGTCCAGTTCTGGAATGAGGCGGTTGCCAATGCTTGTTACACACTTAACCGTGTGTTAGTAGTCAAAAGGCATGGTAGGACTTGCTATGAGTTGCTTCAGAAGCGCAAGCCTAACTTGGAGTATCTGAAACCTTTTGGAGTTCCTTGTACACTGTTGAAGAAGACTCAGGATGGCAAGTTCAGTGAGAAAGCTGATCAAGGAATATTCTTAGGATACAGCATACCAGACAAACGAGTTTACAATAATTTGACAGGTCAGGTAGAAGTGTGGTGCAACGTAGATGTTCAGAGATACACCACCCCCTTGCTGGAAAAGGTCCATCATCATTCTTCGATTATGATGGCTTTTTCAAATCCTTTAATCTTCCTAAGTTTGAGTCAGATGATGAAGTTTCTACCCAGATGATGCATGATGTTCTCAACACACCGAATCTGGATTTAAGCAACATCACACCTGTAAGCGGTGCCTCCAGTTCTTCGAATCCTGCTCAAGACGAGAGTGATGACTCATCAGGTGATGAAGAAGCAGCTGAACCAGACCTTGATCACAATGTTAATCAACAAAGTGGGTCATCAGCTGCTGAACCAGCATTGGGAAATCCGGATACTGAACCTGTAGTCACCAATCTTGACTCTGAGGTTGTGGTTCCTTCCACACCAGTGACTAGGATCAGTGTGAATCATCCCCCCACGGCTATCATTGGGGATATTCAATCCGGAGTGCAGACGCGAAATCAGCTGTACTCTGCTGATTATGCTGCAGTCATGGAGAAGGGTTATGTCAATGACGGGGCTTACTCATGTTTTGTTTCACAAATCGAGTCTAAATACGTCAGTGACGCCCTGAAAGATGAGGCCTGGGTCAATGCTATGCAAGAAGAGCTACTCCAGTTCAAGAAACTTGGAGTCTGGACCCTCGTTGACAGGCCAAAAGGAGTTAAAGTGATTGGTATCAAATGGGTACTAAAGTGCAAAAAGGATGACTAAGGTGTTGTTATCAGAAACAAGGCACGCTTGGTTGTTCAGGGATTTAGACAAGTCGAGGGGATCGACTACAATGAAGTGTTTGCACCAGTGGCAAGAATGGAAGCAATTCGGATCTTCCTTGCCTATGCATCGTTTATGAAGATCAAAGTCTATCAGTTGGATGTGAAGATTGCATTCCTTCATGGGGAAATCCGTGAAGAGGTCTATGTCAGTCAACCCAAAGGATTTGAGGATCCATATCATCGGGACGGAGTCTACAAGCTGGATAAGGCTCTGTATGGGCTACATCATGCTCCTCGGGCTTGGTATGAGAAGCTCTCCACCCATCTGTTGAAACACGGTTTTCATAGGGGTGTGATTGACTGTACATTATTCATCAAGGAAAAGGATGGTGATTT
The DNA here is from genome assembly GCA_024085815.1 of Flaveria linearis. Classification (NCBI taxonomy): domain Eukaryota; kingdom Viridiplantae; phylum Streptophyta; class Magnoliopsida; order Asterales; family Asteraceae; genus Flaveria; species Flaveria linearis. Next base: position 36,292,895 of record CM044001.1, on the reverse strand, counting down.
GCTTATGGTGCAGATCTACGTGGATGACATCATCTTTGGGTCTAGAAATGAAGCATTGTGCAAAGAGTTCGAATCTGTGATGAAGGCAGAGTTCAAAATGAGTGCAATGGGAGAAATAAAGTTCTTCCTAGGATTACAGGTGGATCAAACACCAACCGTTATTTTCCTATATCAGACCAAGTATGTCAGCGATATTCTGAGTCGGTTTGATATGGAGAATGTTTCTACTGCCGGTACCCCTCTGCCACAAATCATGATGTGGCTCCTGATGAGAATGGGGATTTGGTGGATGCCACTGTGTATCGTGGGATGATCGGATCTCTTATGTACCTCACTGCCTCGCGTCCAGATATTATGTATGCCTATGTCTATGTTCTAGATATCAAGCGAAGCCAAAAGTGAACCACCAGATTGGGTGAAAAGGATTTTCCGTTATCTGAAGGGTACTCCAACACTGGGGTTGTGGTATCCTCATGATGATGACTTTGAGCTTACTGCGTACAGCGATTCAGACTATGCTGGTTGCAAGATGAACTTCAAGTCTATATCAGCAGGGTGTCAGTTCTTTGGAAGGCGATTAGTCATGTGGCAATGCAAGAAGCAGACCTCGGTTGCTTTATCAACCTGTGAAGCTGAATATGTTGCTGCTGCAAGTTGCTGCTCTCAGATCATCTGGATCCAACAGCAAATGCGCGACTACGGTTTGCAATTTTCTAACACCCCTATTTATGTTGATAATTCTGCTGCCATAGCTGTTACTAAAAATCCTGTTCAACATCCGAGAACAAAACACATCGGTATTAATATCATTTCATACGCGATTGCTATGAAAAACAATTGATTGATGTGATTAAAATTAACACGGATTTTCAGCGCGCTGACCTCTACACCAAACCATTTGATAAACCTAAATTTTTCTATCTGCTAGAGGTCAACGGCGTTAAAAAGAAAAGTGATATGATTGCGGAAGAAACATATACATAGTCCGACACAGTCTTTTGAATTCTTTTTATTTCTTTTATTTTAATTTTTTTAATTTCCTTGCGTTATAAAAATCCAAAAACACAAAAATATTTTCTGCTTTAGAATTTTAAGGGGAGATTTATTATTTCAGTATGTCAGTTACATAAAAAAAAACAACAAGGGGGAAGGTAAGTAAAGCTGAAAAGGCATAGACAAAAAGACAGGAAATGTGACTCAACAATATGGAAGATGATAGTACACAGGCATCGAGTTAATTGGAACACTAAAAGGATTTTTGGTTCTGCAAAGTAAATTAAATCACAAAGAAAATTATAAATCCGAGAAGTCTAAGTCTAATAAAATGGGAAGATGATAGTACGCTTGGTTCGTATTGTAACTACACGGAGAAAGTTGATCTAGGGAGGTGCTAGTTCACTATACGTTGTGTCGGTAGATTCAACACATTAGACGAGTAGATGCCATTGGTAGACTCAATCTAAACTAAATTGTTCAATCAACTGTGGGTTCCCATCTTATCACTGGTTAACACAATCAGCCATTTTCGATAAGGGACAACGAGCAAATAAACGCCACCAAAGGTGCGCGTGTGACTGCAAAAAGAGCAAAAGAAAAAATGAATACAAGCGCAATCATACTGATAACAAAATGTTGTTGGTGCGTTATGTGAAAAAGAAAAATAAGAAATGCTCTAACAAGGTTGTGTGCCTCTCTGCTGTGCGATGGCACTGACCTGAGGATAAGCATAACCTACATATTCTAGAATTCATTGTTGTTTGCCGCCTCTCTGCTGTGCGATGGCACTGACCTGAGGATTGGCTTCTCTTTGAAAGCTCTAAGAATAGTCTCTTCTTGTCAAAATACCTATAGACCGCTCGAAAGTCCTCTAAGGAATAATGATTACCATATAAGCTTGGGATCCACAAATGTTGGTTGAAATAATATAACTTAATTCGTTACCAATGCGTATCAAAAGTCTGTGTATGGATTTAAGTGGACAAGTATACTGACAATCGTCGTGTATGCACTGACTGAAGTTGATAATCAAAGTACATTACGTATCGTATCAAGCATGATTCCCAGTTAGATTTTAGAAGTCTTAGATAAGTGAGAAAGCTGTGATATGCAAGTGTTTAAAGTTCAATTCTAATCAAAGGTTCCAAGTAATGCTGTTTATGCCTGTCTGATTCCATATGAGTCTGTCCTTGATATGATGTAAATGCTAATAAACTACACAAACTTGACCTAACAAAAACAACAAAAACATGTTCATTCTATTCGTAGTTTTAAGATTTTTCAATTATTTTAGTATAATGTGTCAATGTCGGACTGTGTATATTGTTCTCTGTTAACATCACCAAATGTGCTTAACGTTTACTTAAACAAGTTGTTTCTGAAAGGATAAAAGGATCACGTCTGAGGTGATCGGGTGGATAAATGGATCACTTCTGAGGTGATCGGTTGGATAAATGGATCACGTCTGAGGTGATCGGGTGGATAAATGGATCACATCTGAGGTGATCAGTGAATGTGTTGCTTTTAAAAGTGATCATGTCTGAGATGATCAAAAGATTATAATGTCTTATCAATTGGTTAAGAAAACTAAGGGTCGGTCCATAACTTGACAAAAATGGCACAAGTATAGCCCAATCGCACAATTGAATCTGATCTGACCCAGTCGTACGAATGGGGTATACGATTGAACACAATCGTAAGATTGGGCCATGCGAATGAGCCCAATCGGCCGATTGAAAGTGACCGACTAGGTCAAACAAGCGAATGGAGGTAAATTGATCGAATGGAACTGGTCGATTGAGTAAATCATACGAGCCAGTTTCAATCGCACGAATGAGTCATGCGATTAGACTCGGTCGTACGACTGGAGATTGAATCGGCCGAATGAATTGAGCGAATGGGTTCATTCGCCCGACTGAACTGAGTTTTTAGTATAAATAAGCTCCTCAGTCGATCGCAGAACTCATTCGCCCTAAACTCAAAATCACACCGTTACGCTGCCCAAATTTCATTTGATCTTAAGCACCTACTGTATCCGATTTCTGACGCTTTAGCATTGTTCTACAGGTATAACGCGAGTGATTGATGATGCTTACAGTCGAATGGGGTTTGAATCCGATCGTATTTGACCTAGTTCTTGAACCGACACCAACTTTGTAAAATAAACTACCTTAATCACATACAGTGTTAAAATCAATGGATTAGGTGGTTTAGATACATGATTGTGAGTCTAATAAACATGAACTTAATGTTTAATTTAGCCATTTGATAAATCTGAGTTGGAAATGGAACAGTTTTGTCTACAGTGCGACTGGTCCCCCAGAATGAACTTCAATCGCCCGATTGAAAGGGGCGACTCATTCAATCAGCCGAATGAATAATGCGAATGGGTTGAGTGTGTGATACGACTGGACTCCAGAATGAACTTCAATCGCACGATTGAATGGGACGATTCATTCAATCGGCCGAATGAATCATGCGAATGAGTCATTAGGTCGACTGACTCAAACGCAGGTTCAGTCTCCCAATTAGACTCAATCGCATGACACACCATTCGACTGAAATTCTATCGCATTACTGTTCAACCGATTGAAGTCCAATCGCACAGATGACCATCCGACTGAAACCCAGTCGCACAGTGCAATCGCATGATTGAACTAAACTGTTTTCTGATTTAGTCAAACTCTGTTTTACATGTTTCTAATGTGTGTTTGCTATTGATTACAGGAATATGGCTAACCGCTGGTCTATTAATCCAAAGCACAACATTTGTGCTCACTTGGATTCCACCTCGAGGAACGGTGGTGAGTTTTCAGGGATCATCGACTTCTTGAGGAGATCTCAGATATACAGAGCCATATCTACACCCTGTACTCCCTATCAGTCTGTCCATCAGTCATTCTGGGAGGGAGCTTCGGTAGACCGATCAGTGGAGCCCTACCGCATCCGCAGTAATATCTTCGGTAGGGAGATTGAGATTGCAGCTGCTGATATCAGGAGGATATTAGTTTTTGGAGACGACGAGAAACACCCACTTAAGCTGCACCCTCTTACTGTTCGTGGATGTTTCCTGAGGATAGGGTACTGCGGGGACATAAACTCGGGTGTGCTGAACAAAAGCAACCTGAGCCCCCAGTACAAGTACTTAGCGCATGTCATACTTAAGTGTATTGTATCCAGGAGGGGTGGGTTTGATGATCTGTCTGATCAAATCCAAAATGCCTACGTAGCCTTGGTCCTAAACCACCCTTTCAGCTTCTCCAACATGATCTTCATGTATCTGATAGAGAACCTAGAGGCTAAAGGGAAGGAAGGTTTTTGCATGTACCCCCGATTTCTACAGCTTATATTCGATGAGAAGCTGCCCGATCTCCCCAAGGAAAGAGGGATGCAGTGGCATTGGATATTATGGATGACACCACTCTTGGGAGAATGAAGGTTTACAGAGGCAAGCTGGTGAAGCCGGTGATGAAGAGGTTGATTGGGCATCTGGCCCGGGCTGATTATGTTTCCCCAGGGAGACGCAAGTGGCATCATGATGATAGTGGGTCGGATACTGAAGTGATAGCTATACCATCAGATGATTCTGATGATGATGACAGTGGTGATGGTGGAGATACTGGCCCCATTCCATCTAGGGCCACTGCCACTGATATACCATCTCCACCATCCACCCATGATGGAACTGAGTCTGCTGGGTTCCATCAGGATTTTGTTCCTTGTGAGGAGGAAGAGGAGTCTGAAGAGGAGCCCTTGACACGTACTGTGGGAAGCAAGGCTGTTCCCACAGAACATGGGCTAAGGGCGGCCGGTGAATGCCCACGAGACTCAGGAGAGATAGCCACTGATCCGAGTTATGCACCGGAGTCAGCTAGCAGGGTTGTAGGGGGAGCATCCACTTCAACGGGAACGAGGAAGAAAAGGATGGCTCAACCCCATGGTCAAAAGAAGAAGAAAAGACGTCTCACCTTCGTTACAACCACCTCCACAGCCACACCATCCACCACCACTGTGCCCCCCACTACAGCCTTCCTATCTTCTCCCATATTCACCACAGCTACCACAACAACCACCAATCACCAAACCCAACCCTCATCTGCACCCTCGAGCTCAGTTATACCACCTGTCTCTATGGTTGAGCAACTTGCTGCACTGAACAGCATGGTGCTCCAGTTGCTAGCCTCCAACAAGGCCAAGACTGCTCAGATTCTACAACTGCAAGAGCAAAGTTCTACACAAATAGCTGAGATTGAAAGACTGAGGGAGTTGACATCTTCACAAGCCCAGGTGATCACTTCACAGACTGATCAGATCACAGGCTTGCTTCAACACGAGGCTGAGACTGATGAGAAGATGGAGAAGCTGGAGGCGGCTCACAAGACTCTGTGCTTAAAGCTGAAAGGCAATCAGAGTGAGCCCCTCAAGATCGGGGAAGGTAATGATGATGATGATGATGATGATGAGGACGATGATGATGAGGATGACGACAATGATAGTGATGAAAGTGATGATGGTGATGAGAAGAAGGATGATGAGGAAGGTGAAGGAGGAGAGACAGCAGGAGATCATAGCGATGATGCAGCAGACGAGAGGCGCTCTAAACATCGTCAAGATCAAGGACCCTCTTCGTCTGCTCCAACTGAAGAAACTCCTGAGATTCAAGATAAAAGTACTGTTTAGTTATTCATGTTTATGTATTTAACAGACTTTTGTATTTGAAATTATGTAACATTTATGTAATGAATGTTTATATCTTTTGTTAATGATTGTGCTTGATTATTTACTAACAGATATTGTGTTTCATGTTTTAAATCAAGCAGATCCAAACTTCCAACGCGATGAATACGATGTCGAACCCCTACAGCAGGTCAAGAGTCAGTTAACAATGATCCTTGATCTACAGGGTATCGTGAGAAGATCGGTTGAGTATACCCCTGAGGAGGGTGAGATTATTCATGGCTTCACAAAGGAGCAGTTGGCTGAGATATTCAAGCTTAACGCTGATGAGATTGTGAAAGATGCTCCTGAAGTCCAATTTGACAGTGATGAAGAGCTACACGATATAGATGAGATTGAGATTGAGGACATCACTGATCAGCATTACCCAGAGTATACAGACACTGAAGGTCACGTCATTCCAAATTTGGATGACAACCTAGTTAGTGAGACATTTGACACTCTGGAAAAGATGGAAGCAGAAAATGACAAACAAGAGGATACAGCCCGAGCTACTAAAGAAGAAGTCAAAGAAAGAAACGCTGAGTGGGTTGCTTGTTTTGCAGAGCTTCGTGCCTAGAGAGATGCTCCAAAGTCTGATGCCTACACCAAACTCTATAGAGTGAAGAAACATCAGAAGGTCTCTGGAAAGATCATATCTTGGGCGTATTTTAAAGATCTTAACGCATATTCAGTTAAGAGGGAGAAAGGTATCGAGTACTTTAGATTCCCACATGATCTAAAGACTCTACCTGGTTTTGAGCTCAACCAACTGGCAAAGCTGAAGTTGCTGTATGCTGATCCGAGAAAAATGTCAGGTTGGTTTGAAGCTGCGTTAAAGAGAGAGTACCACACCCGGTGGGTGAACTTCAGGCCTCAGCAACCTACGAGGTACATTCGAAGGTCTGAAGTTGATCCACGAACCGGGAAGCCAAAGATTGTTGAAGTGGCGTCCTCCGCGCACCATGTCGAAGATCCCTCTAAGGAAAATGCCTCAGGACATCACTTCACATTTCAAATGATGGTACTACGATTGGCGAACAGCTGAAGCAGTCATAGTGTTGAACAGAGATGGACAGATGGATGTCATTCGGGTATTTGACCCAATGTGGCTTACAAACTTGTCAGCTAATGATGTTTATACACTCTACAAGTGGCCACTGTTCTATGACTCACAGGATATCGTACAAGCTCTCCAGTATCAGCACGTCATACGCCTCTGCTTTGTATTTGAAATACATGCAGGTGTAACCAGAGAGGAGAAATTCAAGAAGTACGAAGAGGTTATGGGTAAAGCAAGACATTAGAGGAATCTAGGTCCAAGGGGGAGTTTGTTGATACATGTGTCCCTAGATTCTAAGCCGAATGTAATATCTTTTTAATGTCTTGATTATATGTAATTGAACGTTGATTAAAGAAATACATTTGGTTGTTTATGTTTTAATGTTTATATATTTCATTAGTGGGTTGTGTAATGATTAATTATATAGGTTTGTGGTTGTTTGAATTGATATGCATAATGTTGTAATGACTAACACATTCAAACTTAACATAATGAAGGTATCATGCGAATGGGCCATGCCAATGGACCATACGCATGAATAACTTCATGTGAATGGATCAGTCGTAAGACTGAAGCATGAGATTGAACCAGTCGTACGATTGAAGGCTCAGTCGTGCGTATGGATCAACCGCATAGCTCAATCGCACGACTGAATCATGCGAATGGTTCAGTCGCCCGAATGAGAAACCCTTACCTATAAATACCACCTAGTTCGTGGAAAAACATAACACTTCGAATATTCATAACCCTAGTCGACCCAGAGCGCCCTGTTCGTCAATTCCAACTTCCTAGAACGTCTGAGATCATTCCTAGTCCATTCTTAACATTTTCTAATCGTTAGGATTGATCTTGATTACGTTCTCCCTGATTGGATCACCAATCAAATAGGATTCCGCACTATTTGATCCGGTATAATGAAGAATCAGTTAGTACTCCGTCCGTACACGGTCCTAACATGGATAAAGGGTTTATTCGACCGAGTATCTCTCATTGGGGTGCTCCGGTCTTGTTTGTGAAGAAAAAGGACGGTAGTATGAGGATGTGTAGACACTACCGGGAGCTAACAAGTTCACGGTAAAGAATCGATACCCGTTACCAAGGATGGATGATTTGTTTGACCAATTTCAGGGTGCTAGTTGGTTCTTGAGGATAAATCTTCGATCTGGTTACCATCAGTTGAAGGTGAGGAGTGGGATATTCCTAAGACAGATTTGCACATGCGTTATGGACACTACGAGTTTCTCGTTATGTCTTTCAGTTTAACTAACGCGCTAGCTGCCTTTATGGATTTAATGAACCGAGTGTGTCGGCCGATGTTAGATAAATCAGTGATCGTGTTTGTTGATGATATCCTTATTTATTCTAAGAATGAGGAGGTGCATGCCGGTCACATACGGGAAGTATTGGGGACACTTAGAAGAGAAAAGTTATATGCTAAATTCTCTAAGTTTGCTTTTTGGTTACATGAGGTTCAATTCTTGGGTCACATAGCGAATGTTAAAGGAATTATGGTAGAACCAGCGAAGGTTGAGGCAGTGATGCAATGGAAGTATCTAAAGACGCCATTCGAGATCCGTAGTTTCTTGGGTTTGGCGGGTTATTATAGAAGGTTTATACAGGACTTTTCCAAGATAGCATCACCTTTGATTAAATTAACTCATAAGGATGTGAGGTTTATATGGGGTCGAGAACAGGAGAGTGCTTTTGAGGAGTTAAAGATGAGATTGACTCAAGCTCCTGTCTTGACATTACCCGAAGAGAGTGAAGACATAGTGGTCTATTCGGATGCCTCTTATTCGGGACTAGGTTGCGTGCTGATGGAATGTGGAAGAGTAATTGCCTACGCATCCCGACAGCTGAAAACCCACAAAGTCAACTACCCTACCCATGATTTGGAGTTAGCGGCTGTGGTCTTGGCATTGAAGATTTGGAGGCACTACTTATACGGGATGAAGTGCACAATCTTCACAGACCACAAGAGCTTAAAGTATTTCTTTGAACAAAAGGATCTTAACATGAGACAAAGGAGGTGGTTAGATCTCATCAAGAATTATGATTGTGAGATCCATTATCATCCGGGTAAGGCCAACGTTGTGGCCAATGCTCTTAGTCGAAAGGAGAGACCCGAGCCGATTCGGGTGAAGGCATATCAGTTGGTTATGACCGCTAATATGATGACACAGGTGAAGGAATTTCAAGAATAGGCATTGAAAGAAGATCACCTTAACTCTAAAAGGATGAGAGGACTAGTCGCAGAGTTAGGTGAGAACACTCATGGTGTTAGAACCCGAAACGGGCGAATGTGGATACTCCGTTGCGGAGACTTACTGGGGAGGATTATGAACAAAGCTCATAAAACTCGATACTCCATTCATCCTGGTGCTACCAAGATGTATCAAAACATGAAGAAGAACTATTAGTGGCAGGGTATGAAGCTTGATGTGGTGGAGTATGTGAGTAAGTGCCTTACTTGCTTGCAATTGAAGGCAGAACATCAGAAGCCTTACGGGAAGATCCAAGTATTGGATATACCTAAGTGGAAGTGGGAGCACATCACCATGGACTTCATTACAAAGTTACCCCTCACGGCGAGGGGGTACGATATCATCTGGGTGATTGTTCGTCTCACCAGAAGTGCTCACTTCATACCAATCTGCGAGACATACTCATCTAAAAGATTGGCAGATCTATTCATCAAAGAGATCGTAGCTCGTCATGGTGTGCCGGTGTCTATTATGTCTGATCATGACACTCGGTTTACATCCAAGTTTTGGAAGAGATTCCATGATGTGATGGGGACGAGGCTACACATTAGCACGGTTTACCATCCTCAGACGATGGTTAGTCTGAGCGGACAGTCCAGATGCTCGAGGATATGCTTCGAGCATGCGTGATCGATTTTGGAGGAAGTTAGGACAATCACTTACCGTTAGTAGAATTCTCGTATAACAATAGCTATCATGCCAACATTAGTATGCCACCTTACGAGATGCTATATGATAGGAGGTGTAGGACACCCGTATGTTGGGGTGATATCAGACAAAATCGATCCTTAAGGTGATCTAGACTACCACTGAGAAGTTAGAAAGGATCAAATCCTTCATGAAAGCGGTAAAGGATTGACAAAAGTCGTACGTCGATAAGAGGCGTAGACTGATTGAATTCAAGGTGGGCGACCGAGTTATGTTAAAGGTCTCACCTTAGAATGGAATCATTCGGTTCTAGAAGAGGGGTAAGCTAAGCCCGAGGTATATAGGGCCTTTCCGAATCATTGCTCGAGTAGGAGAGGTGGCCTATCAATTAGAACTGCCTGATAAGTTAGGTGGAATTCATCCGACATTCCATGTATCACATCTGAGAAAGTGCATAGTTAATGAAGATATGCTTGTACACTGGGCGATATCGAGGTGGATGAGCGGCTCAATTATGTAGAACAACTGGTGGCAATCATCGATCGAAAGGAGAAGAGGCTGAGAAATAAGGTGGTTCCACTGGTGCCGGTGCAGTGGAAGCACAAGAGAGGTTCTGAGTATACGTGGGAGACTGAAGAAGAAATGAGACAGCACTACCCATAGTTATTTGGAGAGTAACCCTTTTTTTAGGGACGAAACCTCTTTAAGGGGGTAGACTTGTGACACCCGAAATTCTTGCTAACATAAAAGAAGAGAAAAGCAATTAGAAAAGAAAATAAAAGTATCTTGAAAAGAAAGGAAAAGAAGCCAAAATGGAGGGGCAAAGTGTCAACAGGACAAAAAATTAATATTTTATATTAAAAAGGAGTATGGCTGCCCATGCAATCACCTTTTTCAGTCATTAGTCTACTGAAAAAGGAGAAGAAGTAGAAGTGAAGTTTTCTCTCGGTTATTGAAAGAAGAAAGGGCTGAAATTCACAAAATTAGTAAGTGTTTTTGGTCGGTTTTGTTGGGTTTTCAACCTTAGAACCAATTTATAAGTATTATAAGTGTTTTAGTATTTATTGTGACTTGTTTTAGGCGTTTAAAACTCTTGGTAACTTCAAGTTGGTGAAGGTTTGCTTGAAGACTACTTTAGGTGAGTTTCTAGAGCCTGGTTTTCACTTGTTTTAAAAGTTTTGGGGCTAAAAATGCATACAAAACCATTTTTACAACTATCATGTATATAACCGTATGTATGTATGCTTGTATGATGATGTTTTATAGTTATAAATGCTTGTTTGAGGTTTGCAATAGGTATAACAAGCTTAGAATAGGTTATGATGATGTTTGGGATCGAAAAACAACTTAGAAACATATAAGTAGGTGCTCATGCGCCCAAACAAGGCCCATGCGCCTAGTGTTTTGCCTTAGAAAAATTTTAAGTAAGCTCATGCGCCCAAACAAGCCCCATGCGCCTAAAAAATAGGCTTAAAAGTCTAAGTAAATGTTGATGCACCCAAACAGTAGCCCATGTGCCTAGAATGGCTTAGAAATTTCTAAGTAAATGTTGATGCGCCTAAACATTTGTTCGTGCGCCTAAGTCTTTGAAGAAACCCCTAAGTATAGGGATGATGCGCCAAAATAGTGCCCATGCGCCCAAGGGCAGATGCGCCTAAGTGAGAAATGCTCCCAAATAGTGATGAAATGCCTAAACATGTCTCATGTGCCTGCATGGTGTTAAAACGCCCAAACACTTAGAAAATTTTCTGAATTTCAGGAAAACCAAAATTTTAGGGTTTGACGCTAGTTTGACTTATGGGCTATGTTTACCTATTTTAAACATGATTATGTAATGGTCTATGGTTATAGTATGTATGGTGAATGTATGATATGCATATGTGTATGACGCGTTGTCTTTTAATGGTTTTCAAAACGTATTTATATTATATTATAATATACGTTAAGTTTTATGTTATTACTTTACATATTATGACAAATGTATGAAAGAACGTAAAGTACAACGTAACGAAATAAATGATAACAAAGATGAAAAGTGAAATGTAATGAAAGAAAGAATGGCTTGCAAGAAAATAGAACGGAGGTGCACGACCATGTTATCGTTAGCTCAACTGTGTGCGGCTTAAATAACCCGAAGGATGCATACAGGGTCAATCATTAAGATTGACAGGACTCTTCTGGCATGCCCTAGGTGACTGGGTTTCGTGCATAATGTTCGTGGTTTAACTACCACAGGCCCAACATCAGCATCGTGCACAATGTTCGGGGTATTGCACATTGGTCCAGATGAAAGAGAGAGATGACTTGCCCTAGGTGACTGGGTCTGCTTCGTGCACAATGTTCGTGGTCTAAATGTAGACCACAGGCCCAACATCATCTTTGGGCACAATGTTCAGGGTATTATTCATCGATCCGTATGAATGTAAAAGAATGACGTAACGTATAAGAAAGTAAAAGAATGATGTAGAGTACGATACGAAAGTATGAGAATGAAAGTAAGAGATAGTGAAAAGAACTAAATGAAAGTATGTATATGAAAGCGAATGCTAAATAAAAGAATAGAATGAAAGTATGTATACGATGATAAAAGATAGTAATGAATTAGGAAAGAACGAAATAAACAATGAATATTATTTGAATGTACGTATGATGTGTGCTCTTATATGAAGGTAAAAGTATTTTATGGAAAGCTATATTTTGTACATAGAACACACGAGGTATTTTGATACGTATAAAACTATAACTCACTCAGCAACGCTGACTTTTATGCATTTTCAGTTGGCAGGTAAATTGTTGAGGATGGCACACGGGGAAGGCTACTCGGCGGGACCAAACTGACATCCATTCTTATTTTGATGCTATTATTGTTTTGTAATGCAATTAAACAATTCTTTTGTAACTGATGAAAAACGTTGTATTGCTTAACAACAGTAGTTATAGTGATAATGAATGATTTTTGTTAAATGAATTTCCGCTGCATATTTTTATGAATTATGTAATGTTTAGTGTAATAATGTGATGATTATCCAACTGTGAGGTACTCGGTAACGGGGCCATACACTACTTATCTTTCTTCTTCAGTGCCTTTATGATCATAACCATAATCTTTACATCTTTCTCTTGGTTCTCTTTAGTAGATGTGATTAGCATTTGAATCAAGTCTTTCCTGGTTAAGACATCAAGTCTATCACCATGAATATCATGAATCCGTTTGTGATTTCCTCTGTATAGAGTAAGCTGATGGGTGTTAGAGTCATACACCTATCAAACTACAGGCTTCAAAGCTGGATCTTGAACCATCTGTAGAAATGCTTGACCTTTTACAGAAGCTTCAGCATCAGCGGTAGCTTGAGCTCTTCTTTTTAACTCTCCTTCCCTCATATTGAGTATGTGCTTTTAGATAAGAGAAGCAACAGGAGAGTTGGAAGGGTTGGAGAGTGGTAACTCAGCTAGATTATTTATATCAAATCTGCTAGAGTGTAGCAGAGATGATGTATCTAACTGGTTTGATTCCCCACTCTCTCTCACCAGCTGAAAGGCATCTGAAGGTTCATCGAACCTCCACTGGACTATAGGGCTCCTTGACATTTAAGGAGTAGTTGGAAAGTTTTCTATATTCCTAATGTCCAGCAGAGTAACCAGTCTTCTTCTCAGCTTCTTCTCCATATCATTCAGGTCATGTTTGTTGAGGGAAAGAAGAATAAGACACTGGTCCAGGGTTGTTGTAGGGAGATCCAGGAGAGCTTCCCTTGAGAGAAGATTGACTGAGTCATCAGGATATCTCAGTTTGATTAGATCTTCATCCCAAGAGAAGGAACTCAACCTAGTAATTGGTTGAGTCCTTCCTGAATCTCCTCAAACTCCTGTACGGTCAGGGGTCTTGGTAATTTTGAGGATGGTTGGGTAATTGGTTTGGTTTTGGGTATGGTTTTAGGTATTAGAATTAGTGGTGGTGGTGCTGGTGGTGGTGGTGCTGCTGGTGGTGGTGGTGGTGGTGGTGGTTTACATATTTGTGGTGTGGGTTGTGAGGTGGTTGAATGGGCTGGTTCAGGGGTGAAGGGTTTATTAACAGGTTCAGGTTTTATAGGGAAGGGAAAAGGAAAGGGTGTAGATAGTTCAGTGGTTTGTGGGAGTGGTGTTTGTTTGGTTTTAAGAGTATGCTTTGGTTTAGGTGTGGGTTTGGTGGCCATCCTCTGACTTGTAGTTTTCCATTGAAACTCATGCCGGCTCCCCATTCGAATGTCAGTCTTTATAACATTGACATGTCATTGGAGAGTCTTTGTAGCCATTAATCCTACTTGCCTGGCTGAGAAGCCATGAGCTTTCAGATAGGACTTCATCCAGTCCCTATAGTTAGCTTGTTTGGCAGCTAGCTACTCAGTCTTTTCCTTCTCTCTCAGCTTTTCCATGTCAACCCTCTTCCCTTCCTTCATGATTTTCTCCTTTGCTATCTTCTCTGCTCTCACCTTGGCCTGAGCCTTGGTCTTATCATTCTCTTTCTTCTTCCTTCTCTCATCCTCCTTTGCCAATCTTGTTGCTTCTGCTTTCTCCTTTTGTAATAAGGTTTTCTTCTCTAAGTTGACAAGATTATAACACCCCACCCGTGACCCGAGCGGGCGTCTATAATTGATAAAACTTACAGCGGAAGCTAACATATGTTTTATTTTGAATTATAATATCATCAACTTGTACACTACTATTTTACAACAGTATTTAAAAGCAACTAAAACAAAAACTTCTTGGTCTTCTAGATTCTTTATCTTTAAGTACCTTTTAAGCATGTCCTTAAGGGTTACCTATGATATATACACTCAAAAAGACATCAGCTAATGCTAGTGAGCTCATGCTATATTATTTATAAAATTAACTTTGACATGCATACAATATGGGTTATGATATTTGGGTCCATAGGCACAGTGCCTTCCCTCGTTTTACCACAACCACTGGCAGCGGGTTTGTCAAACCCTCCCGACCGTCAAATAGGTATGGGCATGTGTCTGATACGTACGAGGAACCCTATCCTCTTTTCAGCCAGTTTGACTCACCCAATTAAATATATCAGGATCCTGTATACCCTTACCGACCCATGCATATATGTAAGCATTATAATTATTACCAGTACAGACAGAACGAGTATATTATCACAGTTTAAAAAACAGTCATGATAACTCACCTTGGTCTTTAACTATTATTGGGACAAATAGATAGTTTCAGTGTTGTGTTCTAGATTAGGATTGAAACAAGTTTTAGCAACTAACAAAGTGCTTCCTAGTAATAATCATGATTGGTTTTGGATAACATTTACCTTTCTTATGATGGGTTTGTTGGAACACAAAAAAAACAAGTTTAACCCATTAAACTTTCTGAAAAATGCAGCGAAATGTTAACATTATAAACTTATTTATAAGCTGAAAATTCGTGTTCTTTAGGTGACAAACATGTGCATAAACCAAACCCATATTACAAAGGATCATTTTTATGTGAACAAGCATGCTATGTATGCATAAATCAACATAATATGACAGCGACAAAGGGCTGCCATATCTACCTTTCAGCAGCCTTCAAAACCGTGGATGAAGGAGTCAGACGAAGATGATGATGGTGTTGAATATGCAGCCAAGACTCCAAGAAGAGGAGCCCTCAAGCTTGTATACCCCAAGCCTCTTTTCAAACACCTCTTGTTAGGAAGATTCAACACCAAAACACAACAAAAATTGCTCTCCAAAACCCCTTAATGCAGCTGCCTGGTCCGTAGCTTTTTGAGAGAGAGAGAGAGAGAGATTTCTTTTGTGGTTTTTGCATGTATGGATAGTTGTGAATTAGGAGTGCAAGAAGAGTTTTAATGTGTGTCTTTCCAAGAAATGAAAGAGCCAACCAAAATGAAGAAGGGGGGCGACCAAAATAATTCAAAATGGGTTCCCCCTTTTAAAATTATCACACATTATATTAGTTAACTAGTCTTCTTCTTAGAAATACAATTAACCTTTTAATTGTATAATCCATACACTCCTATTATTAATTTGTTATGTTATCTAACTTACTTAAATAACATTACAAATAATATTATTGAACAAAATATCCTAATAAGTTGTTCCATCTCATATGCAACTTATTTAGAAAACCCATTTTCTAAATTGGTGTAAATATTTAATTGCATGATCATATCATCAATTAAATATTAATTGGTGTTTGCTAAGCTTGTTATTGGGTATAACCCGACTTGGATCATAACGTACTAACCGCATAAATATTCTATGTGTCTTGGGCATAAAGAATCCTACAATCTCCCACTTGCCCAAGATTCATAGAAGATTGATGCAAGCAGTAAATACCGCCTAACAACGGTTTACTACCCTTAATACGTGTGACGTATGGCCATTCAATAACATCATCTCATTCAAGTACCCTACTTGAAATGATTTAGGTGAATCAATCATTTATCCTTTTGTTAAAGATGTCATGTTAAATCCAAGGACACAGAATGATCATTCCTTGTTGATTTAACTTAATCAGGCCTTAGACATCTAACTCTCAACGAATAAGAGGAACAAAATCCCATCTTGACTACATACGTTTCTCACAAACACCTCGTGTCATACCTGAACATACCCTTATGTACTGTCCACTATTTCAGGACAGTGAAGAATTAGCTCAAGGTATGATACTTGGTGAATATCAAAACCCAATATGTATCTCAGGTCGGAGGATACCAAATGATATTCGCCTTTACTCAAATTTACTTATGATCAATTAATAAGATTCCATGTAGTAATATTTGAGATGCGGGTTAGTCCAATATTTGTATCCCACAAATATCTATGAACCTTGGTAGCAACCCATTGCTCTATATTCATCCTTATGAATATCAACCAATCCAAGTTCATAATAGTCTTACCCTCACACTTGTTCCCACAAGTCTGAACGACTACGGACATTTAGAGTAAACAATTTACTCATGGATTAAACATGCTAAATTGGAACATTAATTGAAACGTTATAACCACATAATTTTATTGAAATAATAAAGAGTTCCACATATCCAAATACAAAATTTACAGATCAAATCCAATCACTAGAATATCGAAGTCCCATGGCAAAAGTATGACCTTCATGCTTTGCCTTTTCAAGGAGCTTCGTGTGAGGATCCGCAATGTTTTGATCCATGTGAACTTTGCGTATACATATCTTTCCTTTTTCAACTTCATCTCATATGTAGTTGAATCTCCGCTCAATGTGCCTAGTCTTTTGATGAGCACGGGGTTCCTTGATTTGAGCAATCGCACCCTCGTTATCACAAAAGATCTCTAGGGGGTCCTGAATGGAAGGGACAACCCCTAGATCGGCAATGAATTTCTTCAACCATGCAGCTTCTTGAGCTGCCAATGAGGGGGCGATGTATTCAGATTCTGTAGTTGATAGAGCCACCAAATCCTGCTTGGAGCTATTCCAAGAGACCGCTCCTCCATTCAGAATGAAAATGTATCCCGATTATGACCGTGAATCGTGACGATCGGTTTGGAAACTCGCATCCGTGTAACCTTTTACAACGAGTTCCTCATCACCAGATCTATAGATTAGGAACACATCTCTTGTCCTCCTTAGGTACTTAAGTATGTTCTTAACAGCCATCCAATGACTGTTTCCAGGATTTTACTGGTATCGGCTAGTCATGCTTAAGGCGCATGACACGTCCGGTCGAGTGCATATCATTGCATACATGATGGATCCAATAGCAGATGCATATGGGATTGCCTTCATTTTATCTTGCTCATCCTTTGAGCTTGGACATTGAGTCGTACTCAATATCGTTCCTCTTTGAATAGGTACCGTACCTTTCTTAGAGTTTTCCATCTTGAACCTTTTCAAGAATTTATCAATGTATGCACATTGATTTAAACCAATCAACCACCTTGATCTATCCCTATAGATCTTTATTGCCAGAATATAGGCGGCTTCACCAAGATCCTTAATGGAAAAACAACTTCCAAGCTAGGTTTTTACACCTTCCAAGGTTAGAATGTCATTTCCAAATAGTAGTATGTCATCAAAATACAATACTAGGAAAGTTATTATGCTCCCATTAGCCTTGTTATGCACACAAGCCTCATCAGCGTTTTTGATGAAGCCAAATTTCTTTACTACCTCATCAAAACGATGATTCCAGCTTCTCGATGCTTGTTTCAATCCATAGATTGATTTCTTTAACTTGCATACTTTATTAGGATGTTTTGGATCGACAAAACCTTCAGGATGAACCATATAGACATCTTCCTCAAGATATCCATTTAGGAAAGCGGTTTTGACATCCATTTGCCAAATCTCGTAATTATAATGAGCAGCTATGGCAAACAATATCCTTATAGACTTTAGCATCGCAATAGGTGAGAAGGTTTTATCATAATCAACCCCTTGAGTTTGAGTGAAACCCTTTGCTACAAGTCTAGGCTTATAAGTATCCAAGTTTCCATGCATATCGGTTTTCTTCTTGAAAACCCACTTACTTCCAACTACCTTGGAATTAAGAGGTAGTACAACAAGTTCCCAAACTTGATTGTCATACATGGATTGCATCTCAATGTTCATGGCTTCAATCCATTTGTCACAATCCGAATTGGACATTGCATTATGGTATGTGATTGGTTCATCTAAATCTACCACATAGCATCCATCCATGAAAAATCTGTATCTTTCAGGTGGATTACTAGTTCTACCACTTCTGCGAACATCTTGTGTGTATTAATCATCCCCTTGATCATCCTCAACATCCTCATGTTGAGTGCTAGTTTCAACCAAACGTGCATCGGGTTGTGGTTCTTGATCCTCCTTAATATCCACTGTTCTACTGCTAGTTCCTTCCATAAGGAACTTTGCTTCTAAGAACTCACCCTTTCTTCCAACAAACACTTTTTGTTCCAGTGGATCATAGAAATAATATCCCATAGAATCTCTAGGATATCCAACAAAGATACACTTGGTGGATCGGACTTCCAATTTGTTTGGGGTGGGAGTCTTAACATAAGCCTCACAACCCCAGACCCTTAAGTATGATAGGGATGGAACTCTTCCATGCCATATCTCAAAAGGTGTCCTTTCCACCTTTTTGGTTGGGGCCATATTTAGAATACGGGCGGTGGAGAGCAAAGCGAAACCCCAAAATGATAGAGGCAATGTGCTTCTAGTCATCATAGATCGGACCATATCTAATAAGGTTCGATTCCTCCTCTCAGACACACCATTATGTTGTGTTGTTCCAGGTGGAGTGAGTTGTGCGACAATCCCACAACTCCTAAGATGATCTTGAAAAGCATCACTTAGGTATTCACCTCCTCTATCGATACGGAGAACTATGATTGACTTGTTGAGTCGATTTTCTACTTCATTCTTGAAGATTTTGAACATTTCAAAAGCTTCATCTTTGTGTCTTAATAAGTACACATACCCATAGCGACTATAATCGTCGGTAAAGGTAATGAAGTATCTTTCACCATTCCTAGTCATTGGCTTAAAAGGACCACATACATCCAAATGTATGATTCCTAATAAATCTTTTGCCCTTTCGTTAGTTCCACTAAAGGGTGCCTTAGTCATTTTACCTTGTAAACAAGATTCACAAACATCAAAT
Source organism: Flaveria linearis (assembly GCA_024085815.1). Taxonomy (NCBI): domain Eukaryota; kingdom Viridiplantae; phylum Streptophyta; class Magnoliopsida; order Asterales; family Asteraceae; genus Flaveria; species Flaveria linearis. The sequence goes on along the minus strand of CM044001.1, from coordinate 36,273,586 downwards.
GAATCACATTCATTTGTTTTTAAAAGACCATTCTTTTGAAGTGTTTGTATACGTTTCTTGTTTATATAACCAAGACGACAATGCCAAAGATAGGTATCACTCAAATCCAATTTGAGTTTCTTGGTGTTAGTTTGGTACAATGAACTATTTAAAACATTTTCATGAACCAATTCATAAATGCCATTAATGGGAATAGCTTTAAAATAGAACATATCATTTAAAGAAACATGAATATCATTTTCAACAAAAGATAACACATAATCATAATGTCTTAATTGGGATACAGAAATAATGTTCCTAGTCAAACTAGGAGCATACAAAACATTCTTCAAAATAACATCCAACCCACTTGGAAGTTTTAGGATGTAGTCCCCACAAGCTTCAGCTAAGACTTTAGTTCCATTACCCATGAAGAGGCTAACATCCCCTTGATTGAAGTCCCTACTTCTTGTGAACCCCTGCAACAAATTGCAAATATGAGTTCCATATCCGGTATCCAATACCCATGTGTTAGAATATGTAACATTAAGATCAATATGAATCATGTATATTGTACCTGAGGTCTGCCAGACATCCTTCTTTGCTTTCAACTCTTAGAGATGGACAGGACAATTCCTTGCCCAATGTCCTATCTCCCCACACTTGAAGCATGGGTCATTAGTAGCAACCTTTTGCTTCTTCTCTTGTGGTTTGGGTGGCACCCTTGCCACCCCTTTCCCTTTTCCCCATATGGGTCCCTTACCCTTGGCAACTTTTGCCTTGGTTGTAGGATGAGGCCTTTTATTGTTCCCGCCTTCATTGATGGTGAGAATGGGTAAAACCCTTTTACCCATGGCTGCCTCGGCTATTCTGAGCATTGAGTGAAGCTTACCAATGCTTTTGTCCCATGCATTCATGTTGTAGTTCAACACGAATGTCTCGAACTTCTTGGTAAGGCCATTTAGGATCAAATCCGTGGCCAATTCCTTCGAGACGGGACAATTAAACCTCTCGAGGAGGTCAATATGACTTTTCATCTTAAGTACATAAGATGAAACGGATTGGTTGTCGTCCATACGACATGCATGGAGTGCTCGAACCGTTTCGAAGCGCTCAACCCTTGCTTGCTGTTGGAACGTTTCCTTCAGCTGGGTTATCATGTCATAAGCTCCGTGATGTTCATACTCCTTTGGGAGATCCGGAGTCATGCTCGCTAGCATGAGACAAGACACTTGGCCGGAGTCCTCAGTGTATTTCAGCCAATCATTATAGGCCTCCTCATCATCCTCAGTAGGTTGATCGGGGCTAGGGTCGTCTAAAACATATGATCTTCTCTCTTGCTTGAGAATGATTCTCAAGTTTCGATACCAATCAATGAAATTGTTATGATTTAGACGTTCCTTTTGGAGGATCGCTCGTAGTGATTGGGTGGACGCAGATGAGTTATCATGATTTTCATTATTGGTGGCCATCTACAAAATTTAACAAAGATCTATTTTAGTATTTTCGATATTGCCAATTTTAATAATTAATGCCTTTTAAGGTCATTATTATATTAAAATCTAGAACCCAACATTACATTTAAATTGTGGTTAGGTGACCTTTATCCCACGATTTAAATTAATAAGGTGGTCAACGATTGACGGTTGCAACCATTTGCAACTTCTAGAGGTATGGGATCGACTTTAAACATCATATGTAAAGTCGGCATGTTAATCCCATTAACACCATTTGGAAACCATATTGTAGGTGATCCATTTAACATGGTTTGCAAATCAAGACATCCTACTTACACACACGTGTGAGTTTGCCAAAATGAGTGGTTAGGTGTCCTTTATCCCACGAATATGGCATTCTCACCTCAAGTCATAAGTTCCCTCAAAATGGTTAGGTGACCTTTATCCCACTAAGAGTTCCTGAGTGACTTAAGTGTTGTGTTAAAGGATGGTGTTGATCTTGTTTTAGAATATTTAGAGGTTTCATGATTCTAGTTTAGAAAACTCTATGTACTTGTATTTGCATGCTTTCAAATACAAGATACCTTATGGTCCTTTGATTAAAACCTATTTTAATCTTTAAAATCATTAAATCATTTTAATAACCTTTTATTACTATTTAATGATTAAGAACCATTATTTTTTAGCTTGTTAAGTTTGTTAATTAGTTTGTAATGCATGTCAAAATATCAACCATACAATCAAATAACAAACATTCAAACAAGCATAAACATAAACAACCATATGTGCATAACCATAGCCCTTATGTTGACAACACTTGTTTGCCATCACAAGTGTTGTCATTTGGTCTTTTCTAAGGTCATAACAAAACACATAGAAAGCTTCCAAAAGCCTCCCACTTGAAACTGCATCCAAAATGCTCCATGTTTCTCTTGTGTCTTTCCTTTATGCTTCCAAGGCATATGTCTTCATGTTACAAGATATAAAGTCCTAATACATGATATCTAATAAAATGAAAAATACACCTAATCTATTTATTACAACCCAATAATAAATAAATTACATCTTTTATACAAAGCACAAACAAATTAATATACAACCCCATTGAATAAAACAAAACAACCATTGCATTCATCCAAAAAACACAAGGCCAAATGCTAGGTTATGCACTATCATATGAACAATCATAAACATCATTCAACAAACAAAATAAACCCCATCAAACCCTAAATTTTCAGCCAACATAAACTGAAAATTTGGGTTTGTTTGTCCAAACAAACAACAACCAAACATATTAACCAATTGACATTCCTATCTTTCAAAGTTTAATCATAAGCATGAAGATATAACTTTGAAAGACATGGGGTTTATTGAATCAACCAAAATCAGCCTATTATGAGTTGATTATCATCCTTTAAAACCGATTTTAAAGGACAAGAACAAGCAAGCTATCCATATAACCGGCTCTGATACCATTGATGGGTTTGTTGGAACACAAAAAAAACAAGTTTAACCCATTAAACTTTCTGAAAAACGCATCAGAATGTTAACATTATAAACTTATTTATAAGCTGAAAATTCGTGTTCTTTAGGTGACAAACATGTGCATAAACCAAACCCATATTACAAAGGATCATTTTTATGTGAACAAGCATGCTATGTATGCATAAATCAACATAATATGACAGCCACAAAGGGCTGCCATATCTACCTTTCAGTAGCCTTCAAAACCGTGGATGAAGGAGTGAGATGAAGATGATGATGATGTCGAATATGCAGCCAAGACTCCAAGAAGAGGAGCACTCAAGCTTGTATACCCCAAGCCTCCTTGCAAACACCTCTTGTTAGGAAGATTCAACACCAAAACACAACAAAAATTGCTCTCCAAAACCCCTTAATGCAGCTGCCTGGTCCGTAGCTTTTTGAGAGAGAGAGAGAGAGATTTCTTTTGTGGTTTTTGCATGTATGGAGAGTTGTGAATTAGGAATGCAAGAAGAGTTTTAATGTGTGTCTTTCCATGAAATGAAAGAGCCAACCAAAATGAGGAAGGGGGCGGCCAAAATAATTCAAAATGGGTTCCCCTTTTAAAATTATCACATATTATATTAGTTAACTAGTCTTCTTCTTAGAAATACAATTAACTTTTTAATTGTATAATCCATACACTCCCATTATTAATTTGTGATGTTATCTAACTTACTTAAATAACATTACAAATAATATTATTGAACAAAATATCCTAATAAGTTGTTCCATCTCATATGCAACTTATTTAGAAAACCCATTTTCTAAATTGGTGTAAATATTTAATTGCATGATCATATCATCAATTAAATATTAATTGGTGTTTGCTAAGCTTGTTATTGGGTATAACCCTACTTGGATCATAACGTACTAACCGCATCAATATTCTATGTGTCTTGGGTATAAAGAATCCTACAGTTTAAGCATGGTTGATCAGTCCTTGCCTAATCAAGGCTAGGATACCCAACACCCATCATGATTATAACTTTTAAATCGTACTCACAATAATATACTAAACCTTAGAATTTATATAACATAAACTTAGAAATACTAGAACATAAACACATACCTGGTTTAATCAAGAAAAGATCGAAGAGATGATAAAATTATGCCTGAGGATTTACTTAATTATTGTTCACTTTCTATTGTGTTTTTAACCGGCTACCATACAGATTTTTAAAAATGTGAGGGAATCTTACGCATAATGAAGATGATATACCATACATACACGTATCAATTATGGATGTATATGCCTACATGCCTTACACGTCTCATACATTCATGATTAACCCTTTTATATTATTTTAGTATTTTATTACTATAATTAATTTAGCTGCTTAACTCGTTTTTCTCGTATAACTTTAAAAATATAATGTTCTGCAAAATTTTGAATACGTCATTGGGATGAGTTTATTTTTCTCTACGAGTCGACCTAAGTTTCGTTAAAAACAGAGCATGTTTAAATATAATATATTATTATATTTAAGTATATTTAAAACGGTCTCTTACGACACTAAATTTCGCCTAAAAACTTAAATTTTAAATAGTCATTTTGCTCGTTACTTACTCGTTCAACAATATATGAAAGAAAAACTTCATAATTCGCATATTTATAACTATTAAATTAAGATTTGGGTACTACATCCTCCCCTCCTTACAGAAATTTCATCCTTGAAATTTAGCTTTATTTAAAGAGTTGAGGGTATTTTTCTTTCATTTCATCTTCTAATTCCCATGTGTATGACGTGCATTCCACTTGACCTTGACGAGTGGAATCTCTTTTCTACGTAACTTTTTAATCATTCGATCTTCGATCAGTAGTGGTTCTTCAATTAAGTTGAGTTTTTCGTCGATGTGCATGTCTTTTAATGGCAATTGTTGTGCTTCATCTGTTAGGCATTTTCTCAAATTTGACACATGAAAAGTATCATGTATACCTGCCAGTTGTTCGAGGAGCTTTAATCGATATTCTACTGGTCCTACTTTGGCCGTTATATCGAATGGTCCAATGTATCGGGGTTTGAGTTTTCCTTTCTTTCCAAATCGGATCACTCCCTTCAATAGGAATACCTTTAGCATCACTTTATCACCTATTTGAAATTCCAGGGGTTCACGTCTCTAATCTGCATAACTCTTTTGTATATCTTGTGAACTTTTCATTCTTTCTTTGATTTGTTGAATCTTCTCTGTGGTCTCGATAATGATTTCTGGTCCTGACAATTGACTTTCGCCTACCTCTGCCCAGTAGATAGGAGTTCAACACTTTCTCTCGTATAAAGCTTCATATGGTGTTGCTTTAATGCTGACGTGATAACTATTGTTGTAAGCAAACTCGATAAGTGGCAGATGATTATCCCAACTACCACAAAAATCAATCACACATGCCCGAAGCATGTTTTCTAACGTCTGAATAGTCCGTGAACTTTGCTTATTTGTCTACGGGTGATAGGCGATACTTAAGTTAAGTTTGGTTCCCAATTCGTGTTGGAAACTTTGCCAAAACCTAGATGTGAAATGGCTATCACTGTCTGATATGATTGATACAGGTACTCCATGTCATGAGACTATTTCTTTGATGTAAATCTGGGTGAGCTTGTTCATCTTGTAGTCTTCACGTATCTATAGAAAATGTGCAGATTTAGTTAGTCTGTCTATAATTACCCAGATAGTATCATAACCATGACTTGATTTTGGAAGCTTTGTAATAAAGTCTATGGTAATTTTCTCCCATTTCCATTCAGGAATCTCTTGATACTGTAGATAAGCTGATGGTTTTGTTGTTCTGCTTTCACTTTAAGGCAAGTGAGACATTTTTCTACGCATCGAGCTATAGATAGTTTCATTCCTGGCCATCAATATTCATTCCTTAGATCTTTGTACATCTTGTAACTGCCGGGATAGATAGAATACTTAGACTTGTGAGCTTCATCTATGATTATATCATGTAGTCGACCAAAACTAGGAACCCATATCCTATTGTTTTAATCTCAAGATATTATCACTTCGTGCTGTCAACAACTTTAGCCTCCCAATCATTCTTTCTTTCACTTGGTTCTCCCTTAGAGCTTCTTGTTGTACACTCTTAATTTGATTTAAGAGACTACTTTTGACATCTATTCTGGATACATGAATTCTTATAGGTTGGGGCTTCTCCTTTCTACTTAATGCATCAACTACTACATTAGCCTTACCTGGATGATATTGAATCTCATATTCGTAATCACTTAATAATTCCATCCAGCATCTTTGATGCATATTAAGCTCTTTCTGCTTGAATATGTCTTTCAAAGTTTTGTGATCAGTGTAAATATTACATTTTGCACCGTAGAATTATTGTCTCCAAATTTTTAATGCAAATATTATAGCACCAAGTTCTAAATCATGGGACGTGTAGTTTCGTTCATGGGTCTTCAACTGTCGAGAAGCGTAAGCAATTATATTGGCTCTTTTCATGAATACACATCCCATTTCTAATTTCAGTAGGATTCTTCGGCACTTCCTATTTCTTGATACCATAATGAGACGCATCATACTAGACTGCAAAATTATCGGTTCCTTCAGGAAGTGATAGTATTGGGGCACTGCATAACTTCTGTTTCAACATGTTAAAAGCTTTTTCTTGTTTTGGTTCCCAATTAAACTTAGAGACTTTCTTGGTTAACGTTGTTAATGGCATAGCAATCTTGGAGAAGTCCTGAATAAATCTTCTATAGTATCCTCCTAACCTAAGCAATCTTCTAATTTCAGTAGGATTCTTCGGCACTTCCCATTTCTTGATAGCCTCAATCTTCACAGGATCAACTTGTATTCCTTGTTTATTGTTTACGTGGCCTAGGAATTGAACTTCACGTATCTAAAACTCACACTTGGAAAACTTTGCATAAAGTTTTTCTTTCTTAAGCAATTCAAGAATTGCTCTAAGGTATTGTTCATAATTTGCCTTGTTCTTAGAGTAGATCAGAATGTCATCAATAAATACTATCACGAACTTATTGAGATATGGTTTACAAACTCTATTCATAAGGTCCATAAATATTACAGGTGCATTGGTAAGCCCAAACGACATTATCAAAAATTCATAATGACCGTACCTAGTCCTGAAAGCGGTCTTAGGTACATCTTTTGGCATTACCTTCACCTAATGATATCCAGATCGTAAGTCTATTTTTGAAAAATAACTTGCTTCTTGTAATTGATCAAATAGATCATCAATCCTTGTTAAAGGGTACTTATTCTTTATAGTGACTTTATACAAGTCTATAATCGATGCACATACACATTGTCCCATCTTTCTTCTTAACGAACAGGATGAGTGCTCCCCAAGGTGAAGAGCTTGGCTGAATAAGCCCTTTTTGAAGTAGTTCTTCTAGTTGCTTCTTGAGTTCTTGCATTTCTATCAGGGCTAGTCTGTATGGAGACTTGGCAATCAGTGTTGTCCCAGGTACTAAATCAATTCGAAACTCCACTTGTGTATGAGGTGGAAGTCCTTGGAGCTCATCCAGAATTACCTCAAGGTATTCCTATACTACTGGCATGTCTTCAATCTTCTTATTCTATGTGGTGTTTACACAATAGGCCAAAAAGGCAATACACCCTTTTCTCATATCTTTTTTTTCTTGTGATATCGTGATGAGATTTTTAGTCTTTTCAGTGTGATCTCCTAATATGGTTAACCGTTTGTTGTTAGGTAACTAGATTCGAACGATCTTTTTATCACACACTATTTCTGCATGATGTAGGACTAACCAATCCATTCCTATAACTGTATCAAATTCTCCTAGTTCCATAGGCATTAAATTAATAGGAAATGGATAGCCATTCAAATTTATGATACAGTTTTTAATGATATTGTTGATTTCCTTTTGACTCCCATCAGCCATTTCTACTATAAAGGTATGATCTAAATTTTATGATTCTTGGTTCAAATAGTGCCTAAAGGTATCTAAAACTAAACCTTTATTGGCACAATAATCAAATAATACTCATGCATATATATAATTGACAAGATACGTACCAGTAATCACATCTAGAGTATTACGGGCTTCCTTCGTGGTTAACACAAATGCATGCCCTTTAGGTTTGTTTGGTTGTAAATTGTTGTCATTTTGAAGTTTTGGGCAATTAGGTTTCAAATGTCCTGCATCTCCATATTCAAAACATTTTCTCTTCTCTTCGCATTCTTGAAGAAGATGTCAAGTCCTTTGTAATTAGGACATGGTTGTGTGCGGCACGGCACTAAATGATTTTTCATGCAAAATCTAAATTGCGGCATATGACAACCGGTCCCAAAGTCATCATTCTAAACCCTAATTCTATTGCATCATTTCCCCATCTTATGAGTGCTTATAATAGAAACAATTTAATTATATCAATAATGTTGGAATCATCATTTGTTAATTGACCTATTTTATGATTCTATGCTACTTTGTGAATTTTGTGAATTTAAATTTTTGTCTTTTAGAAACTTAGTGCCCGGGAATATTGATTAGTCACCCTAGCTAGAATTAAGAATATCAAATGAATCAATTAAGTGTGGGTGCATTAGAAATTTTCGGACCTAGCATGTGTACCTTGTGCAAGACTTAACCAATTAATTAACAACTTTTACCACCAAAATACTACCCCTTTAATAAAAATGGACTCTACAAATTAATTATTAAATTAACATTTGAATTGAACACTAGAGGACAAGGCCAATTCGGCCGCCCCCTTGTCCTCCAATGGTCACCCTTTGCTTACTTCCACACACCACACCAACATATCACTCCATTCACAATTCATGCAACTCACTTGCAAGCTTTCAAACTCTCTCCCTCTATTCGAAAATCCCAGCTGAGAACCCTCCTCTCTCTCTCGAAATTTCTCTACATTTCAGCCCCATTTTGCAGCTTCAAGTCGAGAACCACAAGTCTCTAACCATCGGCCAGCCACAAACCGCGAAGAAGGTGACTTTAGTTGATGTTTTGAGGCTTGGAGCATGCAAAGCTTGAGGTTCCAGCTCTTGTTCGAGATACAACAGTCGAGTCCGAGGAGATTTCAACCATCCACGACATTCTACACCTCTTAAACCGCGAGATACATCGTGTGTAAGCTCACCATGTTCGGTTTTGGTCATTTCTCATGTTTAACTTCATTGTTCACCTAAGAACCCTCTTTTTCTTGTTGTAGCAGAAACCTCTCACTACTACTTTGTCCTTGGAGAGCTTGCTACGTTGTTGAAGGTATTCCACAAGTAACCTATCGATCTATAGGTGTAAACATGAGTTACACTTAGAAAACCTATTTTTCGGGTGTTTCCACCATCTAAACTTGTGTATCTCAAAACCTTGGAGAACAAACCTTGTAACCCGCTTTCTAATGACTCACTAAACCCCTTGAAATCTGATTTTTTAATGTTCTAATGGTTGTACACCGTGTATGGTATGCTATAGCACAATAACTTGGTAATAAACCTCTCTTTTTACATGTAACAACTTCTAAGGGATTTTTGGTTCGGTAACCTCTCAACCAAAGGTTTTAATCTGCTCAAAATAAGTTTTAGACACTTCCAAGAATATGATTTTTATGTTAAACAAAGTTTTAATGATGTTCATTCGCAAGGTACAAAGAATTACACATGTGTAATGGTCGGTTATGGCTTATTTTTACCTCTTGAAACCTTTGTATGTGTAGAACCTTTAGGAAATGTGTTGGGACTGTTATTTCAGTAATTTTTGGTGCATATTAAGTTTAATAACATGGTTTGACCTCTGGAACAAAAGACATAATGTGTTTAGACCCATTTTGGTCACTTTCGGGACCCAAAAACGTGTTAAAATGACTTGAAAATAGGAAAACATGGACTATAAACTTTTTAAAGGTAATTCCAGGTTCTAAAAGGATAAATAAAGTTTTCTGGAGTCAATGAAAAGTTTTAGTGGTCAAAAGGTAATTTAAATGGAGTTTAAGTGAAACCGGGTGTAAACCGAGAGGCGTTTTTAGGGAAAAATCTATGATAAATGGGTTAAATGTTACAACTTATAAAAATCATGACTTTCCAGTAGGTTAAAAGATAAAATAACCTCAAAAGTAAAATGGTTGGTCAAACAAGCTTTTAAAATGGTCAAACCCGACTAAAAACGCGTTTTAACGGTTTAAACGTAAAAACGAGCCTTTCCACTTTTAGAGACAAATTTTTGTAATCTAAAAGGTTTGAAACTCATAAAAATGACTATAAAAATTAGCTACTGTTCTTAGACTCAAAAAGGTGAAAACTCATAGATAACCATTTTAAACCGTTCGGTTTTACCGTAACCGGCAACGTTAAACGCGTAATTTACAAACCGAGTCCATAAACTGAAATTTTGGTTATAAATTCTTAAAACTAAGTTTAATTAAGGTCTTTAACCTGATTTTGAAGAATAGAGGTCACTTAATGCAAGAAACTAATCTTAAGGGTAGAAATTGTCAATTTTGAAACTTCAGGGGCAAAACTGTAAATTTTGCAAAACATCATAACCGACTCCCATAAGTTCATTTGCCCCCTTAAATGGCATAATTACTATATATTCTTGATTTAGTAATGTAGAAACCTTTGATTTCATGAAAAACCTTGACTTTCCTTAAAAGGAAACTTCTTACGCAAACCTAATCGAATCAAAGCCGAACCCGTCCATTTAAGTCTTAGGCACTATTGTTGCTCCTTAAATAGGCTTAGGGCAGTAGCTAATGACTTGATATATTCATGTTAGGGTGCTAGACTTGAGATATTCCCGGCACGCGAAGAATTTCTTTTTGCTTGATATCTAAGGTGAGTTCTCGTGTTCCCCTTTTTACTTTGGTTTTGGGGATGAAGCATGCTCTTTTAAACTGAAACTTTTATTTGTGAGTTCTAGTGATCCCTTTTTACTTACTGTTTTTGGGATGGAACATGCTCTTTGTTATGAACTATGATTGTGCTTTATTTGATGCTTTTATGTGGGACTTTTTGGATACCTGCTGATACTTTTGTCATGATCATTAATTCTTTTGTGAACCGCCTATTTTATGTGAATAGATCTATTTGGGGAATCCCCCACGCACAGTGGCTCCCGCTACAGGGAGGTACCCCACTGAGATCCTGAGGGGTCGTTTGTGGCATGTAACAGGTTTTGAATAAGATACTATGGTGAACCATCCTAGCAGGAATGGTTCACTGTTCTGAGGCTTGGTTCTTTCCTACGGGAATATCCGGTTAAATACAAGTTTAGAAGAGGCCAATCGGGGACCAAGTGCAGGGTTGATTGTGATACCCCACGATGACTGATACTAAAAATGATGTTTTTAAAATCAAATGAGATTTTCAGAAACTTTCACACTTGATTCTAAAACCTTTACTGTGGACTTTAAGAGTTCCTTTTATTGCTTTTGAAACTTTAAGCACTTGAATTCACCAACTTTTTAGTTGACACTCTTTTCTTTTGAGCATGTTTCAAGTAACCCGTGAAGACTCTTAGCTTATGGACGACTTAGACTCAACCCCGAGACCATGGCATTGTTTGTGTGACCAATTTGTGACTTGAACAATTTGATACAATGACTATTTAAATTATGTTAAAACTTGTAAACATTTGGGGCTGGATCTGTTTCCAGCCCGGTGTCTTTTAAAAACTTGAAATGCCATGTGATGTTCTCTCCCTTTGAGCTCTTATATTGGTTTGTTTCCGCTGCCATGTATGTTGTTGCTAATCTGTGACATCCCACCCTACCTGGGCCCGGGGGTGTGACACGGCATTTCTCTAGGTTTCTTGAAGTTATTAGTCTTTGTGGCACCCTTTACTTCATCCTATTTTCTTTTTGGAGCAGGAGATTCATCTTGTCACCATAACATCTCGGCAGCCATGATAGTGCCAGCTTTAACCGTCTCTGAGTAAGTTTTCGGGATTTGGATTTGATGACAACCTCATTTCAGATGGCAAACCCCAAATAAACCTGTTGATAAGTTATTCCTCAGTTATGGCTACATGAGGAACCAATCGAGATATTTATTAAAATGAGTAACATACTCTCGGTATGTCTTGTTTCCTAGTTTCAACTAGAAGAAATCCACCTCCAGTTGTTCAGTTTAACTAGGAGGACAAAATTTAGTAAGAAACTTATGAACAAATTCCTCCCAGTTCATTTCCTTGACTTTTTCTTTACCCTCGATTCGAACTACAATGTTCCACCAGTGAAGGGCTTCACCTTCAAACATATGTAACACGAAACGTACTTTGTTATGATTATTACAGTCACAAACATCCAATACTGACTCAATCCGGTTTAGCCAGTCTTGAGCTTCTACGACTCCTTTTCTACCATTGAATGACGGAGGTTTGCAAGACATGAAATGTTTATAAGTGCACTCCTTTGATTTGATTTCTTCCATTCTTTCCCTTTTTTGTACAGGCGTAGAAGCAGATGAGCTTTCTTCCAATCATTCTTTTGATTTATCGGCATTAATAGTTTGAACATTTGTTAATGTTTTTGCAACTTCCATTGTTATGTTATGGATTGCTTCATCATTCAGAATTGGGTTCATACTAGATCGAGATCGAACACTTTGGTAGGAAGTTCGAGTCCTATGAGAACCTTCCCCTCTTATGCTATTAACTTGTTCATGTCTAAATTCTTGTTCATTTCTATGTTCAGACATTGTATAGTCCTATGATAATATAATTATACAAGAGTTACTATTCTGCTAAACAAATATATAACATTATAATTATATAACACAGAATCATTTATATCACATATATTAAAGAAAGAAATAGACATAAATTAACATATTTCATCCTATGTTATCCTAAGGAACATATAAGTACTTTTTCTAAAACCTTGTTGTTTGGTATAATCTGAATCTGACATTAATCTTATAAAACATTACTGGTTGAAGCTTAGGAATTCCTGAAATACCTAATTCGCTAAAACCTCGGGCTCTGATACCAATTGTGACACACCACTCGTGACCCGAGCGGGCATCTACAATTGATACAACTTATAGCGGAAGCTAACGTATGTTTTATTTCAAATTATAATACCATCAACTTGTCACACTACTATTTTACAACAGTATTTAAAAACAACTAAAACAAAAACTTCTTGGTCTTCTAGATTCTTTATCTTTAAGCACCTTTTAAGCATTTCCTTAAGAGTTACCTATGATACATATACTCAAAAAGACATTAGCTAATGCTGGTAAGCTCATGCTATACAATTTATAAAATTAACTTTGACATGCATACAATATGGGTTGTGATATTTGGGTCCATAGGCACAGTGCCTTCCCTGGTTTTACCACAACCACCGGCAGCGGGTTTGTCAAACCCTCCCGGCCGTCAAATAGGTATGAGGATGTGCCTGATGCGTACGAGGAACCCTATCCACTTTTCAACCAGTTTGACACACCCTATTAAATATATCAAGATCCTGTATACCCTTACCGATCGGTGCATATATGTAAGCCTTATAATTATTACCAGTACAGACATAACGAGTATATTATCATAGTTTAAAAAACAGTCATGATAACTTACCTTGGTCTTTAATTATTATTGGGACAGATAGACAGTTTTAGAGTTGTGTTCCTGATTAGGATTGAAATAAGTTTTAGCAACTACTAAAGTACTTCCTAGTAATAATCATGATTGGTTTTGGATAACATTTACCTTGTTTAAGCATGGTTGATCAGTCCATGCCTAATCAAGGTTAGGCTACCCAACACCCATCGTGATTATAATTTTTAAATAGTACTCATAATAATCTACTAAACCTTAGAATTTATATATAATAAACTTAGAAATACTAGAACATAAACACATACCTGGTTTAATCAAGAAAAGATCAAAGAGAGGATAAAATTATGCCTGAGGATTTGCTTAATTATTGTTTACTTTCTATTGTGTTTTTAACCGGCTACCATATAGGTTTTTAAAAATGTGAGGGAATCTTACGCATAAGGAAGATGATATACCATACATACACGTATCAATTATGGATGTATATGCCTACATGCCTTACACGTCTCATACATCCATGATTAACCCTTTTATATTATTTTATTATTTTACTACTATAATTCAATTATGGATGTATATGCCTACATGCCTTACACGTCTCATACATTCATGATTAACCCTTTTATATTATTTTATAATTTTACTACTATAATTAATTTAGCTGCTTAACTCGTTTTTCTCATATAACTTTGAAAATATAATGCTCTGCATAATTTTGAATACGTTATTAGGACGAGCTTATTTTTCTCTACGAGTCGACCTAAGTTTCGTTAAAAACAGAGCACGTTTAAATATAATATATTATTATATTTAAATATATTTAAACGGTCTCTTACGACACTAAATTTCGTCTAAAAACTTAAAATAAAATAGTAAGTTTGTTCGTTACTTACTCGTTCAACAATATATGAAAGAAAAACTTCATAATTGGCATATTTATAACTATTAAATTAAGTTTGGGGTATTACAAAGATCCTCATAGGGAAGTAGAAGAATTTTTTCACTTTTAATCCCAAGGTTGAGGATCCTATCAATCAACTCTGCCCCTCTTTTGTTGGCAAAGTGCTCATGAGCAGCTGCTGCTTCGATTGCTACCTTTCTACTATCAGGCAGCACCTTCTCAGAGTCCACTTTTCCTTTCTTTTTTAGCTTCTCCAGTCTGTATTCCTCCTCTAGCTCTTCAGTTGTCAACTTCCTCTTTCCTTTAGGGTCTGAGGAAGTAGATGGCTTAGGAGACTCAGGTTTGGATGGTTTCGGCTGGCTCGGTAGAGGAGAGATGGTGACAGAGAGGTTTACTACTACTTCCGCGACTTCAATCTCAGCCTCGGAAGAAATTTCCATGGCTTCGGAAGTAGATTTGATTGCCTTGGAAGTAGACAGTAAGCCTTCCTTGGAAGGAATTTCCATGGCTTTGGAAGAGATTTTCTTAGCCTCGGAAGAGATTTCCTTGGCCTTGGAAGTAACTTCCTTGGCCTTGGAAGTAACTTGACTTTCTTGCCCTGCTAAGTCAGGTGTTGGGCCATCAGTTTGTGCTTCCCATTTGAAGTTAATCTCAGGTTCCACACTCCCTTTAGGTTGACCAACCTTTCCCAGAGGTAGAAAGTCCAGTTAACCTTTGAAGCTCTTCAGCTCTAAAGTAAGAGTATGATCATGGAGGGAATGTTCAGATAGGGACTTAATCAGAAACTGGTCAACAAGATTGATGGAAGTCCTGGGTTCTATCTTAACAGAAGAGATTGGCTCGGGAAGGTATGTGCAGGTGGAGATGGGTGACAGGAGGTGACTCTAAGAGGAGGGGTTGTGGCAATAGTAGGCTTAATAAGGGTTGATACCTGCTCCAAAGAGTGAGCAACCATCTCCCCCTGAGGTGGTACCTGCTCCAAAGAATGAGCGGATACTCCATCAGTAGTTATTTGATACTACAAATTCTCCCATTTTATAGTAGCATCATCCTAAGAGCCAGATGAGCTAGAGGAAGAGCTTGCAGAGACCTAGATCTTTACATGCCTAACAGATCTCTCTATCTGCTTCTCAGCTTGTTAGGCCTTAAGAGTGTTAATCCTAAGTTGCTGAGTGGCAGATCTACTTTCTAAAATCCTAACCTGAGATTCCAGGTTTGAGATTTTAGAGGGTAAATACTTGATGGTAAGTTGCATACTACCCTCATCTTATTGGAGGAATCATTGGGAGATGGGATAACATACCTAGTATATATGCACATCCTCACCATCTGATGTGGTTTCTTGGCACCTAGGGTTCCTCTGCTGATCCATGTCTCCTTCGGAAACATGGACTTGCAAAGTTGTCATGGATAGAGTCTGATTGATGTTACCACTGTCCTGAGGGACTAATGAAGCATGCTCAGTAGTGGTAGCTCTATCCACATAAGTCCCCTCCACATCTATGGGACTCGCCTTAGTACTTGCTCCCTGATGGGAGCTGAATATCAGAGGCTCCAAAGGGCTCTGTTGATCTCGAGAGTGGTGAGATGGATCAACTTCACTGCCCATATGGAGTATGATATCCTCATCAGATTGGTAAGAAGGTCAAGAAAGGATGTAGCTTGTATATCTATTGACTCGGGACCTTGGTCAGTACCTAAGAACTCCCCTACATCAGTAGTGGATTTCAAGATGTGGTTGTCCCTTTTAGGCTGCTCAGGAGAGTATTGTGACTCAACCTGAGGGCTTAAGGCTTGGTTAGTGGGCTCGTCTGGTTGAGACTGAGGAGACTCAACCATGACATTGAGGTCTATGTGGGAGGAAGTTGAAACCTAAGACTGAGTGGGAGCCCTGTGTTCTACTCTAGTCTTTTTCGTTTGAAGAGGGGGACTTGATCAACCAGAGCAGATTGATCAAAGGTTCATTTAGATCGTCTCTGGTAGGTGAACTATATGGGAAGGTGGATAATCGGTGAATCTGGTACGGGTTCATCACCTACTGGGTTGGCAGGGATGTCAGCATGGGCCAGTGGCTCAAACATACCTTAGCGCAGATCAGTAAACCTGCCAGTGAATTGACTGAAACCTTCTTTAAAATCTTGAAGATACTAGGCTTCATATGGGGAACCGGTAATGGTTGACAAAGTTGTAGTTGGTCCTGGTCTAACTCACAGTTTATAAAGTGCTGAATGAACCTGTTGATACACATGTCTCTAGTTCTAGTCTAGTGTGCTTCAATGTAATAGAGTTTTATCTTGTTACACATATGTAATGTTTTATCAATGAAATGAAAAACTCTTCAATGAATGTTTATTGGTTGTTTAATGCTATATCTATTAATATTATTTATTATTACACGCATATATGAACATGTTATATAGGTTCACAGTTGTTAGACATAGTTCTGAATCATTAAAGGTTCAAGAATGTGTTTAACTAAGTATTCGGATTCAGTCGCACGACTGGACCATGCGACTGGGCAATCGCACGACTGAACAAGGTGATTGAATCAATCGCACGATTGAGTCATAAGACTGACTCAGTCGCATGACTGAGCCAGTCGCTTGGCTCAGTCATACAAATGAAAGCTGTAACCTATAAATATCACTTAATTCGTGGAAAAACGGGAGACTTCGATAATTCACAACCCTAGCCGTCCCAGTTCGCATAGAGCGTCCCTTCCAACTTCACAGAGCATTTCTGATCATTCCTACTTCATTTTTAACGTATTCTATACATTAGGTTTGATCCGATTAACGTTCTCCCTGATTGGATCGCCAATCAAATAGAATTCCGTGTTATTTGATTCGGTTTCATGTAGAATCAGTTAGTACTCCGCCCGTACACGGTTATAACAAGTGGTATCAGAGTTTTGGCTCTTGATTCTTCGTGGATTCAATCTTATTTTTAACAAAAAGGCTACGTTTTTAAGCGAAAAGATCCGTCTTTCTGCTCAAAATCCAGTTTTTTACGTGTGCATGCTTTGAAAATTGAGTCTTTTTCGAGTTGCAGCTGTATAGGGTATTCAAAATCGTGTTTTAGGTCGAATTGTGTGAAAAAGGTTGAAAAATTTCGAAGTCAGTAGTCTCAGTCGCATGATTGACTCAATCGCACGCCTGAACTCCAATCACCCTGTTCAATCGCATGATTGGACCAATCGCTCGTTCAATCGCACGATTGTCCCAGTCGTTCTGCTCATTCGCATAACTGCCCTAATTGCCTGCCCAGTCGTACGACTCAGCTTAATCGCACATTGATTGGCTCAGTCGTCCTTTAGTCGCCCATTTCAGTCGCATACACAGTTTGGTTTTTCAAGTTTAAGACTACTTCATTATGGACTCAGAGAACTTTGCATTCTCAGCAGGGAAGGACTCCAGGATCCAGAACCTTTTGCTGTTGGAAAATGAGATCGGGAACCATAATAAACCACCTAAGCTATTGTCTCTTGATGAATTTCCTCAATGGAAACAAAGGTTTGAGATTCATCTTAATGGAGTGGATACAAATCTCTGGAATGCTATTGAAACTGGCTACAATATGCCAGTTGGTGCTGATGGTATACCCCTTACTTTGAGTGGACTAAGTGATGCACAAAAGGTTGCTTATAATGCAGAGAAGAAAGCCTATGCTATGTTGACCCAGTCAATTCCCAAAGACATCTTTCATCAATATTCAGAACATAAGCAGAGCAGAAAGTTATGGGATGCTCTTCAGAAGACATATGATGGTAATTCAATACTAAGGTCACTGAAGGCTAAAGCGTTGAAGAACGAATTTGATAATTTCTCTTCTATTGGGAATGAAAGCTTGGATGATATCATAGATCGCTTCTACCATTTGATGAGTGAACTTCACACTCATGGTGTTACAACATCTAAGGAAGAAAAAGTGGCAAGCTTGGCTGATGGGCTACCAGAGAAGTGGGATTCATTCATTTCCACTCTAAGATATAACTCAGTGCTGGAGACTTTGGATATCAATGGTTTCATCCTGAAACTGAGAGAAGAAGAGGTGAGACACAAGTACAAGACAAAGAAGGGAGCATACACTCAGGATCCATCTCTCTACAACGTTACTCCTACTCTAACTGCAAAAACTACGAGTGCCCCTCTGCAAACTGCATTTGTATCGAATGCATCATCTGCAACTGGTCAAAGCTTATCGTCTGGTGGTGAGTCACATGTTTCATCAGGGGGTCAACAAAGTCCTACAGTTGCTCAATCGACGAAGTTAATGACAGAAAATCTGGACAAAGTAACTGTGGAAGTGGCTAAGGAGCACATGGACCTACTTGCTGCTGTGGTTCATTCTTATGATGGTTTGGTTGCAGGAAAGATTGGGAACTGCCACTTGGCTGATGGAGACTATGAGTAGGTGGATGAAAATGAACTGGAAAGAATGGACATAATGTGGGCTCTCGCAAGTGCTGTGCAACGAGCAAAGAAGTTTGTGAAGAAGACGGGACAGAATTTGGTGGCTACCAAAGATACTACTTTTGGATTCGACAAGTCTAAAGTCACATGTTTCAACTGTGGTGAAAAAGGCCACTTCAAGCGGGAATGTGTCAAATCGAAGAAGACTGGCAATGGGAACCCATTCTCGTCCTTCAACAAATAGGATAAAGAGAAAAAGACAGCTTCAACAAGCAGTGATTCGAAGGCAATGGTTGCTCAAGGTGATGAAGGACAGGACCGGTCCTTCCGATTCTTAACTGATGGTGAAGCCAACATTGCATCTGTTGAAGATCTGAATGGAGACTCAGCAAGTGAGGGGGAGAACTCAGTTGAGCTTGACACTGTTGATGTGGATGAGACCTTAGCTGCTATTAATCAACTTGTTGAAAATGAACTGAATGCTGAATCTGAAGCACAACGGGAACCTTAAAATGCTTTCATGGCTGGAACGTCTACATCTGCACAGGTAGAATCAAAGGATGATCTGTTTATTAAACATGCTTGTGTTGATTGTGATAAATTTAAGGAAAGCATTGATCTGAAATTTTCTAGGTTATTATATCATAATGATAACTTAGTAAATGACTTAAAATTGTGCACTGAGACAAATAGAGTGTTAAAACAAAATGAGAGCAGCTATAAGGAGAAAATTGAAGCGATAAAGAAACAATTAAAGGAAACTGAGGTTGTCGAGTTTAACCAAGAAAACGATATAAAGTTTTATTTAAAGACAATTAAGGAAACTAAAAAGGACAGAGCTATTTTGCAAGTTGAAAATAAGTCTCTAAAGCAAAAACTCCACAGTCTAGCTAGTTCTTCTCATATTTTGAAAAACTTGGTTAAGGAACGCAACAACGGGGAAGGGTTGGGTTATAAGGTTGTGCCTCCACCACATGAGATCCCTTTGAACACCAAACAATGTCCTATTAATAATAATCCAATAAAGGACCATGTGGTGACTACTCCTCTGGTCAGCGATCCGGACACAGCATTTAAACCTGCTCCTCCGGCTGCTGATCAGACAAAATCAAGATCAGGCACAACTGGTAAAACCATCACTGAAAACCGGGTGGAAGAGTATGTTCAAGCATATCTTGGGTTGGGTTCAAAATATGCTACCACACAACCTAAGATTTCCAAAACCACGCAAACTAAATCGGTTAAGCAAGATAACAATCATCTTCAAAGACAAAAATCCCATAACGTTAAACAAGTAAAATTTGTCAAGGAAGGTGAAAATCAAAGGTGTGAGACCAAAAAGTCAGTACCTGAAGTTTACTCACCGCCCCACAAGAGATCTCCTAGTCCTGTTGAAAGGAGATCATGCTATACTTGTGGACAACGTGGTCACATCTTTTCAAACTGTCCACGCTATCAGACACCCAAAATTAAAATTGAACTAGACAAAGAAGTTAAACAGTTTTCAAAACAGAGATCTAAGACTCCCGTTAGATCTAAAACACCTGTTAGATCTAAAACACCTTCTAGGTCTTTTACCTCTCCTCAACGCCACAGACAACACAGACAAGTCACTGGCAAGTCTGTGATGCCTGAGGTGAAACCCGTTTTTGAAACTAAACCTAAGATTCAAACTGTAAATCAGTCATCAGTTTACCATAAACAATCCTTTCACAAGGATGGTTTGTGGAAAGCCAAAACATCTGAACTGTCTGAAAGCATTGATAAGTTGAAGGTTGAAGTCCCACCTACTGATAAAGGACAGTGGGTTAAGTTCGTGATGTGTGATGCCTCTGGGAAACCCAAGCCGGTCAAGGCTTGGGTCCCCCTCCTTAACTAATTATTTTCTATTATGTGCAGGTTGTCCGCTATAGTGATTCTACCAACACATGGATAGTTGATAGCGGAGCATCCAGGCATATGACAAGAAATCAGTCTCTCCTTTACAATGTCAAACAAATTAAAGGGGGACACGTTTCTTTTGCTGGAAACAAAGGAGGATACATTACCACACAAGGAGAAGTAGGTAATGCAAAGGTAAGGTTTGATAAAGTTAATTTCGTTCAACAATTGGAAAACAATCTGCTTTCAGTGTCTCAGATATGTGACAAGGGCTTCAAAGTTATGTTTGACAATCGGAAGTGTTACATTCTGAAGAAAGAGATGGAGATCCCAGAAGAGCAGGTATTAATGTCAGCATCTAGGTATAATGACCTGTATGTTCTAGATATGTCAAATGCTTCTACTAGTGTGTCTATTGTTCAATGCTTTCTGTCTAAAGCTACAGAGAAGGATTCCATCTCATGGCACTGGAGAACAGGACACATTGATCACAGGAAGATGAATCATCTGATTCATAACAACTTAGTTGATGGAGTTCCAGTTAAGAACTTCAAACTTCCTGATTTTTGTGTCTCATGCTAGAAGGGAAAGCAGACCAGGAAATCTCACAAGACCAAGCACGTCAATTCTATCGAGATGCCCCTGGAGCTATTGCATATGGATCTATTCGGTCCAGTCAGCATGAAGAGTATCGCCGGAGACTGGTACTGCTATGTAGTCAAAGATGACTACTCACGGTTCTCTTGGGTGATGTCTCTAAAAGCAAAATTGGAAACCTTTGAGTCATTCAAGGTGCTCGTTACTACACTGGATTCTATCTACAAGCTGAAGGTTAGGAGGATTCGTTCAGACAATAGAACAGAGTTCAAGAATTAGTGGATGGATGCTTTCTGCAAAGAAAAGGGGATTGTTCATCAGTTTACCTCTGCATACACACCATAGATGAATGGACTTACTGAGCAGAAGAACAGGAGCTTGATCGAGACTGCCAGGACTATGTTGGCAGATTCAAAGCTACCAGTGCAGTTCTGGAACGAAGTTGTTGCCAACGCATGCTACACACTTAATCGTGTGTCAGATGTCAAGAGGCATGGGAAGACTTGCTATGAGTTGCTTCAGAAACGTAAACCTAACCTGGAGTATCTTGAACCATTTGGAGCTCCATGTACGTTACTGAAGAAAACTCCGGAGTGCAAGTTCAGTGAAAATGCGGATCAGGGGATCTTTCTAGGATACAGCATACCAGACAAACGAGTTTACAACAACTCAACAGGTCAGGTCGAAGTATGGTGCAATGTTGACGTACAACGATTCACTATTCCCCCTGCTGGAAAAGGTCCATTGTCGTTCTTTGACTACGATGGCTTTTTCAAATCATTCAATCTTCCTCAGATAAATTCAGATGAAGAAATTGCTACTCAGATGATGCACGATGTTCTAAACACACCGAATCTAGATACTAGCAATACAACTCCTGCGAGTTGTTCATCTGGATCTTCAACAGCTGATCAGGACGAGAGTGATGACTCATCAGATGAGGAAGAAACCGCTGAGACAGGCATTAAGCATAATTATGATCAAGAGGAAAGCTCATCAGCTGCTGAACATGCATCAGGAAATATGGATACTAAACCTCCTGTCACAAATCTGGATACTGAAGTTGTCGTCCCTACAACACCTGCGACTAGAATCAGTACGAATCATCCGCAGGAGGCTATCATTGGAGATATACACTCCGGCGTGCAGACGAGAAATCAGTTGTACTCTGCTGATTGCGCTGCAATTATGGAAAAGGGCTACGTGAATGATGGAGCATTCAAATGCTTTGTATCTCAAGTCGAACCCAAATATGTAAGCGATGCCCTGAAGGATGAGGCCTGGGTCAATGCTATGCAAGAGGAGCTGCTACAGTTCAAGAAGCTTGGAGTGTGGACACTTGTTGACCCGCCAAGAGGAGTGAAAGTGATAGGCACCAAATGGGTGCTACGCTGCAAGAAGGATGACCAAGGTGTCGTTGTCAAAAACAAGGCACGGTTGGTTGTTTAAGGCTTCAGAAAAGTCGAAGGAGTCGACTATAATGAAGTCTTTGCACTAGTAGCTAGAATGGAAGCAATTCGCATCTTTCTAGCCTACGCATCTTACAAGAAGATCAAAGTCTATCAACTAGATGTAAAGAGTGTGTTCCTTTATGGGGAAATCTGTGAAGAGGTCTACGTCATTCAACCCGAGGGATTCGAAGATCCTTACCATCGGGACAGAGTCTACAAGTTGGATAAGGCTCTATATGGGCTACATCAGGCTCCTCGAGCTTGGTATGAAAAGCTCTCCACCCACCTGCTGAAACACGGGTTTCGCAGGGGTGTGATTGACTGCACGCTGTTTATCAAGGAAAGAGATGGTGATTTACTGATGGTGCAAATTTATGTGGATGACATTATCTTCGGATCGCGAAATGAAGATCTGTGTAAAGAATTCGAATCTGTGATGAAGACAGAATTTGAAATGAGCGCCATGGGAGAAATGAAGTTCTTCCTGGGATTACAGGTGGATCAGACACCTACCGGTATTTTTCTGCATCAGACTAAGTATGTCGGAGACATTCTTAGTCGATTTGATATGGAAAATGTCACTGCTGATGGTACCCCACTCGCCACAAATCATGATATGGCTCCTGATGAGAATGGGGATTTGGTGGATGCACTATGTACCGTGGGATGATCGGATCTCTCATGTATCTCACTGCCTTGCACCCAGATATCATGTATGCCACATGTCTATGCTCCATATATCAAGCAAAACCGAAAGTAAATCATCTGGGGTGAAAAGGATCTTTCGTTATCTGAAGTACACCAACACTGGGGTTGTGGTATCCTCATGATGATGACTTCGAGCTAACGGCATATAGTGATTCAGACTATGGTGGCTGCAAGATGAAAGCATATAGTGATTCAGACTATGGCGGCTGCAAGATGAACTTAAAGTCTACATCAGCAGGGTGTCTGTTTTTTGGAAGGCGTTTAGTCACGTGGCAATGCAAGAAGTAGACCTTGGTTGCCTTATCAACCTGTGAAGCTGAATACGTTGCTGCTGCAAGCTGCTGTTCTCAGATTATCTGGATCCAACACCAAATGTGGGACTACGGTTTGCAATTCTCTAACACCCCTATCTATGTAGATAACTCTGCTGCCATAGCTGTAACTAAAAATCCGGTTCAACACCCTAAAACTAAACACATCGGCATAAAGTATCACTTCATACGCGACTGCTATGAAAAACAATTAATTGATGCGGTTAAGATAAACACGTATTTTCAACGCGCTGACCTCTACACCAAACCATTTGATAAACCCAGATTTTTCTATCTGTTAGAGGTCAACGACGTGAAAAAGAAAAGTGATATTATCTCTGAAGACACAGATGCATAGTCCGACACTAGTTCAGTTTATTTTATTTTATTTTATTTTTTTAATGTCCTTGTCTTATAAAAATCCAAAAACACAAAAAGATTTTCTGTTTTAGAATTTTAGGGGGAGATTAGTTACTTTCAGTATTTATTTACTTTAAAAAAAAAGGGGGGGAGGGCAGATAAGCTAAAAGGCAAAAACAACAAAGATAAGACTGTGATTCTACACAAATGGAAAGTGATAGTATACAGGTGTCTAGTTACCTGGAACACCAAAAAGATTTTAAATTTTTGCAATTTTAGTTTAATTAAATCACAGAAAATCATTAGTGAGAGAATTCTAAGTCTAACAAATGGGAAAATGATAGTACGCTTGGGTGTTACTGTAATTACACGGAGAAAGTTGATCTAGGGAGGTGCTAGTTCACTATACGATGTGTCGGTAGATTCAACACGATAGACCAGTAGACACCATTGGTGAACACAATTTAAACTAATCTGTTCAACCGACTGTGGGTTCCCATCTTATCACTGGTTAACACAATCAGTTATTTCCAATAAGGGATGACGAGCAAATTAACGCCACTAAAAGTGTGCGGATGACCATAAAAAGAGCAAAGCACGAAAAAATTGAAATTAAGCACAATCAAGCTGATAACATATGTTGTTGGTGCGTTATGTGCAAAAGAAAATAAGAAATGCTCTAACAAGGTGATAGGTTGTGTGCCTCTCTGCTGTACGATGGCACTGACCTGAGGATAAGCATAACCTAGATATCCTAGAATTCACTGTTGTTTGCTGCCTCTCTGCTGTGCGGTGGCACTAACCTGAGGCTTGGCTTCTCTTTGAAAATTCTAAGAATAGTCTCTTCTTGTCAAAATACCCGTAGACCGCTCAAAAGTCTCCTGAGGAATGTTGATTACCATATAAGCGTGGGATCCACAAATGTTGGTTGAAATAATATAATCTAATACATCACCAGTATGTGTCAAAACTCTGTGTATGGATTTAAGTGGACATTTATACTGAAAATCATCGTGGATGCACCGCCTGATGTTGATAAAAAACGTGTGTTACGTATCAGATCAAGCATGATTCCCAGTTAGAACTTAGAAATCTCAGATGAATGAGAAACTATGATATGTAAATATGCTAGTTTCCATTTCAATAAATATATAAAAGTTCCAAGTAATTGAGTTTATGCATGTCTGATTCCATAAGAATCTGTCTTGGAAATGATGTTAATGCTAATAGGTGTGTCTACCCAACCCTAAGAAAATCACAAAAACATGTTTATTTTGTTACTTAGTTTAGTCTTTTAGTTTATTTGTAAAGTGTGTCAGTGTCGGACTGTGCTATGCTACTCATTGCAGAAAATGTCACAAATATGAATTTAACGTTAATCTAAAATCAATTGTTTCTGAAAAGTAAATGGATCATGTCTGAGATGATCAGGTGGATAAATAGATCACATCTGAGGTCATCAAATGTTGTTTTAATCTTAAAATGCTCATCTGGGATGATCAGGTGGATAAATGGATCATGTCTGAGATGATCAGGTGGATAAATGGATCACATCTGAGGTGATCAAATGTTGTTTTAATCTTAAAATGGTCATGTCTGGGATAATCAGGTGGATAAATGAATCATGTCTGAGATTATTAGGTGGATAAATGGATCACATCTGAGGTGATCAAATATTGTTTTAATCTTAAAATGGTCATGTCTAAGATGATCAAATTGATCAAAAAGTTTTATCAATTGAAATAAGGGTATAAGTGTTCATGGGTCAAAAAGGAAAAACTTCACAAGTATAACCCATTCGCACGACTGGACCATGAGTATGGACCAGTCGTACGAATGGACCATATGAATAAGCCCAATCACACGATTAGAGGTAACATACTGTGACAGTCGCACGAATGAACCTCAATCGTACGACTGGTGATGACCGAATGGACGAGTCGTACGACTGAAGCTCAGTCGCACGACTCAATCGTGCGACTAGGTTCAGTCGCAGGACTGAAGGCTGCCCTAGTATAAATTGAGGGTGACTCGGTCTCATTCGCCCCATTCTCTCAAATCGCTCTCCATTCATACGGCCTAACCCTTACTCTGCCAAAATTCCGTTTGATCTTCGTAGACTCGTCTTGACATCTGCTGACCATCTGTATTTGTTCCATAGGTACTACGCGACTTTGGTTGGCTGATAATCGGTTACTACAACGTAGAAAAGGATCGGACAATGACCTAAGTTAAAACCATATCAAGTTTGACAAATAAACCAATAAAACTAAGCTTTTTGAACATATAAAAGTTATTCGAAGCTTATTCAGACATATGCGAACCTAATGAGCCATTCCTCAACGTTTAATATCATGAATCACTCAAAAATCAAATTTGAATGGACAAACCGTCAGTCATGCGATTGGACACACTGATGAACTCCAATCACACTACTGAGCAAGACGACTAGATTCAATCGCACGACTGAGATGGACAAATGGTTCAATCGCACGACTGAACCATGTGTCTAAGCTCAATCGCACGACTGAGGTAAATGCATGAGTGATCGCATGACTAAGTCCAATCGCTTGGCTCAGTCATACGTATGAGCTCAATTGCATGACTAGAGCTCAGTCGTCCAGCTCAGTCGCATGACTAGATTCAATCTCTCAGTTCAGTCGCACGTCTGAACAAAATGTTAAATTACATGAAACAAGTCTGGAATATTTTGACACGTACTAACGTTTATTTACTTTGTGTCACAGATGGCGAGCAGATGGCCTATGAGCTCTAAGCATAACATTTGTGCTTATCTCGACCTGACTTCCCACAACTCTGCGGAGTTTGCTGGGATCATCTCGTTTTTACGACGCTCGAGGATCTTTCGTGCGATCTCAGTGCCTTGCACTCCTTACCGATTGATACAGCAGGCGTTCTGGGAAAACGCTATTGTAGACAGGTCTACCGATCCCTACACCATCAGGAGTTCGATTTTTGGGGAGGCCATCCAGATTACCGAAGAGGATATACGGACGATTCTTGAGTTTGGGGATGATGTTGATTGCCCTACTAGATTACATCCCCTTACCGTCCGTGGCTGCTTCATGAGAGCCAAGTATTCTGGGGACATCAACACAAGTATACTCAACAAGAGCAACTTGTGCCCCCAGTTCAAATACTTGGCACATGTACTTCTTAGATGCATCGCATCAAGGAAGGGCGGATTTGATGAGTTGTCAGACCAGATGCAGCATGCATAGGCTGCACTGGTGCTGAACCATCCTTTTAGCTTATCCAGGTTGATCTTCACGTACTTGGTGGAGAACATCGAGGCCAAGGGGAAGGAGAGTTTCTGTATGTACCCAAGGTTCATTCTGATGATTATCGATCAGAAACTCCCCCAGCTGCCTAAGGAGAAAGATGATGCAATCGTATTGGAAGTTATGGATGATACGACACTGGGGAGAATAAAGGTATACCGGGGGAAGCAGCTGAAGCCCCCGATGAGGAGATTGTTTGGGCATTTGGCCCGTGAGGATTATGTGTAGTCACTGGATCGGTAAACATCCGAGCACGTTCTTGACAGAAGGATAAAAACCAAAAGATAATCAATAACACGAACAATAATCGAATGATTTTATTGATAAAACATAATGATTTTAAGCTCGTTACAACTTAAGAATCAAGACTTTTGGCAAGGGAGATCGAGCATGATCTCCCGTCTCATCCGGCAGCGCCTGGGCGTCGGGCACACTATCAAAAAAAACCTTAGGTTTCTACACATTGAAACTGGTATATATATAGGCCTCGGCCCATATTAGATGCGACTGGGCCCATTCGTGCGATTGGACCTAGTTCTATCTAAGATTTAACTTCTTTCTTGAACTCTTCATATCTTTTCACCCTTTCTTCTCTCGAGACCCCAGAATGAATATTCAGTGCAAAGTAGATACGTATAACTTGTTGGAACTGCAGTGCTTGCACAATATCCTGTGTGTCAAAGAACAGTGGCCACTTGAATAAGATATAAACATCAGACTCAGACAAGTTGGTTAGCCACATCGGATCAAACACCCTTATCGTCTCGACCGTTCCTTCTTTCTCCAAAACTATGACGGATTCACCAGTTCGCCAGTCATAATACCACCATTTGAAATGGGGTGCAAAGTCCTGAGGCATCTCCCTCAATGGAATACGCGACATCATGCGCGGAGGGTGCCATCTCAAGACCACCTTTGGTCTTCCTGAGGTGGGGTCAACCTCAGTCCTGTGAAATAACCTTCTGGGCTGCTGAGGTTTAAAGTTGACCCACCTCGTATGGTACTCTTTCTTCAGTGCATGCTCAAACCATCCTGATATCTTTCCTGGAATAGCATATAGGAGGTTCAAGTTGGCTAGACGATTAAGCTCAAATCCTGGGAGAGTTTTCAGATCATGAGGAAATCTAAAATACTCTATTTCCTTCTCTCTCTTCACTGCATACACTTTGAGATCCTCAAAGTATGCCCAGCTGATGATCTTGCCTGACACCTTCTGATGTTTCTTAACCTTGTAGAGCTTGGTGTAGGCATTTGACTTGTTTGGCACACGCTGTTTCTTCATTTCCTCAAAGCAGGCAATCCATTCAGCCTTTTTGACTGCCATATCTGCATCATTTGCCTGAGGAACTGAGGCTGTAGCAGCTTTAGCAGCTGTCATCTCTTCAACCTTATTGAAGATACTACTGTCAAATGTTTCCCCCAGATCCGGGAGAACTTCGCCTTCGGCGCTAGTATACTGAGGATACTCATCAGCAGTGATGTCCTCAATCTCCAGTTCATCGACGTCTTGTGATTCATCATCACTGACTATGTCGACCTCTGGGGCGTCTTTCACCAGCTCGTCAGGATTCAGACTAAACAGTTCAGCAATCTGTTCATCTGTTAAATCATGTATTATCTCCACCTCTTCAGCAGAGTAACTGACAGATCATTGAATGATCCCTTGTAGATCGAGGATCATCGTCAATTTTGAATCGATGTGACGAAGGGGCACAATATCGTGCTCATCAACTTGTTTAGCTGAACCTGTTCGACAACCAAATACAGTATGAGTAAGTATACATTAAGCTCATAACAGATGTTGATTTAACCTTTAATTTTATATACATAGAACAGACTTTGATACAAGATTTCAAGTACAAAGTTTAAATAATAAATAAACATCTAATCTTGAACTTTGCCATGAATCTGAGCTGGTTCTTCTGTAGAGTGAGAGGTAGACGGAGCAGAAGAAGAGGCTCTCTGATCTTGTTTTCCTTTAGTTCTTCGTTCTTGCTCAGGATCAGAGGGAGATGTAGCAGCGTCTCCTTCATCGGCATCATCGTCTTTGTCCTGTGAATCTTCGTCACCTTCATCATCAGTATCTTCATCATCATCCTCGTCATCATCATCCTCACTCTCATCATCATCACCTTCATCACCATCACCTTCTCCAATCTTGAGGTGCTCACTCTGAGTGCCTTTCAGTTTTAGCACTAGAGTCTTATGAGCCGCCTCTAGCTTCTCAATCTTTGCATCCGACTCAGCCTCGTGTTGAAGCAAGCCAGTGATCTGATCAGTCTGTGAGGTGATCAACTGGGCTTGCGAAGAGGTCAGCTCCCTCAGTTTCTCAATCTCAGCTGCTTGTGATGAACTTTGCTCTTGCAGCTGGAGAATCTGAGCTGTCTTAGCCTTATCAGAGGCTAGCAGCTGGAGCATCATGCTGTTCAGAGCAGCAAGTTGTTCAACCACCGAGACAGGTGGTAGAACTGAGCTCGAGGGGGCAAATGAGGGTTGGGTTTGGTGAGTGGTGGTTGTAGTGGTGGCTGTAGTGTAGATGGGAGGAGATGGAATGGCTGTAGTGGGGGGTACAGTGGTGGTGGTGGTTTGGGGTGTTTGGGATGTGGTGTATTGGGTGGTTTGAGTGGTTTGGGTGATTTGGCTAGGTGTGGTGGAAGTGGTAGGTGCAGAGGAGGTAGAGATAAGCGTGATCCTCCTGCGCTTGGGCTTCATCCCATGAGGACGAGCCATATGTTTCCTCCGAGTCCCCCTTGACCCGGAGGCTCCCCCTTGGCTGCTGGGAGAGGCTGGGGTGTATGATGGGTCTGCTACAGAGCTCCCAGACTCTCCTGGGCGTCCACCAACTGCCCGTAAACCTTCCTCGGTTGCCACTACCCGACTTCCCACAGTCCGGGTTAGTGGTGCCTCATCTGAATCCTCCTCCTCCTGCATGAAGTCAGGGTGGATTGGAGCTGGCTCAGGTCTTCCTTGACCATCTCCTCCCTGATCCGTTCCGTGGTCATCATCGTCGGAGTCATCGGAGGGTAGAGCCACCTGCTCTACATCAGAATCACTATCTTCGTGACGCCACTTTCTCCTAGCTGGCGCCACATACTCCTCACGGGCCAGATGCCCAAACAAACGTCTTACCGGGGGCTTGACCTGCTTGCCCCGGTATACCTTCATCCTGCCCAAGGTGGTATCATCCATCACCTCGAGCACAACTGCATCCTCCTTCTGCTTTGGTAACATAGGTAGCTTCTGGTCAAAGATCATTTGCAGGAAGCGAGGATACATCCAGAAGCCTTCTCTTCCCTTCACTTCTATGTTCTCCACTAGATAAGTGAAGATCATCCTGGAGAGCTCAGAGAGCTCGTCGAAGCCTCCTTTCCGTGAGGCAATACATCTTAGCAGGACGTGGGCAAGGTATTTGAACTGGGGGCAGATATTGCTCTTGTTGAGCATCCCTGAGTTGATGTCCCCAGTGTACTTAGCCCTCAGGAAGCACCCTCTAACAGTCATCGGATGTAAACGAATAGGGCAGTCACCATCATCTCCTAACTCTAGGACTGTCCTTAAGTCCTCCTCGGTTATCTCTATAGCGTTACCAAGGATAGAGCTCCTGATCCGATAGGGCTCAACTGATCTATCTACAGTAGCATTCTCCCAGAATGCCTGCTGTAATGAGCGGTACGGAGTGCAGGGTGTGGATATCGCCCTGAAGATCCTCGATCTCCGTAAGAATGAGATTATTCCCACAAACTCCGATGCATTCCTTGAGGTCAGATCAAGATGGGCACAGATGTTGTGCTTTGTGGTTAGAATCCAACGACTCGCCATCTGTCACAATATAAGTAAACATCAGTACATGTAGAAGATAGCTTATTCAAATCAAGGAATTTCCCACTTTGGTTAGTCGGGCGACTGAGCAGCCGAATGAACAATACCGTGCGACTGAGTGGAACGAATGAGTTTTAAAGGTGAATTTATTCATACGGGCGACTAAGTCAAGCGAATGAGCATAGTCGTGCGATTGATTCATTCGTCCATCTCAGTCGGGCGACTGAGACTAATCGTCTTCTCAGTCGGGCGATTGGAGTTCATCAGCGTGTCCAGTCGCCTACTCGACAGTTTGTCCATTCAAATTCGTGTTTTGAGCTATACTTGAAGTTAAACATCGAAATTAGACTCATTACACTCGGAAACCACCGATTAAGCATGTTTTAACTTTTGTTTAAACGTTTAGGTTAGTTTGGACATCCTATTTGTTCATCATGTTCTCGGTTACTGTTCGGTCAGAATTCGAGAGGTTCTGGAACATTTGTCTGTTTTATCTATGAAACACCTCGAGTATTACCTGTATAAACACCAATGGATGTTAGAATACGCAAAACGAAGGTAAAGATGAATCAAATGAAATTTTGACAGAGGTTCTTTAGGTCGGGCGAATAGAGGGGGCGATTCGGCCTGTATATATACTAGGGCACATTCCAGTCGGGCGACTGAGCCTAGTTGTCTTGTTCAGCCGGGCGACTGAACCTAGTCATATAGGTCAGTCGGGCGACTGGGTCTCAGTCGTGCAATCTACCCAATCGTTCTTCTCCAATCGGGCGATTGAGGATCATCCAAACGACTGTTGTAGCCGGTCACCTCCAATCGTGCCATTTGATGCATACGCACATCCCATTCGCACGTTTGACCTAATCGGGCACATTCAATCGGCCAATTGGGTTCATTTGCATGGTCCAATCTTACGATTGTATTCAATCGTATACCCCATTCGTACGACTGGGTCATATCAGATTCAGTCGTGCGATTGGGCTATACTTGTGCCATTTTTGTCAAGATATGAACCAACCCTTAGTTTTATTTACCAATTGATAAAACATTATGTGCAATTGATCATCTCAGACATGATCCATTTAACCACCCGATCACCTTAGACGTGATCCATTTATCCACCCGATCACCTCAGACGTGATCCATTTATCCACCCGATCACCTCAGACGTGATCCATTTATCCACCCGATCACCTCAGACGTGATCCATTTATCCACCCGATCACCTCAGACGTGATCCATTTATCCTTTCAGAAACAATCTGTTTAGATAAACATTAAGCACATTCAGTGACATTTAGCAGATAACAGTATACACAGTCCGACATGACTCATTATACTAAAAAATAAATAAAATTTAAACTACGAATGAAAAATGAACATCTTTTTGTGATTTTTGTTAGGGCAGGTTTGTGTAGCCTATAAGCATTGACATTATATCAGGAATAGACTCATTTGGAATCAGACAAGCATATACACCATTACTTGGAACATTATGAGTTGATTTCATTTTTCATGATTACATATCACAGTTTGTTCTGATCTAAGACTTCCAAGTACTAACTGGGAATCATGTTTGATATGATACGTAACACACTTTGATCATCAACTTCAGTCGGTGCTTTCAAGACGATTGTCAGTATACTTGTCCACTTTAAATTCATACACAAACTTTTGACATACATTGGTAATGTATTAAGTTATATTATTTCAAACAACATTTGTGTATCCCACGCTTATATGGTAATCAGCATTCCTTAAAGAACTTTCGAGCGGTCTTTAGGTATTTTTGCAAGAAGAGACTATTCTTAGCTCTTTCAAAGAGAAGCCAATCCTTAGGTCAGTGCCATCGCACAGCAGAGAGGCGGCAAACAACAATGAAGTCTAGAATATATAGGTTATGCTTATCCTCAGGTCAGTGCCATCGCACAGCAGAGAGGCACACAACCTATCTCCTTGTTAGAGCATTTCATATTTTCTTTTGCACATAGCGCACCAACAACATAAGTTATCAGCTTGATTATGCTAGTATTCATTTTTTTCGTGCTTTTGCTCTTTTTGTGGTCATTTGCACACCTTTGGTGGCATTTATTTGCTCTTTATCCCTTATCGGAAGAACTGATTGTGTTAACCAGTGATAAGATGGGAACCCACAGTTGATTGAACCTTTTAGTTTAGATTTAGTTTACCAATGAAGTCTACTTGTCTATTATGTTGAATCTACTGACACATCATATAATGAACTAGCACCTCCCTAGATCAACTTTCTCCGTGTAATTACAGTAACAATCAAACGTACTATCATTTTCCCATTTTGTTAGACTTAGACTTCTCTGATGTTTTACATTTTCAGTAAATTAATTAACATTTTTTAACTCAAACTCATTTTGTTGTTCCAAATAACTCGATGCCAGTGTACTATCATCTTCCAATTTTGTCGAGTCACATTTCCTGTTTTGTTGTCTTTGCCTTTTCAGCTTTACTCACCTTCCCCCCCCCCTTTTTTTTTTAAGTAAATGCATACTGAAATAAATCTCCCCCTAAAATTCTAAAACAAAAAATCTTTTTGTGTTTTTGGATTTTATACGACATGGGAATTAAAAAAATAAAATAAAATGAAAGAAAAAGAAAATAAACAAATAGACACGAGTCGGACTACGTATCTGCTTCTTCAGCAATCACATCACTTTTCTTTTTAACGCCGTTGACCTCTAGCAGATATAAAAATCTTGGTTTATCAAACGGTTTGGTGTAAAGGTCAGCGCGCTGAAAATCCGTGTTAATTTTAATCACATCAATTAATTGTTTTTCATAGCAATCGCGTATGAAATGATATTTAATCCCGATGTGTTTTGTTTTTGGGTGTTGAACAGGATTTTTAGTGACGGCTATGGCAGCAGAATTATCAACATAAATAGGAGTGTTAGAAAATTTCAAACCGTAGTCTCGCATTTGCTGTTGAATCCAGATGATCTGAGAGCAGCAACTTGCAGCAGCAACATATTCAGCTTCACAGGTTGATAGAGCAACTGAGGTCTGCTTTTTTACATTGCCACATGACTAACCGTCTTCCAAAGAACTGACACCCTGCTGATGTAGACTTGAAATTCATCTTGCAGCCACCATAATCTGAATCGCTATAAGCAGTAAGCTCGAAGTCATCATCATGAGGATACCACAATCCCAGTGTTGGAGTACCCTTCAGATAACGAAAAATCCTTTTCACCCCAATCAAGTGATTCACTTTTGGCTTCGCTTGATATCTAGAACATAAACATGTGGCATACATGATAT
The DNA here is from genome assembly GCA_024085815.1 of Flaveria linearis. Classification (NCBI taxonomy): domain Eukaryota; kingdom Viridiplantae; phylum Streptophyta; class Magnoliopsida; order Asterales; family Asteraceae; genus Flaveria; species Flaveria linearis. The sequence continues at coordinate 36,239,077 of CM044001.1, read as the reverse complement.
CTGGACGCGAGGCAGTAAGATACATGAGAGATCCGATCATCCCACGATACATAGTGGCATCCACCAAATCCCCATTCTCATCAGGAGCCACATCATGATTTGTGGCGAGAGGGGTACCGGCAGCAGACGCATTTTCCATGTCAAAGCGACTTAGAATATCGCTGACATACTTGGTCTGATGTAAGAAAATGCCGGTTGATGTTTGATCTACCTGTAATCCCAGGAAGAACTTCATTACTCCCATTGCACTCATTTCAAACTCTGCCTTCATCACAGATTCGAACTCTTTGCACAATGCTTCATTTCTAGATCCAAAGATGATGTCATCCACATAGATCTGCACCATAAGCAAGTCACCATCCTTTTCTTTGATGAACAATGTACAGTCAATTACACCCCTGCGAAAACCATGCTTCAGCAGATGGGTGGAGAGCTTTTCATACCAAGCTCGAGGAGCCTGATGTGGCCCATACAGAGCCTTGTCTAGCTTGTAGACTCTGTCCCGATGATAAGGATCTTTGAATCCTTCGGGTTGACTGACATATACTTCTTCACGGATTTCCCCATGCAAGAATGCACTCTTAACATCTAGTTGATACACCTTGATCTTCATGTAAGAGGTGTAGGCTAGAAAGATACGAATGGCTTCCATCCTAGCTACGGGAGCAAAGACTTCATTGTAGTCGATTCCTTCGACTTGTCTGAAGCCTTGAACAACCAACCGTGCCTTGTTTCTGATAACAACACCTTGGTCATCCTTCTTGCACTTCAGTACCCATTTGGTACCAATCACTTAAATCCTTTCGGCCTGTCAACTAGCGTCCAGACTCCAAGTTTCTTGAACTGGAGTAGCTCTTCTTGCATGGCATTTACCCAGGCCTCATCTTTCAGGGCGTCACAGACGTATTTAGGCTCGATTTGTGAAACAAAACATGAGAAAGCCCCGTCATTGACATAACCCTTCTCCATGACTGCAGCATAATCAGCAGAGTACAGCTGATTTCTTGTCTGCACACCGGATTGAATATCCCCAATGATAGACGTGGGGGGATGATTTACACTGATCCTAGTCACTGGTGTGGTAGGAACCACAACCTCAGAACCCAGATTGGTGACTACTGGTTCAGTATCCGGATTTCCCACAGCTGGTTCAGCAGCTGATGACGCACTTTGTTGATTAGCTGTATGCTCAGGGTTAGGATCAGCTGCTTCTTCATCACCAGATGAATCATCACTCTCGTCATGAGCAGGAGTCGAAGAACTTGAGGCACCATCAGTAGGTGTGATGTTGCTTGAATCCAGATTCGGTGAGGTAAGAACGTCATACATCATCTGGGTAGCAACCTCATCCTCTGAATCAAACTGTGGAAGATTGAAGGATTTGAAAAAGCCATCATAATCGAAGAATGATGATGGACCTTTTCCAGCAGGAGGGGTGATGTATCTCTGAACATCCACGTGGCACCACACCTCTACCTGACCTGTCGAGTTATTGTAAACTCTCTTGTCTGGGATGCTGTATCCTAAGAATATTCCTTGATCAGCCTTCTCGCTAAACTTGCCATCCTGAGTCTTCTTCAGCAATGTACATGGAGCTCTAAATGGTTCCAGATACTCCAAATTTGGCTTTCTCTTCTGAAGTAGCTCATAACAAGTCTTGCCATGCCTTTTGACTACTAACACACGATTAAGCGTGTGGCAGGCATTTGCAACTGCCTCATTCCAAAACTGAACTGGGAGCTTTGAATCAGCTAACATGGTTCGCGCAGTCTCAATTAAGCTCCGATTCTTTCGTTCTGCAACTCCATTCATCTGTGGCGTGTAAGCAGAAGTGAACTGATGAACAATCCCCTTTTCCTTACACAAAGCATCCATCCACTGATTTTTGAACTCTGTGCCATTGTCGGAACGAATTTTCCTCACCTTCAGGTTGTAGAGTGACTCCAGTGTCGTGACGAGCACCTTGAATGATTCAAACGTTTCTGATTTAGCTTTCAGAAACATCACCCAAGTGAATCTTGAGTAGTCATCTGTGACTACAAAGCAGTACCAGTCTACTGCTATACTCTTTGCATTGACTGGACCAAAGAGATCCATGTGTAGCAACTCCAGGGGCATCTTAATTGAGTTGACGTGTTTGGTCTTGTGAGATTTCCGGGTCTGCTTCCCCTTCTTGCATGAGATACAAAAATCAGGAAGTTGGAAGTTCTTTACTGTAACTCCTTCAACTAGGTTGTTGTGAATCAGATGATTCATCTTCCTGTGATTGGTGTGTCCCATCCATCTGTGCCATGAGATGGATTCCTTCTCTGTCGCTTTTGATAAAAAACATTGAGCTGTAGACTCAGAGGTAGAAACATTAGACATATCCAAGACATATAAGTCATTGTACCTGGATGCTGACATCAAAATCTGCTTCTCTTGAATTTCCATCTCCTTTTTCAGTATGTAACATTTTCGGTTGTCAAACATAACTTTGAAGCCCTTGTCACATATCTGAGACACTGAAAGTAAATTGTTTTCTAGTTGTTGAACAAAATTTACTTTATCAAACTTTACCTTCTCATTACCTACTTCGCCTTGAGCAGTAATGTATCCTCCTTTGTTCCCAGCAAAAGAAACATGCCCCCCTTTAATTTGTTTGACATTAAAAAGGAGAGACTTGTTTCCTGTCATGTGCCTGGAAGCTCCGCTATCCACAATCCATGTATTTGTTGAAGCACTGTAGCGGACAACCTGCACATAATTGTAAACAATCAGTTAAGGAGGGGGACCCAAACCTTGACTGGCTTGGGTTTCCCAGAGGCATCACACATGATGAACTCGACCCACTGTCCTTTGTCAGTTGGTGGGACATCAACCTTCAACTTGTCCTTGCTATCAGACACTTCAGATGATCTAGGCTTCCACATACCATCTTTATGGAAAGATTGTTTGTGGTAGACATGTGATTGATTTACAGTTTGTATCTTTGGTTTAGGTTCCAAACCTGGTTTCACCTCAGGCATCACAGACTTGCCAGTTACTTGTCTATGTTGTCTGTGGTGAGGAGGAGAGGTATAAGACCTGGAAGGTGTGTTAGACCTAACTGGAGTCATAGATCTCTGTTTTGGAACCGGATTGACATCGTGATCTAATTCAATCTTAGTCCTAGGTGTCTGATAACGAGGACAGTTTGAAGAGATATGTCCTCGTTTCCCACAAGAGTAGCAGGATCTCCTTTTAAATGGACTAGGAGATCTCTTGTAGGGTGGGGAGTAAACCTCAGGAATGGGCCTTTTGGTCTCAGTCTTTGAACATTCACTCTCTTTGACAAACTTAACTTGTTTAATATTTTGATTAATTTGTCTTTGAGGCTGAATATTATCTCTTTTAACTGATTTAATTTGAGTGGTTTTAGATGTCTTGGATTGTGTAACATTTGATTTTGATGCCAAACCAAGAGATGTTTTGACATTTGCTTCCACCCTTTTCTCAGCATTGACCTTGCTTGATGCTGAGGTTTTCTGATCACCATCCGGAGAAGCAGGCTTAACTGATGTGTCCGGATCACTAATCAGAGGAGTTGTCACCACATGATCCTTAATTGGGTTGTTATTGATTGGATGTTGTTTTGTGTTCAAAAGGATCTCATGTGATGGTGGAACTACCTTGTAACCCAATCCCTCCCCATTGTTGCGTTCTTTAACCAAGTTTTTCAAAATGTGCGAAGAACTCGCTAAACTATGTAGTTTTTGTTTCAAAGACTCATTTCTACTTGTAAAACCGCTTTTTCCTTTTTAGTCTCCTCAATGGTCTTTAAGTAGTACTTAATGTCATTTTCTTGATTAAAGACAACAACTTTAGTTTCCTTTAGTTGCTTCTGCAACGCATCTAACTTCTCCTTATAACTGCTCTCATTTTGTTTTAAGACACGATTAGCTTCTGATACCACTTGTTAGGACCGTGTACGTACGGAGTACTAACTGATTCTAAGTTATACCAGATCAAATAGTGCGGAATCCTATTTGATTGGCGATTCAATCAGGGAGAACGAAATCAAGATCAATCCTAACGATTAGAAAACATTAAGAATGGATTAGGAATGATCTAGGACGTTCTGTGAAGTTGGAGTAGACGAACAGGGCGCTCTGGGTCGACTAGGGTTATGAATATTCGAAGTGTTATGTTTTTCCACGAATTAAGTGGTATTTATAGGTTACAGATCTCATTCGTGCGACTGAGCCTTGCGACTGGATCAGTCGTGCGATTGAGTAATACGATTGATTCATTCGTACGCTTGAGTCAGTCTGATGACTCAACCGTGCGATTGACTCAATCTCCTAGTTCAACCGTGCGATTGAACCATTTGCATGGTTCAGTCGGGCGACTGAATAAGATTCTTAGTCAAACACATTCTTGAACCTTTAATGATTCAGAACTGTGTCTCACAACTGTAAACCTATATAACATGGTCATATTATGCGTATAACAACAAACAATAATAATAGATATGACATTAAGCAATCAAGCAAACATTCATTGAAGAGTTTTTATTACAATGATTAAACCTTACATATGTGTTATAAGATAGAAGTCTATTACATTTGATTTCACTAGACTAGAACTAGGGACATGTGTACCAACAGATTACGTGGTGCCAGCTAGGAAAAAGTGGCGTCACGATGATAGTGATTCGGACTCGGAGCCGATAGCGGTTCCGGATGATGATTCAGATGAAGATGACGGTGATGGTGGAGATACTGGCCCCACACAATCTAGGGCCACTACTACCGATGTGACATCTCCATCATCCACTCAAGGAGGAGTAGTGAGTGCTGGTTTCCATCAGGGATTTTAGCCTGATGAGAAAGAAGAGTCCGATGATGAGCCCCTGGTACGAATGGTGAGCCCCTGGTACGAATGGTAGGAAGCCGTGTCGTAGCCACGGAGAGGGGTATTAGGATGGTTGGTGGACGTCCTTGAGGGTCTGGGGAGACTGTCACTGACCCATCTTACATCCCAGACTCTCCCAGTAGCCGAGGGGGAGCCTCCGGGTCCAGGGGGACTCGGAGGAAACGGATGGCTCAGCCACATGGGCTGAAGCCTAAGCGAAGGAGGTTTACCCTACTCACTACCACCACAGCCACTACCACTACCTCAACCACCCCTACTACCACTCCACCACCCACTACCACTCTTCCACCCACTACCATTACACCACCAACCACCTCTATACCACCCCCAATCTTCACTACCACCACTACACCACCAACAACCTCTATACCAACCCCAATCTTTACCACCACCACGAGCCACCAAGCCGGCCTATCCTCCTTCCCCACTGGATCATCCCTCCCTCCTATTGGAGTGGAGGAACAGCTTGCAGCACTTAACAGAATGGTGCTGAAACTGTTAGCTGCAGACGAGGAGAAGGCAGCTAGGCTTCATCAGCTTGAGGAGCAAAATGCTTCTCAAGCTCAGCATATTGCTCAGCAAGCTGAGCAGATCTCCCAACTCCAGGAGCAAAACGTCTTGTCTACTCAGAATATTGAGGAGTTGGAGTTGGCTAGTAAGAAGATTTTGCTAAAGCTGAAGGGGTCGCAAGCTGAGCCACTGAAGATAGGGGAAGGAGAGGATTATGACAATCGTGATGATGACGAGGATGATGATGAAGAGGATAAAAGTGAAGATGATGATGAGGAGGGTGATCGCGAGGCTCGAGGCAAGGATGGTGATGACGATGAAGGGGATGCCGCTGCATCTGCCTCTGCTCGTGGTCAAGAGCAAAGAACCAAGAGGAAACAAGACCAGAGAGCATCATTGTCCGCCCCGCCTACCTCCCCATCTGCCGAAGACCCTGCTATGATCCAAGGCAAAGTTCAAGATTAGATGTCTATTTAGTATTAAACCTTTGTTCTTGAAATCACGTATCAAATATTAGGTTAAATAAATAAATAAAAATTAAACCACATTTGTAATGTGCTTAATGTATACTAACTTGTATTATGTTTGGTTATTTCTTTAACAAGTTCATCAAAACAGGCTGACGAGCACGATGTGGTGCCCCTTCGACAAATCGAGACTCAATTGACAATGATTTTCGATTTGCAAGGGATAGTACATCGCTCTGTCAGCTACACGCCTGAACAGGGAGAGATCATACATGATTTGACTGATGAACAGATTGCTGAATTGTTCAGTCTAAATCCAGATGAGCTGGTGAAGGATGCTCTGAAGGTCGACGTAGTCAGTGATGAGGAGCTACAGGATATCGATGAGGTGGAGATAGAGGATGTAACTGCTGATCATTATCCCCAGTATACTAACGCCGAAGGCGAAGTACTACCGGATCTGGGAGAAACTTTTGACAGCAGTGCATTCAACAAAGTTGAAGAGATGACAGCTGCAAAAGAAGCTACAGCAGAAGATCCTTAGGTAGATGATGCTGATCTAGCATCCAAAAAGGCTGAGTGGGTAGCCTGCCTGGAGGAAATGAAGAAACAACGCGTGCCTACAAAGTCAAACGCCTACACCAAGCTCTACAAGGTAAAGAAGAATCAGAAGGTGTCGGGCAAGATTATCAGCTGTGCGTACTTTGAGGACCTCAAAGTGTATGCCATCAAAAGGGAGAAGGGAATAGAGTATTTCAGATTCCCACATGATCTGAAAACTCTCCCTAGATTTGAGCTAAACCGTCTAGCCAACTTGAACCTCCTGTATGTTGTTCCCGGAAAGATATCAGGATGGTTTGAGAAGGCTTTGAAGAAGGAGTATCATACGAGATGGGTCAATTTTAAACCTCAACAGGCCAAAAGGTTGATTCATACGACAGAGGTTGACCCCACCTCCGGAAGAACAAAGGTGCTCTTGAGATGGCACCCTCCGCGCACAATGTCGCGTATTCCACTGAGGGAGATGCCACAAGATTTTGCACCCCATTTTAAATGGTGGTATTATGACTGGCGCACTGGTGAGGCTGTCATTGTTTTGGATAAAGAAGGGAAGGTAGAGACGATTAGGGTGTTTGACCCTATGTGGCTAACCAACTTATCTGCTTCAGATGTCTACATCTTGTACAAGTGGCCATTATTTTTTGACACACAGGATATCATGCAAGCACTTTAGTTTCAACATGTTATACGTCTATGCTTCGCACTTGATATTCATGTTGGGGTTCCACGAGAAGAAAGAATAAAGAGATATGAAGAGTTCAAGAAGGAAGTCAAAGTTTAGATAGATCTAGGTCCAACGAGGAGTTTGTTGATACACATGTCCCTAGTTCTAGTCTAGTGAGCTTCAATGTAATAGACTTTCATCTTGTAACACATATGTAATGTTTTATCAATGAAAAGAAAAACTCTTCTATGAATGTTTATTGGTTGTTTAATGCTATATCTATTAATATTATTTATTGTTACACGCATATATGAACATGTTATATAGGTTTACAGTTGTTAGACATAGTTCTGAATCATTAAAGGTTCGAGAATGTGTTTAACTAAGTATTCTGATTCAGTCGCACGATTGGACCATGCGAATGGGCCATTCGTAAGACTGAACCAGGTGATTAAGTCAATCGCACCATTGAGTCATAAGACTGACTCAGTCGTACGAATGAATCAATCGTATGACTTAGTCACACGACTGAGCCAGTCGCTTGGCTCAGTCGTATGAATGAAAGCTGTAACCTATAAATACCACATAATTCGTGGAAAAACGGGAGACTTCGATAATTCACAACCGTAGCCGTCCCAGTTCGCACAGAGCGTCCCTTCCAACTTCACAGAGTGTTTCTGATCATTCCTACTTCATTCTTAACGTATTCTAATCGTTAGGTTTGATCCGATTAACGTTCTCCCTGATTGGATCGCCAATCAAATAGAATTTCGCGCTATTTGATTCGGTTTCACGTAGAATCAGTTAGTACTCCATCCGTACACGGTTCTAACAGAACCGGGATACATGAAGAAAGAATCCCTAGTTAGATTGTTGATTAGGTTCATCAGCACAAACATGGAGTAGTTGAACCTTCGGTTCCTTACCATTCCAACGACCAGGCACCCGAGATCATATGGGATTTGATCCCATCCCCCGGACTTGTTTGATAGGCAATGAAGTATGATGTGCAAAAGGAATTTCCAGTTGAATGAGAAGTTGTACTTAAATACTGTCGACATCTGCATATTTCCACCATAACCTATTTGAATGTAGGTTTCGTCCAAGTCTGTTTTAGGGAAATCCATTGGGGCACCCGCATCATGGATCTCCAGATGCTCCCGGATGGTGGTTTCAGGGATAATCAGCTCCTGGCCGCTTATCATTGACCAAATAACCCACTGATCATTCAGAAGTTCACTCCGTCCATTGGCGCAGAATTCGGCCATATGATTTGCCTAAACGATTGGGTTCACGGTGAGGGCGGTGAAGTATGTCGATTGGTTTAGGAGTTGGATGATTGGGGCATAGTCGGCATCCTTAGTGGAATCAAGGATTGAGACCTGATTATGTTGGGGATTAAGGGCCATTGTTTCATAAATCTGGTTAAGTGGAGGAATAGATGAAGAAGATGATGGATAATGGGGAATTTTTGGGAGGTTTTCTCTGGAACATGGGTATTTTGTAACGGTAAAAAGAGTGGGATAGTCGGAGATTGTGTATAAATGGAGTAAAAAATCTTATCGGATAGGGTGAAAAGATATGAAAAGACAGTTTTGGTTTGAGATAAGATTTAGGCGGCAAGATAAATACATTTAAATAATCCGACATCATTTACTTTTACTGGCAAAATTTCACTTTTTACAGAGTGGGGCCCAAAAATGTATCCGTTACAGTAGATTTTCTTTCAACTGTTAAATTGCTTCTGAGGAAAAACACTTGTGGATTCCTCAAAGTGCTTCTTCTGAAGCAAATCTTTTCTTCCGAAGGCAAATGATGTCCCAAGACACATTTGCTTCTAAGAGTAAGATTGCTTCCGAGAATATAAGTTAAAGAGCTTCGGAAGAGAATTTTTATACTTGATCAAAAAGTCTTCTTAAATCAAAAACTTATACGAAAGAGGAAGCACTTACAGTAATCTATCTACGGAAGACTGGGATAAACTCTTCCACGGCTAAATTTCTCTTCGGAAGAGTTTATACTTAGAAAATTTTATAAAGAATATTTCTGTAACAGGGCTTAGATTGTAATCAATAGACAAAAGGCCATGGCATATTTAAAAAAAGTTTTCAAAAGAGATTTAATCAAGGTTAATCATCCCAATAGCTGTAATTAAATATTTAAATCTCTGTTCATCAAATGCCTTTGTGAACAAGTCAGCATGGTGTTCATTTTTATCAACCTTATCAAGTTTTATGAGATTCTTCTCATGAATATCTCGAATGAAATGATACCTGATGTCAATATGTTGGGTCTTTGAGTGCTTCACTGGATTCTCTGTGATTAAAATAGCACTCTTGTTGTATATGTGGATAGGAGTCTCCATGAAGTTAAAACGATAGTCTATCACCTGGTTTTGAATCCACAGTAGTTGAGCATAGCAGCTAGCAGCAGCAATGTATTCAGCCTCAGCAGTTGATGTAGACACACAAGATTACTTTTTACACTGCCATGGAATTATCCTTCCACCAAGAAATTGACATCCTCCTAATGTTAATTTCTTGTTGATGTTGCAGCCTCCATAGTCACTGTCAGTGTAACCATAGAGGTTGAAATCCTTATTCTTAGGATACTAGAGTCCTAGTTTGGGAGCTCCTTTGAGGTATCTAAGAATTCTTTTGACAGCAACCAAGTGAGACACCTTTGGAGCAGTGTGATATCATGCACAAATGCAAGTTGCAAACATGATATCAGGCCTACTTATAGTCAAGTACATTAGAGACCCAATAATTGCCCTGTACTGATGCTGATCAATATCCTCCCCCTCAGAGTCAGGACATAGATTGTGATTTCTTCCTATAGGTGTCCTGGCTGGCTTACAATCTTTCATCTCAAATCTCTCTAAGATGTCTTTGACATACATAGATTGACTGATGAAAATCCCTTTATTCATCTGCTTCACTTGAATTCCAAGGAAGAAGTCCATCTTGCCCATTACACTCATTTCAAACTTCTTTCTCATGGTGCTCTCAAAGTCTCTGCATATTTGGTTATTTAAGGAGCCCAATATGATATCCTCCACATAGACTTGTACGAGCAGCATGTCCTTACCAGATTTCTTTATGAACAATATCTTGTCTACGATGCCTCTGGTATAGCCATTCTTGAGAAGAAATTGAGACAAGGTCTCATACCACAGCCTAAGTGCTTGGTGTAAGCCATAGAGGGCCTTATCCAGTTTGCACACATAGTTGGTATGTTGTGGATCCTCAAATCCAGGTGGCTAGCACATACAGACTTCCCTATCTATATCCCCATATAGGAATGCACATTTCACATCAAGTTGGTAGACAGTGAAGTTCTTGGGTGCTGCAAAAGCGAGAAAAATCCTAACAGCCTCAAGTCTTACAACAGGTGCAAAAACATCTGTGTAATCAATTCCTTCCTCTTGTATGTATTCTTGAAGAACAAGTCTGGCCTTGTTCTTGATGATCAAATCTCTGTCATCCTTCTTGTTACTGAACACCCATTTGGTACCTATAAGGACTTGACCTTTTGGTAAAGGACATAAGTTCCATACCTTTTGCCTCTTGAATTGAAGTAACTCCTCTTGCATAGCTTCAACCTAATTATTATCCTTTAAGGCTTCTTCCACATTCTTGGGCTCAATTTGGGAGAGAAAGCATGAATACAAGCAGACATTACCTTGATGGGTTTGACTCATTGTTTTTACTCCCTCTGAGACATTCCTAATGATGTTCTTAGTTAGATGGGTGTTGTAGATCCTGAGCCTAGGAATCACATCTAGTTGCAGAGATAGATCCATGTTTGAGATGTTTTGCTTAGGATTGTAAACACCACCACCAGCTGTTGTCTCACATTTATTCAATGAGGACTGATTCAATGAATATGTTACAACATCAGTTATGAGTTGCTGTGGAGCAGGATCAACAGTTTCCTGTTCTTCCAAGTCACTATCTTCATCAGCTTGATGCTGATTTCTGAAGTTGTCTGTTGCTGAAGATTGGGGCTCATGTGGCAGACAACTTGTTGATACTCCATTAGTTCTAGAGATGGTGAGACTCTCTGGATTACCAGTTATGGGAGTTTAATCTTCATGTCTTCTTGTAGATCTTGGAAGAGGCCTTGGCAACTCAAGCGTCAATCTGCATAGAAATCTGTTTGTCCACCTTTTCTAGCTGAAACAATCTCACCAGAAGGTTTAGAATAGTTGGGAAACAATTGTAAGTTGAAGATATATTCAGGGCCATTCCCTTAACACAAGGAGTGTGCTCATTAACAATAATATTGGATGACACCTAAAATTGTTGATTCTTAATTTTGTAGACTCTATAAGCTTTGGAGCATGAAGAGGATCCAACAAAGATAGCATCATCTGACTTTTCAGCAAATTTTACTAAATTGTCTTTTGGGTTAAGTATGGTACACCTGCTACCAAAGGACCTAAGAAAACCAATGAATGGTGGTCTCTTGTTCCATAGTTCATAAGGGGTTTTTCCATGGGGCTTAACTATAAAAACTTTGTTCTGCACATAGCATGCAATGCTGACTGCCTCTGCCTAGAATGTTAGAGGCAGTTTGAATCAGCTAACATAGTCCTAGCAGCCTGAATAAGTGTCATATTTCTTCTCTCAACAACACCATTCTGTTGAGGAGTTCTAGGAGCACTATATTGTTTGGTGATCCCCTTAGAATCATAGAATGAGTCAAGAACTTGATTCTTGAATTCAGTCCCTTGGTCACTTCTTAATATTTTTACCTTATTATCTATCTGGTTCTCAATTTTAAGAATAAAGATTTTAAAATTTCAACAGCTTCATTCTTAGTTCTTAAAAAGAAAACCCATGTATATCTAGTGAAGTCATCAACAATAACAAGGCAGTATGATTTCCTTCCAATGCTTATTATAGTTGTAGGACCAAAGAGATCCATGTGCAACAAGTGTAATGGAGTGGTGATAGAATTCACTTCCTTGGATTTATGAGGTACTTTGTGTTGCTTTCCTTTCAGGCAAGCAACATAGTTATCCCTATATATAAATTCCTTCTTTGGTACACCATGTACCAAGTCATTCTTGACCAACTTGTTCATGGTCTTGAAAATTGACATGCCATATTCTCTTATGCCATAGAGTAGACTCATCACTATTTGCTTTGGAAAGAAAGCATGATACTTCACCCAAAGAGGAAGAATTTTTTATGTCCAGCTTGTACATATTCCCTCTCCTGGGAGATCTAAGAAGCACCAATTCTTGAGGAATTGTCATCCCAGGTTTGAGAATAATGCACTCATGTTCTGTGAAAAGCATCTGGTGCTTTTGATCACAAAATTGAGAAACGCTAAGTAAATTATGTTCAAGCTATATGACAAAGTTAACTTTTTCAAATTTTAACTTACTGATTGGATACACTTCCCCTACCATAAATGTATCCACCAGTTTCACCTCCAAACTGAACAGGTCCTCCATCAAAATGTTGAAATTATTGAAAAAGAGATCGATTCCCTGTCATGTGCCTTGAGCACCCACTGTCCACAATCTAGATGTTTCCATTTTTGTCAAATGGATGTTCCTGCATATTAGGTAAAATAGTTAGTTTTTATTGGAAACCCAAGCTTTGTTGGTCTTGGGCTATTCCATTTCAGAAGTAATTGAACCGAAATGAATGCATGATGGTCCAACTTCATTGTTTGAAGAAGAGGGTTGGGCTGCAGTATCATGTTTGATCTTCCACTCCATCCCGTTGTTGATCAATGTTGATAAGCTAGAGCACGCTTGAGTAGCCAGACTTGCTTTCGAGGCTTCTTTGTACTCGGAAGAAACCATAACCACCTTTTCTTTCGAAGGAGTCTTCTTCTCAGAAGATTTCAAGGAAATGTTTTTATACCTTTGTTTTACTTTCGAAGCACCTTTGCCTTTGGAATAACTTACTTCCGAGGGCATTTTTGCTACAGAAGAAACTTAGGAATTTTCAACTTGTCTTCCGAAGCTGTTTTCCCTTCGGAAGAGTTATCTTCCGAGAGTAGCTTGGCTTCAGAGACAAGTTTGCATTTCCTTTTCACTTGGGCCACATGGAATAGTCCAAATATGAAGTCCTCCTTGGCTCCTTCCTTCTAGGTGTGAGATGCATAGTGACTGCTTGCAGGATTGTAGTAATAATCTTCGGCCATATGATTTGGCAAGCCATAAAATATATATTCAACCTTCTTTCTATTGGAGAGAGATGGTTGTTGTTTCTTGCACTTCACAGATTCAGCAACCTTCCCCTCCAGCTTCAGATCCTTCTTCTGAGGAATTGAGCTAGTACTACACAACTTCTCAGAGTCAGGATTTCCCACTACCTAGAATCCTGCTGAGATGAAAACACCCTTTTGCTTAGGGTCTATCTTCAACTTTGACTCTACCATTTTCTTAGCAGTTCTCCTTACTGCCTTTGCTCTTCTTTTTCTTTCTTTAGTGGGCAGGGGTTGAGTTTCAGCAATGTGAGTCAGATTTTCTATCTGACCCTTCTTAGTAGTGGTTGAACCATCCTTCAACTCAGAAGGCTAATTATCAGCACATAGAACCTCATGCTCTTCAGCACTACACCTTTGTTGTCTCACAGACACAAATGAGTGTGGTGGAGCAATTTCATTAGTTCCCAACCCTTTTTTGTTTTGGTAACAAGCCTTAGAGTGGGAGGATGAGGCAAGGATAGCATTGAAGTTATGCTCCTTAATGGCATACTTCTGTGCTTGAGCCTCGGCTATTACTAGCTTAGCTTGAGCTTCAGTCAGTTTGGAAATTAGATCTTTGATCTGAGTCCTATAGTTAGTGTGTTCATGTTTCAAAATAGAAACTGTTTTCTCTAACTTATCAATTTTTATTTTATAGTCAGATTCAGCCTTTTTGAAATCAGATTTTAAGATATTTAAGGACTCAATATCAAATCTAATTTCCTTGTTATAGTCCTGATACATCTTAACCTTTGCAATGTAGACTGGAGTGCAAAGATGCTCATATACCTTGGTATCATCAGTGCCAGCCATGAGTGCTTGAGCTGGAGTCACATCCTGTACCATGAAGCTCCAATCCACTTCTTGAGCAACTGTTGTAGATTGTTGCTCAGTAGGCTTTGTTGCAGCTTTGGTTGTAGCAGGATGTTGAGTGGCCTGTAGGGCTCCAGGGTTGGGTCTTAGAGCCTTGCATTCCCTGGCAAAGTGTCCAAGTTGGCTGCAGTTGTAGCATTTTGCCTTGGTGTTGTCAAATCTAAACTTGCTGTTAGTTGGGTTCTGAGGGAACTGCCTTCCTGTTCTTTTGAAGAACTTCTTGGCTCTGTAGGTTAAGAAGGCCATCTGCTGAACAATGACCATGTACTCCACATCATCCGGGCTGAAGTAGTCTAGATCATCAAAGCAGAATTAAAAGTCACTAGAGTGGTCACTTCCTAAGACAAAGGCCCAGCTATCCTGGAAGGGATTTTGCTGAACCTGCTAAAACTTGGGTGTTTCAGGGAAAGTGAAGTATGGCCTAGAGGATGAAGAAGGCTGTTGAGAGTAGTCCAGGTATAACTGGGACTGACTGGAGCTTGGTTCTTTAGCAACATGAAGAGCATTGCTAGTGGAAGGACCAGAAATTATATTCATCTGATGGCCTTTCTGAGTCTCCATCTCTATATGGTATCCATCAAGAATACCGAATAGTTTAGTTATTGTGAAAGTGTTTAAGTTCTCTGTTCTTTTGATAGAGACACAGTAGAAAGTCCACTCTTGAGGAAATGCACTCATGAATTTCCTTGTTAAGTCTCTTTTCTTAAGAGAAACTCCAACTGACTGAAGTGATGAGATAAGATTCATGTTCCTGAAATATTGTTGGCTAAGAGTTTCTCCAGTAATATAGGTAAGTTTTCAAATTTCTACTTCATGGAGTCTTTTTTGGAGTAATAAAAACCAAAGTACATCTGAGTCAAAGCATCAAAGAGTTCCTTGGCTGTCTTGCAGTGCTCAAAGCCTACCATGATGGAGTTTGGTACGGCTATAAGCAGTACAGTCATGGCTTTGCTGTCGATGTCCATCTTCTTGTGGTCTTCATCTGAGTAATCTTCAACATCCTTTTCTATCATGGCACCATTCCCATCAGGTGATGCCACCTTTGGTTTGTAAGGACTATTCACGATAGATCTCCATATTTGGTTGTCTTGATACTTGATGAAGCCTTCAATCCGCATCCTCCAGGATCTGTAATTTTCAGGAGTGATGATAGGATCTTTAGTCATCGTTCTCGTTTCAAATTCTGGAGATTTCTGGTTTGTGGCCATTTTGAGTGAGGTGAGTGTATGAGTGAAAAATCAAGATGATTTAGGATGGTAAGATCTCATAATCAAGAGCCTGGAAGCTCTGATACCAATTGAAGGATCGGGTTTTGTCACTCAACAAAGGATTATCACACAAGCTCATAATGTAAACACTCAGAATACACAAGAACAAAATCACACAAACAAATAAGTTGATCACAATATAATTAGAACACAAGAAAATAGTTTTCAAGATACTTGTATATCTTGCTTCTCAACTTAGAGTTTACAAGATGGTTACAAGCTCAAGGAGGATGGCTAAAAGCTTATCTAACTAAGTTACATGAGACTCATTATATACTACTATCTACAGCCAGTTGTACTTGAAAAAACAGTTGGAAAATACAACTAGACAAAATACTATAGTTTCTAGAAGTATGTTACTAAGATAAAGTATTATCCTAGTATTAGGTAGTCATGACAAGTCCATGACTTACCTTTTGTCACCAACTAAAGTTGGTAACTGTACTAATCTATAATGAGTAAACAGTGGATAAAGTAAGGTCAAACATACCCGCATGAAGAACCTCCATGCAGTCTGTCAGTAAAGTAGTTGACTCTACTGATAGGACCTTACTTTATTCACTAGTCACAGTTGGTTCTTCCGAAGGTAAGTATACTTCGGAAGACATGAAGTCTTCCAAAGTGACTTTGGCTTCGGAAGAAACAACTCTTCTGAATCAGCTGCTCCTTGTCTAGGTCTTCATTATACTTCCGAAGAGTAACTGTCTTCGGAAGTTCTTCTTGCTTAACTTCGGAAGACTCTTGACTTAGCTTTGAAAATGCAACATTGTCTTCGAAAGCTCATTGTAGATGTACCAAAATAAAGCTAAGTATTGGGTTTTGGTTGCACCAGCCTCATCAGACCCAACAGTCTATATCTCTATACTATATAATACATCATAGGATGACAAAGATGGTAATTTAACTCAACATTTCACCTAATCCAACATTTTAAACATATACAAGTACTCTATGTAATAGTTTTATTTTTCCACCATTTAATAAAAAAACTTTTTTAAATTAAATGACTATTACATATTTTTTAATCCATCATTTAATAATATGATATTATTTAGTTTCTTACATTAAATATTATATTATTTTTAATACTTTAAAATGACAGTAGTTTTATATTTACTATTTATATTTTTATAAGTAAATACTATTTAAATTAAATATTACTTTATTTAAATAATTAAATATATAATTCATTTTTCCTGCCGTTCAAACAAAGTATTTGAGATGAACGTAATAGTAATTTTACTCAAACTTTAAGTCACCTAAAACAATTATTTAAGCATACAAGTGTTATACAAAAGTTTCTAAATTGCTCCTCTTTAATAAACTAGTTGATGCATATTGATGTACCTAGTTTATGTTCTGAAATGTAAAAGTCTTTCATATCTTACATATATGTAATCGATGTAATGATTGAATGAATGATGTATGAAGTACATTGTGATGTTAATTTATGTTCGATTATGTCATGATATCATTATATTGAATGTGTTGCACGTGTATGAACTAACTATATAGGTTTGATGTTGTTCTACATGATTCTAAGTCAATAAGAACTTAGAAGTATGTTTAACTTATCCATGTGATAGTTAATGCGAATAGACCATGCGAATGGACCATGCAAATGGACCATACGCATGAACATATCATGCTTATGGACTAGTCGCACGACTGAACCGGAAGACTAGATCAGTCATACAACTGAGACATAAGATTGAGTCAGTCGCATGACTGAACCTTCAGTCGTGGGTATGAGTCAATCGCATGATTCAGTCGCACGACTGAACCATGCTAATGGTTCAGTCGTACGATTGAGGACATGAAACCTATAAATACCATGTAATTCGTGGAAAAGCACAACACTTCGAATACATACGTACCCTAGCCGTCCAGAGCATACCAAAACGTCAATCCAAGTTCATAGTGGTATCAAAGCTAACGCTCATGATTTTGCGTGGATTCAATTGGTTTTTGGTGTCAAAAACTAACGCTTTATTCAAAATATACACTTTTTCACTTAAAAACTTGGTTTCGTCGAGTTTCTGAGTCAATAGTTTCGACTTGTTCCCATACGGCAGATTAGGGTTCTTGAAAATTCGTACTTTTGAGTCAAGTGTTCAAAAAATTCGATTTTTTCCCGCAGCAGCAACTTCAGTCACACGATTATCGCATGACTGAACTCAATTCGCATAGTTCAATCGCATGACTGAACTCATTCGCACAGTTCATTCACACGGTTGAAGTTTTTCATTCGGTTGACCTCATTCGTCTTGTTCATTCGCACGGCTGAATCCAATCGAACGATCGAAGCCATTCGCACCCTTCAATCGCATGGTTGAACTAGTCGGCTGTACAATCGCATAAGTCAATCTATCCTGTTCTTAGTTCATCAAGTTTACAGAAATGGAAGATCTGTTCTCTGCGTTTCCAGCTGGAATGGACTACGCATCCAGAATCTTCTACTTCTGGAAAGTGAGATTGGGAACCACAACAAACCGCCAAAGCTGTTAACATTAGATGAATACCCACAGTGGAAACAGTGGTTTGAAATCTACTTGAATGGAGTTGACCCCAATCTTTGGACGTCTATTGAGACTGGTTATGTGGTACCAGTCAGTGCTCATGGGGTAAAGCTTACATTGGGGGGAATGAGTAAAGCTCAAAAGACTATGCATAATGCTGAAAAGAAAGCATATGCCTTGTTGACTTAGTCAATATCAAAAGACATATTTCATCAGTTTTCTGAGAACAAGTAGTCTACGAAGTTATGGGAAGCCTTAGAAAAGAGATACGAAGGCAATGCAACTCTGAAGGCACTCAAAACAAAAGCTCTTAAAAAGGAATTCGACAGTTTCTCACCAATTGGAAAGGAGAGCTTAGATGATATAATCGACAGATTCTATCATCTTATGAGTGAACTACACACTCATGGTGTGGTTACATCCATGGAAGACAAAGTCTCTAGCTTTGCTGATGGGTTACCAGACAAATGGGATCCATTTGTGTCAAATTTAAGGCAAAATGATACTCTTGCTACCCTGGACATAAATGACTTTATTTTAAAGCTTAGGGAGGAAGAACTGCATCAGAAGTACAAGTCAAAGAAAGAATCCTATGCTCAGAATCCTGCTTTATACAACCCAGTTCCACCTCCTACTACATCAGGTACACCATTACAAACTGCTTTTGTATCTAACTCCTCTACTCCTTCTTAGTATAGCACATCAGGTACCAACACATCTGGTCATCTGGAAACCACTAAATAGTTCCTGAAGCAAATGCTACGAAGTTAAAGACTGAGAATCTCAAGAATGTGACTGTGAAAGTAGCGAAAGAGCATATGGACCTTCTAGCTACAGTTGTCCAATCTTATGATGGTTTGGTTGCTGGAAAGATTGGAAACTGTCATCTTGCTGATAAAGATTACGAGCAAGTTGATGAAACTAAGCTAGAGCGCGTGGATATCATGTGGGCCTTGGCTAGCGCTGTGAGAAGAGCAAAGAAGTTCGTGAAGAAGATGGGACAAAACTTGGTGGAAACTAAAGATACTACATTTGGATTTGACAAAACGAAGGTCACGTGCTTCAACTGCGGTAAGAAAGGGCATTTCAAGTAGGAGAGTGTTAAGCCCAAGAAGACTGGAAATGGAAATCCATTTCCCTCTTTCAATCGCTGGAAAAGGATAAGATTGGGGCATCAACAGCAAGTAAAGACTCTAAAGCTTTGGTTGCTCAAGCTGATGAAGGGCAAGACTGGTCCTTCCGATTCGTATCAGAGGGTGAATCTAATGTTGTTGTTGTGAACACCTTGGATGGTGTATCTGCAAGTGAGGGAGACACCGTAGCTGAGCATTCACATTCAGATGTTGAAGAAGCTATGGATGTAGTTGATCACTTAATGGAAGAAGAGCTTAGTGTAGCAAACACAGAACATTCATTTGCTGAAAAATCTGACACTGCACTGATGGCTGATTCATCTGGGACTTCACAGGGTGTCCATTACAGCCCTATCACTAATACCTGGATTATTGATAGTGGGGCATCCAGGCACATGACCGGGAATTCGTCTCTCCTTTTCAACATCAAAAAAATTAAAGAGGGACACGTATCATTTGCTGGTAATAAAGGAGGATATATCACCGCTCAAGGAGAAGTGGGAAATGAGAAAGTCAAGTTTGATAAGGTCAACTATGTTCAGCAACTGCAAAATAACTTGCTTTCTATCTCCCAAATCTGTGATAAAGGATTCAAAGTTGTCTTCGACAACAAGAAGTGTTATATACTGAAGAAGGAGTATGTCATCGAGGAGGATAAAGTATTAATGTCAGCTTCAAGATATAATGATCTGTATGTCTTAGATCTATCAAAAGCCTCCACAACTGAATCGACTGCACAATGCTTCCTGTCAAAGGCAACAGAAAGGGAGTCAGTCTCATGGCATAGAAGAATGGGACACATCAATCCGAGGAAGATAAACCATCTGGTTCAGAATGATCTGGTAGAGGGAGTTACTATCAAGAACTTCCACCTTCCAGATTTCTATGTCTCGTGCAAGAAAGGGAAACAGACCAAGAAGTCTTGCAAAGCAAAGAAAGTCAACTCTATCAAAATTCCACTAGAGCTTCTACACATGGATCTGTTTAGCCCAGTTAGCACAAGGAGTATTGCCGGAGACCTGTATTGCTTTGTTGTGACTGATAATTACGCCAGATTCTTGTGGGTATTGTTTCTGAAAGCCAAGTCTGAAACATTTGAATCATTCAAGCATCTGATTACGACACTAGAATCTTTCTACAAGCTGAAAGTTAGAAAGATTCGATCAGACAATGGCACAGAGTTCAAGAATCAGTGGATGGAGACGTTCTGTCGAGAGAAAGGTATTCTTCATCAATTCACTTCTACATATACTCCACAGATGAACGGTGTCGCTGAAAGGAAGAATCGAAGTCTGGTTGAGACTGCAAGGACAATGCTAGCCGATTCAAAACTGCCTATTCAATTCTGGAACGAGGTAGTGGCTAATGCTTGTTACACGTTGAATCGGGTCCTGGTGGTCAAACGCCATGGAAAGACATGTTATAAATTACTCCAGCGACGTAAACCTAACTTGGTTTATCTCGAACCGTTCGGTGCACCTTGCATGCTATTAAAGAAGAATCAGACTGGAAAATTTTGTGAGAAGGCAGAAGAAGGTATTTTTCTCGGCTACAGTATACTAGACAAGCGAGTTTACAACAACTCAATGGTCAAGTTGAAGTGTGGTGTAATGTTGATGTTCAAAGATTCACCACCCCCCCGCCTTGCCAGAAAAGGACCTTCCTTTTTCTTCGATTATGATGGATTCTTCAAGTCTTTCAATCTATCATCTTATCATTCTGATGATGACTTAGCTGCTCGGATGATGTATGATGTGTTGAACTCTCTGACATTAGACACTACATCGTCTGCTCCATTAGATGATACCTCAAGCCCTTCAGGTGAAGAACTTGAGATAAGTGATTCTTCTTCTGATGATGAAGCATTTGAGACCACAAACGTGGATCAGACAGAACAGGTTCCTGCTACTACAAGTTTAGCCACAGCTGAACCTGAAGCCACCAACACGTCAGAACCTCACACTCCAACAGCAAATGAGACTCCAAATCTGGATAATGAGGTAGTTGTTCCCACCACCCCTGGAACTCGGATACACGTTCATCATCCCCTGGACAACGTCATCGGGGATATTCTATCCGGGAGGGGTTATTGACTGTACTCTGTTTATCAAGGTTAAACACGGTTTATCAACATCATCCCCTGGTATGAAAAACTCTCTATCCATCTGCTTAAAAACAGTTTTCACAGAGGGGTTATTTATGGTACTCTGTTTATCAAGGAGAAAGATGGTGATTTACTACTGGTTCAGATTTACGTGGATGACATCATTTTCGGTTCGAAAAACGAAGTCTTATGTAAGGAATTCGAATCTGTGATGAAAGCTGAGTTTCAAATGAGTGCCATGGGAAAAATGAAGTTCTTTCTTGAGTTACAGGTGGATCAGACACCCAAAGGAATCTTCCTGCATCAAACAAAATATGTAGGAGACATTCTTAGTTGATTTGACATGGAGAATACAACTATTGTTGGAACTCCACTTGCCACAACCACAATGTGGCACCCGACGAAAATGGTGATTTAGTAGATGCCACTATGTACCGAGGGATGATCGGATCTCTTGTGTACCTCACAGCCTCTCGTCCTGATATCATGTATGCCACGTGTCTCTGTTCTGGATATCAGGCCAAACTAAAAGTAAATCATCTTATCGGGGTTAAAGGATATTTTGTTATCTGAAGGGTACTCCAACACTCGGGTTGTGGTATCATCATGTTGACGATTTTGAGCTTACAGCATATAGTGACTCAGACTATGGTGGTTGCAAGATGAATTACAAATCAACATCAGCGGGTTGTCAGTTCTTTGGACGACGGTTAGTCACCTAGCAGTGTGTTGGTCCATTTGATCGGTTTTCAGTGCAGAAGATGGTTTGAATCATTCAATACCAAAGACACACAACACACACAAAGATTTGAAGAACAAAAGAATACCCAAAATGTATTCAATATGTTTCAATAAGCAACAATACATAATGGAATGAAATAAGCTCAATATATTCAATAAGAAACAGCTTATAATAGCCTCTTGCAACAGAAATATTTGATTAGGGTTTTGCAAGGATGCCAAACAATGAACAAAATGAAATCTATATATAGCAGATGTAGTTTCGCAGGCGAAACTATGCGGGCGAAACTATAGTTTTGCTCGGCCGAAACTACAGTCTGCCGGGAGAACTTACAGCTGACTGTGAGTGAAACTACAGTTTCGCTCACAGTTTCGCTGGACTACAAAATAGATTAAACAAACTAAACAACTTACAAAAGTAGTCTAACATAAGCCCTATTACATAGAAAGATAAACAAATACTAATCTAAGGTGAGTCCAACCTATACTTGATCTTCAATACTCCCCCTAGGTTGGATCTCACCGACTCCGCTTCTCTTGACAACTCTATTATGCTCCATCATCCTCCGCTCCAGCATCTGATGTTTCTTTTTCAGCTCCTACACATTCTCTTCCACGAGCTTCAGCACTTGATCCACCTTTGTCACCTCCGGCATCATCAGCTCCTTCAGGATGAGCACTAGCTTGTGTAAGTTGTTTGGTCAAGTCCCGGATGTCCATGTTCAGATCATCTTCCGCCCTTACCTTTTCTACCAGCTCCTTCACTTCAGCCCTCACGCCTCTAACCTTGTTCGCCACTATCATGAACAAGCTTGCTTCCTTCCTTGTCTCCTCTCCTTCTCCTGCTTTAATATGGTTCTCACATAGAACGAGCAGGTCTTCATCCGAAAATCCAAAAAGCTCCATAGGGTCGAAGATTCTATATTCAATTCCACCCTTCACTCTAATCACCGCCTCCCCCGTTTGATTATCATAGAACCACTTCTCAAAGTCTTGTAAACGAGGAGCGGAAGGATCTGCCAGTCTGACTCTGTGAACCGTCTTTGGTGGCTTCACGCTTAGTACAATCTTCCCTTTCCCAGTTACCCAGTCCTTATCCTTCTTTGATCTCTTCCTTTCAGCTTTCATATACCTAAATGCTTCAAAGTTGTCGTTCAGCCCATTTTTGATTTCTTTCTCTAGAAACTTAGCTCATTCACTCAAATTAGCTTCAAGTAGAGGCAACGATGCCAACCTTCTCAAATCCTACTTAGGCAAGGTCTTAAACGCCTTCCTCTTGTGTAAGTAAGTAATCCCACCCCCTCTCCTCTTAATCATAAACATCTTGAGGCCGGGGTTATACTTCCAACTGATTATTTTCTTAACTGCCTACTTCTTGCTCAACCCTTCCATATTTTGGAATAGGGGAGTCAGTTCTTCCGGTTCCTTCTCCTTCACAAACCATTAACTCTTCTCCATCTCCATAACATCATTCTCATTTTCACCCTTTTGAATTACATATGTTAGTGGCCTTTCATCCACCTCATAGTATTCAGCTCTGAATCATAATCCACCAATTGCTCATCCTCTACCTCCTCATCCACCAATCCCTTCTCAATAGGCTGCTCAGAAGTTTCAGCTTGTTTTCCCATTCTCTCTTCTCCAGTAAAATCACCAAGCTTAATCCCTAAATCAATAAATCCAGCCTCTATCACTTTTTCAAGATGCTCAACATTCTTGTCATGTGGTTCCTAAGTCCTCTTTCCCGATCCTCCTAATTCTTCTGCGGCTGCTCCAGATGTGCCCTCTCCTGCGTTGGATGAAGTACCCACATTTAGAAATGGGTACTTTGACGTATCAGTCTAATCATCTAGCTCATGTTGAGTTAGCTGATTAGGCAGGCCGGCAACAGCTTTTAGATCATTCACCTCTGCTAATAACCTCTTAATCAGTTTATTTTGATCCACCAGCATCCTAGTCATTCCTTCTAACATCTCATCCTTTTGTTTGTCCCTCAACTCTTGATATATCAACTTTGTTTAGATCATACTCAGTTCGTTGGAGAGAGAGGTGTTAAGGTTTCTGATCATGTCCTCATCTAGACTTGCTCGTCTCTCAGTCTGTGGAGGCTCAGAAAAGGTTTGACGTTTCTGTTTTGTACTCCTCTCAAATTCCCCAGTATCTGCCTTCATTCTCTTTTCCTTCTCGGTCGTCGCCTGAGACACCATCTGATTTACCTCATCTTCAAATACGTAATCCTTTTCTTTTGCGTATCTTTTCCTTTTCTTCACATCCTCAGACTGTTTTTGCCTGGTTTCCTCTACACGTTTACCTTCAGACTCTATTACCCTTCGGATGTATGCCCAATGATCCGGTGTATACATGTTCTCCCATAAATGTGTAATCTTTCCAATGAAGTCGTGCCTGATTGCATAACAATCAGTAAAGATGCGTGTATTTATTGACACCAGTCTCTTAACTTCTCCGTGCCTCGGAACGTTGGGGATTTGGGCGTCTATTATCATCTGAAGGAATCTGGGATATAGCAGCCATTTGTTCTTTTTAGTGCCATTACATTTTCAACCATGCAATCAAAAATCAAACTCGATATATTTGCTTTTTCCTCTCGGCAGCAGATAACCATTGCTTTCGCCCAGTCTAGATTGAGCCCATCTGATCCACCTTTATGGTGATTTAAGCACATAATGAAAACATGAGCTATGTATCTCCACTCCTTGGACAGAAAGGATTTTTTGATTTCCTTTCTGGTCCCGAAAGGAGGGCCCTCATATCCCATAGAAAGAAATGCATCGAACACCTCCTGATCAGTCAGATCAACTTCTGCTCCAGTATCTTTTTCCAGCCTCGGTACTCTTGAAATGATATCTTCAGTAATAGACACCTCGTTATCCAGTACTTTGGCAACGATCCTCTCAGAGTCTCCCCGTGTATTGTACTCAGCAGTACGCTAGAAATCTCGTATATGTAAATCATAAATGGTGGGAGAGTGTGAGATAACGTATGCGATTGGGGATCTCTGCAGCCACCTAATACAGTCTTTGAAGCCTGCTGCTTTAGGGTGAGAGTCATCTAAAATGGCTGTTATGTTGTTCCTCTCGTCGAACTTAAGAGTCGCCATTTAGAACTGTGAAACAAACAGAGCAAGTTAGTAGGTTATCGACAAAAAATAATAAAATAAACATATTCTTATTATATATATATATATTTTTTTTTGTATATTTTTTATGTAATTAATATATATATATATATATATATATATATTAAAATACAAAATATAGTTTCGCTGAGACGAAACTATAGTTTCGCTGAATTTATTTTAGTTTCGACAAGGCATGAAGGCAATGTCGACAGCCGAAACTGATAGTTTCGGCAAGACAAAGTGATAGTTTCGACCGGCCGAAACAATAGTTTCGACGCAGTGAAACTGAATTTCGTTGGCGAAACTATTAAGTTCGCTCGAGTAGCATAACTACACAGTTTTGCTGAATTTGAGAGAACTTTCATTCAGTTTCGCTGGATGATGGGTAGTTTCGCAGGATGAACTGCGAGACTACCCAACAGTCTCGATCAAATACGATCATTTGCAGACGAAATAAACCTAGAAAATCTACTGTCCTAAGTACGAAATTCACTTCGGAAGCGAAATCAATGCAATATCAGAACAGAATAATATAAATGCGTTGATTTTAAGAAGAAAACCGTATAAAACCCTAAAAGCTCAATTTCGTCGAAGTTTTTTGCGAAAATGACCCATTTAGTTTCGACGTGGTATTTAAATGCATGGTAGTTTCTCAAAGGAATAATCACTTTAACCAGTCCGGTTTCGCGAGAAGACTATAGTTTCGCCCAAGCGAAACTATAGTTTCGCATAGCACAAATGAGCGAAAGACCTCAGTGCGAAAGTGTTAGCGAAGCTGCTGTTTCGTCCGACGAAACAGCAATTTCGCTATGCAAAACTATCTGCGAAAGTATACTTTCGCACACCCTAAAATTTTAAGAAAAATTAATTTTAACCAAATAAATTAAAGTAAAAATAAAATAAAATAAAATAAGATAAAATAAGTGAGACTCAAAAGCAAAGAAAAGGACCCCGCACGATCACACCAGTCATCATTTATTTTAACCGAAATGAAAAATATCTTAAAGAAGAACGAGAAACTGAATAAATCTTCTGGAGAGTCATAGTTCGATGAGATTGTAGAGATTTTTGTCCTTTCGTAAACCCATGCCTTCTTCTTTTCGACAAGTAACCCGTAGCTGTTGTTATCATGTTATTGGTTATCTTAAAAGAAGACATAGAAAAACTCAGTCCCCACAGACATTTAGCAAAGAAACCTATCCTGTCCTCATAATATTTTGAACGAAAGACACCTACTGATTGATTACATATTTTCACGTACTGTAAAAATCCCTTTTTCAGATGAAGCACGATACAAATTGACAGCATTTGTTGAGAGCTCCAGGTCAGTACTCACGTACAGCAGAGGAGATCATCACATTGTACTGATGAACACTCCAGGTCAGTACTACCGTATAGCAGAGGAGATATTCAAATTGTGTTGATGAGAGCTCCAGGTCAGTATCATCGTACAGCAGAGGAGATCATCACGTTGTGCCAATGAAAGCTCCAGGTCAGTACTTCCGTACAGTAGAGGAGATCGTCACTCCAGGTCAGTACCACCGTACAGTAGAGGAGATAAGCACGAACAAGACACCACAGTACATAGAGAGGCTTTTATGATACAAATATGAATGAGCGTAAAGCTTCAGAGAATAGATGCGAAAGATTATAAACAAGGGAGTATAAGGCAAGGACAAAAAACACAAAGGAGCCTCATTCTCAATCCTTTTTGAACAAGGACGAGTAACTTTATGAAGGCCAAAGATGTCAAGGGGATTATCCGAGTATTCAAGCATCTTATATTCTTAGTTAAGCTATAGGAGTACTATCTACTTTGCTTTCGGGCTGAGCCTATCAAGCAAATCCCGACACGATACTGTTGACCTCCTTGATATTGTTCAGACATCTCAACAGAGCAGAGGTTCTGCATAAGTACACAAAAGAAGCGGTTATAACTAATTATACTCCCCCGAAATTTCTGCAACGAATAGTGGAAGAAATTTCTAAAGACTATTATTTATTTACTTTATATTTTAATTTTTTTAAGAATGAAAGAATGATGATGAGCGGTGGAGCAAATGAAGATGAAAGAAAGAAAGAAAAGGAAACATAAGAAAGAAATATAAACAATATAAACATGACAGATTTTTGAGAAAAGAAGGCTTTAAAATGATATTAATCCCAACATGGAAATCAATTCATAAAAACAAGGTTTGTCAAAGGGCTTTGTGAAAATATCTGCTTTTTGATTTTTTGTATCATTGGGAATAATATTAATGAAACTCTTTTCCTGAGCATCACGGATTGCATGAATCTGTGTCTCAATGTGCTTGGTTCGGGAATGATGAATTGGATTCTTGGCAATCCCGATGGCTGCTTCGTTATCACAAAACAATGGGGTATGAAGAAAGTTGATCCCATAATCCATCATCTGGTGTTGAATCCATAACACTTAGGAACAGCAACTAGAGGCGGCAATATAATCTGCTTCTCCTGTTGAGAGAGAGACAGTGGTCTGTTTCTTGCTTTGCCAAGCAACGAGACAATTGCCCAAGTATTGACAACCTCCGAAACTGACTTTCTGTTTAACCTGCAGCTATTGGAATCACTATCAGAGTAAGCATGTAAATCAAATTTCCCACCATAAGGATACCAAAGTCCTAAACGAGAAGAACCCTTTAGATAACGAAAATTTGTTTGACGGCCTTTTCATGGGATTCTTTAGGAGCTGACTGGTATCGAGCACAATAACCGACAGCAAAGGTTATGTCAGGACGACTTGCTGTAAGATACATAAAGGAACCAATCATGGATCTGTATAGATGAGGATCAATTGGTTTCCCGTTTTCATCAGGAGTGAGGCATGTTTGAGCAGTGAAAGGAGTCATCTCAGAAGAAGCATCATCCATTTTAAATTTCTTCAACATTTCTTTAATATACTTTTCTTGATGAATGAGAATTCCCTCTGGCTTTTGTTCGACTTGTAGCCCGAGGAAAAAGCACATCTCTCCCATCATGCTCATTTCAAACCTGCTTCGCATAACCTCCTCAAACTCCCGACATAATTGTGGATTGGTGGAGCCAAAGATAATGTCATCGATGTAGACTTGCACGATCAGCATCTCACCATCTACCTCTTTCTTGAATAAAGTCATGTCAATGGTGCCTCGAGAAAAACCATTGCTTAAGAGATACTGTGTTAATGTCTCATACCAGATTCGAGGTGCCTGATGAAGATCGTAAAGAGACTTATCCAGCTTGTATACTTTGTCAGGAAAGTCTGGATCCTCAAAGCCTGGTGGTTGACACATATATATCTCTTCATCAATGTCGCCATAGAGAAATGCACATTTGACATCCATCTGATAGACTTTAAATTGCTTGTGAGCAGCATGCGCCAAAAATATTCTGATGGCTTCTAGACGGGCGACAGGTGCAAAAACTTCGGTGTAGTCAATCCCTTCTTCTTGAGCAAAGCCTTGGACCACTAGTCTGGATTTATTTCTTACCACTATGCCCCAGTCATCAGGTTTATTCTTAAACACCCATTTCGTTCCAATGGGGCACTTGTTTGGTGGAAGATCGACCAGAGTCCACACCTTGAGTTTTCTAAACTGTTGCAATTCTAATTGCATTGACTCAACCCAGGAAGGATCCTAAAGAGCTGCATGTACGTTCTTAGGAACGATTTGTGATATAAAACAAGAGAACAAGCACACATTAATCAAACCAGATTGACTCCACGTCCGAACTCCATCAGAGATAGATCCAATTATGTTATCATGAGGATGATCTTTCAAGGTCTTGAAATCTGCAGTCATGGGTGGGATGTGAGTGGGTGATTGGTTAAGAGATGAGGAGGATGGTACGGTAGAGTGAGGTGGGGAAAGGGATAGGTTGGTTGGGATGTGGTACATAAATGGGATGTGGTACATAAATGGGATGTGGTACATAAAGGTGATGAGGGAAGAGATGTTGACACAGGTGGGGGTGGAAGATCAAATGAGGATGAGGAAGATGCAACATCAACTGATGTAGCATCATTTGTTGGTATGATAGGAGGAACAAGAGGTTCAACTGGTGATGGAGTGGGAGGAATAATGTTTGTTGTAGCATTGGAGATGGACGCATCATCATCGAAAACTAGAAGATTAAATGATTTAAACACCGTATCGGAGTCAAAGAACCAAGCTGGTTCTGAAGGAACATCAGAGGAATTAGATTCCTGCCAATCGATATAAAATGACTCTTGAATGATACGTGTTCTCTTATTATATACCCGATAAGCCTTTTGTGAAGAAGAATAGCCTACAAAATAACACTCATCAGACACGGCGCCAAATTTTGTCTTCTACGCTTGAGTGTTCAATAGAGTGCACGAGCAACCGAATGGTCAAAAGAAGTCAATCAAGGGCTTTCTCTTGTGAAATAGTTCATATGGAGTCTTCATCTTATCCTTGACTATCAACACCCTGTTGAGAACATATGAAGCACAATTCACCGCCTCGGCCCAAAAGATGATGGGTAAGGAAGATTCTATTAGCATTGTACGTGCAGCTTCAATGAGGGTGCGATTCTTTCGTTCTGCCACACCATTCTGTTGAGGGGTCCTCGCAGCACTGTATTGTCTTAATATTCCTTTGGCAGCATAGAAAGAATCAAATATCTGATTCCTGAATTCAGTACCGTTGTCACTTCGGATAGCCATAACCTTCCTCTTGCTTATTGTTTCAATCGAAAGAATTACTTTTGCAGCTACTCAGCAGTCTCTCCTTCATGAGCAAGAAATCTTACCCATGAATATCTGGAATAATCATCTGTAATCACAAGGCAGAAAGATTTCTTAGCAATTGATTTAACACTTATTAGGCCAAACAGATCAATATGTAACAAGTCAAGGGGATTTAAGATGCTATTTTCAATTTTAGGTTTGTGTGGTTTCTTATGTTGTTTTCCTTTTGCACATGCCATGCATTTCTTAACCATAGAAAAGTCTTTTAAAGGTAATCCCCAAACAAGATTGTTTTTAACTAATTTGTTTATGATTTTGAAATTAACGTGGCCCAATCTATGATGCCATAAGAAAGACTCAGAAGTGGAAGCTTTAGACAGAAGACAGGTGACTGTAGATGATGAATCCTTTGAATTCATGTCAAGAAGATATGTATCATGCTTCCTTGGAGCCCGCATGACTACCATATTATCTGGAATATCAATCTCAGATTTTAAAATAGAGATTCATTGGACTTGAATAAGACCGTAATGCTTTTATCAAAAATCTGAGAGACGCTCAACAGATTGAATGCAAGCTCGGGTACGTAGTTGACTTTTTCCAAGGTAAGTGACCCATTGGAAACTTCGCCTTGACCTATCATTTTTCCTCCTTCTTGTCTCTAGCGAAAGCAACGTAACCACCGTTGATTATCCGGTAGTTAGTCAATAAATCTTTAAGCCCCGTCATATGTCTGGAGCATCCACTATCAACATGCCATACGCTATTTAAAACTTTAGTGGATGGCTCCTCCAGAAATATCAAAGAAAGAATTAACCAGGTGAAACAGGAACCCAAGCTTGAACAATTTTAGGTTTAGGTGAAAGAGAGTTCTTACAAAAGAAATTATTAACTAATTGATTTAATCTATTCCCAAAAGAACTTCTATTAACATGTCTATGATGAAGCTGAGGACAGTGCTTAACAACATGATCATATTTACCACATTGAAAATAGTGTGGTTTTAATCTAGGTTCATTATGTAATGAGGTAGGAAGTTTATCAATGCATATTTCCTCATCACATTCAGATAATCTCGAATCATCATCACTATATGTCTCATACATGTTAACAGAGCTGTCTTTACTTGAAAAAGAATGATTATGTACTAAAGAAGATGAGATGTCATCTGAGATACATGTGGTACTAGTACCACTAGTACTTGCCTAACATGAAGATATAATCTTGTCATTAAACACATAAATTTTAGCAAGGGTAAAAGATGGAATGGGGTGAGAAAAGAATTTTTCAAAAGAGTTAATTTTAATTTCCTTGTCACTTTTCATAGTAGAATCAGACACAAGATCAACACAATCAATAGATGTACCAACGTCACAATCCACAGTATTTAACGAGTAAACAGAAACATCACTAGAACATAATGAAATAGAGTCTTTTAAAGCATTACTAGAGAAAAAAATAGAATTTAAACTAGAGCTATGATCTAAAACAGAATGTTGAGGTTCAGGTGTACTAAGGCTAGAGCATCCAAGCCCTCTAGTCGGTCCATAATCGTAGTCCTCATGAACATGCATAGGATTCACACCTTCTAAACCTGCAGACATACTGTTAGTATCTATTTGGATCAAATCATTAGAAGGATGGGGAACGGGTATTGGTGAATAACAGTAAGTACTAGGAGGAGGATAAACCTTAGCATTTTCAGAGCACAAACCTGTTTTAATCCTAGCCCCCCGTTGAGATTTACATAAATCATCATGTTTCATTCCTGATATGGTCTATTTCTCAAGTTTTGACCGAAGCTTGCTTGTTTCAAACTCAATAAGAGCAACCCTTTCAGTTAAACTATTAACCTCAATATTTCTTTCCAAAACAATTCTTTTTAGATGATCGTTTTCTTTTAGGGCCTCATTTAACTTAACAAAATATTTTGACTCGTTTGTTTTTAAGCTCCTCGTTCATTCGTTTCAAATCTTTTTCATTATTGATCAATAAACGATTAGCCTTATAAACCCCAAATATTCTGATTTTGAAAGTAGATGAACACATATCTTGAATTACCTCATAGGGAAGCCCCATTACCAACTTCTTAGCTGCAAGAGCTTTCTCACATTGACACACCGGAGTACTCAACTTGTTTTCCTCAACAGTGGTAGCAGCATCATCATCCTTTCCTAGCTTTGTGGTTTGAGTTCCTTGTTTCCCGCATTCCTTCTGATTTTCTTCTTTCAACCTCTCCTTCTCTTTCAACTCTACAACCTCTTCAGTTCCATCCTTAAACTCCTTGAAAGGATCAAAATCTTCCTCACAGTTCATCTTCATCTCTTCTGCCTCAATCTCAGCCACTAGCGCTTGATTAACCTCTTCTCTTGTCTCTTCTACTTCTGCACTCCAATCAAAGTTAGAGATCAATGTGGTTTCTTTCCGGTGACTCGTCTCTTCTTTACCCCCACTAGCACCCAATCTTGGAATTCCTGAATTATTAGGATCAGTGATAATTGGCAATGGACATGCGCGTTTGAAGTGTCCCAATTGCTTGCAATTAAAGCATCTCAGCTTGGACTTATCAAAACCCAGTTTGGAGTTAGAACTTTGACCTCCAAAATTCTTTCTGCCTCCATAAATCTTCGGGCTCTAAGTGTCAACATCGCCATTTGCCATTGAATATCAGTCTCTTCGAGATCATCGGGATCCACCTGATACATATCCTCCATTGTCATTCCTTTACCTTTCAGATCTCCAGCTACTAATGCTTCATAACTTTGAACAAACATCCCGAAAAGAGCCATTGACTCAGCTGGAACAGAAGTTTCAACAGTTGCTTTCAAGTTCCCTTGCTCTCTCCCTGTGTTACCACAACCTCCAGAGTAATCACATGAGTTCACTCCTCCTTGACGAGATGCCTGCATTGGAGAGCTTGTAGCGGAAGACAGTAATGCAGCATTCTGAGAATAACCGGATGTAGGCATCATTGACTGATTAAACTCCCTCCTTTTCAAATCTAAGTCAAAGGACTTCAGCTTTTTAATCACATCCATCAGATTATAGTCAGCAAAGTTTCTTTCTTGTTTTAGCATTCTCACTTGTAAACTCCACTGAGGTGGAAGAGAGTCTAGGAGCTTATTCACTTGCTCATGATTTCCCAACTGATCATCATACTTCTTTAAGGTACTTGAACAGACAAAAATCGATTAGTAATGTTAGTAAGGTCTTCATTCTTGTGTCCTACAAATGAATTGAAATCCTTTTGAGCTTGGGCTTTCTTGTCTTTCCTGAGATCCTCATTTCCATCATAGAACTCACACAAGGCATCATATAAGGATTTTGCATCCTTGTGTTCAGCAAATTGATTGTAAATATCAGGTGCAAGACATAATGTCAAAGCTTCGAAAGCTTTCTGGTCTCGATCAATCAGCTTTTGATCCTTTTCGGTGAATGTGGAAGAGTCCGTGTTTGGAGATACTGGTCCACCAGACAGTAACCGTTGGCTTGTGCGGGCCAATGATGATTGAATCCCATTGATTGTGATCGGTGTAAAAGAAGAAGGCCTTGATTCATCTCTTCCAATCTTCAAAATTATCCCCGTTATTGAGTCTTGGAGGTCTATTGGGAGCAACACTCTCTAAATCAGCAACAGTGAGAGAAGTCATCTTTGACATGATAATTTCGCAGAAGAAAAGGTAATTTCACAGAAAAACTATAATTTCGCTGAGATAGTTTTGCAAAAGTTAGTTTCGCCCAGATGAAGATACCAGGACGAAGGTACTTTCGCTGACAATTTCGGCAGCAATTTCGCTAGCCAGAAGCAGTCAAATGCTTAGTTTCGCTACGAGTTTCGCAGGAAACAAGCTTGAACTTTCGTTCAAAGTACTTTCGGCAGCAATTTCACTAGAAAGTCACACGAGCACAAAATGAACTTTCGTTCAAAAACCCTAGTTTCGCAGAAAACAACAGGGGTGAAAAACTGTAGTTTCGCTGAAAGAAACACAGTAGTTTCGCAGCAAGAACAGGTAGTTTTGCTGGATGAACCAGAAAACCCTTTAAACCCCAAAAACAATCTGAAATCACCCAAATCTCAATGTATTTGAGATGTGATGATTCACGAATCTTCCCCAATAAAAAACAAGCAGAATTCAATCAACTTCCATTTCAAATACACTCTATTTTGATATAGAAATGAAGAAATTATGATATTGAACAAAAATAACCAAAAACCTTAAACAATCAAGAGCACTAAGGCTCTGATACCATTTTGTTGGTCCATTTGATCGGTTTTCAGTGCAGAAGATGGTTTGAATCGTTCAATACCAAATACACACAACACACACAAAGATTTGAAGAACAAACGAATACCCAAAATGTATTCAAATATGTTTCAATAAGCAACAATACACAATGGAATGAAATAAGCTCAATATATTCAATAAGAAACAGCTTACAATAGCCTCTTGCAACAGAAATATTCGATTAGGGTTTTGCAAGGATGCCAAACAATGAACAAAATGAAATCTTTATATAGCAGATGTAGTTTCGCAGATAGTTTTGCTGGAGGCGAAAAGTTTCGCCCGGCCAAAACTGCAGTCTGCCGCGAGAACTTACAGCTGACTGTGAGCGAAACTACGTATAGTCGATATAGAGCTATTCGTTTCACTTGAACTTAGAAAAAGAAAAGAATAGGGAAATGCCTTTCACGATTCGTTGAACTATGTTCACCTACCTGCTTTGGGGAGAGTTTGATCCGGACAAAACTAGCGGGTGTCGCCTCCTCGAAGCAGCTCCCTCTCGCCCCGATTGATGAAAAAGAAATAGAATTGGAAAAGTCCAAAGAAGACTTTGACCCCGTAAGCTAAACTGGGAATCTCGTACGAAACTGAGAATGTGATCATGACAGCACATCGAAAGAAAGCGGCTCGTGGGCTTAGGGCAAAAGAAAAGGAAGATCGTCTTGACTCTCTTAACTATGGGAAAATCGTTAGAATGTAAACGAAACACATGCTTCACTCTCGCTTTCAGTATTTTGACAAGCGGGGCCGAGTTGATTGAGTTGTCCTCTCAAAAGAAGAGACTGGCTAGAGATCTCTTTATCAAAATCTTTGGAACAAATGGTTGCCCATGAATCTAGGTACCAATTAGGATCATAATATTATAGCTAGGAAAGATGCATTGCAGCAAAGGACCAGGGGAGCTTTAAAACACCTGGATATGAGGAGAAAAGCAGTGAATCTTAGTACCCTGTAAGCGTGAAGTCAGGCTTTTCTAACTCCTAGTCGGCTAGTAGAAGGATAGAGACTAAAGAAAGTTAGTTTACCCGAAGCAAAGTCAAGAGAGAAAGGTGGTAGCTCTCCATGGACTCTAGAATCTTTTGCTTCTCGGGTGGTGGCGAACAATGCTGCTTGCGTTGCGGGGGATGCCCGCCCGTAGGGCCCGGCCTGCTTCACGCCCGAAAGAACAACTCACTAGCTACAAGTATGGTTTAAACAATGTTCTATCGGTTTGACCAGGTTTAACAAGTTTGAAACATAGGGTAGATGGTCTAGCTACCCAACTGTAGCTGTAGTAGCTACACTGTACCTCCTTAGCCGGTAGCCAGTAGCCAGTGGGTAGGAAACCTTGCCCGCCAACTAAAAAGAGCGATTGAGAGTGGATTTCAGGTTCGATAGTGTCGAGAAGGTATTAGCCACCGGTGGCCGTACTTTCATAAAAGCACCATTGTTATGGTCAGATACCTAATTCCCGCTTTCCAAATGCAATCCAAGGATTCAGTTGAGAATTAGACCAATTCCTTTCGGCAAGACCCATTTCTTTTCTTTCAACAGCAGAGGAGAAAGCTTCTTTTCAGCCTTGTTGGTCAAAGCTAGTCTTGTCGGACTAGGAGCTCCACTAGGCTTGACCGTGGGAAATTTACTATTTACTTATAAAAAAATAAAAAAATAATAAAAAGAAAAAATAATAATAAAAATAAAAAATAAAAAAGAATAAAAAAAAACAGTTTCGCTCACAGTTTCACTGGACTACAAAATAGAATAAACAAACTAAACAACTTACAAAAGTAGTCTAACATAAGCCCTATTACATAGAAAGATAAACAAATACCAATCTAAGGTGAGTCCAACCTATACTTGATCTTCACAGTGTAAGAAGCAGACGTTTGTTGCTCTGTCAACATGCGAAGCCGAATACGTTGCTGCTGCAAGTTGCTGCTCACAAATCATTTGGATTCAACATCAAATGCGTGACTACGGTTTGCAATTCTCTAACACCCTATATTTGTTGATAATTCTGCTGCAATTGCTGTAACTAAAAATCCGGTCAAGCATCCTAAGACTAAACACATCAGTATTAAATATCACTTTATACGTGACTGTTTTGAAAAGCAATTAATCGATGTTGTTAAAACTAATACGGATTTTCAACGCGCCGACCTCTATACAAAAGCATTTGATAAACCTCGGTTTTTATATTTATTAGAGGTAAATGGCGTGAAAAAGAAAAGTGATGTGATTCCAGAAGAAGCGAGTTCATAGTCCGTCTTTCTGTTTATTTTAATTTTTCCTTATTTTAATTATTTCTGTACTAAAAATCCAAAAACACAAAAAGATTTTCGATTTTAAAATTTTGGGGGAGATTAGTTTAGTTTCAGTATTTATTTACTTTTACTTATAGAAAAAAGAGGGAGGCGGTCAGATAGGCTGAAAGCAAATCAAATCTGTGAGATTTATTCAAAACTATAGAAAATGATAGTACATAGGGAACAAATTGTTTGGGACTTAAAAAAAGACTGAAATGATCAAAAGGCTATAATTAAAATTTCAAGTCTACGATTTTTAAGCCAAATAAAGGAAAAATGATAGTACACTAGTATGTTACTGAGGTTACATAGAGAAAGTAGACCTAGGGATTGATAGTCCATTGTACGATGTGTCAGTAGATTCAACACAATAGACAAGTAGACCTCGTTGGTGAAACAATCTAAACTAAACTATTCAACAGGCTGTGGGTTTCCATCTTATCGCTGGTTAACACAATCAACTAGATTCTAATAAGGGGTAACGAGCAAAATAAGCGCCACAAATGTGTGCAGACGACCATAAAAATGAGCAAAGCACATGAAAAAAATTGAAAAACGCAATCAAACAAATGACGAATGTTATTGGTGTGGTGCGTTATGGGTAAAAGAAAAGGTGCTCTTACAAGAAGATAGGTTGTGTGCCTCTCTGCTGTGCGATGGCACTGACCTGAGGATAAGCACAACCTAAATATTCTAGAATTCATTGTTGTTTGCGCCTGTCTACTATGCGATGGCACTAACCTGAGGCTTAGCATCTCTTTGAAAGCTCTTAGAATAGTTTCTTCTTGTCTCAAAACCCGTAGACCGCTCAAAAATCTCCTGAGGAATGTTGATTACCATATAAGTGTGGGATCCACAAACGCTTGTTGAAATAATAAAATCTAATCACCAATGTGAGTTAAAAGTCTACATATGGATTTAAGTGGACAACAATACTGATAATCATCGTGGCTACAACTCCTAACAGTCGAAATCATTGTGTGCTTCTCACAGCTCTAGTACGATTTCCTGTAAGTGCTTGTGACTTGGTGAGTAATAAGTATCATTACTTTAAACATATATAAAGGAGTCCTAAATGATTATGATACACCTGTGTGATTCCATATGAATCTCTCCAAGTATGATAAAACCAAAGTGAAGCTGTTCTGCTCAGGGGGAGAAATCGGTTCAATGATATTTAAAAGTTTTCAACCCACCTCAAACAAAAACACAAAAATATGTCTTGTTTTGTTTAAATTTCAAGTTGCTTTTATGTTTTAGTTATCTTATTGCATCAATGTCGGTCTATGTAACAAAGTGAACGCTGTGAATCATGCCTTAAAAAGGGTCACGTCTGAGCTGACCAAAATGTTGCAAATTTAAAAGGATCATATCTGAGATGATCAAAGTTTGAAAATTAAAAGGATCACGTCTGAGGTGATCAAACAGGTTCTCATTCAAAGGATCATGTCTGAGATGATCTGTGCTCATAATGTTATATAAATCAAAAGTTAAAACTAAAGGTTTGAAAAATATGAAGTCAACTCATGAGTATGACTCAATCGCACAATTGGATCATAAGTATGAACCAATCGTACGATTGAATCATAAGAATGAGTCAATCGTACGATTGGACCATGAGAATGAGCCAGTCATACGATTGGACCATGAGTATGAGGCAGTCATGCGATTGGACCACAAGACTGAGCCAGTCGCACGACTGGATAGATAAGACTGAGCCAGTCGCATGACTGAAGAGAGGAGTATGGAGTCAGTCGCACGACTGAACCTCAGTCGCATGATTAAGCCATGCGTATGGGTCCAATCGCACGACTGAAGCCCAAAACAGTATAAATAGAGGCTCATTCGGTCGCTATCTCTACCAGACTTCAAGCTTTCCAAAACCCACCTAAGCCCTGTTACTCTACCAAAATTTCAAACATTTGAGATTACTTTCTGATTTATGTTCTACCCCTCAGTATACTCATCTACAGGTAACCTGCGATAGGAATCGGGACAAACAAGAACTCTAATCGAACCAAAATGACCAAAATTGTTCAAACAAATAACCGTGACTCAAACCCTAAAATTGCCCACTTAAATGATTAAAAATGTCGATTTAAAGAAGTTTAGGTGTTATATTGAGTCCCAGCAACCCATATGAACCTAAAAACAACGTCTAATTTCACTTGATGACGAGATTCAAGATTATGGTGTCGCACAGGGGTTTATGCGAATGGATAGACTGATGAACTGCAGTTGCACGAATGAGCCAGTCGCATGCTTCAATCGCACGATTGAACCAATCGGTGATTCAGTCGCACGACTGACTCAACTGCATGGCTTCGCACATGACTGAACTCAGTCGCAGGCTCAATCGTACGACTGAACCCAGTCATCTGGTTCAATCGCACGATTGAATCAGATTGGCCAAAATCTGTTCTAAGTCAAATCGTTTATCTATTATGAACAGAACTAATGTGTTTGTCCCTTGTATTACAGCAATGTGGCAGATAGATGGACGATGAGCACGAAGCACAATATATGTGCTCATCTGGATCCCACATCCTAGAATGCTTCAGAGTTTACCGGGATCATAGCCTTTCTTCGACTTTCGATTATCTTCACTGCCATATCTACACCATGTATACCATACCGGTCGATCCAGCAGACGTTCTGGGAGAACGCCGTTGTTGACAGATCTACGGAGCCCTACTGCATTAGGAGTTCTATCTTTGGGGACGATATACAAATCGGGGAAGAGGATATCAGGCGAGTCTTGGCCTTGGGTGACGATGGTGCACACCCAACCAAGCTACATCCCCTAACGGTACGGGGATGCTTCCTCAGGATCAAGTACGCCGGTGATATCAATACCGGCGTACTAAACAAGAGTAACATATACCCTCAATTTAAGTATCTGGCACATGTGATCCTGAAGTGCATAGCCTCTAGGAGAGGAGGATTTGACGAGCTATCTGATCAGATTCAGAATGCTTATGTGGTGGTAGTATTGAACCATTCGTTCAGCTTCTCACGGATGTTCTTTACTTATCTAGTATAGAACATTGAGGCCAAGGGGAAAGAAGGATTTTGCATGTACCCGATGTTTCTTCAGATGACGATTGACGAGAAGCTTCCTCACCTTCCTAAGGAGAAGGACGATGTGGTGTCGCTGGAAGTTATGGACGACACCACCTTGGGGAGGATGAAGGTCTACCAGGGGAAGGAGGTGAAGCCCCCGGTTAGGAGGTTGTTCAGCCACTTGGCTAGGGAGGACTACGTGGCGCCAGCTCTTAAAAAGTGGCGTCATAATGACAGTGACTTAGATGTTGAGCCAATCATGGCTGTTGTTGATGAGGATGACGACGATGACGATAATGGTCAGGGTGGTGGAGATACAGGCCCTAGTGAACCAAGGGCCACTGACACTTCCACTATGTCTCCACCACCCATACATGTTATTTCCTCAGCTCCAGGTGGATTGGAGCAGGCACCCATCCATCAGGACGTTACGCCAGGTGATGAAGATGAGGAATCCTATGAGGAGCCCCTTACAAGGACAGTTGGTAGCCGTGTGGTTACCGACCGGGGTACGGAGGCGGTTGGAGGACGCCTGGCTGGGGTGGAGGGCACTGACACTGCTGATCCTACCTACACACCTCTCTAGCCAAGCCCAGGGGGAGCCCAGAGCTCCAAGGGCTCATGATTGAAAAGGATGGCACAGCCACATGGGAAAAAGGCCAAAAGAAGACGTATATTGCTGATGACCTCTTCACACAACCGCTACATCCACCATCCCTACCACACCTACCACCACCACAGCCACTACATCCACCACTCCCATCACACCTACCACCATCACTGCAGCTACCACCATTCCACCCACTTCATCCATACCACCACAAACCACAACCACCAGTCCACCACCACTCCCACTTATACTACATCCACCACTCCACCCACCACATCACATGCCGGACCTTCCACCTCTTCAGTACCACCACTAGGATCTACTCTGCCCAATGTTGGGTTAGAGGAATAGCTTGCCAGCCTCAACCGTCTGGTTCTAAAACTGCTCGCAACTAACGATATACGAGCGAACCAGACGACTCAGTTGATGGCTGTCAACGCTGAGTAGGGTAAGTAGATAGCCCTGCTGACCGAGAAGATTACAGCTCAGAGTCAACAAATTGCAAATCTGACTGAGAAGGAAGCTGCCCTCGAGGGAGATTTGTCCAGAGCTTACTGTGCCTTAGCCATACAGAACGATCTCCTGATGGCATCGGTGAAGCGAATTGAGGATGTTAAGAGGAAAAACAAGAAGCTACGCCTAAGGCTAAAGGGAACAAAAGGCGAGCCTCTCAAGATCAAAGGTAATGGTGACAATGGTGATGATGATGATGATGACGAGTTATCTGATGATGATGAGTCTGATGATGATGATAATGTTGAGGGAGAGGGAAGTGGAAAAGAAAAAAAGGGTGGTGATGAGGATGAGCCTGAAGGTGATGCTTCTACATCAGCCTCAGATCCAGTGGCTCAGGAACGGAGGACAAAACGACACCAAGAATCTAGACTGTCCACCTCAGCTTCTCAAGCTGACGAGCCAAGTGACAAGGACAAGAGTAATGATTAGTTGTTTTAGCTATTGATTATCTTTTGTACTTGAACTATGTATTACACTTATGTAATTAATGCTTATCAACATTTATTAATGTAAATGAATTGATTACTGATATGTTTGTATGGTTTTGAATGTTTAAACAAACAGATTGATCTCAGCAGACTGATAAGCATGACGTCACACCCCTTCAGCAAATCAGGACTCAGCTAACAATGATTCTTGATTTGCAAGGGATTGTGCGATGATTTGTAAGCTATACACCCGAGGAGGGAGAGATCATTCATGATTTCACAGACGAGCAGCTGGCCGATATGTTCAGACTCAACCCGGATGAGCTAGTCAAGGATGCTCGCGAGGTTGATGTCACGAGTGATGAAGAGCTGCAGGGCGTCGATGAGATTGATATAAAAGATATCACAGCACAAGAGTATCCACAGTACACTTACCAATAGGGAAATGTTATCCCCAATTTGGGTGAAACATTTGGCAGTGATACGTTTGGAGCTCTTGATGCTCAAGAGAAAGAGAATGAGAAAGAAGAAGGGAAAGCCCAAGCTTCGGACACTGATGCTGACATCAAGAAAGCTGAATGGGCAGTTTCTTTAGAATAAATGAGAGCCCAGCGACAACCGCCAGACTAACGCCTACACCAAACTCTATAAAGTCAAGAAGCATCAGAAGGTGTTGGGCAAGATTATTAGATGGGCATATTTTGAAGACTTGGATGTGTACACGGTGAAAAGAGAGAAGGGAATAGAGTACTTCAGATACCCGCATGATCTGAAGACTCTCCCTGGTTTTGAGTTAAACAGGCTTGCCTGTTTAGACCTTTTGTACGCCAACCCCAGGAAGATGTCGGGGAGGTTTGAGATGGCGTTAAAGAGAGAGTACCACACCAGGTGGGTTGATGTGTTGTAAACACATCTGATTTTCCCATGTATTTTATTTTAATTTCTAGTTAATTCGCGTTTTATTTTTGTAGATTTTAGTTACTTTGCTTCATTTCATATTTTACAGGTTCACGTGAGCTTACGGGAGGAAACCGATCAATTATCGGGCGATCAGGAATTAAAAGCGAAGAAAAGTTCCAAAAGGTGAAGCTCTTGCGGTCCGCAGGAACCTTCCCTGCGGTCTGCAGGCCAGGTTAACATGACCCAAGAACCCTAAACTTCCTGCGGTCCGCAAGATTTACTCTTACGGTCCGCAGGAGGTCGTGAAAAAGTCAAATTCGTCTATTTTATAAGTTGAGATTAGGGTTACGAGGGGAGGATGTTTTTGACGGCCCTTGGAGAGTTCCAGAAGCATATTGGAGGCGATTTGGAGCAGCTAGGTCGTGCGATTGAAGAAAAGAACCTTACTTTTGACTTTTCACGCTTTTGACCATTCGATTTCTCTTCGTTTCTTCGTTTCCATTCATGTTCTTCACTTTTTATTCATGGTCTATCATTGTAAATCTGATTTGATTATGATTAGTGGCTAATTGTTCTTTATCTACCTAGATTAGGTGATGGTTGACTTTGTTTGACTTGTTCTTCG
Organism: Flaveria linearis; assembly: GCA_024085815.1. Taxonomy (NCBI): domain Eukaryota; kingdom Viridiplantae; phylum Streptophyta; class Magnoliopsida; order Asterales; family Asteraceae; genus Flaveria; species Flaveria linearis. The sequence goes on along the minus strand of CM044001.1, from coordinate 36,196,565 downwards.
GGTTATTTGACTTGTTGATGAATTCTATCGTATAAAGATTGATGATTTATGAGTAATGATTCTGATTTACTTCTGTTGAAATTGATTTGATTCATAATTAGGCTTCTTGTGTATTTTGGTTGATTTACTTGTGCGTTAATTGACTAGAATTGCATGTTAGGATCATTACTTGGTGTTTTGACCTAGATGGATTGATCACCCATAGGAGTTTTATGTTTAAAATCAATTTTCAGAAATTAGCTTATCTTGAGTCTGAGAGGAGAGGGATAATTGATTGATTTTGGGGCTTTTTGGTTTGGGTAACGAGTGCACGAGATTGACTAGTCCTAAAATTAATACCTTTATTGTCAATTCAAGTCATTAATCATATTCATCAATTTACTCCATGTGTCTAGTGTTGCTTAGGGTAACCTATTTCACATGTTGTTGAGACTGAGAGGTAAAATAGTTTCCAAGTACGTAGAGTTTCAGGGAATTTTAAGACCGAGAGGTGAGAAATAACCTGTTCAGTGCTACAATTAATTTTCATGGCATTTAGAGTGTGTCAGTGAGTCCGAGAGGAGATCTGATATGTTTCGGATGTCTAATTCTGAAACTAGAGTCAAACAGTCAGTCAACCCTAGAGTCAGTCAAACCGATCAACCTGATACCGAGTCTAGGTAGTGCTTCCTTTTCTTTGATTTCCCTGTCCATTTACAGTGATTTGCGTTAGTCTCCTTGTTTAGATTGTATTTCTTTTAATTTTCAATATTATTGCATGCTTTATTTAGTTTCGTGTTTTGTCTTATTATTTGATTGTGCTGCTTAGTTGGTTTACTAATTTTCTTATCCTCTTCTAAATTATCAAAACTCCCTTAAAAATTATCGGTTAGGATTCGACAACAGTTCAGTAACAAGGGCCGCCACCCATTCGTGTCCATGGTCCATACTCAGTTTACATTCCATACTACACGCGACCGGTACATTTGCCGTGAGTATGTGTTTGAGAAGTAATTCTTTTTAAATAATTAAAACTTTGTCTTTATAATTTAAACTACATTTTCACACCATCGAGTTTTTGGGGCCGTTGCCGGGGACACGATTTTGGCGACTTTGAGAATCACTGGCGTCGGGGGTCGAACCACCCTTTTTTGTTTGTCTAGTGCTTAGTTGTTTTTATTCGCTATTTTTAGGTAATTTTTGCAAATTTAATAAACTTTTCTGTTATTTGTTTCTTAGGTTCAATTTGTTTATTGCTTGCTTTAGGATAAATTTCAATTAATTATTTTTATTTTATTTTATTTTATTTTTTCATTTATTCTTATTAGTATATGCACAATATCCGGCGGACCCGATCTGCAGGTTCTGCCAAGTTCGAGGGACTTTCTGGCCCAGAGCAATTATTTCGAAGGAGGCATATTGCAGCTGAAGAGATAGCACAACCACAACCCCAAAAGACTCTTTCTGATTACGCGAAACCTGCTACTGGAGGCGTGCGAGCACCTGTGGTACCACCAGTCATCAAGGCAAACAATTTCCAGATCCCTTCTCATGTGATGACCACCATTGCCTCGTCTGTCCAATTCTATGCTCTTTCTCACGAAAATCTACACACGCACATTAACCGCTTTCAGTGTGTCTGCGACACGTTCAAAATCAATGGTGTGACTGACGACACGTTTCTGACGCGTCTATTTCCCTTCTCTCTGGCAGAAAAAACCGCCACCTGGCTTGAATCTTTGCCACCTGGCTCTATCACCACCTGGGATGGCATGAAAGACAGATTCCTTGCTAAATACTACCCTCCTTCCAAATCTACCCATCACAGAAGCCTTATTCATTCTTTCAAACAGAAGTCGGGAGAGTCGTTTCACGATGCATAGGAGAGGTTCAAAGGTCTTTGCAATGATTGTCCATATCACGGTATTGAGGATTGGTAGCTGGCTGAGAAGTTCTACAACGGTTGTGATTACGTCTACAAAGAGAGATTAAACACTGCATCGGGAGGAAGCATGTTCAACACCAAAACACCTGAGGAGTGTTTGGAGCTTTTTAAGGATCTGGCCATGTCCAGCTATCAGGATCCAGCTGAGGGATCACACAGTGGCATGTTGCAGGTGGATTCTAGCACAGCTCTAGCAGCACAGGTAGAGGCCCTATCTAGGATTGTGAAGGATCTGCAGCTGATGACAGACAGGGTTTGTGAGATCTATAGAGGTGGACATAACACGGCTGATTGAACGGTTACTCAGGAATAGGTGGACTTCATGGGGAATCAGCCCAGCAGGAGTTTTTTGGGAATAATCAGGGTTGGAAGAGAGATAAAGGCTCGAGCTGGAGGGGACAGCAGAATCAAGGACCATATCAGAGCTACGCACAGCCTAGCAGTGAGAAGAAGACACGTAGCATCGAGTCTATGCTTGCACAGTTCTTAGAGAAGGATGAGTGGCGTCATGAGCAGATTCAGGCTAAGTTCCAGGAGCAAGGCACGATGATTCAGAATCAGGGAGCAGCACTGCAGAATTTGGAGCGTTGTGTTGGTCAGATAGCTGAGATCCTTTCTAGCAGGAAGGAGGGTACCCTACCGAGCTCCACTGACACGAATCCTAAGGGGTTCGTGAAGGCAGTCACTACTAGGAGCAATCGGGTGGAGTGGTGGTTTCACCACCTGCGACTGAAGATGAGCCTGTGGATGAAGAAATTGAGATGGAGGTGAACCCTGGCCAGGTGCAACAGAGGCTGCGCCCAGCAAGTACAGCACAGCCAGAGGTCACTCCCCATAAGGAGCCAACACCAGTTTATAGGCCCCCTACACCGTATCCAGATCGCTTGAGGAAGAGCAAGGACGCTGAGCAGTACAAGAAGTTCCTCGACATACTTCGTCAGATTCACATCAATATTCCTTTCGTCGAGGCACTTTCGAACATGCCTAAATATGCGAAGTACCTCAAGGACATGCCATCTAACAGGACAAAACTTGAAGCATTGTCTACTGTGGAACTCAATGACGAATGTTCTGTGGTTTTAAAGCCAAATCTACCTCAGAAGATGATGGATCCTGGTAGCTTTACCATTCCATGTGTTATTGGAGGTATGAATGTGTAGAATGCCCTTACGGATCTAGTGCTAGCATCAATCTGATGTCGTATTCTGTTTATCTGAAGCTAGGCCTAGAGGAGCCTGCACCCACCAGGATGAGTATCCAGCTTGCAGATAGATCTGTGAAGTACCCACGCGGGATTGCAGAGAACATGCTAGTGAGGGTCGACAAATTCATCTTTCCGGTGGATTTTGTCATTCTTGATATGGACAGAGGACGATCACGTTCCTTTGATTTTGGGTCGTCGATTCTTAGCTACCGCGCATGCGTTGATCGACGTGTACAGCGGTAAGCTGACCCTCAACGTGGATGATGAGCGAGTTACCTTTGATGTTAATCGAGCCATGAATCATTCGCATGGTCAGGACGCCACTTTATATTTTCTGGACACTATCATTTCTCATGTTAGACAGTTCTTGAGCGACATTTACGGGAGTGATGCGTCCGATGTTCAGATATTAGATCAGCAGGAGCCAGAGAGAGTGCACGACAGTTGCAGTAGAGGAGGTTGTGAGTGCTGATGTAGTCAATCATACCCTAGTTGCTGAGAGGTTTGAGGAGATTAAGAGGTTGGAGCCCAAGGAGAAGCCGTATATTGAAAGTCCACCATCATTATTGGAGCTGAAGGAGCTCCCATCTTGTTTGGAGTATGCTTTCTTAGATGAGGAGAGGTGGTTGCCTGTGATTATCGCTTCTGATTTGGCTGCTAAGCAGAGGACTGAGCTGCTTCGTGTGTTGAAGGCACACAAGCAGGCGATTGCATGGAAGCTGATGGATATAAAGGGTATTAATCCTTCTTTCTGCATGCATAAGATTCTGATGGAGGAGGACTACAAGCCGAAGGTGCAGGGACAGCGTAGATTGAACCCGAAGATGCAAGAAGTTATGAAGAAGGAAGTTCTGAAGCTATTGGATGCAGGTTTGATCTACCCGATCTCTAATTCCCCGTGGGTGAGTCCTGTTCAGGTTGTCCCTAAGAAGGGGGGCATGACAGTGGTGACTAATGAGCATAATGAGTGGATCCCTATTAGGATTGTCACCGGTTGGCATGTGTGCATCGACTATCTCAAGTTGAATGACGTTACACGCAAGGGCCACCTTTCGTTGCCTTTCATCGATCAGATGCTAGAGCATTTGGCAGGCCAACAGTATTACTGCTTTCTGGATGGTTTCTCCGGGTATTTCCAGATACCGATCACGTCAGCTGATCAGGAGAAAACCACATTCACGTGCCCCTATGGCACTTTTGCCTACCGTCGCATGCCCTTCGGGTTATGCAATGCCCCAGCTACATTTCAGAGATGTATGGTCGCGATTTTCCATGACATGATCGAGGATTTTATGGAAATATTTAGGGATGACTTTTCTATATTCGATCGTTCGTTTGATCATTGTCTTAAGAATTTAGAAAGGATGTTAGCTAGATGCGAGGAGACGAATCTGATGCTGAACTAGGAGAAATGCCATTTCATGGTGAGAGAAGGCATAGTTTTAGGTCACAGAGTGTCTCAGGCTGGTATTGAGGTGGATAGAGATAAAATGGAGACGATCTCGAGACTCCCTCCACCCACGAGTGTGAAGGCCATTCGTAGCTTCTTAGGTCACGCGGGTTTTTACAGACGCTTCATACGCGATTTCTCCAAAATCGCACAACCGATTACCCAGCTACTTGAGAAGGATGTGTCTTTCTTGTTCTCTGAGGATTGCGTTAGAGCTTTTGAATTGCTAAAGGAAAAGCTAGTAAACGCACCTATTATGGTTGCCCCTGATTGAGTTGTACCTTTTGAGTTGATGTGTGATGCGAGTGACTTTGCACTGGGGCGGTCTTAGGACAACGGAAGGATAAGCACTTTCATCCGATCTATTACGCGAGCCGGACTTTGAACGACGCACAGGAGCATTACACCACTACTAAGAAAGAATTGTTCGTAGTGGTCTTTGCGTTTAATAAGTTTCGGTCATATCTGGTACTGTCTAAGACCATTGTTTATACTGATCATGTAGCGGTTCGGTACCTGTTCAGCAAACAAGATGCGAAACCGCGTCTTATTCGGTGGATTCTGCTGCTTCAAGAGTTTGATATCGAGATTAGAGATAAGAAGGGAGCAGAGAATGTAGCAGCTGATCACTTGTCACGCTTAGAGAATGCTGATGGTGGAGCCAACGGAGTTCAGATCGATACTGAGAGTTTGATGTGCATGAGCGTGCGTGAGGATGAGTGCCCATGGTTCGCTGATTTTGCGAATTACTTGTGCAATAGGACGTTAGCACCAGAGCTGACTTATCAACAGCGAAAGAAATTCTTTGCTGATGTTAAGCATTACATTTGGGACGATCCGTATCTTTATCGGGTTGGTGTTGATCAGGTGATTAGGATATATGTTCCTGAGAGTGAGTTTGAGAGCATACTACGTGCGTACCATGATGGACCGACTGGTGGACACAATGCTACGGGTTATACAGTCAAGAGGGCTTATGATAGTGCTTTTTACTGGCCAACGATTCATCGGGATGCTCAGGAGTTACTCAGGAGATGTGATGCATGTCAGAGTAGTGGAAACATCTCGCGCCACCATGAGATGCCCCAGAATCCTATTCAGGTTGTTGAGGTTTTTGATGTCTGGGGCATCGACTTCATGGGCCCATTCTCCGCTTCTCGTGGGAACAGGTTCTTCCTGGTGGCTGTGGATTACGTGTCCAAGTGGGTTGAGGCTGAAGCATTGCCCACTAATGATGCGAGAGTGGTCGTGAGATTCCTGCGGAGGCTATTCGCGAGATTTGGAGTGCCTAAGGCACTAATCAGTGATCGGGGGACACATTTCTGCAATGCTCAGATAGAGAAGGCATTGCAGCGATATAGGGTGACTCATAGAACTGCAATTGCCTACCACCCACAGAAGAGCGGGCAAGTGGAGGTGTGTAATCGAGGGATCAAGCGAATACTGGAGAAGACGGTGGGCATTAACAGGAAGGAATAGTTAAATAAGCTAGATGACACGCTCTGGGTGTTTAGGACTGCATACCGGACTTCCACAGGTACTACGCCATTCCGGATGGTTTACGGGAAGGCGTGTCACTTGCCGGTCGAGTTGGAGCATCGTGCTTACTGGGCACTTCGGACAGTTAATTTAGACGAGCCTAAGGCAACATGACATTGGATGCTTGAGTTGCATAGTTTGGAGGAGCTTCGTGATCATACATACGCGCGTTCCTACGACTACAAGTTACGTACCAAGGAGCTACATGATCGTCACATTCGTCAAGATAGAGAATTCAAAGTTGGTGATCGAGTGCTTTTGTTCAATTCTCGTCTGAGGTTGTTTCCCGGGAAATTGAGATCACGATGGTCGGGACCGTTCACAGTTACAAATATTCATCCATATGGTACGGTCGAGATAGCTGGGAATGATGGCAAGAGGTTCAAAGTCAATGGACATCGCCTGAAGCATTACATAGGTGAGTCAGAGGGGCAGAGAGTGCTCGTGGTGTTACACCTCAACACATTTCACGAATAAGTATGGGGATGAGTCGGGCTGAGGACTCGTTAAACTTAGGGCTACCGGGAAGCAGCCCGGAGTGTACGGTTTGATTTCTTTCCTTTCCTTTTGAATTTTCAATCATTAGTAGTTTTTCTTTTTATTTTCTTGTTTATTTTTATTTCCAACTGTCTGTTGAGTGTTTCAGGAATCTGAGCCTGGGAATCATTGCATACACGTCCAAGTATGTAACCCTATTTTTTTCAAAATTTTTGGTGCCCCGTTTCAAAAATTGGGCGGTGGTTTGGTTGGTGTAGGGAAAAACAGGAAAATTCCCTGGCTGCACAGACCTGCTGTCCGCAGGAACATGTCTTACGGTGCGCAGGATGTTGGTAAGACCTCTGCGGTTGGCTGGCGTTACTTTTGCGGTCCGCAGGACCTCACGGCTGAAAACTTAACATGGGTTAAAACCCCTGTTCCCTCGGCCATCTCCACCTAAAACACCATCTCCACCTAAAACACCATCTCCACCACCCACATCTCTCGGCCACCTCTCCCGACCACCACTCCACCACCCCTCGGTTGCTCACCACCATCACTACACTCTCATCTCTGCCTTTTCCCCCTCTACCCGAAACCCCCATTTCCGTCACCCTTCGCCACCACCGTCGTGCACCTCACTGGAGCCGAACCAAAACCACCGCATTCCGGCTACATTATGTCCCCTACACTCGTCAACGGTTCGTTCCCATGTCTTTTATATGATTTCATATCAATTTGTCAATCTTTGTTCAAGTCTCTTTCTAGGTTTTCTTTTCATCTTTGTAAATCTGGGATTGGAAACATCTTAGGTTGCACATTCTACTGATTGTTGTTTGGTTCGAGTTTATTGAGACACTTGTGCAGGATTAGTGACAACTTTGGGTTCTTGCAAATTGCTAGTCGAATATTGCTGATTCAGTGACCTCCTACGGTCCGTAGGAGATCCTCCTGCGGTCCGCAGGACCCCCCGTCTTCCCCATTGTAGTAAATTTTTAGGTTTGCACCTGTTAGGGGGCTCGTGTCAATTTAAGGTTTTTCTTTCTTAGGCTGAGACATCTGTTTGGGTGAGGTTTAGACATGCCTAGGCGATTAACATTTAGCTCACCCATTACCCACTGAGCTGCCTGCCTACAACATTGGTAGGAATTGCTTGCTCCTAGATCTTAGGGTTTCCTCTCTTTAGCAGCTTCAGTCAGGATCAGGTTCCCACCTCAATTCTTAGTCTAAGTTTTTTTGTTTCTTCCTTTTTATTTATTCTACGGTCGTCAGTGTCTTGTTCTGTTCTTTGTATATCTGGCATTTCTGCCTGTCTTGTGTTTGGTAAATTGTTTTTTGCAGCAATATCAGATGGCGGAAGGCAGCGTCGTGTCCGAGGACGCACCGGAGTACGGGGACCTGCCCCAGCAGCAGCCCAGCACCAGGAGGACGAGGGACCTCCCGCAGTCTTACCAGGCTTATCCTACACTGGTTCATTTACTGCCGATGTCGAGGAGGACATCCGCCAGACCGTAGTTGCTCACGATTATGATCCCGACAGAGCTGAGCCTTATGCACCTGGTCCAGTCCACCCACTGCTATCCTTCACCCCCGGGACCGAGTACCACACTTCCTACTCACGCCTATCCGCGTACACGCTACTGATCCCGCATACATTCTATTGGGACCTACTGCGAGAGTTGGGGGCCGATCAGCGATTGAGAGACTTGTTGGACGACCGATGGATACACGTGCTCACACCGACTACACCCCAGTACCTCGAGCTTACTCTGGAGTTCATGTCCACCATTCGGTGGAACATGATATCCTTACAGGACGAGTATGTGATTCGCTTCAGCCTCGGTCGCCGCCAGTACCATATGACGATCGGGGAGTTCGCTGTGCGTATGGGTCTGCATACCCAGGCGGAGGTTGATGACCCGTCCTTCCACAAGAGATTGAGGGGCATCCTGCGAGGCCAGTCTGACACCGCCCTGACATCCCAGCAGCTGACTACCTTCTGGCCCACCACAGGGGACGGGGATTCAGCACCGGTATTCCTGCGTCTCAAATCCGAGACCCCGCCATCAGACTCATTCATCGTTGCATCTCCTGCACACTAGTTGGCCGGTTTATGGGGATCGAGAATGTCACCCAGCAGGATTTGTTCATTCTTTACTGCATTCTTCAGAGGCGGTCGGCCAATCTCAGCACGATCATAGCGTTCTCGATGCAGCGTCCCGCTCCCCACGGTTCCGGTGCCCGATTGGCGTTCGGGCCGTACATCTCAGCTCTGGCGAGGAGTTTGGGGTATTCACCAGCTACCCACCGTTAGTTTTGACTACAGGACCGGCCGCTCGACAGTTCACCTACAGAGACCTGCAGTACATGGAGTGTGTGTCGGTGGATGGCCCGAGGAGGTTCTTGGAGCCTCGGGCCATGGTCATAAAGCCCCAGGCGTGGGGAGTTGACCCTCCAGAGGTTCAGTTTGGCGTGCGTCCTCCCATGCGTGGCAGAGCCCGCGCCCAGCTTTGAGATGCTCCTGCACAACCTACGTTGGAGCAGATACATCAGGAGCAGTTAGCTCAGCACGCTATACTTACGCATCAGGGCGCTAGGATGACCCGGATGGAGAGTATGATGGTCTCCCTTCTCCAGCACTACCACCTGGATGTTCCTCCAGAGATCCCACCGCCGGATGATCACGACGATGAGCCTTAGCCGCTTTTATCATTATCACCCTGTCTCACTGTGCAAGATTTTGTAATTCGATTTGGTTGTATTTACACTATTCGATATGGTTGTATACTGAGATAGGACATCTGGATTGACGATGATTTCTTGTATATTATTTTGTTTCTGTTTATGTATGTTAGTTATGCGTGGTTGTTTAATTTGGCCTTTGAGATAATTTGCAGGATAGATTACATGCATTACAGGTTGGATCCCACAGTCTGCGTGCGTGTGTACTTACACGAACGCCTCAGTTACTGCCGCCGGTACTTTTGTCGTTTTTCTTTGTTTTCTTTTTAAGTTACTTTTATTTTTTGCTTTCTTTCTTTCTTGTTTCACGTGCTGCACATTAGGGACAATGTGCATGACAAGTGTGGGGATACAGAGGACGTGGCCAGGTTTTACGTTCCACTTTTAGTTCATTATCTATTTATCCTTAGTTATTTTTCATTTCGTTAAAATGATTAACAAAACTAATAAAAAAATAAAAATATATATAAAAATATAAAAAAATAAAAAAATGAAAAATTTTAAAAATACCCTTGAAAATAAAGTTTGCAACTAGAATGGAAAATGATAAGACTGGATGGGAACTTGATTTTGATTTCAAGAAAAGAAAAAGAAAAAAAATTGGTTAGGCGCGCGTCGATTGGGGATATGTTGGTAGGCCCAGTTAACTGTGTTAAATTCTCATAAAGTGTTTAATAAATTAACTTTAATAAACATTTGGAATCTTGTGGGTGTACATCTTAGGGGAGGCGATTAAGCTAAAATGCATTAACAAGGTTTTAGGGATGTCATTGCATATTTAAAAACATATTTGTCTGATAATTAATCTCACAGCACGGCACACCGCTCCACTATTTATGAGAATAAATTCGAGGTGTGGTGGCGCCCCGCTAATCCATCTAAATAATTAAGTGTGATAATTGCTGAGTTATTAAGACTAGCCTACGTGTCACATGCCGAGTTACAGCTTGGTTGAAACACCACTGGGTCGAAATCTTGAGAAACTTATTAGAAAAAAGAACTGCAGCCTACGTGTCATATGCCTAGTTGCAGCTTGGTTGAAACACCACTGGATAAGGTTCAGCTGAAATAAAGTAGAATACCAATATCGCAGTCCATCTTCCATCAGTGAGTTTAATTATCAGTTTAGATAGGTTTCTGTATGCAATGGTAGGAAAGTAAATTTAATTAATCTGTATCCTAAATGCTTGAAACAAACCTAGGTGAAATCGTAACCTCTCTAAAGCGTGGGGCCCACAGATTTAAAATCGAGCACATGCACATAAAAGAATAACACTGAGTGAGAATTTGATCAGCTAATGTGAGTTTAAGTGGACGAATATATCGGCAATCCCGGTTAATGTGCGCTGTTTTTAATTGTAATAATTCTTTATTGAAATCTAAGATCTTGGTGACCCATTTTGATTCCATCGTTGCATACATCTTTTTTAGGGGCGAAAAAGATTCAAGTGTGGGGATGTTTGATGTTTGTAAACACATCTGATTTTCCCATTTATTTTATTTTAATTTCTAGTTAATTCGCGTTTTATTTTCGTAGATTTTAGTTACTTTGCTTCATTTCGTATTTTACAGGTTCACGAGAGCTTACGGGAGGAAACCGAGCAATTATCGGGCGATCGGGAGTTAAAAGCGAAGAAAAATTCCAAAAGGTGAAGCTCCTGCGGTCCGCAGGAACCTTCCCTGCGGTCTGCAGGCCAGGTCAACGCGGCCCAGAAACCCTGAAGTTCCTGCGGTCTGCAAGACTTACTCCTGCGGTCCGCAGGAGGTCGCGAAAAAGTCAAATTCGTCTATTTATTAGTTGAGATCAGGGTTACGAGGGGAGGATGTTTTAACAGCCCTTGGAGAGTTCCAGAAGTATATTGGAGGCGATTTGGAGCAGCTAGGTCGTGGGATTGAAGAAAAGAACCTTACTTTCGGCTTTTCACGCCTTTGACCATTCGGTTTCTCTTCGTTTCTCCGTTTCCATTCGTGTTCTTCACTGTTTATTCGTGGTTTATCATTGTAAATCTGATTTGATTATGATTAGTGGTTAATTGTTCTTTATCTACCTAGATTAGGTGATGGTTGACTTTGTTTGACTTGTTTTTCGGGTTATTTGACTTGTTGATGAATTCTATCGTATAAAGATTGATGATTTATGAGTAATGATGCTGATTTACTTCTGTTGAAATTGATTTGATTCATAATTAGGCTTCTCGTGTATTTTGGTTGATTTACTTATGTGTTATTGACTAGAATTGCAAGTTAGGATTATTACTTGGTGTTTTGACCTAGATGGATTGATCATCCATAGGAGTTTTATGTTTAAAATCAATTTTCAGAAGTTAGCTTATCCTGAGTCTGAGAGGAGAGGGATAATTTGTAACTCCCCAAAATTCCCGAAGCAAGCCATTTAATAATAATGGGCTTTTTAAGGGTTAATTTGACAGGATCTCAGCCTCTAGTTTGATCAATTAGGTTGTATTCACAGCGGATTTAGTACAAGAATTAGAACAAACAAGCAAGAACACTAAAGATTTAGCAATAAAAACAGTAAGTTATAGAGAAAGATGGAAGTTCTGCAAAAGAGAATATTTCATTCAATTGCATGCTTCGACAGCGGCTACAATTAGGTCATTATCCTTATATAGGAAAGAATGACGTCAGCTGATGTCACTTGACAGTGACATCAAACCGTTATTAACAAACTACTGATAACAAACTACACTACTAAAGATGTCACAACAGCTGACATCTTCTTACAAAATGCTAAGTGTCAAACTATTACAAGAACTGAAAAGAAACTACTGATAACTACAACGACTGAAGAACAAACTCTTCAGTCGTTTTACAAACTACTGAAAATAGAAAAAGAAACAACTGAAAAAGGAAACCATCACAACAACTGAAGAATACTTCTTCAACTGTTGTGACAAACTCTGAAGCTTCAGCACTTGGTCTTCAGACTTTAACTTCAGATGATTCATCAGCTGATGACTTCAGTAGTTATCATCAGCTGATGTCTTCAGTCTTTGTCTTCAGTCTTTGTGCATCAGTTGTTGATCTTCAGTACTTCAGTCTTCAGTTGTTGATCTTCAGCACTTAAGTCTTCAGCACTTAAAGCTTCAGTACTTGAGTCTTCAGTACTTGATGCTTCAGTAGATGAGTCTTCAGTGCTTGAAGTCTTCAGCTGTTGATCTTCAGTTCTTTGATCTTCAGCTGTTGAAGTCTTCAGTCTTTGTCAAACTGCTGATGAAGCTTTCAGCAGTTGTTGTGATGTCTTGTGGGACTTAGAGGTTTTTCTGATCTGGCTCATTGGTTCTTTTGGTCCAACAAACTCCCCCTGAACCAATGCAGCCAAAACCTCTAAGCACTTTATTGGTCCCACTTATTGATGGCAGAATAATTGGTCTTTTTCCTTCTTGATCAGCTTAGAAGATGACCCATGTAAGCACTGGCCTGGGAAGAGGTCTCTGCGATTTGGTTGGCATAGTATGGATGGGAACCCTGTCTTGGGGAACTGGACACAGGGCTGTTGTCCCATCCATGAGACCTACTTCCCAACTATGAGCCTGTAGGATTCTCTGGTGTTGGCTTCTAAAAACATCACTTGTTCCTCCATGGTAAGTACTTTTGCCTCACCTTCAAAGAATCCTTCAGGTCCATAGAACTCTGAGATGTATTGGGCCTATTTACCACTTTTGAACTCCACAGTTGTTATAGCCCTATAGGCGAATTCATCAGGGTGATTACCCTATAAGAACAACTGGAGCTCATTTCTCCTGAGATTCTCAAGCCTCTTATAGACTAACCCCTTTTTAACTATTCTATTCTCCAACATCTTTTGTGGTGGGAGGTTAGCCTGATAGGTTTTCTTGAAATCTTCTATAATCTCCCAGGGTGATACTACAATGTCTAAAGAGATCACTTCATCTACAATCTTTTTGATTTGGCCATTGCATCTCTGTGGAATGTCTTTCTTAATAATCCTATGAAACACCCTGGGATCAGGCCAAATTTTCACTTTGTCCTTTTCAAATTGAAATGTATGCCTTAAAGTGAACAATCTCAGAGCTTGTTTCCTTATATTCATTATTGATGAGGAAGCAGCATAGGCTTTATCTACTCTTTTCAGCAGCTCATCATCATGTAGCCTATGCTGCTGTTCTTCTTCAAGTTTAACCTTCACAGCTTCCATCTGTGAGGCAGGAGTGATGGGAGTGATGGATAAAGGTTTGGGTTTAGGCAAAGATAAAACTGCAGAGAGAGGCAGCCTATCTTCTTCCTCATCATCCTCTTCTTCTTCTTCTTGTAGCCTCAACACCCTTCTCTTCTTCTTCAAGGGTGCATCATCGGCTATGGCTTTTGATGGTGAAGGAGTTGGTTTTATGGGTTGTGTTTGGGTTTGTGTTGGTGTGGGAGATTGGGCAGGCTTTGCTAGCAATCTGGATATGAGTGAAGGTTTGGTTTTTTTGCTAGCAGAGTCCTGTTCCCAGCACCGGCTTCAGAAAGGGCTTCTATGACCAGTCCCTTAGTGAATTCCCCAGCCGAACAAATCTTGGTGGTTATAGACAAGATGTTGTCCCTGGTCCATGACTTAACATCCAGGACTGGTCTCCCTAGGTACTTCGAAATAAACCTTGTGATAGCCTCAAGTCTCTCTCTTTCCTCTTGGCTATAACAGGTCCATCGGTATTCAATCTCTTTCATCTCCAACTTTCTTATCTCCTGATCTAGCATAGCAGTGTCAGTGTCAAAGCCTTGCCTGAATAGCTGACCAATGATGTTGTCCATTGATCGGCTATGTTCAGCATCAGCCTCCTTGACAAGGACAGCTAGATCAGTCTCCCTCTCCTTCTTTCCCTTCTTCTTCTTGTAAGTGACATGAAAGTCTTTTTGACTTTCATCCACTTTAATCAATTCGGCTCCCTCCTTCTCCTTCCCCTTCACCCTCTCAGCCTCCTCAACTAACTCCCTCTCTTTTCCACCTCTACCTCCACTTCTTTCTCCTTCACTTCCTCCTCCACTCTCTTCCTTTTAGCTTTCACTAATGTCTCCCCCTTTTTGGTTGCATTGGTGAGGGTTTGACTATCAGAAAGTGATTTGGCCACAGCAGCTTCCACCAAGGGCTGTACTATAGAGGGAAGCCTCTCATCCAGGTTTTTGATCACAATGTCTGTGATCATGGGTGTGATGAGATGCATGGATTGTTGAAGGATAGCAGCTAATTGCTCAAGGGGGTTTTGTCCCTGAGAACTAGTGCCAGAAGCAGGGGCAGGTGGCTAAGTTTGTGGGAGTGGCTGAGTGTATGTGAGACCTCCAGGTGAAGGTGCCATATGTGGGTTAATGGTGGCAGATGGACTTGATTCTTGGGAGAATTTGGCAAGTAGCTCTTTGAGCCTACTCACTTCCTCCTCAAGAATGGTGTTTTGAGCAACTACATCAAAGAAGAAGCTCAGGTCATCATCAGTGTGAACTGAATCACCTGACCTCCTGACTGAGTCAGGATGTACATGCGCTGAGTGTGACTCAGTGTTCGCATGTGCTCCTTGGTCTTGGTTCTGGGGACTTTTAGCCTCCGGATTGGATCCATCATCAGCAGTTGCCTCTGGTGAGGTTTTATAGATGGTACCAGCTTCTTCCTGCTCATGTGCTGATGCAGGGGAAGTGGCAGCCTCACCAGATTGTCCTATCTCCTTGGCCACACTAGGAGATGAGACATTTGATTCTCTGTGTTGTGGGCTCCCATCAACACTTGTATCCACCCTCTCTATGGTTGGAGTTTTCCCAGTTTTGATTGGTTTCTGGGTAGAGGGTGGAGTGTTAAGATGGGTCAACACTTCTGCAATGATTAATGTAGGACTTTTAGGGGCGGTTGCAGTGGGAGATGGGATAGAAGCAGTATGCACATGGGGAGAAGTGTGCTTTTCATTGGCAACCTCCTCAATGGAGAAAGGTTCCAGATGTGTGGCAGCCCCAGAAATGGTTGCATCAGGCTCCTGTAAAGAGGATGCATGTGCGGTTGTGGTAGGTGGAGTCGTGGTGATTGCTGGGAGAATCTTGCCAGCAATCACTTCCTGCATTTGTTGTGCAGGGGCATCCTCAGGGGACTCATCTCCCTGAGTAGCCTTTTTGGTTTTCTTGGGTTTGGGTTTGGTGGGGACTTTGGACTTTGAGGTGGAGGCTGTGGGTTCCAGTTGCGTGGGTTTTTGCAGCTTGGCAGCCTTTTTCAGTGTTTGGACTGTGTTGTGCCTAGAGTATACCTCAGGCAATACAGCCATGGTAGGGACTCCAGTGCCAACTAGTCCCTCAGCTTGTAGCTGGTTCTCTATCATGGCCATGATGAACCACGGATATAAAATCCAACGGTTTGCAAAAGGTTTTGTAGCCATGTCCTTAAGTTCCAAGAAAAGTATTTCAGAAAAGTTTAGTGGTTGTTTCTCAAGGATAGAGTATAATACCTACTGCCACCTTGTGGACATTTGATCCCATGATGAAGTCTTTGGGGCTAAGCAAACATTGACCATGTGAAAAATGAGACGTTCTGCGTCATGGAAATGTTTCTTCAGCAGGGTAGAGGCAGATAGGTCACCCTGATAATCGTGATGTGCAAAAGAAAGATCAGTGGTGCCTTTGGGGTATTCGGTAGGGAAGGTGGCATCATCCAATTTTAAGGTTTGTCGGATGGTTTCTGGATTTATGACCACCTGTTTGGTGTTGACGAACGACTGGAGAGAGACCTCGTCGTCATTCTCTCTAGTTTGCACGGTGACGGTCGTACAGAACTGGGTAAGCGAATCGGCATAAATGGTCGGATTTATGAGAAATGCCGTTTGGAAAGGAGAATCGATCATCAGATCGATGGCGTGATGGAACTTTGTCCAGAATGGTGACTTTGTGAGGTATGCGACACAGTTGTGTCGAGACTTTAGTTGCATGGTCGCCATTAATGGTGTATGGGAGGTTTCAGAGTTTTTGAAATTTTAGGTCAAATGAGAATGAAAAGCTCTGAAGGGTAGGTTGGGTATTTATAGGGTATGGAAACGGCTGAAAGAAAACGACTAAAGGTTTTGGTGTTAGTCATTAGTTGTTGAAACGACTGATGATGTGGTTTTAACCTTCAGAGGTTGTAACATCTGAGGACTTGGTGTTGGTCATCAGTAGTTAAAACTGCTGAGACCTTGGTTTTGTCCTTCAGATGTTGTAAAAGACTGAAGACCTATTATTCATCAGTAGTTATAAACTACTGAAGACATGTCTGCAGACGTTGTAAACAACTGAAGACTTGGTGTTAGGCTTCAGTAGTTGTAAACTACTGACATCAGTAGTTGTGAACTACTGAAGACATGGTTTTGCTTCAGTTATTTGGATATGAAATAGCAGATGTTGGAATCAGCTGAAGAATAAAGTTATTCATCAGCTGTTGTCGTCAATTCAGTTGTTTCATTCTGACCTCCACATTTACTCATCAGCTCTTTGGCTGACTTTCAGCTATTTCATTGGCCTTCAGCTCTTGTGAATATTTATTCCTCAGCTCTTGTGATCAGATGTTTATAAGTGCTGATGAAATAAATTATTCTTCAGAGCTTGTGAACAAATTTTGCCTACAGTACTTATGTGTAAGATTGCACATCAGTACTTGTGAATAAAATTTGTTCTTCAGTACTTATTTGTTTGAAAATTAGGCATCAGTAGTTATAACCACATCAGTAGTTGTAACTACATCAGTTGTTTTCAACAAATAATATACTTCAGTAGTTTGAAGCATTTTAGTCTTCAGTAGTTATGAAAATGCTGAAGACTAAATTACTCATCAGTACTTATTTTTGACCTTTGCATACTAATGCTCATCAGTACTTGTGAGTTGAGAGCATCAGTATTAGTCAAATTATTCTAGCTGCAGCATACCAAGCCTTAGTACCAAATTTTGAAATGTGGCACTATCTAAAGGCTTAGTAAATATGTCTGCAAGCTCATCAACACTAGGTACAAACTTAGGATCAATCAGACCATTTTCATAGCAATCCCTACTAAAATGATGTCTGATCTCTATATGTTTGGTCCTAGAGTGCTGGACTGGATTTTTAACAATACAAAGAGCTGAAGCACTATCCATTAGTAATGGAGTCTTAGACTCTGTAATGCCATAATCCAAAAGTTGGTTCTGAAGCCAGAGTACCTGGGATGTACAACTTGCAGCAGCAATGTACTCAGCTTCAGCAGTGGATATAGCAATTGAAGTTTGTTTCTTACTCTGCCAAGAAACTAAACAGTTGCCTAGGAATTGGCAACCACCAGAAGTGGACTTTCTGGTGACTTTGCATCCTGCATAGTCACTATCAGAGAAAGCAACTAATTTGCAAGAATGCCCAATAGAATACCAAAGACCTAGTGATTGGGTACCTTGCAAATATCTAAAGATCCTTTTGACTGCAATCAAATGGGATTCTTTAGGTGCAGCCTGAAATCTAGCACAAGCACATGTTGCAAACATAATGTCTGGTCTAGAAGCTGTAAGGTACATCAAGGACCCAATCATACATCTGTAAAGGGTTTCATCAACCGAGTTACCTTTCTGATCAATATCCAGTTGTGTGGTGCTGCTCATGGGAGTAGAACAGGGCTTACCGTTTTGTAAATCAAACTTATTTAACAACTCTTTTGTATATTTGGACTGATAAATGAAGATTCCATCAGCCCTTTGTTTGATTTGCAACCCTAGAAAGAACTGTAATTCTCCCATAGCACTCATTTCAAACTTTTGCTTCATTAGCTTAGTAAATTCATCACACAATTGTGGATCAGAGGATGCAAAAATTATATCATCAACATAAATTTGAACAAGTAGCTTATGTTGTCCCACTGTCTTTATGAATAAAGTTTTATCAACGGTGCCTCTAGTGAATTTATTTTGTAGAAGAAAAGTTGATAATGTTTCATACCAGGCTCTAGGAGCTTGTTTCAGCCCATAAAGAGCCTTATCAAGCTTATACACCCAATCAGGATGTTTATTATCCTCAAAACCTGGTGGTTGACACACATAAACTTCCTCTTTTATTTTACCATATAAAAAGGCACTTTTGACATCCATTTGATAAACTTTAAGACAGTGAAAGGCAGCATAAGCTAAGAACAATCTAATTGCCTCCAGTCTGGCTACAGGGGCAAAGGTTTCATCATAATCGATGCCTTCCTCTTGTGCAAACCCCTGGACAACCAGTCTGGCCTTGTTCTTAACAATTTGGCCCTTTTCATCTGTTTTATTCCTAAACACCCACTTAGTGCCTATTGCACACTTACCTTGGGGTAAAGGAACAAGCTCCCACACTTGCAGTTTTCGGAACTGAAGAAGCTCAAGCTACATTGCTTCAATTTGTCTCTTAATGCAACATGATAGTTCTTTGGCTCTTGCTGATTATTGAAGAGAGCATAGAAGCAGAAGTTGGACAATTGATTCCTGGTTGAAACTCCAGCATTGATATCACCAATGATTTGAGATGTGGGGTGATTCTTCAGCTCTTGATAGATTAAAAGATCAGTGCAAGTGTTTGTAGGACTTTCAGCAGCAACAGATGGTGATGAAGATTCTTGAAACCATGTAGGAGATGGCAGCTCAAATGAAGTAGAGCATGCAGAAATCTCATCAGCATTTGTTGTTGATGGGGCTGCTGAAGCTACAGGAGCATCAGGTTTAGTGGACTCAGGCAGGTGGTCACTAAACCTGAAAAGGTGAGTACTGACTACATCATCATCAGTACCACCAGGTGGAGAACTGTTGACAGGAACAACAGCTGGAGGTTTATAAGGAACATATTGTAGTATGTCCAAATCAAACAGCTCCACAGGGTTTTGTGGAATCTTGTCCTTTGGAGATTCATTGAACTTCACATGCAAAGTCTCTTCAACCATCTTTGTCCTAAAGTTGAAAACTCTGTATGCCTTGCAAGTTGATGAATAACCAACAAAATACCCTTCATCCACCTTTGAAGCAAACTTCTGGAGTGGATTGCTTGTGTTGAGATTGAAACAAGGACACCCAAAGGCTCTAAAGAAGCAAATCAAAGGAGCCAAATGATGGAGTACTTCATAAGGAGTCTTCATCAACCTCTGATTCACTAATATTCTATTCTGCACATAGCAAGCTGTATTAACAGCTTCAGCCCAAAAGGTCAGTGGCAATCCTGAGTCAGCCAGCATTGACCTTGCAGCTTCAATAAGAGTCATGTTCTTTCTCTCAACCACTCCATTCTGTTCAAGAGTTCTTGGAATGCTGAACTGCCTTTTAATTCCCTATGACATGTAGAAGTCATCAAGTGTGTGATTTCTAAACTCTGTTCCATTGTCACTCCTCACACACTTGACCTAAAGGGAATACTGCTTCTCCACAAATAACACAAAGTTCATTATAGCCTTGGCAGCTTCATTTTTAGAGTGCAAGAAGAAGGTCCATACAAATCTAGAGTAATCATCCACAATTACCAGACAGTATTTCTTCTTTGCCATACTCATTACTCTGACAGGACCAAAGAGATCCATGTGCAGGAGTTGTAAGCAGGCAGTGGACTTTGGTTCTTCTATTGGAGGAAATGAGACTTTGTGTTGTTTTCCATTTAAATAAGCAGTGCAGTTGTCTTCACACTTGAACTCCTTCAAAGGCAATCCTCTTACTAAACCATGGCTTCAGCTGATTCATGTTTTTGAGATTAACATGCCCCAGCCTTCTATGCCATAGAGTAGATTCTTGAGGAGAAGCCTTGGAGAATAGGCAATGATGGCCTTTTATATCAATTTTCTTTGAAAGGTCTAAGGCATATACTCTGCCTGTCCTATTGGCCTTCAGGAGAGTATATTCATCCAACACCTTGTCAATCAAACTCAGAACTTTGGATGACAGAATCCGACAGTTCCGGCTGGTGAAAAAGGCAACATGGCCTTATCACACATTTGACTGACACTCAAGAGATTGTACTTGAGATTCTCTACATGGTTAACATCATCAAACCTTATTTCCCCATTGGAAACAAAGCCTTTGCCAATGATGTAACCTTTTGCATCACTGCCAAAGGAAACAAACCCCTTCTTTCCTTGAGAGTAGTCATTAAGAAGTGAGCTGCTTCCTGTCATATGCATGGATCCTCCACTGTCCACATACCAGATGCTTCTTTGGCATGTTGAAGAACCCTGCAATCAACATAACAGGTTAGTTAGTTTTAAAGACACAAACCTATTTGGTTTTGGGTCTGTTCTCATCAATAGAAGCAACACTAACTGGTTGGTGATGTGTGACAGCCTGAGGTGAAGGAGATGGTGTAGAAGAGGAATCCTTTGGCTTGGATTTCCTTTTCTGTGGTTTCAACACAGGAGCATCTAATTGGTTGACTCTTCCCATTAGATGTTGAACCATCATTACAAGTTGTGTCTGACTTTGTGATAAAGCTTTCAGCTCTTCAGACACATTAGTGCTTGCTGGTGATGGATTCCTGTGTACCACCATCTTCTTTTAAGCAACCTCAGCTGTTGCCTGATTAACCCCTACCTTGTTTTTGGATTTCTTTTTGGGCTTAGGGGTTTCAGGTTTTAATGTTGCTAGTACAAACTTGGTTTCAAACTCATTTTTCATTTTATTCACTTGCTCTTTAATTTTCTCCTTTTGTTTGAGTTTGGAGCCCCTTTTGTACCAGCAATCATCAGTAAGATGATTGAACAAGCCACATATCTCTCATGGCTTCTTCTTCATCTTATGTTGATCATCTACTGAAGAAGATGAAACAGCTGAAGACTTGTTCTTCAGCTGTTTGCTGTCAGTACTTGCATTCCTGACATCCTCTTCAGTAGTCTTCAAACCCTTTCTACTGGCAGTTTTCTTCTCTTCAGTACTGGCAGCAGTTGGGGTTTGAACTTCAGGTGTTATCACTTGCTCTCCAGTACTTTCAGTACTTCTAGAGACACACCTGAGTTGATCAACTCTTTGATCATGTGATAGTCAGCATTTGAACCATCAGCAGTTTTAGCATCAGCTGATTGGTTTTGTGAGGAATGAATGCTGACTTCTACTTCTGATGATGTTGTATCAGATAGTAGGTCACATGATGAGAAGGATTGGTTATTGCTCTCTCCATCAGATTCAACTTCTGCTCTTGAAGTAAAATCTTTAGGAGGGGCAGTATGATTATAACCAATGCCAAACTTCACATTGGAAGCAGATTGCTTACTAAGAAGCATTTCAAAACCCTTGCAGGATTGCACCCATCGATCACACTCTACCTGGGTGGCTGCAAGTGTTTCCTTAAGGTCTCTGTACTTTTCTAGAAGTACCTATTCCCTAGCCTTATCATCTTTTATTTGACATTTAAGCTTATAAATGAGGGCGGGCCTTGGCGCAGCGGTAAAAGCTGTTCCTAAGGGACCAAAAGGTCTCAGGTTCGATCCGTGGAAACGGCCTCCCCACAAAATGTGGGGGAAAGACCGCGTACATCTTCCCTTAAATGGGACGGACCCTCCCTGGACCCTGCGAAAACGCGGGAGCTCTTTGCAGCACCAGGTACGCCCTTTTTATTTAAGCTTATAAATCTCATCATTTTTATCATTAATCACAGCCTCAAATTCAGCTTTTCTTTTGGAATTGGTTTGCTCTAGCTCAAGATTTTTATCAATTAAAGCTACATTTGCCTCTCTAATAGAAGCAAATGCTGCTATGCATGAATCAGAACAAAGCTTGGCTTTAGCCTCAGAAGATACCTGTGATGAAGCATTGGAGGATGGCCCATCAGCAGACTCCAGGGCCATGAGAGCAAGGTTCCCAAAAGGATGATCACCACCATGTTGACCAGCGCCTTGAAATAGTTGTTCTTGACCAGATAAATCATTTGGTAAACTACTCCAGTCAACAACTCCTGGGGTGAAGAAGCTGTGTTGTTGAGGTTGGGGTTGATGATGAGATTAGGAAGATTGAGGCTCAGGGAGAGCATATGGTTGCTGAGCACGGGGTGCTTGAACTTGACTTGGCTGAGGCATGTAGTAGCAGGGGTATGGGTATGGCATATGACCCTGAGGCACAAAGTATGCAGGTGATGCCTGTGCTGGTGATGGATGACTGGAACTGGTGGAGTGTTGCCCTCTGTGCTATGAGCTATTGCTTGGAAAAGTCACAAAGGGTGCAGAGGAGTTAGATCGAGATGATCTACACTCTCTAGCAAAGTGTCCAAGCCTCTGGCACTTGTGACACCTCAACTTGCTCTTGTCAAAACCAACTTTGGTTTTGCCAGAGAGACCAGGAAATTTCCTCCCAGTTCTTTAGTAGAACTTTTGAGATCTAATATTTATCATAGCCATTTGACTCAAAATATCCATCTCTTCTAGATCATCATCTGGAATGTTCTTCAAGTCCTCTATCAGAAAGCATAAGTTATCACTGCTACCTCCTGAACTACTATCAACACCAACAAAAGCATGTTCAGAATTGCTAGAGAAATCAATATGCTCATCATAGGCATTCTTAGATGTAGCATATTATGACTCTTGACCTATCAAGGCAGCATTGCCTGAGACAAAGTCATCAGTGAGCTTGCCAGATGATGACAACTTCCTTTTCTGTTCTATCTCTCTCTCAAATGTAAGCAGTTTCCCATGAAGTTGGGTGAGAGATAGAGTGTCCAGATTTGCACTGGAGCGTAGGACAATGGTATAAGTGTCCCATCTCTCAGGCAGGGATCTAAGGAAACGGTTGTTCATCTGACTATTGGAATTCTCTTGTTTAACCATTTTCAGCTCAGAAATAAGACAAGAGAATCGCTCAAACTATTGAGTCAGTGTCTCACCCTTCCTATGAGAGAATGTCTCATATTGTTGGGCGAGGATTTCCCTAGTATTTTCTACGACCTCATTGGTTCCTCCGAATTGTTCCTTCAGAGCAACCCAGAGATCATGAGCAGTTTCATGATGCAAAAGCCCTGAATAGATCTCATTTGGAATTGCCATAGCCAAAATTCCATGGGCTTTAGCATCAATCTCGAACAGCTTAAGATCTTCGTCCGAATATTGATCAGGTTTCTTCGGAACCTGCTCATTTGATTCAGGAACGCTCACCATAGGCTTGTATGGTCCATGCACCACTGACTTCCAACAACCAGCACTGATGACAGACAAGTGATGAAGCATACGATATTGCCATATGTTATACTCATTCCTCACAAGCATCGGAGGCTTTGTTGAGGAACCAGTATTGTGAGGATCGTCAGTTGGTGTCGTCATTTCAGATTTCAGTCAAATTCAAGGTAAACAAAACAGATCTAGCTCAAAAACCACGAGAACCTCAAGTTAACGGTCAGAAGCAGCAGAAACTCAATCTCTATAACTAATTCTTGCAAATTGCTAATTCGATCAAACGTTGATGTCAAAAGAGCAGTTTCAAATGATCAATTGTTAAATCGATCAATGATTAACCAGCTCTGATACCATTTGACAGGATCTCAGCCTCTAGTTTGATCAATTAGGTTGTATTCGCAGCGGATTTAGTACAAGAATTATAACAAACAAGCAAGAACACTAAAGATTTAGCAATAAAAATAGTAAGTTATAGAGAAAGATGGAAGTTCTGCAAAAGAGAATATTTCATTCAATTGCATGCTTCGACAGCGGCTACAATTAGGTCATTATCCTTATATAGGAAAGAATGACGTCAGTTGATGTCACTTGACAGTGACATCAAACCATTATTAACAAACTACTGATAACAAACTAAACTACTGAAGATGTCACAACAGCTGACATCTTCTTACAAAATGCTAAGTGTCAAACTATTACAAGAACTGAAAAGAAAATACTGATAACTGCAACGACTGAAGAACAAACTCTTCAGTCGTTTTACAAAGTACTGAAAATAGAAAAAGAAACAACTGAAAAAGGAAACCATCACAACAACTGAAGAATACTTCTTCAGCTGTTGTGACAAACTCTGAAGCTTTAGTACTTGGTCTTCAGACTTTAACTTCAGATGATTCATCAGCTGATGACTTCAGTAGTTATCATCAGCTGATGTCTTCAGTCTTTGTCTTCAGTCTTTGTGCATCAGTTGTTGATCTTCAGTACTTCAGTCTTCAGCTGTTGATCTGCAGCACTTGAGTCTTCAGCACTTAAAGCTTCAGTACTTGAGTCTTCAGTACTTGATGCTTCAGTAGATGAGTCTTCAGTACTTGAAGTCTTCAGCTGTTGATCTTCAGTTCTTTGATCTTCAGCTGTTGAAGTCTTCAGTCTTTGTCAAACTGCTGATGAAGCTTTCAGCAGTTGTTGTGATGTCTTGTGGGACTTAGAGGTTTTTCTGATCTGGCTCATTGGTTCTTTTGGTCCAACATAATTAAATAAAATAATAATAACTTAGTGGGCTATGGACTAAATTAACCCTAATGGGCTATGTTTTGATGGGTTTAAGGGCCCTTAATCTGCCCTTAAACATGCATGATCAGCCTCCATCCTATCATTTGCAACCCTAGCCCCCAAGTTTCTAGAGAGAGAAAGTAGAGTGAGAACGTGAAGAAAAACCTAAGGATTTGGTATGCTATTGTGGAAGAGATTCAAGATCTGGGTGTTAGAGCTTCAAACCACAAGAAAGGTGCAACAAATCAAGGTAAGAATCGTCATCCAAATATCCCTTTAGAACAGATCCGGATTTCTAGGGTTTTAGGTTCAAAAAGTTTCAAAAAAACACATAAAGGTCAAATTTTTACGTATGAAAACGTGTAAAAAGGTTAGATATGGTTTCACGGATGGTAAACCATGGATTTGGACGTAAAAAGTTAAGATTTTGGGTTAAAAACGAGCTGGTTCGTCATTTTTATGCATCCGGTGAAACTGTGAGCCCGACCAGCGAAATTGTACCTTCAACCAGCAAAATTGTACCTTCAACCAGCGAAATTGTCCCTTCCACCAGCGAAACTGTAGTTTCGCTTAAGCGAAACTGCTGTGTTCGAGAAAACCATTAAGACTTAACGAATCTAGGAAATTCCAACGAAAGTTGGGCGCTCATGGCAGCGAATCTGTCCAGCGAAACTGGCAAAAGTACTGCCCAACGAAACTGGTAGCGAAACTACCAGCGAAACTAGCAGCGAAACTGTCAGCGAAATTGTGAAGAAAATGATTTTTTTGTGTATTAACTTCCGTGCAGCTCTTGTATTCGGACAATAGCTTAAGTAACTTAGAATTGAAGCTATTTTGCTAAGTTCAGGTGAGTTCTAGACCCCTCCTTTATCCATTTTCAATGTTTCAGGGTGACATGCATATTAAAATACATACTTTTATGATTACAGTTTTTAAGACCTCTTATCAAGAAAATAAAATTTTCTAAAGTAAAATGTGCCATTTAAATAGTTCAAATTAATTTTCAGGCGCGCTGACCTGGCAGCCCGGCCCCAGCCAAGGGCGTTGCCCCTTGGATCCCACTAGGGGCTGCCGCCCCTAGAACCCCTTTATCAGGGGCTGCCGCCCCCAAACCCCTGCTGTCCCGCGGAGGGTCGGTTATCTGGTTTATCTCTCATGGTTGATGAAATATGAATGCTTAGACTAAGAGTTTACTTCTTATTATGTGTTAAGTGTAAGTGAAAACTAAAGATATAAGTGAAACTTAAAGAACTGTTATTGGGCCCATAACATGTACCCTGATAAAGTAAAGCCTTGCAAGCAATTGATAAAAGAGGGTTGCATCTGCTGTGCCCTCACGATGATAAAGTAAACGCTCGAACAGGCAGGTCAGTAAGGCCTGGATTGTCATGACAATAATGTCCTGTTTGGGTACGATAGTAAGGCCTAAATTGGCGTGTCGGTAAAGTCCTTTGTTTATCATAGGCACCGATAGTAACTGGGAATTGATGGATAAGGAAGAGTAATAATTAATAAGTAATGGCAAAGCATTGAAAAGTGATAATCTGTGTGTATCAATGTTCTGATAAATGATGATTATTTTCAAATGTTAAAGCTAATACCTCTTACAAAAGTTATTTAACAAAGTAAACCTAGAATTCACTTAGCGAAGCTAACTTTTTATGCATGTTAGTTGACAGGTGAGCGTTAGGGCTTATGGGATGGGAGCATGGATCTAAAGCTTCTTGGCATCTAAAGACTGACATCCCTGATAAAGAAGAATATTAAGAGGATTTTTAAAGAGTTTTTGATGTTTAAAGACAATGTTTATATTTTAATTTAACTATGTTGTAATGAATTGCAATTACTATACTTTTCCGCTGCTATATATATATATATATATATATATATATATATATATATATATATATATATATATAAACGAATGTTTTAAATCTATGTTTTTGTAACACCCGAAAGTTTGACTTCTCAGCATGTGATGCGACTGAGCTTCAGTCGCCTGTGATTTATGCGACTGAAGTCCAGCCGCATGGCTATTCGGCCGATTGGAGCTCAACCGCACGATTGGAGCTCAACCGCCCGAATGAAGTATGGGCCGAATGGAACACGTGCGATTGGGGTCCAATCGCATGGTGTTGATGCGACTGAAGGTCCAGTCGCCCCTGGACCAGATGCGACTGAGAGGTGGGTATAAAAGAGGAGCAGCTCCATTCTCCTCCCATTTTCAATCGGGAAGAGACAGTGAGCGACCGAGAACAGCAGAGAAGAGAGGGAAAGTGCTGCCCGAGCTCCGAATCCGTCGAGAAGATAGCCAAAGTCGAAGTTCACCTACTTCTACCTGTAATGTGAGTTCTAGGACCCCTCATTTACACGTTTTTAACTGATTTTGGGGCTGGAATCACATATAAACCCTAGTTTTGTAAAAGTGTAAGTTGACCCATTTGAGTAAACTATGAGTAATGCGTTTATAGTAAGAAGTAGGACTTGTATATGCTTGTATGATGTCCTTGTATGAATCCCTGAGCTTTGGGAGGGTCAATTTGGGCTAAAAATGGGTTTAAGACGAGTTTGGGTGCGGGGGTTCGCGACTGCAGTTTGTGAAGAACTCCAGTCGCTGCCCAGTTAGGGTTATGCGACTGAAGGGCCATTCGGCCGAATGAGTAATAGTTGATGTCCAATCGCCCGACTGAGGTTCAGACGCCCGATTGAGCCTCAATCGCACGATAGGTGATGCGACTGAGAGTTTCAGTCGCATGAGTTCAATCGCAGAGTAGTTGAGTCGTACGGTTAAGAGTCAGTCGCATACAGCCCAATCGCATAGTGTCTAGTCGTACGGAAGGAAGTCCAATCGCACGCTTGAGTACCCATTCGCATGAGTAGCCCAATCGCATGACCCAGTCGCATGGATGACATGCGACTGGTGGTAGTCCAGTCGCCCGGACAGGGCTGATGTGAGTGAATGTAGAAGTGTATGTATGATGTATGTATGTTAGTATGATGTTGCCATGATAAATGGTGAATACTGATGATATGTAAGTATGTATGTTCCTTATGTATATGTGTGTTATCTTTAATAACTTTACGTGAATGAATGAACGAATGGAACGAATGTATTAAGAACGTAAAGTGAAAGATAATGAAAGAAGGAACATGATGAATGAATGCATGCATTAACGAACGAATGAATGTAATAAAGTCTTGCAAGCAAAATGAAGGAGGTGCACACCCCTGGCAGGTGTTAGCTCAACGGTGTGCGGGTTAGCTACCCCGAAGGATGCACATCGGGGTCAGTCTTTGTGATTGACCAGAAGTATGTATGGGATCCTTGCCGCTTGCCCTAGGTGACTGGATCAGCATTAGTGCACAACGTTCGTGATTGATCATCACAGGTCCAGCACCAGCATTTGTGCACAACGTTCGGGGTATAGCTTATGGCATTGATCCAGAAGTAAAGTGAAAGATAAGTGGTGCTTGTACCTACCCTAGGTGACTGGATCAGCATTTGTGCACAACGTTCGTGGCTAACTACCACAGGTCCAGCACCAGTAGTACGTATGATGAAAGGGGGTAGTGTACAGGTCACCGAATGTATTGAACGTTCGAACGAAAGTAATAAATGAATGAATGAATAGAATGAAGGTTCGAACGTACGAAGTGAAAGTATGAATGAAAGTAAAGACATACAAAAGTATGTGAAGTATGTAAGGTATGTATGTA
Source organism: Flaveria linearis (assembly GCA_024085815.1). NCBI lineage: Eukaryota > Viridiplantae > Streptophyta > Magnoliopsida > Asterales > Asteraceae > Flaveria > Flaveria linearis. The sequence goes on along the minus strand of CM044001.1, from coordinate 36,168,161 downwards.
TGTAAGTAAGCGAGAATGAGAAAGTGTACACGAATGAAAGTAAGTAATGAATGATAAGATAATAACAATGTTATCTGAGTGTACGTATGATGTGTGAACACATGTATAAAAGAATGGTTAATAAGATTGAAAGTATGTTTTATTATAAAACTAGAACTCACTCAGCAACGCTGACTTTTATGTGTTTTCCAGTTCGCAGGTAGTGTTGCTGAGGATGGTACGAGACGGCTACTCAGCTCTTTTGGGAGGACATTCTCCATTTTGTAATGCTGCAACGTCACGTGTTGCGGGCCCATAACGCACGCAACAAGTCACGTTGCCTGCCATTACGAGATTTCTTGAGGATCTGAATCAACGAGATCACTCAAGAAATCTCCTTTATATATTTTTGAATTTAATATCTTCTTTATGAAGAAAGATATATTTTCTTATTTCGGTAGAGGTCGCTGTACGACCCTATGATTGTTGAGGAATATGCATCAGCAGCAATCATAGTATAGTATGCCCCTATGATTGCTGAGGATTCGAATAAACGAGATTGTTAGATAATCTCGGGTTTCTATGTGTCTCCCCAGCAATCATAGTAAGGTTAGGATGTGTAAAGCAAGTTGTACTTTGTAATTATGTCAATGATGTAATGACTTTTATGAATGAATGAAAATGTATTTATGTCTTCTTTATTAATTCCGCTGCGTATGTCATGCTCATGTATTAAAAGTATGTTTATACATTGTTTATCTAAAATATATGCAATGAAGAACCAACCGTAAGGTGCCCGGTGAGCGGGGCCTTACAAGTTGGTATCAGAGCAAAAGTTTAAGTAAAATGGGTAAATTTTCATAATAAACCTAAACTTAAACTGAGAATGGGACAGGGAGAATGAGAATGCCATCTGAGTAGTCGCGTGCCATCAGGTATTTTCTTAAAGATTAACTGGTTATTATGTGCGCATGTGATGTGAATTATGTGTACTGTTAGACTGGGATACTAATGTAGTCAGGATAGGTGATGCTCGGGGTGCGAAGAGTAGAGTAAGTGGCTAATCACAACTGGCCACTGTAATTAGGGACTTACTGTACTTAACATAAACTGAGCTATTTCCTTGAATGACCGTGTTGGTGTTTTAATCTTTCAGTGTAATAGAAGATGGTCGGTGATAGATCATCTGATGCTTCCCGTGATGGTGAACGTGGTGATGAGCCGCGTATCACGCGAGGAAGACTTAGAAAAGAGAAAGTAGTTCGTGAGGAGAACGAGGTTCCTCACCAGGAAGAGACGGACGAAAGCGCCAAGTTGAGAGCCTCGGTAAAAGAGGCAGTGATTGAGGAAGTGCACCAGGTTATGCAGACGATTTTACCGACTGTAATGACCGAAGCGATAAAGGCAGTACGTGAGGAGGATAGACGAGGGAGGAATCGGTCCTCGGGTAGACAGCAACAGGCAGGGGTAGAAACAGTATTGTCTGATGATGAAGAGGAAGAAGAGGAAGAACAGGTACGGGAGACAGCCCGGGGTTGTGATTATGGGAAATTCATGAGGTGCAAGCCTCCAACTTTTGATGGCTCCGGTACTGCTACTGATGCTCACCAATGGGTGATGGAAATGGAAGCTGTCCTCGATATTAGTGACTGCCAGGAGGACAAGAAGGTGAAGTTTGCTACCCACTCTTTCACAGGGTCGGCTTTATGCTGGTGGAAAAATATTGTTCAAGCCGAGGGTACCAGGGCAATAGGGAAGATGAAGTGGGCTGAGTTGAAAAGGCTGGTGATCGAGGAATTCAGTCCTCGTCGGGAAATGGATAGGATAGAAAGGGAGTTCCTGCAGCTGGAGGCGGGAACGATGACCCATCAGCAGTACACGACTAAGTTTAACGAGTTGGCGCTGTTGGTGCCAGAGCAAGTGACGCCGGTGTCTCGAAAGATTAACCGGTATATTCAGGGGCTGCCATCCGAAATTCGTTGGCATTTGATTTCCGCCCGACCGAGTACTTTCAGGTCGGCGGTAGATTTAGCTGGGAGGTTGTATGATGAACGAGCTGCCTTGGCGAAATCTGAGGGCAGTAAGAAGGGAAGTGATGAGAGGAAGTGGCAAGGAAAGAGGTCTGGTCGGGGTGATACTTCGACAAGTAGTAAGAAGGCACGGGTTGACGATCGCCGTGTGGTCGTGACAGGTGCAGGGTCGAGAAAGTGTGAAAAGTGTGGGCGAGAGCACGGTGGTGAATGCAGATGGGGGCTGAATGTATGTTTTAAGTGTGGAAAGCCCGGTCATATGGCTAAGGAGTGTAGGGCGATGAAGTGCTTTAACTGCGGGGAAAGTGGTCATATGAATAAAGATTGCAAGAAGCCGAGGTCTGGGAGTTCCGGCGGGAAGAAGGCAGTGGGTGAAGGGTCGAAGGCAAGCGCCAGAGCATTCACGATGACGCAGGAAGAGGCTAGAACGGACCCTGATGTAGTGTCCGGTACGTTTCTGGTGAACCAAACTCTAGCCTCAGTATTATTTGATTCAGGTGCCAGTAGGAGTTTTATTTCTGCTGCTTTTAGTGCCAAATTGCCTGTTAGTAGTAGGCGTGTGGATGTGCCGTTTGATGTAGAGACTGCTATAGGTAAAACTACCAGGATTTGTGAGGTAATTGAGGGTTGCGATGTGGAACTGGAGGGTCACAAATTCCCAGTTAAACCCTTTGCGATGACGTTAGGGGGTTTCGATTTGGTGCTTGGAATGGATTGGTTGGCAGATTTCGAGGCGAACATTGTGTGTCGCAAGAAGATGATCCGTTTGACAGCGCCTGACGGTAGTCCAGTGACAGTTTATGGGGATCGGGTTACTACGATTCCGAAAGTGATCTCAATGGCAGTGGCGGGGAAATGTATGAGGCGCGGATGTAGCGCCTATTTATGTTATGTGAAAGATGTAGAGAAGCCAGCACCACAACTGTCTGATGTTCCGGTTGTGTGTGAGTTCCCAGACGTGTTCCCAGAAGACTTATCGGGATTGCCACCTGACAGAGGGATCGAGTTCCAGATTGATTTAGTACCAGGCGCCCAACCTGTTGCCAAGGCACCATACCGATTGGCCCCGACAGAGATGAAAGAGTTGATGGAGCAGTTACAAGAGCTACTGGATAAGGGGTTTATTAGACCGAGTATCTCACCTTGGGGTGCTCCGGTCCTGTTTGTAAAGAAGAAGGACGGTAGTATGAGAATGTGCATCGACTACCGCGAGTTGAATAAGCTGACAGTAAAGAACAGATACCCCTTGCCGAGGATCGACGACTTGTTTGATCAACTTCAGGGTGCTAGTTGGTTTTCACGTATAGATCTTCGATCAGGCTACCATCAACTGAAGGTGAAGGAGCAGGATATCCCTAAAACAGCTTTTCGTACGCGCTACGGTCATTATGAGTTCCTCGTTATGTCATTTGGTTTGACCAACGCGCCGGCTGCTTTTATGGATCTGATGAACAGGGTGTGTCGGCCGATGTTGGATAAATCAGTGATTGTATTCATTGATGACATCTTGATTTATTCAAAAAGCGAGACTGAACATGCCGGTCACATTCGCGAAGTTCTGGAGACACTGAGAAGGGAGAAGTTGTATGCAAAGTTCTCCAAGTGCGCATTTTGGTTGCGTGAAGTTCAGTTCTTGGGTCACGTGGTAAATCCGGATGGGATTCTAGTTGATCCGGCAAAGGTGGAAGCAGTAATGCAATGGAAGTCCCCGAAAACGCCATCCGAGATCCGTAGTTTCTTGGGTTTGGCGGGCTACTACCGAAGGTTTATCCAAGACTTTTCCAAAATTGCTTCTCCACTGACAAAGTTGACCCGGAAGGATGTGAAATTTGTATGGGGACAAGCTCAGGAGAAGGCGTTTGAAGAACTGAAGATGAGATTGACTCAAGCTCCAGTATTGGCGCTACCCGAGGGGAGTGAAGATTTGGTGGTTTATTCTGATGCCTCCTACTCGGGGTTGGGGTGTGTATTAATGCAGAGAGGAAAGGTGATAGCCTATGCATCCCGACAGCTGAAAGTTCATGAGGTCAATTATCCTACCCATGACCTGGAGCTAGCAGCAGTGGTCTTCGCGTTAAAGATTTGGCGGCACTATTTATACGGGACGAAGTGCACCATCTTCACAGACCACAAAAGCTTGAAGTACTTCTTCGAGCAGAAAGATCTGAATATGAGGCAGAGACGGTGGTTGGAACTAATAAAAGACTACGATTGTGAAATCCATTACCACCCGGGCAAGGCTAACGTGGTGGCTGATGCCCTTAGCCGAAAGGAGAGGCCCGAGCCAATTAGAGTGAAGGCGTACCAGCTAATTATGACCTCCGACGTGATGAAACAGGTCAAAGAGTTTCAAGATGAGGCTTTGAAAGACGAACATCTTAACTCCGAACGAATGAGAGGTCTGGTCGCGGAGTTGGGTGAGAACGCAACGGGTGTTAGAACTCGGTTTGGGCGTATGTGGATCCCTCGTCTAGGGGATCTGCGAATGAAGATTCTGGATGAAGCCCATAAGTCTCGATACTCCATTCATCCTGGTGCTACCAAAATGTACCAAGATATGAAGAAAGATTATTGGTGGCCGGGTATGAAACGCGATGTGGTGGAGTATGTGAGTAAATGCCTCACATGTTTGCAAGTGAAGGCGGAGCACCAGAAGCCGTATGGAAAGATTCAACCTTTGGACATCCCGGAGTGGAAGTGGGAACACATCACCATGGATTTCATCACAAAGCTGCCACGTACCCCTAAAGGGTATGATACGATCTGGGTGATTGTGGATCGATTGACGAAGAGTGCTCACTTCTTACCGATGCGGGAGACATATTCGTCCGAGAAGTTAGCTGATCTTTTCATCAAAGAATTTGTGACTCGTCACGGTGTACCGGTGTCAATTGTGTCTGATCGCGACACCCGGTTTACATCCAAATTCTGGAAGAAATTCCACGATGCTATGGGGACGAGACTGCACATTAGCACGGCTTATCATCCTCAAACTGATGGTCAGTCGGAAAGGACCATTCAGACCTTGGAGGATATGCTTCGGGCCTGTGTTATTGACTTCGGTGGAAGTTGGGATGACCATCTACCGTTAGCTGAGTTCTCGTACAACAATAGTTATCACGCTAGTATTGGCATGCCGCCCTACGAGATGTTATACGGTAGAAGATGCAGGACCCCCGTCTGTTGGGGTGAAATTGGTCAGAAAGAATTGGGGAGCGTCGAAGTGGTAGAGGCAACGACTGAAAAGCTCGAAAGAATTAAAGCGTATATGAAGGCAGCTAAAGATCGACAGAAGTCGTATGCCGACAAGCGACGCCGACTAATTGGGTTCAAAGTGGGAGACCGGGTCATGTTGAAGGTCTCACCTTGGAAAGGGATCATTCGATTCCGGAAGCGGGGTAAGTTGAGTCCGCGATATATAGGCCCTTTCCGGATTGTTGCTCGAGTGGGGGAGGTGGCTTATAGGTTGGATCTGCCAGACGAACTAAGTGGAATTCACCCGACTTTCCACGTGTCTCATCTGAGGAAATGTTTGGCAGACGAAGACATGGTCGTTCCACTGGGTGATATCGAGGTAGACGAAAAGCTCAATTATGTAGAGCAACCAGTGGCAATCATAGATCGCAAAGAAAAGAGATTGAGAAATAAAGTGGTTCCCCTTGTGCGTGTACAGTGGCGGCACAGGAAGGGATCCGAGTCAACGTGGGAAACCGAAGAAGAAATGAGGCAGCATTACCCACGATTGTTCGAAGAGTAACAGGTTTCGGGGACGAAACCTAAAATAAGGGGGGTGGACTTGTAACACCCGAAAGTTTGACTTCTCAGCATGTGATGCGACTGAGCTTCAGTCGCCTGTGATTTATGCGACTGAAGTCCAGCCGCATGGCTATTCGGCCGATTGGAGCTCAACCGCACGATTGGAGCTCAACCGCCCGAATGAAGTATGGGCCGAATGGAACACGTGCGATTGGGGTCCAATCGCATGGTGTTGATGCGACTGAAGGTCCAGTCGCCCCTGGACCAGATGCGACTGAGAGGTGGGTATAAAAGAGGAGCAGCTCCATTCTCCTCCCATTTTCAATCGGGAAGAGACAGTGAGCGACCGAGAACAGCAGAGAAGAGAGGGAAAGTGCTGCCCGAGCTCCGAATCCGTCGAGAAGATAGCCAAAGTCGAAGTTCACCTACTTCTACCTGTAATGTGAGTTCTAGGACCCCTCATTTACACGTTTTTAACTGATTTTGGGGCTGGAATCACATATAAACCCTAGTTTTGTAAAAGTGTAAGTTGACCCATTTGAGTAAACTATGAGTAATGCGTTTATAGTAAGAAGTAGGACTTGTATATGCTTGTATGATGTCCTTGTATGAATCCCTGAGCTTTGGGAGGGTCAATTTGGGCTAAAAATGGGTTTAAGACGAGTTTGGGTGCGGGGGTTCGCGACTGCAGTTTGTGAAGAACTCCAGTCGCTGCCCAGTTAGGGTTATGCGACTGAAGGGCCATTCGGCCGAATGAGTAATAGTTGATGTCCAATCGCCCGACTGAGGTTCAGACGCCCGATTGAGCCTCAATCGCACGATAGGTGATGCGACTGAGAGTTTCAGTCGCATGAGTTCAATCGCAGAGTAGTTGAGTCGTACGGTTAAGAGTCAGTCGCATACAGCCCAATCGCATAGTGTCTAGTCGTACGGAAGGAAGTCCAATCGCACGCTTGAGTACCCATTCGCATGAGTAGCCCAATCGCATGACCCAGTCGCATGGATGACATGCGACTGGTGGTAGTCCAGTCGCCCGGACAGGGCTGATGTGAGTGAATGTAGAAGTGTATGTATGATGTATGTATGTTAGTATGATGTTGCCATGATAAATGGTGAATACTGATGATATGTAAGTATGTATGTTCCTTATGTATATGTGTGTTATCTTTAATAACTTTACGTGAATGAATGAACGAATGGAACGAATGTATTAAGAACGTAAAGTGAAAGATAATGAAAGAAGGAACATGATGAATGAATGCATGCATTAACGAACGAATGAATGTAATAAAGTCTTGCAAGCAAAATGAAGGAGGTGCACACCCCTGGCAGGTGTTAGCTCAACGGTGTGCGGGTTAGCTACCCCGAAGGATGCACATCGGGGTCAGTCTTTGTGATTGACCAGAAGTATGTATGGGATCCTTGCCGCTTGCCCTAGGTGACTGGATCAGCATTAGTGCACAACGTTCGTGATTGATCATCACAGGTCCAGCACCAGCATTTGTGCACAACGTTCGGGGTATAGCTTATGGCATTGATCCAGAAGTAAAGTGAAAGATAAGTGGTGCTTGTACCTACCCTAGGTGACTGGATCAGCATTTGTGCACAACGTTCGTGGCTAACTACCACAGGTCCAGCACCAGTAGTACGTATGATGAAAGGGGGTAGTGTACAGGTCACCGAATGTATTGAACGTTCGAACGAAAGTAATAAATGAATGAATGAATAGAATGAAGGTTCGAACGTACGAAGTGAAAGTATGAATGAAAGTAAAGACATACAAAAGTATGTGAAGTATGTAAGGTATGTATGTATGTAAGTAAGCGAGAATGAGAAAGTGTACACGAATGAAAGTAAGTAATGAATGATAAGATAATAACAATGTTATCTGAGTGTACGTATGATGTGTGAACACATGTATAAAAGAATGGTTAATAAGATTGAAAGTATGTTTTATTATAAAACTAGAACTCACTCAGCAACGCTGACTTTTATGTGTTTTCCAGTTCGCAGGTAGTGTTGCTGAGGATGGTACGAGACGGCTACTCAGCTCTTTTGGGAGGACATTCTCCATTTTGTAATGCTGCAACGTCACGTGTTGCGGGCCCATAACGCACGCAACAAGTCACGTTGCCTGCCATTACGAGATTTCTTGAGGATCTGAATCAACGAGATCACTCAAGAAATCTCCTTTATATATTTTTGAATTTAATATCTTCTTTATGAAGAAAGATATATTTTCTTATTTCGGTAGAGGTCGCTGTACGACCCTATGATTGTTGAGGAATATGCATCAGCAGCAATCATAGTATAGTATGCCCCTATGATTGCTGAGGATTCGAATAAACGAGATTGTTAGATAATCTCGGGTTTCTATGTGTCTCCCCAGCAATCATAGTAAGGTTAGGATGTGTAAAGCAAGTTGTACTTTGTAATTATGTCAATGATGTAATGACTTTTATGAATGAATGAAAATGTATTTATGTCTTCTTTATTAATTCCGCTGCGTATGTCATGCTCATGTATTAAAAGTATGTTTATACATTGTTTATCTAAAATATATGCAATGAAGAACCAACCGTAAGGTGCCCGGTGAGCGGGGCCTTACATTTTTGCTGCGAATGACCAACTGTGAGGTTTTCTGGGATCAGGGCCTTACATAATTGATTGCTCTTGTGGGTTTTTGGTTTGGGTAACGAGTACACGAGAGTGACTAGTCCTAAACTTAATACTTTTCTTGTCAATTCAAGTCATTAATGTTATTCATCAATTTACTTCGTGTGTCTAGTGTTTCTTAGGGTAACCTATTTCTCATTGGGCTGTTGAGACTGAGAGGTAAAATAGTTTTCGAGTACGTAGAGTTTCAGGGAATTTTAAGACCGAGAGGTGAGTAATAATCTGTTCAGTACTACAATTAATTTTCATGGCATTTAGAGTGTGTCAGTGAGTCCGAGAGGAGATCGATATGTTTCAGATGTCTAATTTAGAAACTGTAGTCAAACAATCAGTCAACCCGAGAGTCAGTCAAACCGATCAACCTGATACCGAGTCTAGGTAGTGCTTCCTTTTATTTGATTTCCCTTTCCATTTACAGTGATTTGCGTTAGTCTCCTTGTTTAGATTTTATTTCTTTTAATATTCAATATTATTGCATGCTTTATTTAGTTTCATGTTTTGTCTTATTATTTGATTGTGCTGCTTAGTTGGTTTACTAATTTTCTTATCCACTTCTTAATTATCAAAAATCCCTTAAAAATCATCGGTTAGGATTCGACAATAGTTCAGTAACAAGGGCCGCCACCCATTCGTGTCCATGGTCGATACTCGGTTTACTTTCCATACGACACGCGACCGGTACGCTTGCCGTGAGTGTGTGTTTGAGAAGTAATTCGTTTTAAATAATTAAAACTTGGTCTTTATAATTTAAACTACATTTTCACACTATCATGGGTCAACTTCAGACCTCAACAGCCTAGACGGTTCATAAATAAGACCAAAGTTGATCAACATACTGGAAAGCCTAAGGTAGTGCTGAAATGGAGTCCTCCACGCACAATGTCAAAGATCCCGTTGCGGGAGATGCCTCAGGACTTCACTCCACACTTCAAATGGTGGTACTACGACTGGCAAACGGGTGAAGCGGTCATAGTTTTGCAAAAAGATGCTCAGATTGAGACTATCCGGGTGTTTGACCCTATGTGGCTGACCAACTTGTCCAAAGACGATGTCTACACTCTATACAAGTGGCCACTATTCTATGATACGCAGGACATCGTACAAGCTCTACAGTTCCAACACGTCATAAGACTCTGCTTTGCATTCGAGATACATGCAGGAGTTACACAAGAAGAGAAGTACAAGATGTTCCAAGAGCATATGAAGACTGTTAGACAATAGAGTAAACTAGGTCGAAGGGGGAGTTTGTTGATGCATATTGATGTACCTAGTTTATGTTCTGAAATCTAAGTGTCTTTCATGTCTAACATATATGTAATCGATGTAATAACTGAATGAATGATGCATGAAGTACATTGTGATGTTAATTTATGTTTGATTATGTCATGATATCATTATATTGAATGTGTTGCACGTGTATGAACTAACTATATAGGTTTGATGTTGTTCTACATGGTTCTAAGTCAATAAGAACTTAGAAGTATGTTTAACTTATCCATGTGATAGTTCATGCGAATGGACCATGCAAATGGACCATACGCATAAACATATCATGCTTATGGACCAGTCGCACGACTGAACCAGAAGATTGGATCAGTCGTACAACTGAGACATAAGATTGAGTCAGTCGCACGACTGAACCTTCAGTCGTGCGTATGAGTCAATCGCATGATTCAGTCGCACGCACGACTGAACCATGCTAATGGTTCAGTCATATGATTGAATAAAGGAAACCTATAAATACCATGTAATTCGTGAAAAAACACAACACTTCGAATACATACGTACCCTAGCCGTCCAGAGCGTGCCAAAAAGTCAATCCAAGTTCATAGTTCGTTTCTAATTAATTCTTGTTCGTTCTTAATGTTTGTTTCATTGTTGGATTGATCGGGATATTCGTTCTCACTGATTGGATCACCAATTAAATAGGATTCCGTACTATTTGATTCGGTATAACGCATAATCTGTTAGTACTCCATAGGAAATCCGTCCTAACAAAACTGTTGGATCATGATAAGGCTGGTGCAACCAAAACCACTCCATAGTCATTTTTGGTGCTACATTGAAGGGCTTCCGAAGCCAACAAGAGATCTTCCGAAAGTCTGAAGAACATCAGCTGAAGATATCTACTGAAGGCAAAAGCTGAAGTCAACTGCTGAAGACAACAGCTGAAGCCAACAGCTGAAGATATCTACCGAAGATAAAGTCTGATGAAAGAGCTGAAGACAAAGTCTGAAAGCTTCCGAAGACAAAGTCTGATGAAAGAGCTGAAGACAAAGTCTGAAAGCTTCCGAAGACAAAGTCTGATGAAAGAGCTGAAGACAAAGTCTGCTTCCGAAGACAAAGAAGAATCCAAGCCTCGGAAGAAGCAGTCTTCCGAAGTATAAGTGGCTTCGGAAGAAGTTATTCTTCCGAAGTACTTTATCCTTCGGAAGACATTGCTATGACCAGCAGATAAAAGTATGGTCCCTGACAGTCCGCTGCAGACCTCTGATACAGCATGGCATCTTCCTAAAGAGCCATGTTGTTGACCATACTTTATTCTACTGTTCACCTTTTTATGATAGTACATGTTACCAACTTTAGTTGGTGACAAAAGGTAAGTCAGGTACATGTCCTGACTACCAACTCTCAGGCAAAATGTCTGAAAGACCTCACCTAGAGTCTTGTAGTATAGATGTAAGGTTAGAGGTGTCCAGCTGGTATCAAAGTATATCCGGCTGTAGGTAGTATTATATATATCTTCTCCATGTAACTCATTAGATAAGTGATTTGAGTCCAAGAGTCTTGTAATCCTTTGAGTTGAGAGGCAATATATAAAAGTACCTTGAAAATTTACTTGATGTGTTTATTTTCTTACTGCTTGCTACTTGGTATATTGTGATCAACTCTTCATAGACTACTTGCTGAGTGTTATTCACAGTGAGTTGAGAGAAAAACCACCCATAGTCGATCCTGCAAAAACTTATTTTAATTAATATATGAATTATTATATATGACTTAATTCACTATATTAAGTATCTATCTTATTTAAAATAACCTAAATTAACATTATAGTTATATTTTCTTTTATTTTTTATAACTAAATACTATATATCAAATATTTATATAGTTAATACAATAATAATAATAATAATAATAATAATAATAATAATAATAATAATAGTAATAATAATAATAATAATATTTAAAGTAATTACAATAGCTATTTACAAAAATAAGAATAATTTTAATAATAGTTTTAAAAGTACTAATTTGTAATAATGTAAAAGTAGTGAAACTAAAAATATATAAACCCTTAAAAATGCTTCAATATTTTGAATTTTATATCTTTTACCTCTTATAATAATGTTTGTTTATAAATGCTAAAGCTGTCAATATAATGTGATAAATTATGTTAAAATTTCGACATTATTTTTTCTTTTAAAATCAAGTTCTCAAAATAATTTTATTCAAAATTATAGAATTCTAATATACAAATAATCTATTTTAACAATCCGTACACGATCGTAAAGCGAAACTTATGATTCGCAAAACCGCTCACAACATGATGTAAAATATATATTTAAAATCAACAGTATAATAGTTTAATATAAAATATAATTAAAATTATATAAAAGTAATAGTTCAAGAAATAAAATAATTATATCATTTTTTAACTCTCTATAAATAGTTTTATTTTTAAACGTTTGTTTTAAGATTTTTTATAAAAATCTTGTTTTTAAAAAAAATATGATTTGTAATTATTCTGGTTTTTTAATAAGACTTTTTTAAATTATTTCACCTATTTAAAACTTTTTAAAACCAAAATTATTTTAAAATATTTTGTTTAAAAATGTTTAATGTATTAGAAAATTTCAAATTATATAAAAATTTAGTTTTTTATTTAGATTTTAATTAAAAGATGTTATTTTTAGTTTCCTTCATAAAATCTATTTAAAAAAAAGATAGTTTGATTTAAAAAATAGATAAAAGAGAGAAAACATAATAATTAATAAAATTCATTTTTAATAAAAGAGAAAAATTTATATAAATATTTAAATTAGTATAACACGTTTTTTGTGGGAAAATTAACGTATGGACGTCAAGTGCTAAAAATACAAGTTAAAAGAAATGATAAGTGGCGATTGAAAAGTTGCTTTATTAGAGGTTATATCTTTGATCGAAGCTAACCCCCAACGTAATCGACTGCCGTAATGGGTTCCGACTACGGCGATAAGCCTCTGAGAAAGATCTCAGAGGCCTTCAACGACATCGCCAACACCATCAACTCCCACCTACAAAACCCTAATCGACCACTGCACTTGGAGCTCGCCTCCTTCTCTCACGCTTGTTCTCTCGTCTCCCCTCTCTTCCGATGCCTCGGTATCGCCTTCAAGTTCGCTGAAATGGACTACGTCGCCAAGGTACCACCAACAATTCTCAACTATAACTCCGATTCAATCTTATGAATGAATCGGCCGCTGAATTTGGTGTTTTTGACACCTTGCTAGCGTAGATTTGTTTGATTTGGTGTTTGTGAATTAGGTGAATGATCTTTGTCAGACCTCCAAGTCAATTTCGACCTTGCAGTTGATGATGGAAAAGGATATAGAACAGGATTGTGTGAGGAAGCCTGGTAGTCACACAAGGAATCTCTTGAGGGTGAAACGGGGTTTGGATATGGTTAGAGTGTTGTTTGAGCAGATTCTAGCTTCTGAGTACGTTTTCCTTCTACTTGATAGCACTTTTAGTATCGAAATAGCAAATGCTTTTTTCTTTTGTTTTGGAAGTAACTGTTTGCACTTTTAAAAGGCTACTTCATCACTTAACATCTAGTCACTTGTTTAGAGACTTGGAAGATCTACCATTAGGCATTTAACCACTCACAAGGCCACATTGGTGACATTAGGGTTGGGATATAAATCTTAAAGACACAAGAGTAGATGGTTGTATGTTTCCAATTGAAAGCATTTAGTAGATATAAATATTTTTTGCAAGATATAGGAAAGACCGGCCACCACCTACCCCTCCCAGACCCTACTTTCAGTGGGACATACTGGGTATGTTTGTTTGTTTAAATATGTTTTGCAACATAAGAATATGATCTATCTTAGGTGACTGGAGGTGAGATTTTCACTTTAAATAATTTGTTCACAATGCAACGTTTGCAAATGATGGGATTGTGGTGAATCATGTTCTTAATACAAGGTGATTTTAGGAAAACGACTCTAAAGATAGGTCAATTGCTTATTGTGTCTAAGATGTGTGGACTTGTAATTTTTTTTGTAAAAAAACAATGACTTATTATTTAAAGTTGGTCAAAATTTGATGAAGTGACATTCAACATTTTTTGGAAAATAGGTTATACAATTATACCGTCTTGTTTTGACCAATTTAAGAGTTAGCAAGTCATTCTTATTAGTAAAATTACGTGCATTTTAGATAAGTTGAAGGACTTTAATATACAAAACTTAGTTTACTGGCTTTTTCATGTATTTTTTACAAGTTTAGAGACATATTAATATACCAAAACTATGATAAATATCATTTTCATGATAAATAAGAAAGCATATTGGTCTTTTATGAAAATAACACTTGTTAAAAAGCAAAAGTCATACACTCATAATTATTTTAACAACAACTTTTATAATCTAATTAATTTGGAAGTTATTTGTGAAGTAAAAAAAGATGAAGAGACTATAAATGTTAGCCGGTTGACTCGAGAGTCTAGAGAAGTCTAAATAATCTTCTCTTCTCATGGCTGAAAAAACATGTTTTGAGTGTTCAAAAATAATTTCGTGTGCAAAATAAGTTGGTATAATGTCATAATGCTGAGAGAAGTTATTTCTAAAATATAAAGTCGGAAAACTTCCTTCATTGGTTTTTGTTCAAGTACTCGCTAGGGAACGTCTCTATTGCAAGTAATCATTTTTGTGAACTATTGTTTCTATGAAAAGTAAGCCTTTCGTAGCCACGTCCTAAATCTGATTGTGACTAGAAGTGTAGAAATAATATTTTCCTTATTTTATTTTAAGATTACATGCAAAATTCTGTTTATTGGGTTTCTTTTCTTTGATATAGCCTGATCTAAAGAGACCTAAAGCCATATTGTGGACATAGTAAATGTAGCCCTTCTCACATCAAATTATTTTTAACACTTAGATTAGTGTTTTAACAGTCTATGAGAACACATCCCCCCACTAGCATAATTTGGAAATAAATCTCCTTAGACCAACACAAACAGCAACCTAAGACTTATAACATTGAACACCAAGGCTGTTAAGGTAGGTGGGTTTGCGACAAGCACACTTAATTATATAAACCGTGTTAACACAGGTGGCTTTACAGTATTCCTTTGAATGTGTATCTTTAAATGCCTTATCTTCCAAAGTGGCTAGGTTGACCACTAAACATTTCCAGTAGCTTACTTGAATTTTAAATCATCTTTTTGATCTCCAAGTCTAACTTCAATGCTTCCTAATTGTAGCATAATAAACTCAATCTTCAAAATAGTGACAGCTTATCCTCTAATTTGGATATATTAGCATAAATTAAAAACCTGACAAAATTTCAATATGTCAATGTCACGCAAGGCTGAAGCGAAGAAGGCTATATATGTTCTAGAAAAAAATTAAATGAAACCAATCCGAGGGAGCTTATATCATACATCAGAAGTGTTATTAAACATTACAAAAGAGCGCTATGATTTTAATTCTAAATCAAGTTTGGTCATGTCAGCTGACACACTAACTATGACTTCAAAAAAATAGAAAATGTAACCGAAATATTACATTCAGTCAAGTAACTAATTTTTAAGACTTAATGAAAATAGAAAATGTAACCGAAATATTGCATTCGGTCAAGTAACTAATTTTTAAGACTAATGAAAACAAAGAATAAAAAGCAGCAAACTAAAATAAAAACTAAATTATTAAAAGCTTTTGTGATGTTTATTTTTGTGAGTTACGGACTGTTTCTTCACTCTTTTTCTGCATTCCTATGGGTCCACATACACATCAGCGCCTTGAGTTGTCGGTCCCTCATGACAAAACAAGGTCGAGTCAAAGCATACTGCAAAAGATAGTCAATACTAATTCATATATGATATAGTTAATTAATATGAGATTCTAGGATACAAGAATGCATATCTGTTTAGATTGTGTTTTAGTTAAATATAAAAAATTTAAAAATTATATTAAATTTTGTGTTAACTAAATGAGCTTTCTGTGGTCTTGATATATGTGATTTGACAGTGATAATTCTCTAAAGAATCCAGCATCCAAAGCTTACGGGCAAGTATTCTCTCCATATCATGGATGGGCTATAAGAAAAGCTGTTGCTGCAGGAATGTATGCTCTTCCCACAAAGCAACAACTTTTGCAAAAGCTTAATGAAGATGGTGAGTTTCTGTTGAGATACCATACTTTTTTATTCTATTAGGCTTTATTTGCTGGATCCAAAAATTCAATCCAGCATGACTTGAAAGTCGTTTAGAATTTATAACCTAAAACTAAATGGTTAGAGAACTAAATTAGAAGAATGGTGAGTTTTGGCCATTGTATGATTCACTTGACCATCTAATTTGATTGTTAGACAATGCGATACGTTAAAGATGATGTCTATGTTTGTCTTGATCTACAAACATGAATGAAATATACCAAGTTGCACAAATAATTGAAATATGAGACTTATAAGCCACACATAAAACTCAAGCAAATAATCAAGTATGCCTTATTCTTATGAATTCATATAGAGATGCTTAGGAATCAACTTGGTGTAATGCTGGGTTAATCACCATCAAAGGCTATTTTCTTTATTAAATATTGGGTTAAGAGAGAGACAACACATAATGGATCCACGTAGAGGTGAAAATCTTAACCAATTTACTAATATGAACAGGTCAGGAGTGCGGTTCGTTTGACAAATCCCTACCTCTCTATTCCTTGTTATTTTCTCTCTTTTGGGATTGGTAGATTTCTCATAGATGGTGCTGCTGCATCTGTAATGGATCAAATGGGGAAGATAAAAAAATAACTTTAAACGGAAATATATGAATGAGTTGAACTTGAAAGTCACCCAAGGTTATTTTCATTTATAAAACCTCCTAAATGCTAAATCATTTTATTAAAAAAATTGATTGTAACAGGAAGTATATAATCCGTAATTTATGAACATATATTAGACACTAAATTTTATTACAAAACATGACACTAACTTCTATTACAAAAACATATTAATTTTGAAAAAAAGCATTTCGGATCTAATCTGACCTCACATGTACAAAATTGAACTGTTTTGAGGCCTTACCCAACCCACCAACCCCTTTTTTTCCGCTAATAGATCTACGCTTACACTACATAAAAAAGATTTACATGATACATATTCATCTTGAATAGGCTAGCGATAGGAGTGCGCAAAAGTGATGTGCTTGGCTTTTTATAAGAAAAAAGTCTAATAAATGTATGCGAAGGTGATTAATGATATGAGATTTCATATTAGGGAATAGGGATCGTAAAAGCATGTGAGAGTAGTTTTGTACTATGTTAAATATGATTACACCAAGGGTTGAGATTGGTTTGATCTTTTTGTTAATATGTGTAAAACCAAAAAGGACATACAACATAATTGCCAGCCAACCTGATCCGGCCCAATTACCCAACCCACCCTACCTGCCTTTTTGCCACCTTTACATTGAATTAATTTTTTGCTCAGGTCTTTATATGATGTTCCTTTATAATTTTTTATTGTGTCACTAGTAGAGTCTATCACGAATGGTATGTGCTACAAAGCCTGGTGATGGTAATTAATAATGCTCTTGTATGCGGTATCATGTATGAACTCTCTGAGTAAAACCCTGTTCTGACATTTTGCACCAGAGCCGTTCTTTTTAAGTCTTTTCTATAAACATGCTGTTGATCCTGTTGATACTTGCCTATTTGTAGTCTAGTGTTTTCATTGTTTGTTTAACTACAGTTTTGCTACTTGCAGAAGCATCTGCAAGGACGGAGATGCAAAAATATGTTACAGCATCCACTCTTGTCATTGTGCACATCGATGGGCTTTTCCAGTCAAGAGAACTGGGCATAGACTGGTGAGTGAATAATAATCTCCTCAGGCCAAATTTCATGTAACAACCGTCTTACTCTGATATTGTACAACCACATGCTTTTTTTATTTAAAAGATTGTATTTATTACATACAAGGATTCATCCATCGTTTGGCTTTTTTTTTTTTTAAATCATGTTCACCCTCTTATTTTTCTTATATTGCACGCCAATATCTACCGGATCTGATTTTCAGCTTATAATATACCATACAGGTCACACTAGTCTTAAAATACCTATATTTGTGCCTGCTGCTTATCTACAGATTTGTTGTATATAGAATTTGCATATGATTGATGGGGGATTGGTAACGAGTCAAAGGATATAGCTGTTAAAACGGGCCATTTCTGGCTAAATCGGGTCAAGTTGAGATTTTCCCTGGACCCTGGTTTCTATAAGTAATTAATTCATTGATAACTACAAATAATATTATTACAATAATAATCTAAACTCTTGAATCAAAAGTTGCAGAATAAAAATTAGGGTCTGATTTTTTACTCTCTGTGTGACGTTCGAACTTTTTGACATGTTCCTTTTATCTAATTTTTTATTTATTTTTTTGAGACATGACTTTAAACCATATGTCTATCCAATATATAATGCTGTCATGTCACGTTTGACAAACCAAGATCAAGACCAGGAGGTTAAGGAATGCGCTATTTCTTGTATGGGGCTTGTTGTTTCCACCTTTGGTAATCACCTCACGATGGAACTACCTGCATGTCTTCCTGTTCTTGTTGATCGAATGGGAAATGAGATAACTCGGCTTACTGCTGTAAAGGTTTGTTTGAATGTCATTATTAAGGTTTCCTTGCTAGAGTGCTCGTAAGAGTTTTTATGTGATTTTAGCTGTTACTTGTCATCATTTTTCTGCAACAAGTTAAAAGATCTATCACTACTTTAAGTAACCTAGTTATTTTAAAATAATTCTCCTATTGGTAATGGACATGATGCTAAGCTGAAGTATCAAGTTAAAAAATTTCATAGATTATTGATCTTGCCATGTTGTATATAAGGTAATACTGGTGTGCTCTACTTGGCCTTTGTTTATATACATGCTTTATGATGCTAAAATACAAATATTTTAGATAAAGATGTAACTAGAGTGCTCACTTTGTAGAATTAGTGTTGGTCCATATAGATACTTGCTTTATGATGCTAAAATACAAATATTTTAGATAAAGATGTAACTAGAGTGCTCACTTTGTAGAATTAGTGTTGGTCCATATAGATACATGTTTGTATGCTGTTCTAAACAAAAAAAGGATACATACTTGTATCAACCCAAACAACGTTCAACAAACCTGCTAAGCTTCTCTCTCTCTCTTCCAACGTTCAACAAACCGGCGACCTCCGCCGACTCACACCTCGACCTCCGCCGACCCACACCTCACCGCACCTCACCGGCGACCTCAGCCGACCAAACCCACCGACCAAACCCCAACGACCGGCGGACCAAACCCCACCGTACGGCGACCGACCCGTCTATCTCTCTCTCTTCCAAACGGATCTCTCGCCCAGGTACGTAACCCACCCCAAAGACCCACCGCACTCACCGCCGACCTACCCTCACCAACGAACAAGTCAACCACCGGTTACCCCGGAACCACCGCCAACCCCGTCAACACCGCCTGCCCTCCACCGGTCACCACATCACCTCTAGCCACCACCACCCTCACACCCCCACACCCTCACTGCTCCCCTGCCCCTACCCCCTGCATCACCACCGGTTGCAGTCGCTAGCGGTGGAACAGGTTTGAATCTGCACCACATTATTGTAGAACCTTCATAGGAGATCGCTTCAGATCTGTATTCTAGATTCACTGGTATTGGGCGTTCTCACTGTAAGGTCTCTAACCCAATTCTGTAGCAAGTCCCTTCGCTAGTGAGTTCCCGTGGGAGTACTAACATACGGGAATTAGCGTTAATACTTGGACTATAGATGAGGGTTCTCTGCTCTTTATTCTTCTTGAGTCTGATATAATTCTTGTCTATTTCTCTGCTGACCGTTTAGTTCTGTGGTTTGTGCCTAATTGATTAGTTGTTATAACTTGCTGATTAGTTGTATAATTGTTAGTGTTTTGCTATTAATTGCTGAGTAAGTTGTATATTGTTGGTTGAGTTTGTGTGTTGAGCATTTGTGGCTTGTTGTCTTCATTTCTAGTCAATCTTAGATCTGTTCTCTAGATAGGTTTCATTGGCTTATTTGAATCTATACTCAGGATAGTGTGTCATTGTGTGAAGTGGTGATCATTGTGGCTATTTTTGATTAAGTTCTTGTGGTCTTTGTTAGGGATACCAGCATCGTGTGATTTGATTTTGATTTGTTTGTGTGCCCCTAGCGTATTGTTGACCTCGTGGGACTGTTTCCTTTTGATTTGTGCTATACTTGTGCTGCGTTTCTTTCTTCTGTGTTGTCTATGTTTTTCTGGTACTTTTAGTGGACTCTGTCGGGTATAATAGATAGCAGGAGCTATTATGCTGCCCCGAGATCATGTTCAGTGACGAGAGGTGCAAAGACAGGAAATAAGGTTTGTAGATTAAGGGTGGCATCGTGGAATGTAGGAACCCTAACTAGTAAGTTACTCGAGTTAATTGATGTGCTGAAGAAACATAGGGTCCAGATAGCGTGCCTTCAGGAGACTAGATGGCGGGGTGGGAGAGCAAAAGAGTGCAATAGTTATAAACTATGGTATTCAGGGTCTGATGGAACAAGAAACGGTGTAGGTTTTCTAGTGGCTAAGGAACTTCATGATAATGTTGTGGAGGTGAGAAGATACGATGATAGAATTATGTTGTTAAGAATAGTAATAGGGGATGAGGTAGTGGCAGTAGTTAGCGCGTATGCACCCCATGTTGGACTAGGGGAAACGGAAAGAAAGAAGTTCTGGAGAGTTTAGATCACGTTATGGGCGACATACCGAGAGAAGATAAGATATACATAGGAGGAGATTTTAATGGACATATCGGTAAGGATAATGAGCATTTCCAACTGGTGCATGGAGGCTACGGGTATGGTCTTAGGAACGACGGCGGTAGGGAGCTTCTCGACTTTGCAGTAGCGCATGACCTAGGCATCATTAATTTGTTTTTTAAGAAAAGAGAATCGCATCTAATCACGTTTAGCAGCGGTGGGAGACACACGCAGATAGACTATATATTGACGAGGAGAGATCATCATAGCTCGTGGAAGGACTGTAAAGCAATACCGGGAGAGTCAGTTGTGACACACACCATATGTTGGTGGCGGATATACGCCTCAAGAGACAAATTGCCCTACCGAACAAGAGAGTCAGACCTACGATCAGATGGGGCCAGCTCAAAGACGAAAAGATTACCATTTTTAGAGATAAGGTCATACCACTGAACCAGATTGGACCACAGGAAGACGCAAACCAAAAGTGGGAGGATATGGCAACTAGGCTTATCCAAGCAGCTAAAGAAACGCTTGGAGTTACAAAAAAAGGACAGCCGGTCATAGGGAATCATGGTGGTGGAACGAAAATGTACAGGAAAAGATACGAACCAAACAACAAAGTTTTAGAGAGCTTATACGCTGTAACAATGAGGAAAAACGCGCAGAGCTAAAAGAAAAATACAAAGAGGCGAAGCGACAGGCGAAAAAATCGGTGTCAGAGGCAAAGAACACGGCGTACGAGATGATATATAAACGATTAGAGACGAAAGAAGGAGAGCATGACATGTTTAAGATAGCCAAGGCAAAAGAAAGTAGAAGACAAGACTTGAGAATGGTGAAGTTCATAAAGTCTGTGGATGGAAAGGTTTTGGTGAAGGAGAAAGACATCAAGATGAGATGGAAAACTTACTTCGATAACCTTTTCAACATAAGGAACCCAAATCAACAGACTGAGATAGATAGAACAACACAAACAACGCAACAAAACAATTGCTATTGTACAAGCATCACAGTTGACGAAGTTACAAGAGCTATGAAGAAAATGGGAAGGGCTAAAGCAGTGGGGCCAGACAACATACTGATTGAAGTGTGGAAATGCCTGGGTGATGACGGTCTCCAATGGTTAACAGACTTATTCAACACTATCTTTAAGACAGGGAAGATGCCAGACCAGTGGAGAACAAGTGTCATAGTCTCCGTATATAAGAAAAAAGGAGATGTTCAATGTTGCGAAAACTACAGGGGAATAAAGGTATTGAGTCACACGATGAAATTATGGGAAAGAGTTATTGACACGAGAATTAGACAGGAAACTCAGATAGCGATAAACCAATTTGGATTTATGTCAGGACGCTTTACAACAGAAGCCATACACGTCGTAAGGCGATTAATGGAGAAATATAGAGAAAAGAAAAGGGCCCTTCATATGGTATTCATCGACCTAGAAAAGGCACGACAACTAATCTGGGAAAGTCTACGAGTTAGAAGGGTACCAGAGAGGTATATCAAAATAATTAAGGATATGTATGACGGGGCAAAAACGTGTGTGCGAGCACCGGTAGGAGACACAAACACCTTCTCAGTGGAAGTGGGACTCCACCAAGGATCTGCACTGAGCTCATTTCTCTTCACAGTAGTGTTGGATGAGTTGACCAAATCTATACAACACTCAGCCCCGTGGTGCATGCTTTTTGCGGATGATATTGTATTAATAGCACTAGAGCACAGAGGATTAAGGATAAGTCGCTCTAAGACGGAATACATGCATTGCAACTTTGGTGACGAGGCGGAAGAGGACACCCAAGTCAGTATCCAGGGTATGCCTGTCCCACGAATGTCTAGGTTCAAATACCTGGGCTCGTACCTGCAGGAGGACGGAGAGATACACAGCGATGTAGCGCAACGCGTTCAAGCAGGATGGTGCACGTGGAGAGCAACATCAGGAATTCTATGTGATAAGAGGTTTCCAGCGAAACTAAAGGGAAAACTATACAGAGTGGCGGTACGCCCAGCTATGCTATATGGAACAGACTACTGGGCCATAAAGAAATCGCACGAGAAACAAATAGAGGTTGCAGAAATGCGAATGCTGAGGTGGATGTGTGGAAACACAAAAATGGATCGGATAAGAAACAAAGTGTTTCGTCAGAAGTTAGAAGTGGCTTCTATTGCAGATAAAATACGAGAGGGAAGATTAAGGGGTTGTTTGATTACACTGACTGGGTAAGATCTGACTGAGTCAGAAGCTGACCCTGTTAGAAGTTCTGACTGGGTATGCGTCTGACTGAAACTTGACTGTTTGATTCAATATCTGACTGAATGTTAAACGGGGATTTGAATACGAAATAGACTCTTGTATACCAGACAAAAAGATAATATTATAAAAAAGGGATCAAGAAGAAATTCTATCTTCCATTTGCAGCTTTCATTTTCAAAAGTAAAAAGGGTATATATACACTTTTCATTCTACTTAATCAACCTAAATCGTCATTAAAGATCACAACTTTTCCGCCAAGATCGTCATCTTTTCTTCTTGCGGTATGCCTTCGTCCCCAATCCTTCATGTTCTTCAAGAAGATTAAGAAGATCAAGAACCCTTTTACTCATAAGCAACTACACCACTGCTAATCGCCGCTCAAGAAGATCAAGAACCCTTTCACCTCAAAACCTTCATCGCCGGCCGCTGCTCACGACTGAAATCCGCCACCACCACAACCACCATCGCCGGAAAATCCGAGATTGTTGTCAGAAAACGAAAACCCAGGGGAGGGGTGCGACTGGCGGATGGGGGGGGGGGGGCGACGGCCGAGGAGGGGGACGCGCAGGGGAGGGGTGCGACTGGCCTAAAGACCGGGTCAGTGATGAAAAATTTTCGGACTCGGTCAGCCCTAAAGACCAGGTCAGTGGGCTTCGCCGTGAACATCAAACGCGCTGACCGGCTAACCGAGTCAGCAAGTCAGCGGTCAGTGACCGGGTCAGCCGCATCAAACAGGGCCTAAGATGGTTTGGGCATGTCAAGAGAAGACCAATGGCTGCATCGGTTAGAGCAGTCGAGAACATCATCCTAGAGGGTAGGAAGTGTAGAGGAAGACCTAGGTTGACTTGGGAAGAGATAATTAGGAGAGATATGGTACACGTGCACCTCTCTGAGCACATGATCGAGGATAGGAGTGAGTGGAGGCGTAGAATTAAAATTAAGGACTTTTAATGGGTTCTGCATCTAGGAAGGGACTTTTTGATTGCGTGTTGCGGGGTCTGTTGTGTATGTAGCCCGCTTTTGCCCTTTTTAGGGGAATCTTGTTGCTTCTATGATGTATGCTTATTCATTTTTTTTCTTTTGGTGATATTTTACTGTATGTTGTATGTTGTGTGCTGTATCATTTATCGTATCTTTGATTATATACTGATTCGCTAGCGTTATGGCTTTTGATAGTGAGTCGGGGGTCTCTTTGGAAGCGGTCTCTCCACCTATCTGGGTAGAGGAAAGACTTGCCTTCACCTACCCCTCCCAGACCCTGCTCTTGAGCGGGATATACTGGGTTTGTTTGTTTGTTTGTTTGTTTTTGAGACGTGACCTAACATTAATCTGACACCTAAACTTAAACATCGTAAGAAGGTAATGACACTTTTTTCACAATAGAAGAGGATTCTCAAACTAAAGTGCTTGTAGTATAACAGTATCAATGTGTATAGTAAAAGTGTTTCTCGTCAAGCGGTTAACTAGTCTTGTGGTGAACACTAGTGTAGATTTAGGAGTAGATTTAGAAGTAGACCTAGCAAAACCGATCAGAACCAGTGTTGTAAAAATCGGCGCCTAGCATCGATTAATCACTAATCGGTCACCCACCGATTCAAGTTTAGCTAATCGCATAATTAATTGGTTAAAGGTCAAAATCGATCGAAATCAACCAAAAATAAGAGAAAATTGGTCAAAATTAGTCAAAATTTGGTCATATTTGCTTAAAATCAGCCATAAATCAGAGAAAATCAACCAACATTCGTCATTGGTAAAATAGGCCAAATATAAAAAATTATATGTATAATTTTAAAAAATACTGTATATATATTTATAAATTTAAATATTAACTTATAAATTCCAATCTGATTAATTTGAATTAATCCCTATTAATCTCGATTAATCCCTAGGGTTGGTACCCTACCGACCGACTAGCGCGTAACGATTTTTCCAATCAACGTCAGAACTAACATCGTAAAAAGGTAATAACGCTTTGTCACAATAGAAGAAGGTTGTCAAACGAAAGGGCTTGTAGTCTAGCGGTATCAATGTGTGTAGTAAATGTGTTTCACATCAAACGGTTAACTAGTCTCATGGTGGACACTAGTGTAGATTTAGGAGCAAGTTTAGAAGTATACCTAGTAAAACTGGTCAAAACCTGTTCGAGTCAAGATGAGTCCGTGTCAGAACAAGTTGATTAAAAGATTCATTTTGTTTGGATCAAACTAGATTTTGACAAAAATGGATATGGGCCCAAACAGGCAAATTCTAAACAAGAAACTTTCTAGTTTTTTAGTTTATAGTGAATTGATTTTTTTGGGATCGTTGATAACACTCGTCTTTTTTCTAGTTTCTAGATATACTCTATCAAATGGTAAAATAAGAAATTTTAATATATGAAGTGCATCTTGTGGTTTGCCGTAACATGATTAATAAAATGTAGGAAGACAAACCTAAGTGCCATAACATGTTTAATAAAATGTAGGAAGACAAACCTAAAAAGAAATTGAACATTGAAAATCATAATCGACCATCAGGTAGAATCTATGCGAAAGAGTAACAATTTAAATAAAACACAACAAGAATACATAATTCTATTTATGTGGAAGAACCCAATTACAATTATAGAAAAACGGAATTATTGGATAAACACCCCTAAGTTGGAAAAGATCAAACTGATAAAAAGAACTCTTAAGTTCAAAATAATCTGCATCTAACTGCTAAAAAAAACTCTTAACAACCGTCTTACTCTGATTTCGTACCACCGCATGTTTTTTAAAAGATTGTATATATTACATACAAGGATTCATCCATCATTAAGCTTCTAGTACGTGCACCAATTACCACATAATGATTTTATTCCTTTTTTTTAAAATCATGTTCACCCTCTTGTTTTTCTTATATTGCATGCCAATTTCTCCCCGGATCCGATTTTCAGCTTATAATATACCATCCAGGTTACACTAGGCTTAAAATTCCTATATTTATGCCTGCTGCCTATCTACACATTTGTTGTATATAGAATTTGCATATGATTGGTGGGGGATTGGTAACGAATCAAAAGGATATAAGTGTTAAAAACGGACATTTTTTAAAGTAAAAACGGCTAGATCGGGTCAAAGTTGAGATTTTCCCTGCTTTCTATAAGTAATTAGTTCATTGGTAACTACAAATTTATAATCTATAACATATGATAAAAAAATATTTTTTTATGACACGTGTTATCATTCTAACGTATCAAATGACACGTGTCATCATTTTAACATATCAAAAAAATCATTCTCTCGCATCTCTCTCATAATAAATACGAAAATTATAATATGATATTATAGTTAGTAATAAAAATAAAGATTTACAGTATGATATTATAATATAAGATATGAATTATATATATGTAATAGTTCAAGAAAATAAAAAAGTATGTATATTATTTTTTTAACTTTCTTATATAAATAGTTTTATTTTTAAACATTCGTTTTAAGATTCTTTTATAAAAAAATTTATTTTTTATAAAAATCTTGTTTATTAAAAATTCTAGTCTGTATTTATTCTGGTTGTTTTAATAAGATTATTTTTAGAAAAGTTCACTTTTTTATAATTTAAAAAAGGACCAATTTAAAATATTTTGTTTCAAAAAGGTTTAGTGTTTTTAAAAATTTCATATTATATAAAAAAGTTTATTATTAGTTCTATTTTAATAAAAAGATATGGTTATAAAAATCTTGTTTATTAAAAAATCTAGTCTGTATTTATTCTGGTTGTTTTAATAAGATTATTTTTAGAAAAGTTCACTTTTTTATAATTTAAAAAAGGACCAATTTAAAATATTTTGTTTCAAAAAGGTTTAGTGTTTTTAAAAATTTCATATTATATAAAAAAGTTTATTATTAGTTCTATTTTAATAAAAAGATATGGCTTTTTAATAAAATCTAATTTTAAAAATATACCTTGATTTTAAAAAATTTAGATGAGAGAGAAAAATATTACAATTAATGGAATAAATCTTTAATAAGAGAGAAAAATTTGTTTTAGTATTTTAATTATTATAATACCCTTTTGAAAGAAAAAATGGATTGAGGATGTCTAGAATAATAACATGTGGCAAAAAAGATGGGTCAAAAGAGTGACAAGTGGTAAAGTAAACCTTCTTTTATTAGATACTATAGATTTCAAACTACTTAACAAAAAAAGTTAAATGACCTTTGATAATTTCTGAATAATTAAATATTGAACCAATAATAAATTTGAACCAATAATAAATTTGAACCAATAACAGGTTTGAACCATTAAGAGCTTTAACCATTAATAGCTAGTATATCGATTAACTATTTAAATGCAAATATCTGATCAATTCAAATAAGAGGTCTTAACAATTCAGACTCAGTATAATGCTTAACCACTCAGAGGCAAATGTCTGAACCATTCAGACATTTGCTCGTGAAACAAACAGTCTGAACCATTAAGTGTTGAACCATTCAGATATCTGAATCATTAAGAGGCTGAAACAAACATCCCTTTAACCCTCTTACAAAAATAATTCTGTTATATTCTTACTAACTATATGACTAAACATGTAATAAAAAAATCTAAGGACAAGTTTGTAATTTGCTCTAATCGCATAGGCTATCCGTATAATTATCTCTTATTATTTTGACTAATTTACACAAATAGTTCTCAACTATCTAATATTCTTGATAAGTTATACGACTAGTCCTGTGAAATTACTAAAAATCCATACATTTTATCGTAAAAAGATTTAATGGAGTTAGTGTCGCGGAAAAAACAATCACAAATTGCAACCTCGAAACAAGATATGCCAAAAGATATTATTAAACAAAAAGGGTTAAACATACTAAAACATTAAAAACAATAGAGTTGTATGCCTTCCAACTCAATTGTTGTAGGTTTAAATCTAGCTAAATGTAAATGTGCTAATTTTAGTGGTAGAGTGGTTATAAAGTAGAGAGATTGTGTTTGTTAGGACTGCAAACAAATCAAGTCAAGCCAAGCCAAAGGAGCTTAAGATCAGCTCGTTTACGAACTGAGTCGATAGGTTAATCTTACCAAGTTGAAAGTGTGGGATCAAGTTTGGCTCATTTTATAAATGAACCGAGCTGAGTTGGCTCGTTTTTCTTAACAAGTTGAACATGTGGACTCGGACTTGGCTCGTTTATAGTGAGCCAACTTCTGTATAGATCAAAATAATATTTCATTATTTTTTTAATCTATACATATTAATAAGATACTAACTTGGATGTCTCATGATCATTTTTTAGGACGTCCACCTATGATTTGTCCACGTGTTATCATCATAATAAACTTAATATTTTAAACAAAAATAAATTATTTTAAACTTTTTAAACTTAATCTTAATTTTTAATTTTTATTTTTAAACAATATAAATAAAAAATCAATTAAGTCAAACTTTACAAATTTGTTAATATTTTATAAATAAATAACTTTTTATTTAACATGATAATAATATCCTAATAGTCTAGAACTTGATTTTTTTAATAATCACAACTCAATTTTTAAAGTTTACATGATTTAATATCATAATTATTATTTAAATTAGACAAACTGAATTTTAATAATCTTAATTATCACATATTGGCAATTAATAATCCATATTATTAATTTGGTCATTAATTATCCCAACTTCTATTTTTGTTGCAAAGAGAAATCCTTGTAGCATAACCATATATTGGTTTACACTTAATTTTCGCTCGATTTTACTCACGATGATGATTGTGAATGAAATAGGAAAACGCATAACGAACTAGAATAAAAAAAATGAGTGAAAATCAAGTGTAAATCAGTAAAGATTATGTTCCTAGGATTGTCACTGACAATAAAAATAAAAATTAAGATTATTGTCAGTCAAACTAATTGTTTGGATTATTATCTGTCAATAAGTCATAGTTTGAATTATTAAAATATAATTTTTTTAAAATTAAAACAAACTAAATAATTATTTTTATATATCTCCTATTCAACCCGTGTATTACACGGGTTACTAACCTAGTAATATTATTACAAGAAAGAAGTTCAAATACAAAGTTTATTTTTGCTACAAAGTGTGAGAAGACACAATAAGTTAAAAAAAGTCATAAAAAATTATATCTCACAATCTAAATCAAATTTCAAAAAAGTAATTCTGAGTTTTTGTTCAGTAATTCTGAGTTTTTGTTATCCTAGCCGTCTTCACTAGAAAAAAACGAAAAATAAAAAAATAAAAAATTGACGTTTTTTTATTATGTCATTTATAAAAGACACAATGACGTCATTGTGTCATTATGAAAGACACAATAACGTCACTGTATCATAAAAAGACATAATGAATTTTTTTAATTTTTTTTATTTTTTCTGAAAGAGGACGACGAGAGAAACAGAGACTCCGAAGTACTTTTTTGAAATTCGATTTAGATTGTGAGATATACTTTTTTTTGTGAATTTTTTAATCCCATTGTGTTTTCTCGCACTTTGTAGCAAAAATACACTTTGTAGCAAAAATACACTTTGTAGGATAAGCTCACCCTTATTACAAATCTAAACTCTTGAATTAAAAGTTGTAGAAATAAAATTAGAGTTTGATTTCTAAATCCATGTGTGACGTTCGAACTTTTCACACGTTCCCTTTTAACTCATTTTTATTTGATTTTTTCTGAGACATCACATAAAATAAGTTTGACACCTAACTTAAATATCTTAAAAAGGTAATGACACTTCTTCACAATAGAAGAGGATTCTCAAACTAAAAGGCTTGTTATCCTAGCACTATCAATGTGTGTAGTAAAGATGTTGCTCGTCAAACGGTTAACTAGTCTCATGATGGACAATAGTGTAGACTTAAAAGCAGATTTAGAAGTATACCTAACAAAACGGGTCCGAACTAACATTGTAAAAAGGTAATGACGCTTTGTCACAATAGAGAGAGTTATTAACAAAGGGTTTGCAGCCTAGCGGTATCGATGTGTGCAGTAAAGTGTTCCTTGTCATGCGGTTAACTTGTCTCATGATGGACACTAGTTTAGATCTAGTAGCAGGTTTAGAAGTATACCTAGCAAAACGGGTCAGAACATGTTTGGATCAAGATGAGTTCTTGACGAATTGACTAAAAATGTAGTCATTTTGTTTGGGCCAAACCAGATTTTGAGGAAAATGGATATGGGTCCAAACAGGCCAATTTTAAACAAGAAACTTTTTAGTTTTTTAATTTACAGAGAATAAATTTTTCTTGAAGATCCTTTACAACACTCGTCTTTTTTCTAGTTTCTAGATATACTCTATCAAAATATGATAAAAATAAGAAATTTTACTATATGAAGTCAATCTTGTAGTTTGCCGTAACTTGTTTAATGAAAAATTGGAACACAAACCTAAAAAAAGTTAAACATTGAAAATCAGATTCGACCCGCAGATAGAGTCTACGTGAAAGAATAACAATTGAAATAATTTCTATTTTCTATGAAAAAACCCAATTACAATTATAGAAATGCTAACTTATGTGGAAAAATAATACCCCTAATTTGAAAATATCTAACTTATATAAAAACCTTTAAGTTGAAAATAATCTGCATTTAACTGCTAAAAAATTCTTAACTTGGAAAGGATGTCAGATTTGTATATCAAACTACATTCTTGATTTATATTCAAGATTTCCTAGTGTAAATAAAACCCAATTCGATTTAAGTCTTACATTGTCCACTACCGCGAACGAAGAAGAATCCTAGCTATAACAAAAGCTTTAATAATTAATAATGATGAACATAACTAGCTGTAAACAAACTTGAAATGAACAACAATTGTACAAAACCTAAAATGAAATCTCTTCCCTTCGAATCGTGATGAACAATGTCGCTAAACAACCATGATGGTGAGTTTGTGTTTCATCTTAGGGTTTTGAACATGATGGAGGGAAGACGAGTTGATCGTTTGCGGGTTGTGGAGGGTATGAGTTGAATAGCAGTTCTAGAAGGCTAACAGACCTTACCCAGTTTGACCCATCCTCTTTTTGGTATGGCTCATCATGGCCTGTTAAAAAATATTTTCATTTTACCTATCTTGACCTCTTAATAATAATCTCTAACTCAAAAGAACCCAATTAAGTTTTTAGTAAAAATTAAAAGCGTCTTTGGTTTGTAAAATTCAATGAAATTAGAATCTGGATCCATTTCTCATGTGTTTGGTTTGTGGAATTTGATGGAATTGCAAATGCTTATTCATTAGTTGTATGAATGTAATAAAGCAAAGAGTTTAAGGTATTAATCATTAGCTAAAATTTAAGAAGTCTTCTTACTACTTCAGCACCATTTACCATGCGAATTCAATATGGGGTTGAAAATGAATGCAAACCTATCATGAATTACAAAAAGTAATATGGTTTCTACACCTAAAGTCAATTTACCCATAAATACAGCCAAACCACCCTTACTATTCACACCCTCAACGGGAAACAATCCAAGAAATGGCTTAGTTTACTAGTAAGGAACTATGGTAAGCTTACCTTTAGTGTTTTAGACCAAATTAGCTCTCTGTTTTGTTTCTCTAAATTCTTCTTTAACACAGTGGAGAACAAGTTCAAAATGATTTTAGTCATCTGGTTAGTTTAAAATATGAGAATCACGAGGTTTCCCATTACATACCCAAATTATTAAACGATGATGATGTAAAAAACATAATTGTCTTTACGTCTGACCCGTTTTTACGTTGCAAGAACCCATCTTCCTAGAAAAAAAATCCCCAACCTTAGATTTAGAGGCGTTGTGTCCCATGATGAGAAATCTTCCCAAGAGAAATCATAATTGATTCCATTCTAGTTTATTTGTAGGTAAATAATGAGAATAGAAGTAGATGAAGATGTACACTTCTTAAGGGATAGGACGCCAAAAAGTTCACATGTCACATGTGACTAAGCACTACTTTGCTAATCATTTTGTTGGTACCTATACAAAATTGACCGAATGCATATGCAACGATAAAACATATTAACAAATGAGGTTTCTTAAATAAACGTTGGGGGAGCCCACCCCCTTTCACTGTCGCATTCGACTCGAGGCCTTTTATGACAGGAGAAGGGTATTTTTTTAATACTTCTTTATAATCTTTTGTCCTTAATTGTATGCATAACATGATGTAGTAATAACAACAAATGTAAGAAAATGTGGTATGGTTTACAATTGCTTAATGTGTGCACCATTTCTTGTCTCCTTGACTAGTTCAAAAGCGTAGGATCATGTTGAGGACCTTACTTGCATGGTTTCAATACATGTAGAGGGAAGCCTTCCTTTTCCTAGTAAAAAAAATCATAGATGAAGAAGACAAGAAGTAGGGCAATTATCTAGATTGCATTTTATTCATGTTTTGTCCATTAGAGCATTCATATCAGGTTTTTTATTTTTATCTTTATAATTGCATTAAAAATCATTATTTTTTCTCTCTTCTTCTCAAATAAATGATATTTTTAATACTTTTATCATTATCTTTTCTCTCTCATTCACTCACAAACACTTTAA
Organism: Flaveria linearis; assembly: GCA_024085815.1. Lineage (NCBI taxonomy): Eukaryota > Viridiplantae > Streptophyta > Magnoliopsida > Asterales > Asteraceae > Flaveria > Flaveria linearis. The sequence continues at coordinate 36,135,966 of CM044001.1, read as the reverse complement.
AATATATTAAAAAATTTATAGGGATTGAATAGTGATTATCCAAATACACAGATGAACAACAACTTTTCTTTATTCTCTACTCACAACCACTTACAAAAATTCTTTAAAAAATAAGAAACACACTCACATAAATATAGAAAACCCACTGTGAATGCTATTAAATACATAGAAAATAAGAAAAGAAGATAACTAAAGTTAAGGCCATGATGAGAACATGGAATCATGACTAATAACTACTTAATAGTGTAGAAACAAACTAGGAACAAGATGAGTGAATCTCACTGACAACAACCTTATCTCAGTGTGTTGATCGTTAGTGACATGCATTGGTTGGGCTGTTATGTCTATTGGCCCTGATCAATAACAAACATATGAATGAACACTGATATTTTATGAGAAAACTACTTACTATAATTCTAATGATTTTCTTGCTGAAGAATCGATGAGTACAGAACGTATATACAAGAACTTTCTAACAAACTCTAGAGCTAATTTAGGATATACTAAATGACATAATTAACCTAACCTAAAATACAATAAAATACATAAATAACAATTGGCTAATACACCCCGTAGTCTGAGCATGTGGTTGAATGCACAGACTGGTTTTAAATCTCTGAAATAATGCTCTAGGGAGTCCCTTGGTGAAGATATCCGCGTATTGATAGTCAGCAGGTATGAAGAACTCGGATGGCACCGATACGAACCTTATCCCACACAAAATTAATGTTAATTTCAACATGTTTAGTGCGTTGATGTAGGACAGGGTTGCCTGAGAGGTATTCGGCTGACTCATTGTCATAGAAAATAATGCTAGCATCGCGGGCAGGAACTGACAGCTTAAGAAGCCAATTCCGAAGCCAGGTGACCTCGGTAGTAGTGTTAGCTACACCCTGATATTCTTCTTCAGTGCTAGAACGGGATACCGTGTGTTAACTCTTTGAAGACCAAGAGAAAAGATTGTCTCCCATAAAGACACAGTAACCTGAGGTAGAGCGTCTTGAATCCGGACACCCCTCCCCAAGTCAGGATTAGAATATGTTGTAAGCTTCGTAGACTTGGAAAGGGTGATCAACAAACCATAAGACATTGTACCTTTTAAGTAACTCTGGATGCATTTAAGAAATTGTAAATGAGGTTCACACAAGGCATGCATAAATAGACATGGGCTCCGAAATCAGTCTGGCCCAAACCGGTTCGGTTCCAAACCGGCCTTCCGAGTCGTAATCAGATTAGGGTGTTGGGGTTCACAAACTAGTTTATAAACCGGTAGCGTCCAAACCGGTTTCCAAACCGGTTTTCCATTCTATTTTCAAAAATATAGCCGTTTGAATATAGCCGTTGGGAGCCTCCATATAGCCTTTTCTTGTATTTTTTAATCAATTTAACCCCCTTACACTACTATAAATAAGTTGTGAGTGTTTTGGTTGAATCACAATAATCAAAATCTCTCTCTACACTCTAAAAACTTAAAAACACTCACTTTCTCTTTACAACAATCAAAAACTCTCAACAATGGCTTTTTCTAGTGCTCAATCTTCGGTTGGTTGTAATGCATCTTCATAAAATCTGGTTGTTCGGGTTATCCCCTTTCAATTTTTTTTCAAAGGATGCGAATTCTACTTTGAAAAATCACATTCAATAAAAATATTGCAAAGCTTTGAAAGGAGAACCTTCTCGAGGTCAAACTTCGATGACAAACGACGGTAATTTAGGGGCTTACAATGTTGATGCGGTTCGAGAGCAAATGACGCATTTTGTCATCCAAGAAAGCTTACCATTCAAGAACTTTAAAAATGAACGTTTGACTCGGCTAATTCAACAAACTCTCTAATCGCGATACACACATGTAAATCGTGCTACATTTAAAAGAGATTGTTTAAAGATATGAAAAAGCTAAAAATAAATTAATTTCTTATTTTGAAAATTTACAAACTGGTGTTAATTTATCTAGTAACGTTTGACCAACTCCTCACGGTTCATCGGACTCGTCTATTTGTGTCACCGTCCATTGGGTTGAACCCGATTCATGGCAAATGATGAAACATACGATTGCGTTTAAATTGTTTGATTATCCTCACACTGGTCAAAATTTTTTTATCTTATTGACGAAGTTATTAAAACATATAAACTGGAAAACAAAATCTTGTCATCTCTTTTGATAACGCGTCAAATAATACGCTTGCGATAGACTCTAAAATTAAAATATAAACCAATTTGTAAATGTGTGTTTTTTATAGTCGATGTGTTGTACCCATCATAAACTTAGCCATTCGAGACGGTTTAAAAACTATTGAAACAACAAAAGATGATTTTAAAAGAATGTTACGTGACTTTTTTAGCAGTAACCAAAGATGTAGTAGGTATCGCATGTTTTGTAAAGACGCAAATTCTATATGTTTAGGCCCGAATTGAGACGTACCTACAAGATGGAATTCGACTTGTAACATGTTTGAAAAGACTATTAAGAAAAAAGAAAGTATAATATCCTTTCATAATATTTTGGTGAATCGTGGAAAGGCTTCGACTTCCTATCCATCAGGTTGGGCTATGATTGAAGAAATAAGCAAAATGCTTAATGTTTTTAAAATTGCAACTACTTGTCTTTTGAAGTTTATTGTCTAAGAGTCCATTAGTAGTTCACCAAATTTACTTAATGACTTTAAAATTAAATGAGTTGTCGTTTAGGGGTAGAGCTTATTTGGATATGATATCACCAATGAAAGAAAAACTTAAAAAATATTTTAAAGAAACGCCTCCGGTTATTACTTGTGTCGTTGCCTTAAACCCTTGCTTAAATACGTCGGGGGTATGAAACTTTATTTGATAAAATTACTTTTAATTTGGATTTAGAAGAAGAAAACTCATACTATGGTCAAAGTGTAAAAGCTAATTTTAACGCATATTTATGCAAAATGTTTGATGTTTATTTAGCAAAATATGGTGAAATATCAAACATACATGAGTCTATAAGTCAATGCGGCACATGACGAAGGTTCAAGTGATCTAATGTTTGCTTTTTATAATACTTTAACAAATGAATGTAATAAAGGTTAACGTGGTAACACTCCGAGTAGTGAACTCGGGAGGTATTGTGGAACGAACTTTTTATCCACCATAACTTCACAAGGTTTTAAAAATTTTGATTTGTTGGTTTGATGGAAAGTTAAGGAAGATCAATTTCGCATCCTATCCACCATGGCCCGAGATTTACTAACCGTCCAAGCTTTCATGGTAGCTTCGGAATCCGTTTTTCTGTAAGTGGCAGGATTATATCAATATGAAGAACCCGACTCACTTCGATGAAGCAGTTGAAATGTCTATTTGCTTGAAGGCTTATTTGGATGCAGCTAAAAAAATACAATACAAACGCTCACTTGAGGGAGAATTGGAATATGAAGCCGAAATATATGAAGACGAAGTAGACGGTGGATTGACACCGGGAATGACTGATGATGAAGCGAAATATGATGATTATCTTCGTAATATCTTGGGTTCGGAGGGCGAAGAATAAAAACATCTCAATTCTCAAAATTCAAGCGGTATAGAATCTTAGTTGTTTTATAATCCTTTTTTATGTATTTCATTTAGACGTTTGGAAAAAAAAATTAAATAATTTAGCACGACTAAACGTATGTTTTTTATGTTTTTATTTTATGGTTTTTATGTATTTTATTTATAATTTAAAAAAATTTACAAAGATTTGTATGTTTTGTTATATATTTCATTTAAAAATTAAAAGAAAATCAAACCGAACTGTTTTAGTAACCAGTCCGAACCGGTTGGGATAGGGTTGGGTGTTTTGGTCCCAAAACCGGTTTATAAACAGAAGCGGTTTGGCCACCTAATTAAAAACCGGTCCGGTTTATAAGCCGGTTCGGTTTGGCAAAAAAACCGATTTGCCCACCTCTACGCATAAATAGACAAACCAGTTGTACCGCATATGTAATGTCAGTTCTGGTAAACGTTAGATATTGAAATGCCCCAACGAGACTTCTATATAAGGTGCCATTAGAGAGAGGTTCTCCAACTGTGGAACTGAGCTTGGAGTCGGTGTCACAGGGAGTGAGACTAGGTTTGTAGTTACCCATTTTTGCTCGAGTAGGAATTTCAGAGGCATATGCCTCCTGCGAAAGAAATAAACCCCCTGATTTTGGAGTGACCTGTATCCCCAAAAAATGGTGTAACTTTTCCAAATCTGTTATAGCAAACTCCTTGGACAAAGATGAATAATTTCATGAAGGAGTTGGTTGCTAGAGGCGGTGAGAATAATGTCGTCCATATAAACGAGAAGGTAGGCCATCCGAGAACCATGTTGGTAAATAAAAAGAGATGTGTCACAAGAAGAGTTGCAAAATCCATATGAGATAATGTAGTTAGAAAATCTTTGATACCAAATGTGTAGGGCTTGCTTTAAACCATAGGGAGATTTGCAAAGCCTGCAACCATGAGATGGGTTAAGACCTATTAATAAAACCGGGGGGTTGGTACATGTAGATCGTTTCACTTAAATCCCCATATAGGAAGGCGTTTTTGACATCAAGTTGATTAATGGGCCAAGAATGAGACACAACCAAACTAAGAACTATGCGTATGGTAACCGGTTTCACAACCAGGCTGAAAGTCTCATCGCAGTCTAAACCAACCTGTTGACATTTCCCATTTACAATTAGTCAGGCTTTATATCATTGAAGAGATCCATTCCATGAAATTTATGTTTGTAAAGCCACATACAATTGATAATATGAGTGTTTTCAGGCTAGGGGACCAACTCCCATGTATTATTGTCCATTAGAGCCTTAAACTCGTTAGCTATGGCATCACACCAATTTGGATAAGAAAGGGCCTGGTTTAGGGATTTGGGAATAGGTGAAATATTGATATGATCGGGTGTGGTGATATGAAGAGAGGTGAAGGGATGAGATTTGTATGAACGCGTACGCGAACGAGTTTGCATGGGGTGTAGGGAAGGTTGGGGGTTGGTGCTGTCATTAGGCTTATGCTGAAAGGTCTAGAAGGCTAGGGTAGGGGCGGTAGTTGTAATAGGTTCTTTGGGTCACCTAGAATAGGTGAAGTGGTAAGGGTGAGCCGATAGAGGCGAGGAAGGGGAAGACGATGTAGGTAGGGGGGATGTGAGAGCTGTGAGAGATTGTAGAGGAGCTGTTGTGAGTGTTAAGTGGGCTGTTGTGTGAAGGTGATGGGCTGTTTGGATGAGTAGATGGGTTGGATGTGGGTGTGCTGTCAAGGCTAGTAGTGAGGTAGGGAGGGGGAATGGTTGTTGGGTGATTGGAAGGCTGAAACAGAAGAAGGAATAGGCCATCCTACAGGAAGGAATACTCCTGGGTAGAGGGTTCAGAAGCGGTTTGAAAAGGGAACGTTTGTTTATCGAAAGTAACATGACGAGAGAGGATAATTTTTTCCATAGCTAAATCGAGACAACGGTAATCCCTATAATCAGAAGGGTACCCCAAAAAGACACAGAAGGTAGAATGTATGGAAAGCTTATATGGTTGGGTAGCGGATTGATTTGGGTAAAATGAGCATCCGAACACATAGAGGTGATCATAAGTGGGATGTTTAAGGTAGAGGACAGACATAGGGGTATGATTATTGAAAAATTTTGTAGGAAGAATATTGTGCAGGTATATAGATGTGTTATGGGCTTTAACCCAGTAGATGGGGGATACGGAAGCATGAGTTAGAAGGCATAACATAAGCTCGTTAAGGCGTCTAATCATACGTTCGACCTTCCCATTTTGTTAGGAGGTTTGAGTACATGAGAACGTGAATTGGAGACCGTTTATGGTTGCAAAATTTTTGAAGGAAGTGTTATCAAACTCCCCACCCATGTCGCGTTGAAAAGACTTAATGGTGTAATGAAATTGAGTTTTAACAAAATTGTGAAATTAGGTGAATTCAGTAAATATTCAGATTTAAACTTTAGTGGAAACAATCAAGTACAGTTAGTGAAATCATAAATTAATACCATGTAATATTTATAAACATTCTTACTTTGAATGGGATATGTCCACAAATCACAGTGTAATATATTAAATCGCATAAGTGTATTTGACAATAAAGTATGAAAAGGTAAACGTTTGTGCTTAGATAACTAGCAAGAATTGCAAACAACCAAAGGATTTGTTTAATTACAGGTAATAAAATTAGAACAACGAAGAAAGTCTAAAATGTGCATTCCCGGATCTCCTAGCCGATCGTGCCTGGGAACCGGAAGAGATACGGTGAGCAGGGAAACATCGAGACAATTGAAAGTTTGGTAACCAGGTATAAGTGACTGGAACTATCATTACAAATCAGGATCTTCCCACTCTTATAGTTCTTCATTGAAAACCAAGGGATCATTCAACAGAAATGGAATTGCAGGACCGGTGAAGGGTAGCACTTACAACACAACAACACAATGAGGACAGTGTATAAGAACACTTAACAAATCAAATAGGGAACTGGTTATGATGATGCAAAGAACACAGGTAAACTTAGAAACAGAACAAGATAATAACACAAGTAGTTGGTTTTCAAGGATGCTGTATATTGCTTCTCAAGTTCAAAGTTATAAGTATTCAAGCATAAGCATTTTCACACTTTTTAAGTTACATGAATTGAGACACTATATACTACAACCTACAACCGGCCATACTATGAAAGCTAGCTGGATACATAAGATTAGACAACTACAAAATCAAATGTAGAGTCAAAAGGTAGATTGCTTTTTGACAGGTGACTATGACATGCCATAGCTCACATCCTAATATATTACAAAAAAGATAAAGGTACATAAAGTAGAAAACACAGACTCAAGACCTCAATGTACAGTTTTCCTAAAGCATGGACCTTTTCACCAACTCATGCAAGTTGGTGACCAACCAGAGTGGCAGCGGAAAGTGGTTCAACTTTATAGAAAAAGTACATCAGATAAAAGCATGTGTGATAAAAGTCTTCGGAAGAATCTGTCTTGGTTCTTTGGCTTCGGAAGACTTTGTCTTTGAAGCTTCTGAAGACTTCATTTCTGGCTTCGAAAGATATTGGTCTTGGCTTTGGAAGATTTTACAAAGAATATTTCTGAAGTGAATTGTAAAACTTCCGAAGCATTTCTACTTCATGTTCTTCTGTGCAGTATGCAGGAAGACTTAGAGTGTTTTGGCTGCATCAGACTTATAAGAATTCTTACAAAGTCCCCCTAGGCTGATGCTACCAAAACACTTAAAGATATTCAGCTATTCAAAGTCTTCAACATGATCATGACCATTCCTTTCTTCATTAGAGGGTCAGGATCACTCAGACTTAAGAAGTATCTTCTCATGTCAAAATGATCATGCAGAGGTAAATTGAAGAGGTCTTCCCAAGAGTAGGCATTCTCTTCTCCTTGATCTCTGACTACATGCCACCTCTCTGGATTAGTTGAATAAGTCAAGGATAAGATGGGTCTTCCTGATGCAAGAGGAGCCATTTGAATTAAAGGCGATTGGGCTTCCTCTTCTTGCACTTCCTTAGGATGTTCTGATTCACCCTGAGGATCATAGGAGGTTGATTTTGACTTTTTCTTCTTCTTTGACTTTGATCTAGAAGCCATCCTCTTCTTCCTCTTTACAGTCTTTAACCGAAAAGACTGGCCTGCAGCACCTTATTGACCAGCTATGTCTTCCTCAGTTGGGTGTTCCTCCCTCACAGGTTTAGAAGGAGAGGGAGTTTGACCCTGTTGTGGGTCAGATGATGAGGCTGGCCTTTGACCTTGCTGTGGGTCAATAGATGAAGAGGCTGGCCTTTGACCCTGCTGTGGATCAGAAGATGAAGCAGGAGGTTCAGTTTGTGTTGTCTCATGTTGTTCAAACTTAACCTCTTCTTCAGGTGGAGCTTGACTTGGAGGAGTGTGTAAGTCAACAAGCTCTCCACTCTTGATCTTCTGCTTGATTACCTTGATATGCTCATCCATAGTGGATAGAGACATAGGGCCAAGTCTCCTTTTGGAGAATCCATACAGCTTCAAGAAGCTCATCATTCTTTGTCTATCAGCAGACTTTTTCAAGTTCTTCTGAATGAGAGCTCTTGACTTTGCAGCTTCTTCCCTTAGCTTTTTCTTTGTTGACTTGTTCTCTTTGAGTACTTGAAGTTCAAGTTGTTTGAGATACTCAAACTCAATGTACTCATAGGACAAGGGAAGAAGTACTTCTTCCTGGTAGAAACTTATGGCACTCAGGTAGTTTATCATCCTTAGTCTATCTGTATCTTTATCTACCTGAGGTTCTTATGTAGCAGCCACAGCCTCTTACATAGGGCTTTCTTGAACTGGTGAGAGAGTGGGAACATGCTTGTATAGCCTTTGTTGTCTTTTCTTCTCTTTGATCTCAAGAAGAATTCTTACATCTTCAGCTTCCTTCCTCTCTCTTGACATTTCCATGTCAGCCAGATCATTTAATTCCTCTAAGGGGAGAGAGATAATTTCATCTATGTCATAGTTCCTGGTCTGTAAGTAAGTAATCCTGACTGCCCTCAACTCATCATTTTGAGTGTTTGGTCTGGGAGCAGCCCTGAATGCAGCTTGCATGAAGCTTGAAGACCCAGTGGAACTTACTCCCCTTAGCTTCCTCTTTCTCTCTCTTTCCTCCTCCTCAATCTCCTCAGGGGTTAGAACCCTTTTCCCTTTGTCACCCACAGATCTTTGTGACTCAGGGTGGAGAGAGCTTTGGCCTTCATTGCTTGGTGTAGCATCCAAGCTCTGGCTAGAGAGAGACTGTGATACACCTTCACCGGCAGGTGTTTCACTGAGGGGTTAAGTTGCTGAAGTAGTTGTTGTTATGACAGGTGTTTCAATCTCTGTCACTTCATCAATTGTTTGTAAGACAGGGCTCTCAGGCTCTATCACTGGGCCTTCAGTCAAGGTTTTCCCTTTGAAGCTAATCTCAGGGTCTGCCTCAACATCCAGTTGACCAATGACATTACCTGATTGCCTTGGTTTATCTTCTTCAGTTTCTTGAGTAACCTGAGCCAACCTACTAGCTTGTTGAGGTTGAGTTGTTTGAGTAGATGGCTCAATTATGATGATGGCTCTACTATCAAATGGCATTGCCCTTGGTATACCCTCCTCAAAGAGACTCTGAAACAAGTAGTCTAGGAAGTTCGCATCAATGTGAACTTGAGGAGGTTGCTGAGCAGGAACAATTACAAGAAAGGATGGTGAGTTCTCAATGTCCATACTCCATGAAGAATTCCCAGGTTCTATGATTGTAATGACTTTCTCCCCCTTTTTGGTAGCATCACCTTCTTGTATAGGTGAGCTAGGAGTTAGGTCAATCACATCCACAGGTTCTTGTGTTCCTGGTTGAGCTCTTCTTGAAGGTCTCCCAGCTAGTTTTTCCCTGAGATAAGATATCTCAAGTTGCTGATCATTGACCCTCTTGTTTAAGGTAGTCACTTGAAATTCAAGATGACTAACCTTTGAGACTAAGTAGGTGCATGTTTTTGATAGTTTTTGCACCTTTAGTCTCAGATTCCCCTCATCTTCATCAGAAGAATCATAGGGGAATGAGAGAATTGGACTTAAGTCCTCACTCTCATTACCAGCTTGGTATTCTGGGCTGCTGGATTTCCTCTGCTCATTGACAGCCTTCGGTGAAGTGTCAATGGGCTGAGTTGCCATGGTTGAGGTCTTAATGATGTAATCACTTGCAGAAGTGAGAGATTCTTCCATTTGGATCCCCTGAACAGGTTCAGAAGGACCCACCTCAGCAATGGGTGACTGATGTGGGGTAGACATAGGGAATTCAGAAGCACTCCTCTCTCTTTGAGTAGGTGATGAGTAGAGAGATTCATGGTGCTCACTGAAGCCTAAGTCCTCATCAGTGTAGAATTCAAGGTTACGAATTTGGTTATTTAAGTCCAAAGGCTGGGGATCATAACTGTCCCCTGAAGGTTGTTCACTTGAGTGTTGAGACTCTGAGTGAAGGCTTAAGGCAGTTAGGCTTATGAGCTCATCAGGCTGATTATGAGGAACATCAGCACTGATTCTTGAAGAGAAGGGAGTGGTTTGCTCCTCAGGAGAAGTGGGAGCTCTAGTATCCACTTCTTCCTGTATGGGTGAGTGTATGGGGGCCTGCACAGGCTCAACAACTTGAGCAGGGGTTCGTTTGGATTTTTTTTGGTAAGTGTGGGTTATATGGGGTCTTTGTGAGGGTAAGGAGATGATAGGTGTGGGTTCAAAACTAGCTTGTGTTGCTAGGTTGTCACCTTGAGCAATGAGCTCTAACATTTTGGGGACAAGGGCTGTTTCTGTAACATTTGACCCATTCCAACTTGTAACCCGAACTCGTTTATGTAATGAAATTTATTTTATTTGTTGAAAACATATTAATGTTGTCATTTAATTCAAATAATAATCATATAGTTATAAATATATCCTTATAAATTTATAAAGTTATATTAGTAATTATGAAGCTTAGTTATCAAATTTGAAAATAAATAAAATATTTTTTAATATTTATGAGGTTTTCAAAGATTTAATAAAAAAATATAATAAATAATAAATAATAATAATAATAAATCTAGTATTTAATCCCATTAAGTTTTGGGTTGAAAATACAATATTTAAAAACTTATTTTAAAACTTTGATATAAAATGATAACCACATAAACCTCAGGGGGGCAAAGTGTAAAAACACTTTAAAACCCATCACCCAACCCGTCGACCCCCACCCCCACTTCTGGCCACTTTTCCGTTCGTTCTCCGGCGAACACTCACACCCCAAATAACGCATTTTCAATCCAATCTGTTGGATCATGATAAGGCTGGTGCAACCAAATTCACTTCATAGTCACTTTTGGTACTACATCAAAGGGCTTCCGAAATCAAGCAAGAGATCTTCCGAGAGTCTAAGGAACAACAGCTGAAAACAGCTTCCGAAGACAAAGTCTGATGAAGAGCTGAAGACAAAGTCTGAAAGCTTCCGAAGACAAAGTCTGATGAAAGAGCTGAAGACAAAGTCTGCTTCCGAAGACAAAGAAGATTCCAAGCTTCGGAAGAAGCAGTCTTCCGAAGTATAAGTGCCCTCGGAAGAAGTTGTTCTTCCGAAGCACTTTATCCTTCGGAAGACATTGCTATGTCCAGCAGATAAAAGTATGGTCCCTGACAGTCCGCTGCAGACCTCTGATACAGCATGGCATCTTCCTAAAGAGCCATGTTGTTGACCATACTTTATTCTACTGTTCACCTTTTTATGTTAGTACATGTTACCAACTTTAGTTGGTGACAAAAGGTAAGTCAGGGACATGTCCTGACTACCAACTCTCAGGCAAAATGTCTGAAAGACCTCACCTAGAGTCTTGTAGTATAGATGTAAGGTTAGAGGTGTCCAGCTGGAATCAAAGTATTCCCGGCTGTAGGTAGTATTATATATATCTTCTCCCTGTAACTCTTTATGTAAGCGATTTGAGTCCAAGCGTCTTGTAATCCTTTGAGTTGAGAAGCAATATATAAAAGTACCTTGAAAATTACTTGCTGTGTTAATTTTCTTACTGCTTGTTACTTGTTATATTGTGATCAACTCTTCCTAAAAGACTGCTTGCCGAGTGTTGATTCACGAGTGAGTTGAGAGAGGAACCACCCGAAATCGATCCTGCAATTGGTATCAGAGCTCTAGGCTCTTGATTGTGAGATCTTACCATCCTAATCAACCTGTTTTTCACTCCTCACCACAATCCACTCACTCAAATGGCTGCTCTCTCCAAGGCTGATATGGAAACTGGTACCTTGACCAAGTCCCCCATGATCACCCCTGAAGACTTTGACACATGGTGTATCAGGATGGAAGGCTTCATCAAGTGTCAAGATTCAAGGATGTGGGACTCCATTGTCAATGGTCCTTTCATACCAAGCACTACATCTGCCACTGGTAATCGCATCATTCCAAAAGATGTTGATGATTACTCAGAGGAAGATAGGAAGAGAATAGAGCTAGATCAAAGGGCTATGACTTGTCTCCAAACTGCTCTCCCCAACTCCGTCTACAGACGCTTCAAGAAGTGCAAGACAGCTAAAGATTTATGGGAAGCTTTGAAGCTGATGTATGAGGGATCCAAGGAAACTCAAGAGAACAAGAAAGATCTCTTGAAGCAGCAGTTTGAGAACTTTACTTTCAAGGCTGGTGAGACCTTGACTCAACAATACTTCAGGTATGTTGAGTTAGTAGATACTCTGGCGGATATTGGAGTAGCTCTTGAGAACAGAGACATAGTTAGGAAGTTCATGTCTTCTCTTCCTAAGTTATGGACTCACTACTGTGTTGTCATCAAGAGAACTTCGGACCTTAAGACTCTTTCTCTCACAGAGTTGTATGGTATCCTAAGTGCATTTCAGATGGAGATGAACATGCAGAACTCCTCTGACCACTCCAATAACCAACAGAGTTCAGCCCTTCATGTGGTTGAAAGGGAAAGCATGGAACCACAACATCAGTTGCTATGCTACCCTGACAACTCACATACTGGACCCTTCATCACTCTACCTGAGACTCCAAAGTCTCAAAAGGTTCAACACAACTCCTTTCAGGATAGTTGTGCCTTTGTCTCTGGAAGTGGACACTCTGGTGATTTTCAATATTGCTTTGATGATCTTGAGTGCTTCAATCCAGATGATGTGGAGTACATGGACATTGTCCAGCAGATGGCTCTTTTAACTTACAGAGCGAAGAAGTTCTTCAAGAGAACTGGAAGGCAATTCCCTCAAAACCCAGTCAACAGCAAGTTTGGGTTTGATAAGAGCAAAGCAAGGTGCTACAACTGCAACCAACTTGGTCACTTTGCTAGGGAATGCAAGGCTCCCAAGAACAACCCGGGAACCCCACAGGCCTCCACACATCCCACTGCTCCCAAGCATGAAGAAAAGTCAACTGAAACAGCTGCTGTTGCTCAAGAAGTTGACTGGAGCTTCATGGTACAGGATGTGACTCCCGCTCAAGCACTCATGGCCGGAACAGATGATGATCAGGTATATGAACATCTTTGTACTGCTGCCTGTATTGCTAAAGTTAAATTGTATAAGGATTACATTTCGGAAATCAGATCTGAGGTTGAGTCTTTAAATGTGCTAAAATCTGACTTTAAAAGAGCTGAATCTGACTATCAAAAGAAAATTGATGAGTTAGAGAAAACTGTGTCTCTTTTGAAACATGAAAAGACTAACTGCAAGACTCAAATCAAAGATCTGATCTCCAAACTTTCTGAAGTTCAAGCCCAGTTAGTCACAGCTGAGGCTCAGGCCAGGAAGCAAGCTATTGCTGAGCAAAGCTTCCAAACTATTCTTGCATCAACCTCCCATTCCAAAATGTTTTATCAAAACAAAGAAGGGTTGGGAACCAGTGAAATAGCTCCACCACACTCTTATGAGTCTATTAGACTACCTAGATGTGGTACTGAAGAGCAAGAGGTTCCAACTGCTGACCCTTCTCCATTGGAACTAGAGGATGGAGCAAAAATAGTGGCCTCCACAGGGGAGAAACAGGAGGATACACCCATCTCCACCTGTGATGACCAAATCCTGACCACCAAGGCAAGAAGAAGCAGAGCTAAAGCTGCTAGAAGGACTGCTAAGAAGGTTGCAGAGTCCAAGCTTAAGTTTGACCCTAAGCAAAAGGGTGTCTTCATTTCTGCCGGATTTCAAGTGGCAGGTACTCCTGATTCAGGAAAGGAGTGTAGTACCAGCACTCCTGTCCTACTGAAGAATCAGAAGTTAAAAGGGAAAGTTGCTGATGAAGAGAAGAAACCCAAGAAACAGCAACCTGCAAGTTCCCAGAAGACTAACATTGCATGCATAATGTGTGGTCTGCACAACCACATGGCTAAAGATTGTTATTACAATCCAGCAAGCACACATTATGCAAATAACGTTAGAAAAGAAGTAGTCAGAGAAGGCTTCTCAGTTGGACCACTTCAAAAGGTCCAAATGATGAAAAAGGGAAAGTTAGTCTCGGAAGCCAAGTTGCTTTCGGAAGAAACTGCTTCTTCCGAAGGGAAAGTGGCTTCGGAAACCAAACCTTCTAAGGTTCGGAAGAACAAGAAGGGTCCCTTGAAACCATCTCAGAAGAAGACTACTTCGGAAGAAAAGGTGGTGAAATCTTCTTCCGAAAAGAGAGAAGCTTCGGAAGAAGACAATGCTGCAAAAGCTTCAACAAGCTCATCTTCAAAGATCAACCAAAGGATGGATTGGAAGATCAAGGAAGATGCTGCAGCACAAACCTCTTCTTCATCAACGACCTCTATTGAACCCCATTGCATATCTTTTGGTTCAATTATGTCACTATCTTTGGAAGAGCCCAAGACCTGCAAGGATTGGGCTTCCAAACAAAACTAACCATCTCATCTTATGTGCAGGGACATCCATTTGACAAGAACAACAACATCTGGATTGTAGATAGTGGATGCTCCAGGCACATGACAGGGAACAGATCTCTCCTTCAACAATTCCAGAACTTTGATGGAGGGCCTGTCCAATTTGGAGGTGAGGCCGGAGGATATATTTCGGGCAGAGGAAGTATATCCAACGGCAGAATAAACATTGACAAAGTTCACTTTGTCAAACAGCTTGAACACAATCTGTTAAGTGTTTCTCAATTCTGTGACCAGAAGCATCAAATGCTTTTCACAGAACATGAGTGCATTATCCTCAGACCAGGGATGACAATTCCTCCGGAATTGGTGCTTCTCAGATCTCCCAGGAAAGGGGATATGTACAAGCTAGATATGAACAAGGCTTCTCCTATGGGTGAAGTATCATGCTTTCTTTCCAAAGCTGATAGTGATGAGTCAACACTATGGCATAAACGCATGTGTCATGTGAATTTTAAAACAATGAATAAATTGTCTAAAAATAACTTGGTACATGGTTTGCCTAAAAAGGAATTTTTCTGCAAAGATAACTGTGTTGCATGCCTGAAAGGGAAACAACACAGATCATCTCATAAATCCAAATGTGTTAACTCTATCACTACTCCATTACACTTATTGCACATGGATCTTTTGGTCCCACAAGTATAATGAGCATTGGAAGGAAATCATACTGCCTTGTGATCGTTGATGATTTTACAAGATTTACATGGGTATTCTTTTTAAGAAGTAAAGATGAAACTGCTGAAACTTTAAAATCTTTTATTCTTAAAATAGAAAATCAAATTGATCACAAGGTTAAGATTATTAGAAGTGATCAAGGGACTGAGTTTAAGAACTTCGTTCTTGACTCATTCTGTGACTCAAAAGGGATTGCCAGACAATATAGTGCTCCCAGAACTCCTCAACAAAATGGTGTTGCTGAGAGGAGGAACAGGACACTTATTGAGGCTGCTCGGACCATGTTAGCTGATTCAAAGCTGCCTCTAACATTCTGGGCAGAGGCAGTCAGCACTGCATGCTATGTGCAGAACAGGGTTCTTGTAGTTAAGCCCCATGGAAAAACCCCTTATGAGTTATGGAACAAGAGGCCACCGTTCATTGGCTTTCTAAGGTCCTTTGGCTGCAGGTGTACCATACTTAACACAAAGGACAACTTGGCAAAGTTTGCTGAGAAGTCGGATGATGCTATCTTTATTGGATACTCTTCTAGCTCTAAAGCTTATAGAGTATACAATATTAAGAATCAACAATTTGAGGAGTCATCCAACATAGTTGTTAATGAGCACACTCCTTGTGTTAGGGGAATGGACCTGAGTATATTTTTGATTTAGAATTGTTTCCAAACTATTCTAAACCATCTTGTGAGAATGTTTCAGCTGGAACAGGTGCTCAAAGTGATGCTGATGCTGATGCAGGTCAACTATATGAGCTTCCCAGACCTATTCCAATTCTCCAAGAACTGAAGGGCAACAAGCTTCAACTATTCACAGATCTGACAGTGTAACTATCTCCAGAAATAGTGAAGCTTCAACAAGTGAATCACTTGATCAACCTCAAAGTTCCTCAGGTGATCCACTACAACACCAGGTTGAGGGAAGTGGTATTCTGAAGGAACAGGCAACTGTTAATACTACTTCACAACCAACCATTGATGATGTTTCTCAATCATTCAATCAGTCCTCATTGAATGACTCTGAAACAGCAGTTGGACAGAGTGATCCAATTCCTGATCAGAATATGTCTAACCTAGACTTATCTCTGCAATTGGAAGTGATTCCTCGTCTTAGGATTCACAACACTCATCCAACTGAGAACATCATAGGAGATGTCTCTGAGGGTGTGAGAACAAGAAGACAGACTCATCATGGGAATGTCTGCTTGTACTCATGCTTCTTGTCTCAGATGGAACCAAAGAAGGTAGAAGATGCCTTAAAGGATAGTAGTTGGGTTGAATCGATGCAGGAGGAGCTGCTTCAATTCAGAAGACAAAAGGTCTGGAATCTATGCCCACTACCATCTGGTCAAGTACCCATAGGCACTAAATGGGTATTCAGGAACAAGAAAGATGATAGAGGCTTGATTATCAAGAACAAGGCAAGACTAGTAGTTCAAGGATACACCCAGGAGGAAGGAATCGATTATACTGATGTCTTTGCACCTGTTGCAAGACTTGAGGCGTTAGGATCTTCCTTGCTTATGCTGCATCCAAGAACTTCACAGTCTACCAACTTGATGTCAAGTGTGCTTTTCTATATGGGGATATAGATAGGGAAATCTATGTGTGTCAACCTCCAGGATTTGAAGACCCACAGCACCCCAACTATGTGTGCAAACTGGATAAAGCTCTATATGGGCTGCACCAAGCACCTAGGCTGTGGTATGAGACCTTGTCTCAGTTTCTCCTGAAGAATGGATACACTAGAGGTACCATTGACAAGACTCTTTTCATCAGAAAGAGTGGAGAAGACATTTTGCTTGTACAAGTCTATGTTGATGACATCATATTTGGTTCTTCAAACGACCAAATGTGCAAGGACTTTGAAAGCATTATGAAGCAGAAGTTTGAGATGAGTTCCATGGGAAAAATGGACTTTTTCCTTGGGATCCAGGTGAAACAGATGAAGGAAGGGTTCTTCATAAGTCAATCTAAGTATGTCTCAGACATCTTAGAAAGATTTGAAATGAAGAACTGTAAACCAGCCAAGACACCCATACCCAGAAACCATAATCTTTGCCCTGACCTTGAGGGGGAGGATACTGATCAACATCAGTATAGAGCAATTATTGGTTCTCTGATGTATCTTACTGCAAGTAGACCAGATATCATGTTTGCCACATGCATTTGTGCAAGATATCAGGCTGCTCCAAAGGTGTCTCACCTAGTGCTGCAAAGAGAATCCTCAGATACCTCAAAGGAGCACCTAAACTAGGTCTCTGGTATCCAAGAAATAGTGATTTCAATCTCTATGGATACTCTGACAGTGACTATGGTGGCTGCAACATTGACAAGAAATCAACATCAGGAGGATGTCAATTTCTTGGTGGAAGGATTATCTCATGGCAATGCAAGAAACAATCCTGTGTCTCTACATCAACTGCTGAAGCTGAATACATTGCTGCTGCTAGCTGCTGTGCTCAACTGCTATGGATTCAAAATCAGATGTTAGACTATGGGTTCAACTTCATGACTACTCCTATCCATATTGACAACAACAGTGCTATCTCCATTACTGAGAATCCGGTGAAGCACTCCAAGACAAAACACATTGATATCAGGTATCATTTCATTAGAGATATTCATGAAAAACAGCTGATAAAGTTAATCAAAGTTGACTCAAATGAACAATATGCTGATTTGTTCACAAAGGCATTTGATGAACAAAGATTTAAGTATCTCATATCAGCAATTGGGATGATAAACATTGAATAACTACCTCTTTTGAAAACCTTTTTAAATGAGTAATGTCTTGTGTCAATACAATTTAAGCCCTGTTACAAAAGATCTTTAAAATATTCCAAGTGTAAATTCCTTCCGAAGAGGAACTAACTCTCGGAAGATATTCTTGAGTATCTTCCGAAGCCAAACTCCTCAATGGAAATTTTCTTCTCGGAAGAGTTTGTGGTCTCGGAAGAAGCGATTGATTTTATATCAGATCTACTTCCGAAACTTATACAACTCTCCATTCGGAAAGACAGCTTTACCTTCGGAAGCAATGCCTTGCTTCGGAAGATAAAGTGCCTTCAAAGGACAATTTTACCTTCGGAAGCACTGTCATGCTTCGGAAGAGAAATTGCCCTAGGAAGAAAGTTACCTTCGGAAATGTTTTACCCTCGGAAGTAAAGGTTTTTATATGTAACGGATATCTTTTGGGCCCCACTCTGTAAAAAGTAAAGATTTTGTTGATAATGTCAGATTATTTAAAATTATCCTTGCCGCCATCATCATTTCTCCGCCGTAAACCACCGTACCACCCACAGTAACCCCAAAACAGTCACCCTATTACCACCACCATACTACTATTCACCCCTTTTTAAATAATCTTGACTTATCAATTTCATCTTCTTTTACCACTTTACAGCCCTAACTGTTCCCTTCACTGTAAAACCCTCAAATTCATCCAAATTTCAAGCTTACCTTTTCTTCAATGGCGCTAAACCCTCAGCACAACCAAGTCGCGTTACTTGATTCGTCAAGGGATGCCGACTTTACCCAAATCATCACCTTTCTCACCGAATCCACCTATCTCACTGCACTAACAGTTAACCCCACCATATACTCCAACCATATGTCAGAATTTTGGAGCAATGGTGAAACTGCAGTACTGAATGGGGTTCGAGTCCTGAGAACCCGAGTTTGTGGCCAAGAGTTGGTCATCAATGAACAGATCATCAGGGAGCATCTCGAGCTTCACGATGATGGGGCTCCTACTGAGTTCCCCAAGGAAGACTTGGAAGGCACCTATATCCTCATGGGATATGGAGGCGATGTCAGCAAATCTACGGTATACAAGTTCAACTTCTCTTACCACTGGAAGTTCCTGCTGCACATTGTTTTGCACTGCCTCTCCAATAAATCAGGGGGTTGGGATCAAATCCCATATGAACTAGGATGCCTAGTTCATGGGTTGGTGAGAGGCCTCAGATTCAACTACTCACGATTTGTGTTGAATAACCTAATCGCCAATCTGAGCAGAGATACATTCTTCATGTATCCCCGATTTCTTCAACATATAATCAACTGTGAGATGGAACCAAGCAAGCTTGTCTGCGCAGCTGCTCTTCCTGTTCCACATATGAGGCCTACCATCTTCAAAATCTTGAAGAAGATGTCCACCAACTTCACTGGACGGTACACTCCATTACCTCCAGCGATGACTGAGCGCATAGCTCCTGGTGACATCCCTGTTATCCCCACAGGTGATGAACCCACACCAGCAACATCCACCACAATACCAAAGCCTTCTTTACCCATCAAATCTACATATCAGAGAAGCCCCAAACGAACCCTTGTTCAATCTACTCTGATTGAACAAGCTCCTCCTGTTCACACCGAAACGACTAGAGTGGAATCATGGGCTCCCACTCAGTCGGAGGTCACACCATCCTTCTCATTTGACCTCAATGTGGGTTTTGAGCCTCCTCAGTCTCAAACCCCTGAGCCCGAACCCCAAGCCTTTAGCCCACAGGGTGAGTCTCTACACTCCCCTGTGCAGCTTTCTAGGGACAGCCCCACCAAAGGCTCAATGCCTGTAGACATTGATCTAAGTCCCGGGTCAGTAGGATTAACCACCCTCTCTTTCACTGACCTTTTACTCCGAACTGATGAAGAGATTACATCTCTCCATGGCCATGAAGTTGATCTACAACACCCTCTGAAAGATCAACAGAGCCAAGAGGGATCCCTTGTCTCTAGCCCCCATCAGAAGCCTGCTACTGAGGTGAGTCCCACTGATGTGGAGGGGACTCATGTAGACTCAGCTGCCACTACTCAGAGTTTCTCACTGAGCTCTCAGGACAGTGGTAACATAATTAGGACTGAGTCTACGGCAACTTTGCCCATTGACATCTCTGAAAGAGATGACTCTGAGCAGAGGAAACCAGGGTGCCAAGAAACCACATCTGGTGGTGAGAGTGAGCATACTAGGTATGTTATCTCATCTCCCCATGATTCTTCTCATGAAGATGAGGGAAGTATGCAACTAACACTTCAGTACTTGCTTTCTAAGGTCTCCAACCTGGAATCACAGGTGAAGATCTTAGAATCAAGGACTGCCACTCAGCAACTTGAGATTAACTCTCTCAAGGCTAAACTAGCTGAGAAACAGACGGAGAGGTCTGTTAGGCATGTACCAATTCAAGTCTCAATGACTTCTTCCTCTAGCTCATCTAGCTCTCAAGATGATGCTACCAAAAAGGGGGAGAAAGTTCAGAGACAAACACCTATGGAACCACAGACCCAACTCATTTCCACCCAACAAATCATTACCCTACCTGAGTCATCTCAATCCTTTCTGGAGATTGACTCAAGGATGCTTCAAGATCTCTACAGACTGTTCACACAGTTTGTGTTGAGATCATCCCTAGAACAGCCCAGCCCCGACACCACACATGCATACTTTGGGGCTGAGGAGCTTCAAAGACTGACTGCACCTTCTACCACTGTGGAGGAAGTTGGTCAACCTAAGGTCTTCATGGAACCTGAGATTAACTTCGAAGGGGAAATGGGGACTGATGGCCCAGCAACTGAAACAGATGGGACAGAATTTGCAGCAGTCTCATCTTCCGAAGCTCAAGCTGAAGCTTCCGAAGCCTATATGGAAGCCTCGGAAGAACAAGAAAAATCTTCCGAAGCCGAAATAGAAGCTGCGGAAGGCTTGTTTCAGATGTCCGAGGAACTGACCATCACAGATGTCATTGCTGACATAGCATCTGAGGTGGGCAGGGAGGACACTTCTGAAACTCCTCCAATCCAAGCACCAGCTGAACTTCTATCTCAATCACAACCCTCCATCCAAGAACCACCGCAGTCAAGCACCATCAAAGACAAAGGCAAAAGAAAACTGACTGCGGAAGAACTTCAGGAGGAGGAAAGGATTGAGAAGGCTAAAAAGAAAGGGAGGTTTCCAACTAAAAAGGTGCTAGCTGCCAGCTCTAAGGCAGCTGCAGCCAATCAGGAAGAAATCAACCTGAAGAGAAGAACAACACTCATTGACCAGCTCATCAGTCTTGGAGCTGTCAATGAGGAAATACTCCTGCTACCACTAGAGGAGTTGGTGACTTTGGAGAGGTCAACCAGGCTACAACAAGAAAGGGAAGCCAGGTTGGCCTTGGAGAAGGCAGAGGAAGAGCAGAGGGAGGCAGCCCTGAAGCTGAGAGAGGAGAGGATCAAATTCCTACTCTCAAGAGGCTTCAGTCTTCCTGAACTGTCTCCACATGACAATGACATGATCCTGCTGCTCCACAACAAAGAGCAGGATCAAATGGAGAAGGAAAGGAAGAAGGCTGCTAGGGAGAAGCTAAAGGTGAAGAGGAAGAGGGAGGAAGAGAAGGAGGTCACTGCCACCAAGAAGTCAACTGACAAAGCCTGGATGAAGGACTATCTCCGGGCACATGGCTTCTCTGGTAGGCAAGTGGGACCTATGTCCGAAAGGACACTCCAGCGGATAGTCAGTGAAATAAAAGCTGACATCCGTTTGGGGAAAAGGAAGGAGATGTACAGGAGAATGAAGGGAATGGTTTTCACCCCAGCTACTCAACCACAGCCACAACCCACACCAGAACCAACCCCTTTTCCTATCAAACCTGAACCCACTGATGAAACCTTCACCCCTCAACCCACAACTCTAACCAAACCTACCACATCACCTCAACCACCCAAACTACCCATCCTAAAACCCAAGACTCAACCCAAAACCACTAAACCTAAGCCTACCCAACAACAACCAAGATCATCCCCTCAGCCTCCTAAACATCTCTCCTTTGAGGAGATAAAGGAGATGAAGACAAGGCTCATTAACTGTACTACTTTGAGCAGCATCTCCTGTGAGGGAGAACTTATCAACATCACCTATGTTGATAACTCTTCAAACTCCCTCACCCTAGGCAAATTTCTTGAATTGCCTAGAGACACCTTGGGCCAGGCTGCAAGACTTCTTGGTCTCAACTCCGATATCCTCAATGCTGAGGAGAAGAGACTAAGAAGAAGACTGGTGACTCTGCTGGATACCAGGAAAGAGGACAGGATTTCTGGTCAATCTCCTGGACCTAGAAATGCAATAATCCAGTGGAGGTTCGATGAACCTTCTCACAACTTTGTTGTGGAAAGGGAGAATGGTGAAACCAACAGGCTCAATGCCACTTCTCTACTGCACCTCAGCAGATTTGATCTTGCTGAACTTGCAGAGAAGCCATTCTCCAATCCCTCCAACTCTGAGACTGCTGCACACATCAGAAACTACATCAGCGGTCTCCACTTGGCTGAACGAAATAGAAGAGCCAAGATTGAAGAAGAGTTGAAGCTGAAAAGAGTGGAAGACAAGGAAAGATCAACCACCAAAGGCACAGCCTTTCTACAGATGGTGGAAGGTCCTGAATTGGAACCAATAGTTCGATGGGAATATGACTATACTTCCCATCAACTAACTCTTTTCAGAGGGTCACAACAAAGGGTACACATAATCCAAGGTGACAGAGTAGAGGTTCTGTCCACCAAAGATTTGTACAAGATTCTCAGCATCACAGCAGGAAAGAATGAAGACACTGATAGACACCTGCTTTCCTTGGTGCTGAGAACTTTGAGAAGAAGAGAGAAGTGAAGTTTTGGTAGCATCAGCCTAGGGGGAGTTTGTTGGATCATGATAAGGCTGGTGCAACCAAATTCACTTCATAGTCACTTTTGGTACTACATCAAAGGGCTTCCGAAATCAAGCAAGAGATCTTCCGAGAGTCTAAGGAACAACAGCTGAAAACAGCTTCCGAAGACAAAGTCTGATGAAGAGCTGAAGACAAAGTCTGAAAGCTTCCGAAGACAAAGTCTGATGAAAGAGCTGAAGACAAAGTCTGCTTCCGAAGACAAAGAAGATTCCAAGCTTCGGAAGAAGCAGTCTTCCGAAGTATAAGTGCCCTCGGAAGAAGTTGTTCTTCCGAAGCACTTTATCCTTCGGAAGACATTGCTATGTCCAGCAGATAAAAGTATGGTCCCTGACAGTCCGCTGCAGACCTCTGATACAGCATGGCATCTTCCTAAAGAGCCATGTTGTTGACCATACTTTATTCTACTGTTCACCTTTTTATGTTAGTACATGTTACCAACTTTAGTTGGTGACAAAAGGTAAGTCAGGGACATGTCCTGACTACCAACTCTCAGGCAAAATGTCTGAAAGACCTCACCTAGAGTCTTGTAGTATAGATGTAAGGTTAGAGGTGTCCAGCTGGAATCAAAGTATTCCCGGCTGTAGGTAGTATTATATATATCTTCTCCCTGTAACTCTTTATGTAAGCGATTTGAGTCCAAGCGTCTTGTAATCCTTTGAGTTGAGAAGCAATATATAAAAGTACCTTGAAAATTACTTGCTGTGTTAATTTTCTTACTGCTTGTTACTTGTTATATTGTGATCAACTCTTCCTAAAAGACTGCTTGCCGAGTGTTGATTCACGAGTGAGTTGAGAGAGGAACCACCCGAAATCGATCCTGCACAATCAAACCCCCCCACCAATCTCGCGTGACTGATTCGAGTCTATGACATCCTTGCCATTCGAAAATCGACCCCAATTACGCGGTTTCAATCAATCCCGATTACCCCATTTAGAACCGAATCAAACTCAACTGGAAACCCGATTAATTGATGCAATTAGCTAACCTGGAACGCGTAAACATAATGCTAATCATAATCAAAGCATCAATTTAACTTAAATCGTGCGTAATCACACACATAATCAACCCGAAAGTTTGATAAAGAGGGTGAACTCGTACGCATCCTTTAACATCAAATTACCCCCAGATAATAGAGGGCAAACCCCCAAATCGCACCCTCAAAACTCTCTGTCACTTCAATTCGATCGAAACACACTCAAATCCATCGATTCAAGATCATCCTCAAGCCGCGAACACCCCGACTCAATCCTACCGATCTCGTCACCATTTCAGGTAATTAAACACACACACACACTCGATTCTACATGGGGAACAAAAGCCCCATGGTTAATTCGATCAACGATATCGAATCGAGCTTCAACTGAATCGATTTCGAACTAGGGTTCATATGGATTTGGGGGAGTTTCTTTAAATCTGTTTAACAGAATTAAAAACAGATCCACATCACGGCTGTATGCCTGGTTCACTGGTTCTCCACTTGCATTCTGTCTTGGAGGTCCCGGGTTCGAACCCGGGCACCCCCATATATTTTTTTAAGGTTTTTTCAGCCTTAAAATAATTATAGAAAATTCTAGAAAAATATAAAAATGATTTTTGTAAACTTTAAATATTTTTTTGACACCATATTATTTTCTGTAAATTTATTTAATAAAATATTTTAATATTTTATTAAATAGTTTAGATAAATAATATATTTAGTTTATTTTCTTATAAAATAGACTTTAAATGGTGGTTTAAATCACTAAAATATTTGTTCAACAATATCCACATATATTTATAAATGATCATTTTAAAAAAAAAATATATGAAAGCTTATTCCAATTTGTAACTAAATTTCATTACAAATAGTTTATCCTTTGTATTTCTATATACAAAAAGATGTACAATTAGTATATATTATTTGCCTTCTATTAAAACACATAAGTGGTAAACTCTTTCTTAAAATATTTAAATTACTTATAAAAATCCCCAAATTCCACTTAAAACCATAGTTCACATTAAAACATTAAACTTATTATCAAATTTAAACCTTGTAAATATATTTATATTCTTAGGTGCATTGTGAAGCATTACATTGGAACATTGCTTGCTATATTCTTAATAATCGTCAACTTTGTATCCATTGACCAAGTGAGTATTCATTGCCTATTTTTATGTGTTTATATTTTGGGAAAATCATGTGACACTATAATCAAACATTGTTATTACATTTTATTTCATTTATAAATTCAATTCTTTACATGCTATGTCTTTGCTTGTAATAATGCACTCATAATTAGATAAATTGGATGATAACACAATTAGTAACTCATACAACAACGGTAACGATGATAGATCTATTGGTTTGACAACCCACCCCATTTGAATATTCGAGTGGTGATTGAAACCGAATTCACATATTCTATCACGACTTCGTCTGCGGATCAAGTCAGTTTAGTCAATTGGATTAATTGTGTTGATTTGTCTTTTATGCTACATTATTATACTATAAGTCTTGACATTGCCATGAGAATTGAATTATTCAATCATTTGATCAACCTATATGTATGTGTATCAAAATTGTGATTACTCACCGGCTAATTTATAGCTGACTCGTTACTTTTCACATGATTTCAGGTTAAGCAAGTTAGTAGACTTCTACATGCTCATCTAGGACTCGGACTTAGTCAAAATAAAGACAATTATTATTATGCTATTTGGATTTATTATTTAAATTGTATTGGCAATCTTTAATGAAAGTGATGTTTAATGTTATTTCGGTTTATTTAGTTCCATGTGCTATGAACAATCGATTCCCATTAGTCTGCCTCGATGATTCCACCGTCGGTTGGGGTGTGACAGATTGGTATCAGAGCCAGGTTTATAGGGAATTAGGTTATTAGAAACGGAATGACCTAGACTATAACTAAGACCTTACTTACGAGTCCGCTCGTACTTAGATGAGATTCTAGTGCCTTACACTCTCTTAGGTTAGGTGCCTTACATGGATATCCTTCTACTTTTGATTATGACTAATACGCATCCAAATACCCAAAGCATATACTAAGGCATTGTGTGCCTAAATCTCATGATTTCCAAAAATTTCAAATTTCAAATCTTAAATTGATACTTATGGTTTCCAAAATCTCGTCAAAGTCTGAGTCCCACCATTGAACACATGCAATGCTGGAAGAGTGGGATGCCTGTATCTCGGGGTGTTCTGTCTAGGCAAGGTACTCATATAAATCCAAATCAACCGATGGATCCGTTTACCTTACCTGGGAACCCTTGGGGTGAGTGTCCACTTATAGGTACGCATGTCTTCAACAAAGTTGTGGTTGACCTAATACTTTGGTTAGTCAACGTACTCGCTTTGATTTACGAATCAAACGATTACACTCGGAATATCTCATTGTTATTATGCCAAATTCCCGATTGTCATTTTCATATTGCATAGCTCATATTACCCAATTCTCATAAAATTTCTTAATGATCTTTCAGAATGTCTTCTCGTCAAATCCGTTCATGGTCTAGAAACTCCGGCCGCAAGATTGCTGCCCTTGTAGCCCGGGAGGTTGCTGCAGTCATACCAACTCTCCTAACTCATCTGAATTAAGGCGCGAACCCTGCTCCAATTCCTGTTGGTCCTAACCCTCCACGTGCTTGTACCTACAAGCATTTCAGTTCTTGCAACCCCACTAAGTTCAACGGGACCGAAGGTGCTACCGGTCTTCTACAGTGGTTCGGGAGCATTGAGAACACGTTTCTTAACAGCGAGTGTCCTGAGAATCTTAAAGTTCGCTATGCTACCAGCGTTCTTCAAAAAAGAGCACTAACTTGGTGGAACGGGGAGAAACGAACCCGTGGGACTGATGCTGCTCTGGTTTGACTTGGAGTGAAGTCAAGGAACCGATGACTCGAGAATTCTGCCCGAGGAACGAAATCAAAAAGCTAGAAGCAGAATTCTGGGATTTGGCTCAGGAAAGTGGCGAGAATCTGGTTTACACCACCCGTTTCCACGAGTTGAGTCTCTTGGTCCCTCATTTGGTTACTCCATCATCTCGAGCTATCAAGAAGTACATAGGTGGTCTCCCTATGCAGATTCAGGACACCGTGTGGGGTAGGAACCCTACCAACTTGGAGGATGCTATCCGTCTAGCAGCACAGCTAACCGACAACCATGTCAAGGCTGGTTCTCTAACCAGGAAGGGTGAAAAGAAAAAAACTGAGAAGCCCTCCCTTGAAACAACCAAAGAAGACAAGCCTGAAACTTCTAAGGATAGGAAGAGGAAGGCTAAATCTCAAAATTATGTTGTGGTCACCCCTGCTGTTCCAGTCAACCAAGTCACACCGACCTATCAAACGACCCTGAATAACTAAGCCCCGACAAAGAAACCTTACACTGGGCCTTTCCCTCAATGCAACGTTTGCAAGTATCACCATCCTACTAGTGCTCAGTGCCGTCAGTGCACCAACTGTGGTCGTTTCGGCCATACATTCAACTTGTGCAAGAGTGCTGCTAAGGCTCCGATTAATGCACCAGTCCACCAACACCCTCCAACAATTGCTCAAGGTCGTGCATGCTATCAATGCGATGATCCAACCCACTTCCGTAACCGATGTCCTCAGCTCATCAATACCGTGCCTGCAGCACAAGGACGTGCTTTTAACATCAATGCCCAACAAGCTCAAGCCACCAATGATGTGGTGAATGGTACGTTCCTAATCGATCACCAATATGCTTCAATCTTAATTGATACCGGGGCCGATAAAAGTTTTGTATCCTTAGAATTTGAGCCCTTGCTTGTTAACACCCGAACTAAGTTAGGGAAACCGTTTACAGTAGAGATAGCTGATGGAAAACCCGTCACGATTGATTCTATCATTCTGAATTGTACCCTTACACTTAGCGAGCACAAATTCCCTGTCGATCTTATACCGATGCAACTTGGGAGCTTTGACGTCATTATAGGCATGGATTGGTTATCGAGGAACCATGCTGAGGTTGTTTGTTTCGAGAAAATCATCCGGATCCCTCGCGTATCCGGAAGCGTCCTAAATATTTACGGGGAAAAGCCTTCCAAAGGGCTTAAACTCATGTCTTGTACCAAAGCCCAAAAGTACCTCCGCAAGCATTACTTGGCTTTCTTAGCCCATATCGTGAAAGCGGATGAGAAATCTAGGAAGATTGAAGATATTCCGATCATTCGAGAATTCCCTGAAGTCTTTCCCGAAGACTTAACCGGTCTTCCTCCCGTTCGTCAAGTTGAATTCAGGATCGACCTTGTGCCTGGCGCAACTCCCGTAGCAAAATCTCCCTATTGACTTGCACCGTCTGAGATGCAAGAGCTTGCTAGCCAACTTCAAGAGCTCTCCGATAAAGGCTTCATTCGACCAAGTTCCTCACCTTGGGGAGCCCCAGTTTTGTTTGTGAAGAAGAAGGATGGCTCATTCCGTATGTGCATCGACTACCGGGAGCTTAATAAGCTTACTGTCAAAAACCGGTATCCCCTACCAAGGATCGACGATTTGTTTGATCAGCTTCAAGGAGCCTCTCATTTCTCCAAGATCGACCATCGTTCAGGCTATCATCAGTTACGAGTGCACGATGATGATATTCCTAAGACAGCCTTTCGCATTAAATATGGCCATTACGAGTTTACAGTAATGCCATTTGGGCTAACCAATGCACCTGCTGTGTTCATGGATTTGATGAACCGCGTGTGCAAGCCATATTTAGACAAATTCGTAATTGTCTTCATTGACGACATTTTGATTTATTCAAAATCCAAATCCGATCACGAACATCATCTTCGTTTGATCCTTGAACTTCTGAAAGAGGAGAAGCTTTATGCAAAATTCTCGAAGTGCGAATTTTGGCTTAAGGAAGTTCAATTCCTTGGTCATATCGTAAACGATAAAGGAATTCATGTGGATCCTGCAAAGATTGAAGCAGTGAAGAATTGGGTAGAACCTAAAACTCCCACCGAGATCCGTTCGTTCCTTGTCCTAGCCGGTTACTACCGTCGCTTCATTCCAAATTTCTCAAAGATCGTTGTGCCTCTCACCGCCTTGACTCATAAGGACAAGAATTTCTTGTGGGGACCAGAGCAAGAGAAAGCTTTTCAAACCCTCAAGCAAAAGTTGTGTAATGCTCCAATCTTGACTCTCCCCGATGGGAATGACGACTTCGTTGTCTATTGTGATGCTTCGAAGCAAGGTCTCGGTTGTGTTCTTATGCAACGAGGCAAGGTCATAGCATATGCCTCAAGGCAGCTCAAGATCCACGAGAAGAAATACACAACTCATGATCTCGAATTGGGTGCTGTTGTTTTCGCACTCAAAATCTGGAGACACTATCTTTATGGCACCAAGTGTGTTGTATTC
The DNA here is from genome assembly GCA_024085815.1 of Flaveria linearis. Classification (NCBI taxonomy): domain Eukaryota; kingdom Viridiplantae; phylum Streptophyta; class Magnoliopsida; order Asterales; family Asteraceae; genus Flaveria; species Flaveria linearis. Next base: position 36,106,832 of record CM044001.1, on the reverse strand, counting down.
ACTGATCATAAGAGTCTCCAGCACATTTTCAATCAAAAGGAATTAAACATGAGGCAACGACGTTGGGTTGAATTACTTAACGATTACGACTGTGAGATACGTTACCATCCCGGAAAGGCGAATGTCGTAGCCGACGCATTGATTCGCAAGGATTATGTTATGCTTCAAAGCGTTACTAATCAAACCGACCTTAAGACTCGCGTTCTCCAAGCCCAACATGAGTCAGTCACCGAAGGCAATATGTATGATGAGATGTCATGCGGCGCTGAACTATAATTGGAAACACAACCCGATGGTTTATTGTACTTTCTAAGTCGTCTTTGGATTCCCAACCGCGATAACCTCCGGACCCTCATCATGAGTGAGGCTCACAAAACTCGTTATTCCATTCATCTCGGTACGGATAAAATGTTCATGAACCTCCGTAACCAATATTGGTGGCCTGGCATGAAGAAGGACATAGCTTTGTACGTGTCCAAATGCCTCACCTGTTCAAAGGTCAAAGCCGAACATCAACGTCCTTCTGGATTACTTGTTCAACCCGAAGTGCCTGTGTGGAAGTAGGAAAACATATCTATGGACTTCATCACTAAGTTACCTCGTACTTCGAGTGGACATGATAGCATCTGGGTCATCGTTGACCGTTTGACTAAGTCGGCATATTTCATTCCAATTCGGGAAGATTATCGAGTTGAGAAACTGGCTCGTATCTATATCAATGAGATAATCAGCCGACATGGTGTGCCATTGAATATCATTTCCGATGGCGATGGTCGATTCACCTCTCGTTTCTGGCAAAGCCTCCAATCGTCCTTAGGGACCCAACTCAACCTCAGCACAGCTTATCATCCCCAGACCGATGGTCAAACTGAAAGGACGATACAAACTCTAGAGGATATGCTTCGAGCTTGTGTCATCGATTTCAACGGCTCTTGGGATTCTCACCTTCCGTTGATCGAATTCTCGTATAACAACAGTTACCACACCAGCATCAAGATGGCGCCGTTTGAAGCCTTGTATAGACGCAAATGCCGATCCCCTATCTGCTAGTTTGAGGTTGGCGAAGCACAAATCACCGGCCCAGAACTGATCCAAGAATCCACCGATAAAATTCTTAAGATTCGCGATAACTTGCTTGCTGCTAGAAATCGTCAAAAGCATTATGCTCACAAAGGACGAAGACCCAGGGAATACAATGTCGGTGATCTCGTACTTCTTAAGGTATCACCTTGGAAGGGAGTGATTCGCTTTGGAAAGAAAGGGAAGCTAGCACCTTGTTACGTGGGTCCATTTAAAGTGCTCGAGCGAATTGGGAAAGTGGCCTACAAGCTTGAACTACCCCAAGAACTCAGTAACGTGCATCCGACGTTTCATGTTTCAAACCTCAAGAGATGCCTCGCTGATGAAAATCTCCACATTCCACTCGATGAAGTTCAGATTGATGAATCTATGCACTTTATTGAGAAACCTGTGGAAATTATGGATCGTGAAGTCAAGCAACTCAAACGCAGCCGAATACCGATTGTCAAGGTTCGTTGGGAGTCTAAACGTGGGCCAGAGTTCACTTGGGAACATGAAGACCAAATGAAATCCAAGTATCCTCATCTTTTTGTTTCGGCCTCCTCGTGAACAAATTTCGGGACGAAATTTCCTAAAGTAGGGGAGACTGTAACATTCGACCCATTCTAACTTGTAACCCGAACTCGTTTATGTTAGTAAATGAAATTTATTTTATTTGTTGAAAACACACTAATGTTGTCATTTAATTCAAATAATAATCATATAGTTATAAATATATCCTTATAAATTTATAAAGTTATATTAGTAATTATGAAGCTTAGTTATCAAATTTGAAAATAAATAAAATATTTTTTTAACATTTATGAGGTTTTAAAAGATTTAATAAAAAAATATAATAAATAATAAATAATAAATAATAATAATAATAAATCTAGTATTTAATCCCATTAAGTTTTGGGTTGAAAATGCAATATTTAAAAACTTATTTTAAAACTTTGATATAAAATGATAACCACATAAACCTCAGGGGGCAAAGTGTAAAAACACTTTAAAACCCATCACCCAACCCGTCGACCCCCACCCCCACCTCCGGCCACTTTTCCGGCCGTTCTCCGGCGAACACTCACACCCCAAATAACGCGTTTTCAATCCAATCAAACCCCCCACCAATCTCGCGTGACTGATTCGAGTCTATGACATCCTTACCATTCGAAAATCGACCCCAATTACGCGGTTTCAATCAATCCCGATTACCCCATTTAGAACCGAATCAAACTCAAATGGAAGCCCGATTAATTGATGCAATTAGCTAACCTGGAACGCGTAAACATAATGCTAATCATAATCAAAGCATCAATTTAACTTAAATCGTGTGTAATCACACACATAATCAACCCGAAAGTTCGATAAAGAGGATGAACTCAGAGGCATCCTTTAACATCAAATTACCCCCAGATAATAGAGGGCAAACCCCCAAATCGCACCCTCAAAACTCTCTGTCACTTCAATTCGATCGAAACACACTCAAATCCATCGATTCAAGATCATCCTCAAGCCGCGAACACCCCGACTCAATCCTACCGATCTCGTCACCATTTCAGGTAATTAAACACACACACACACTCGGTTCTACATGGGGAACAAAAGCCCCATGGTTAATTCGATCAACGATATCGAATCGAGCTTCAACTGAATCGATTTCGAACTAGGGTTCATATGGATTTGGGGGAGTTTCTTTAAATCTGTTTAACAAGATTAAAAATAGATCCACATCGCGGCTGTATGCCTGGTTCACTGGTTCTCCACTTGCATTCTGTCTTGGAGGTCCCGGGTTCGAACCCGGGCACCCCCATATATTTTTTAAGGTTTTTTCAGCCTTAAAATAATTATAGAAAATTCTAGAAAAATATAAAAATGATTTTTGTAAACTTTAAATATTTTTTTTGACACCATATTATTTTCTGTAAATTTATTTAATAAAATATTTAATATTTTATTAAATAGTTTAGATAAATAATATATTTAGTTTATTTTCTTATAAAATAGACTTTAAATGGTGGTTTAAATCACTAAAATATTTATTCAACAATATCCACATATATTTATAAATGATAATTTTAAAAAAAATATATGAAAGCTTATTCCAATTTGTAACTAAATTTCATTACAAATAGTTTATCCTTTGTATTTCTATATACAAAAAGATGTACAATTAGTATATATTATTTGCCTTCTATTAAAACACATAAGTGGTAAACTCTTTCTTAAAATATTTAAATTACTTATAAAAATCCCCAAATTCCACCTAAAACCATAGTTCACATTAAAACATTAAACTTATTATCAGATTTAAACCTTGTAAATATATTTATATTCTTAGGTGCATTGTGAAGCATTACATTGGAACATTGCTTGCTATATTCTTAATAGTCGTCAACTTTGTATCCATTGACCAAGTGAGTATTCATTGCCCATTTTTATGTGTTTATATTTTGGGAAAATCATGTGACACTATAATCAAACATTGTTATTACATTTTATTTCATTTATAAATTCAATTCTTTACATGCTATGTCTTTGCTTGTAATAATGCACTCATACTTAGATAAATTGGATGATAACACAATTAGTAACTCATACAACAACGGTAACGATGATAGATCTATTGGTTTGACAACCCACCCCATTTGAATATTCAAGTGGTGATTGAAACCGGATTCACATATTCTATCACGACTTCGTCTGCGGATCAAGTCAGTTTAGTCAATTGGATTAATTGTGTTGATTTGTCTTTTATGCTACATTATTATACTATAAGTCTTGACATTGCCATGAGAATTGAATTATTCAATCATTTGATCAACCTATATATATGTATATCAAAACTGTGATTACTCACCGGCTAATTTATAGCTGACTCGTTACTTTTCACATGATTTCAGGTTAAGCAAGTTAGTGGACTTCTACATGCTCATCTAGGACTCGGACTTAGTCAAAATAAAAGACAATTATTATTATGCTATTTGGATTTATTATTTAAATTGTATTGGCAATCTTTAATGAAAGTGACGTTTAATGTTATTTCGGTTTATTTAGTTCCATGTGCTATGAACAATCGATTCCCATTAGTCCGCCCCGATGATTCCGCCGTCGGTTGGGGTGTGATAGTTTCTACCCCTGAGAAGCCTACAGTTGGCTTCTTCATAATCTTAAAGATGACTGGCTTCATCGGTCCGAAGTTAAGAATATTATTTGTTTCCCTCAACTGTGAGCCAAGTTTACAGTTGAGAATGTGTTGAACATATCTAGGAAACATATAGTATTCTAAGGAGTCCAAGTTAGCAAGCAAGTTTGTATATACAAATTGAGAGTACCTAAACTTGACCCCTTGCACCATTCCATGAACTATAAAGGAGAGATACTCAGGAATCTAGTCCTACCCACCATGCTTTTTAGACAAGCTGTGAATCACTACATGGAGTAGGTATTTCCACTGGGATGAGACCTTCCCTTTCATGAAGGTCTTTACAAAGAAATCTCCCTCATATCCTATCTGCTCAAAGGAATAGTTAACAGCTTCCTTTGGGAAAGACAGTTCACCTTCTTCATCATCCAGCTGAAGATGGGTGTTGATGATGGCTGGAGTGATAAAGACTGTCTTCCCTTGTACTGTGGCAGACAGTGCCTTCTCCCCATCCATGATAACCTCTTGACATGTCCTCCAAAAGTCAAGTAGATGATCCTCATAAAGAGTAGGATCAATGGTGAGGGAGGTGTAGTAGTTGGATTGAGCCAGAAAACGGCAAACATCTGAGAAACTATCATCTTTCTCAGAGTGCAACAGAGCATCTTGGTTGTGTTGCCTGTGAAGTTGCATGGAGAAATCAGGGTTGTTTCTGTTGTGAATGTTGGCCATTTTGAGAAGCTTAAGGTTGAAGAAAGGTGAAGAACGAGTGCGGTTTAAGAGAGATTAGGTTTAAGGTATGGTGTGATTTTGGAGCAGGTAGAAGAAAGAGGGGTAACCGTTGGGTATTTGTATGAATTGGATTTGAGACAAAGTAAACGAAAGAGGATAAACTTTGAAATCCGTGTGTCGGTCCCACCTCTGAAAAGCAATTTTCTTTTACCCAAAAAATAGTTTTCTTGAAAGTCGAGAAATCTTCCGAAGGTTATTTAACTTCAGAAGTTTTGACTAAAAAGCTTCCGAAGGTTATTTAACTTCGGAAGTTTTGACTGAAAAGCTTCCGAAGGCAAATTTTGCCTTGGAAGATATTTAAAAAATTTTGAAGAATTTTGCTTCGAAAGCAATTTATACCAATTTCATTCTGAGATGAACAAAAGCTTCCGAAGGCAACTTTAAATCTTCCGAAAGATAAAAAGAGTAAAATTCTAAAAAATCTAAGGAATATCTTAAAAGGTTTTTCTTCCGAAGAGAAACTGGGGCTTATTAAAGTGATAGAATAGTTTTGTGAACAGATCAGCATATTGTTCATCTGTGTGAACTTTGATTAGTTTGATTAATCACTTTTCAAAATTATCTCTAATCAAATGATACCTGATATTGATGTGCTTAGTTCTTGAGTGATGCACAGGGTTCTCTGTGATTGAGATAGCACTGTTGTTGTCTATGTGAATGGGAGTCTCTTTGAAGTTGAATCCATAGTCTAGCATCTGATTTCGAACCAAAAGCACTTGAGCACAGTAGCTTGCAGCAGCAATGTATTCAGCCTCAGCAGTTGATGCAGACACACAGGATTGTTTCTTGCATTGCCAAGAGACTATCCTTGCACCAAGAAATTGACATCCCCCTGATGTAGACTTTGCAGTCATATTGCATCCACCATAATCACTATCTGTATATCATACAGATTGAAGTCAGAGTTTTTTGGATACCAAAGGCCAAGAGATGGAGCTCCTTTAAGGTATCTTAAAATTCTTTTGACAGTGATTAGGTGTGACATCTTGGGGTTGGCCTGATATCTTGCACATATGCAAGTAGCAAACATAATATCTGGCCTGCTAGCTGTAAGATACATAAGAGACCCAATCATATCCCTGTAGAGATGTTCATCAACACACTCCCCCTTAAGATCAGGTCCAAGGGAGTGGTTTCTAGCTATGGGTGTCTTAGCAACCTTACATTCAGTCATGTTGAATCTTTTAAGTATGTCTTGCACATACTTTGACTGACTTATGAAGATACCAGTGTCAACTTGCTTCACTTGAATTCCTAGAAAGAAATTGAGTTCCCCCATGGCACTCATTTTAAATCTATCCTTTATCAGCTTCTTAAAGTCTTTGCAGAGTTTTGGATTAGTTGACCTAAAGATGATATCATCCACATATACTTGAACTAGCATTAAGTCATTCCTTGTTCCTCTGATGAAGAGAGTTCCATCAATGGTACCCCTTTTGTAGCCATGCTGATAGAGATACTGAGATAGAGTCTCATACCACTTTCTTGGTGCCTGATGTAACCCATAGAGAGCTTTGTTAAGCTTGCAGACATAATCAAGATAATCAGGATCTACAAAACCAGGTGGTTGTCTGACATACACCTCTTCATCAATCACTCCATAGAGAAAAGTACACTTGACATCAAGTTGATAGACCTTGAAGTTCTTGGATGCAGCAAAAGCTAGGAATATTCTAACGGCTTCAAGTCTTGCTACAGGAGCAAAGACATCTGTGTAGTCAATCCCTTCTTCTTGAGTATACCCTTGAACAACTAGTCTAGCCTTGTTTTTGATGACAAGTCCTCTATCATCCTTCTTATTCCTAAAAACCTATTTTGTACCTATGATAGTCTTCCTTTGAGGAAGAGGACATAAGTTCCAAACCTTTTGCCTCTTGAATTGAAGCAACTCCTCTTGCATAGCTTTAACCCAACTTCCATCCTTTAGAGCTTCATCAATCTTCTTTGGCTCTAATTGGGACAAGAAACAAGAGTGAAGACAGATGTTGGCATTATGAGACTGTCCTCTTGTTCTTACACCTGTACCAACATCTCCAATGATGTTTGTAGAAGGGTGAGACTTGTGGATCCTTAGTTGAAGGATCACAGCAAGTTGTTTAGACAGATCTAAATTGGAGAAATTCTGATCTGGCAAGGAGGATTCACCCTCTACAGCAGTACACTTATCAAGATTAACTTGATCCAGTGAGTGTGTGACATCATTGAGATTTTCTTCAATGGGATGGTTCTCAGCATCAAGAAATTCCTGATCACTGTCACCACCGCCATGTTCTCCAACATTTGAAGTTCCTACATTTGAGTTTTGTGCCTCAAAACTGGAAGATGAAGGCAACTCAGATGTATCAGCAGGATTTGTCATTGATGTGCTGGTAGAAGCTTCATTTGCAGGATTAGTTACCACTGGAGCTGAAGATATATAGCTTGAAGGTCTTCTTAGCTCAAATCTAGGATCAGAATCACCTATAGGCAATATATCTGTGGACCCTGAAACATTCTCACGAGATTTGTTAAAACAATTGGTAACTAAATCAAGATCAAACAGCCAATCCGGACCAGAACCTTTCATACTGGGAGCGTGTTCATTCAAAGTCAAATTGGCTGACTCCTCAACTACTCTAGTTCTGAGATTGTATACTCTATAAGCTTTAGCTTGAGAAGAGTATCCAATGAAGTGTCCATCATCTGATTTCTCAGCAAACTTGGCAATATGATCTTTGGTATTCAAGATGGTGCAAGGACAACCAAATGACCTGAGAAAACCAATAAAAGGTTTTCTCTTATGCCAAAGTTCATAAGGAGTCTTACCATGAGTTTTAACCACTAAAACTCTGTTCTGCACATAGCAGGTAGTGTTGACTGCCTCTGCCCAGAAGGTGATGGGCAGTTTAGAGTTAGACAACATAGTTCTTGCAGCTTCAATTAGTGTCCTGTTTCTCCTCTCAGCAACACCATTTTGCTGAGGAGTCCTGGGAGCATTATATTGTCTTGTAATACCCTTTTCATCACAAAATGTATCAAGTAATTTTTGAACTCAGTTCCTTGATCACATCTTATGGTTTTGACCTTGTAATCACATTGATTCTCAATTTTTAAGATGAAATTCTTTAGAAACCCAGGGGTCTCATCTTTAGTTCTAAGAAAGAAGACCCAAGTGAATCTTGTAAAATCATCTGTGATCACTAAACAATAAGAGGTCCTTCCTAAACTCATTACACAGGTGGGGCCAAAGAGATCCATATGTAACAAGTGTAGGGGATTAGTGATGGAGTTATTCCTTAGGCTTGTGAGATACCTTGTGTTGCTTCCCTTTCAGGCATGCAACACAATGATCATCACTTGTAAACTCTCTTTATGGTATTCCAGTTACCAAATCATTCTTAATTAATTTATTCATGTTATTAAAGTTTACATGGCACATTCTTTTACGCCAAAGGAAAGACTCATCACTATTTGCTTTAGATAGAAAGCATGAAACTTCTCCTGAGGGAGATGTTTCTTGCAAATCCATCTTGTACATGTTCCCTTTCCTGGGGGCTCTGAGTAAGATGTGCTCATGAGGAATGACCACCCCTGGTTTGAGAACAATGCACTCATGCTCAGTAAACAACATGTTATAATTTTGATCACAAAATTGAGATACACTCAAAAGATTGTATCTAATGTCCTTGACAAAGTTTACCTTATCAATGCTGAGCTTACTATTTATGACCTTGCCCCTTCCAGTAATGTAACCACCTGCATCTCCTCCAAAAGCAACTGGTCCTCCATCAATTCTTTCAAACTTCTGGAGTAGTGACCTATTGCCTGTCATGTGCCTGGAACAACCACCGTCAATGATCCATACATTTTTGTTTGTCTTTAGCTGTTCCTGCATAAAGACATAGTTAGTTACATTTGGAAACCCAAGCCTCATTAGTCTTGGGCTTATTTAGCACAGTTGAAGATAATGCAACAGTAATAGATCCTATGGTTGTGCTTTGAGGATCTTGTGCTATTGTTGATGAAGAACCTTTAGTCATTTGGCCTTTCTTTGACCTCCACACCACCTTTGGAAGTTTGGACTTGACCTTCAATACTTCAGAAGTTCTTAAAACTTCGGAAGTTTTGATGACTGGACCTTCGGAAGAACTTGCCTTTACTGTAGCAAGCTTCAGTACTTTGGAAGCATTCCTTTCTTCCGAGACCAATTTTTCTTCCGAAGGCAGTTTTCCACTTGCCTTCTTCTTCATTTTGGAACTTCCGAAGGAAATAGATTTTCCTTCCGAAGCTAAGTTCTTCTTGGAATTCTTGGAAGTCTCTTTGTTCATCATGTGAAGAGTGCCTTTAGGATTATATGGACAATCCTTAGCCAAATGAGAAGTACTCTCACACATGACACACTTCAGTTTCTTCTTCCCAAAAGTCATCTTCATAGAAGAGGACTGACTTTGGTCACATCCCTTCTCCACCTTAACCTTTGCAGGAGCTGAGACAGTTCTTTTGGGTTGAGAACTGTTCTTGGAGTTGGATGGTCCAGGCTGTGTAGCAGTAACACATAACTTATCAGTTTCTTCTTGTTGCTGAGATGAGTTGCACATGAACCAGAGTTCATGTCATCGGTCTTAACCACTTCAAACCCTGCAGAGATAAAAACTTGTTTCTGGTTAGAGTCAAAAGTGGCCTTGATCTCTTGAGGCTTCTTTGATTTTCTTTTGGCTTTCCTGATCAAGTTCTTTCTTCTTGACTTGGTCATCCCAACAGCTTTACTCTCCTCAGAGGGATGGTGACCCTTCTTAGAATGCTCTTCTTCACTCAAACCAGAGTCATTCTTCACCATCTCCTCTTCATCCTCTTCAGTCAAAGGATCTATGAGGGAAAGCTCATCTTCACAAGTTCCACACCTAGGAGATCTTACAGACAAGATGGTGTGTGGAGGAGCTATCTCACTAGATCCCAGTCCCTGCTTATTTTGATAATACACTTTTGCATGCAAGGATGAGGATATTATGTTCTTGAAGGTTTCTTCTTCAAGAACACAGTTTTCTGCCTTAGCTTTGCTGATCACAAGCTCAGCCTGGCATTCAGTTAACTTAGCTATGAGATCTTTGATCCGAGTCCTGTAATTTGTTAGCTCATGTTTAAGAGTTGAAATGGTTTTCTCTAAATCTTCTATTTTGAGTTTATAATCATTTTCAGCTCTTTTAAAATAAGCTTTTAAGATGTTTAAAGACTCAAGGTCAGATCTCAGCTCTAAGTTATATGACCTGTATCTATTAACTTTAGCAATGCATTCAGAAGAGCAAAGATTTTCCAATACCTTGGTTTCATCATGGTCTGCCATAAGAGCTTGGTTTGGAGATGCATCTTCTATCTGAAAGCTCCAGTCAAAGCCTCCTTCTTCAACACCAACTGCAGCTTGCTACTTTGGCTTCTCATTCTGGTGAGCATTTGTTCTTGGAGATGCATTTTCCAATACCTTGGTTTCTCAGTGTAGTTTGGTCTGGTTTGTGTTTGGCACCATTTGTTCTTGGTGCCTTACACTCTCTTGAAAAGTGCCCCATCTGGTTACAGTTGTAGCACTTTACTTTGCTTTTGTCCATCCCAAACTTTCCACTAGATGTATTGCTTGGAAACTTTCTCCCAGTCCTCTTATAAAACTTCTTGGCCCTGTGAGTGAGAAGAGCCATTTGCTGAACTATCTCCATATACTCCAGATCATCTGGATGGATACAGTCCAGGTCTTCAAGAGTGAAGAGAAAGTTTCCAGAGGTTTCATCAGCTGAGACAAAGGCATGAGAAGAAATTGTCTCTTGGAAGGGACTTCCTTGAGTGTAGCTTTCTCTTGGTGTCTCTGGGAAGGTAATGAAAGGCCCCTTTTGTGAGTTGTCAGGGTAGCATAGCAATTGATGTTGTGGTTCAATGCTTTCCCTTTCATCAACATGAAGAGCTGAACTCAGTTGGTTATTGGAGTTACCAGAGGAGTTTTGCATGTTCATCTCCATCTGAAATGCACTCAGGATACCATACAACTCTGTAAGAGTAAGAGTCTTAAGGTCCGAAGTTCTCTTGATCACAACATAATAATGTGTCCATAGTTTAGGAAGAGAAGACATGAACTTCCTTACTATGTCCCTGTTCTTAAGAGTTACTCCAATATCCACTAGAGTGTCCACTATCTCAACATACCTGAAGTATTGTTAAGTCAAGGTCTCACCAGCCTTAAAAGTGAAGTTCTCAAACTGCTGCTTTAAGAGATCCTTCTTGTTCTCTTTAGTTTCCTTGGATCCTTCATACATGAGCTTCAATGCTTCCCATAAATCTTTAGCTGTCTTGTACTTCTTGAAGCTTCTGTAGATGGATTTTGGAAGAGCAGTTTGAAGAGAAGTCATGGCCCTTTGATCAAGCTCTATTTTTTTCCTATCTTCTTCTGAGTAATCATCCACATCTTTTTGGATGATACGATTACCAGTAGCAGAAGTAGTGCTTGGTATGAAAGAACCATTAACAACTGAGTCCCACATCCTTGAGTCTTGACACTTGATGAAGCCTTCCATTCTTGTGCACCATGTGTCGAAGTCTTCAGGAGTGATCAGTGGGGACTTGGTCATGGTACCAGTTTCCATATCAACTTTAGAAAGAGCCGCCATTTGAGTTGTTAAGTATTTTGTGTGTGTGAGGGATCTTAAGATGGTGAGATCTTATATCAAGAGCCTGGAAAGCTCTGATACCAAATGCAGGACCGGTGAAGGGTAGCATTTACAACACAACAACACAATGAGGAGAGTGTATAAGAACACTTAACAGATCAAATAGGGAACTGGTTATGATGATGCAAAGAACACAGGTAAACTTAGAAACAGAACAAGATAACAAAACAAGTAGTTGGTTTTCAAGGATGCTGTATATTGCTTCTCAAGTTCAAAGTTACAAGTATTCAAGCATAAGCATTTTCACACTTTTTAAGTTACATGACTTGAGACACTATATACTACAACCTACAGCTGGCCATACTATGAAAGCCAGCTGGATACATAAGATTAGACAACTATAAAATCAAATGTAGAGTTAAAAGGTAGATTGCCTTTTGACAGGTGACTATGACATGCTATAGCTCACATCCTAATATATTACAAAAAGGATAAAGGTACATAAAGTAGAAAGCATAGACTCAAGACCTCAATGTATAGTTTTCCTAAAGCATGGACCTTTTCACCAACTCATGCAAGTTGGTGACCAACCAGAGTGGCAGCGGAAAGTGGTTCAGCTTTATAGAAAAAGTACATCAGATAAAAGCATGTGTGATAAAAGTCTTCGGAAGAATCTGTCTTGGTTCTTTGGCTTCGGAAGACTTTGTCTTTGAAGCTTCGGAAGACTTCATTTCTGGCTTCGGAAGATATTGGTCTTGGCTTCAGAAGATTTTTGTAACACCCGGAAATTTCTTTCTGCAGTGTCATGCGACTGGTGGCCCAGACGCATGGATATCAGGCGACTGGAGCTTCATACGCATGGAGTCGCACGACTAGAGCTCCATACGCATGACAACCGTACGACTGAAGGTCCAATCGCATGAAGCTCAGGCGACTGAAGTGCCTACACGACTGGAGCTCGGGCGACTGGACGAGGGGTATTTAAGGGAGAGGGCAGCTCTTACCCTCTCCCATATTCGCAAATTCAGTCAGAAAGGAGAGAAGAGCGACAGAAGAAGAAAAAGAGAGCAAAAGTGTGATCCGGGCTTGAAACTTGTCGAGCAACTAGTCCAAATGGAGCTATTCATCTTCTTCTTGCTTGTGTGAGTTCTAGGACCTCTCATTTACATGTTTTCAAACGATTTTGGGGCTAGATCACATAAAAACCCGATTTTGTAAAGTGTATGTTTAACCCATTTGGGTGTAATCATGTTTAGTATGTTTAAAGTACGATTTTGGACTTGTATGAGTTTGTATGATGTCCTAGTATGATTCCTTAAGGTTTGGGAGGGTTAATTTGGGTTTGAGATGAGTTTATAAGGGTTTTAGAGCCATACGTCGCGGCTACAGTTCGAGATGAACTCCAGTCGCTGCACAGTTAGGGTTATGCGACTGGAGGTTCATACGCACGACTGGTGCTCAATCGTCCGACTGGCGTTTTAGTCGCATGATAGGACATACGACAGAGAGCCCAGTCGTATATGTGCTCAGTCGCACAGGTGCATTCGCACGATTAAGGGACCAATCGCATAGGAGTCCAATCGCATGACGTCCAGTCGCATAGAAACCATGCGACTGAAGGATGCTCAGTCGCCCAAATAGAATTGTTGAGGCCTTCGAGGTTATGTTGGCCATGATGATGATGACGTATGAATGATATGTGTGTATGACGCCTTGCATGATGATGTATGAATGATATATGTGTGTTCCTTATGATAACGTACGTAAATCTTTCCATGACTTTACGAATTATGATAATGAATGAATAAAGTATTATGTAACGTAAAGTGAAAGATAATGAAAGAGGAACGTAATGAATGAATGCATGCATTAACGAATGAATGAATGATAGTAAGAAAAGGCTTGCAAGCAAATGTATAGAGGTGCACACCCCTGGCAGGTGTTAGCTCAACGGTGTGCGGGTTAGCTACCCCGAAGGATGCACATTGGGGTCCAATCCTTGTGATTGACCATATGTATAGGATCCTTGCCGCTTACCTCAGGTGACTGGATCAGCTTCGTGCACAATGTTCGTGGTTGATCACCACAGGTCCAGCATCAGCTTCGTGCATAATGTTCGGGGTATAGCATATGGCATTGATCCAGAATGAAAGGGAAAACATAAGTGGTGCATCTACTTGCCTCGGGTGACTGGATCAGCTTCGTGCACAATGTTCGTGGTTCATCACCACAGGTCCAGCATCAGCTTCGTGCACAATGTTCGGGGTATTGTACATGTCACCGGAAGTAGTGAACGTACGAATGAATGTAATGAACGTATGAATGAAAGAAATGATCGTACGTAAGTAATGACTGTATGAATGACACGAATGTACGAATGCATGTAATGAATGAATGAATGAATGAAAGTAAGATACGTACGAACGAAAGAAAGGGTATGAAAGAATGTGAAATAATGTGAATGTTACGACGAACGGCACACGAACGAAAGTTAATGAATGAACAATGAAGATAATAATAATATTATCTATGTGTACGTACATTGTGTGACCGCACGTAAGCAAAGAAAGGTGTAATGAAAGAAAAATATGTTTTATTATAAAACTAGAACTCACTCAGCAACGCTGACTTTTTATGTGTTTCCAGTTGGCAGGTAGTGTTGCTGGGGATGGCACGAGGCGACTACTCAGCTCTTTTGGGATGACATTCTCCTTTTGATAATGCTACCACATTTTCTGTTGCATGCAAGTGTTCCTTGAGGATCCCGATAAACGGGATTACTTAAGGAATCTTCTTTAAGTTTAAATTTAATGTTTCTTTACTAGAAGTCACTGTGTATGACCATTTTGTAAATGATAACGATGTAATACGATGTAAAAGCTTTTATGATGAAATGAGATATCTCTTTTGAATGATTCCGCTGCAATGTTTTATTTAAATATATATATTGTATGTGCGATGAATGACCAACTGTGAGGTGCCCGGGAACGGGGCCTTACAAGTTGGTATCAGAGCTAAGGTTTAAGTGAAATGGGTAAATTTTCAAAATAAATCTAAACTTAAACTGAAAATGGGACAGAAAGGAAAGGAATGCATCTGAGTAGTTGCGTGCCATCAGGTATTTTCTTAAAGATTAACTGGTATTATGTGCGCATGCAATGTGGTTTATGTGTACTGTTAGACTTAGATACTAATGTAGTCAGGACAGGTAATGCTCGGGGTACGAACAGTAAAGTAAGCGGCTAATCACAACTGGCCACTGTAATTAGGGACTTACTATACTTGACATAAACTGAGCTATTTCCTTGAATGACCGTGTTGGTGTTTGAATCTTTCAGTGTGATAGAAGATGGTTTGAGGGCCTCGGTAAAAGAGGCAGTGGAGAAGAGGTAGACGAAAGGAAGTGGAGAAGGAGGTTCATGAAGAACCTGAGACCACTCATTAGGAGGAGGTAGACGAGAGTGCTGATTTGAGGGCCTCGGTAAAAGAGGCAGTGGTCGAGGAGGTGCATCAGGTCATGCAGACGATCTTACCGTCTGTAGTGACCGAAGTGATAAAGGCTGTATGCGAAGATGAAAGGCGAGGGAGGAACCGGTCCTCAGGGAGACAAGAGCAACCAGAGCCGGAAACGGTTCTTTCTGATGATGAAGAGGAAGAGGAGGAGGAGCCTGTACGGGAGACAACACGGGGTTGTAACTACGGGGCGTTTATGAGGTGCAAGCCCCCTACTTTTGACGGTACTGGCACCGCTGCTGCTGCTCACCAATGGGTGAGAGAAATGGAGGCTGTCCTTGATATTAGTGAGTGCCGGGAGGACAAAAAGGTGAAATTTGCTACCCACTCTTTCACGGGTTCGGCTTTATGCTGGTGGGACAACATAGTCCAAGCCGAGGGTAGCAGGGCCATTGGAAGAATGAAGTGGTCCGAGCTGAAAAGGATGGTGATCGAGGAGTTCAGTCCTCGTCGGGAGATGGATAAAGTTGAGAGAGAGTTCCTGCAGTTGGAGGCGGGGACGAAGGAAATTTGTTCGTGGTAAAGACAAGATACACTTGGACCAGAAAAACCTGTGCCCACACCAACAATACACCACCAAGTTTAACGAGATGGCGAGAATGGTGCCGGATCAGGTGACGCCGACATATCGAAAGATTAACCGGTATATTCAGGGGCTGCCAGCTGACATCCGTAGGCACTTGATTTCTGCCCGACCGAGCACCGTTAGGTCGGCAGTGGATTTGGCAGGGAGGTTATATGATGAACGGGCTATGGTGGTGAAGGCTAAGGGTAGTAAGAAGGGCAGTGGAGAGAGAAATTGGCAGGGGAAGAGGTTTGGTCGAGGTGATACTTCGACGAGTAACAAGAAGGCATGGGTGGATGATCACCGTGTGGTCATGTCAGATGCAGGGTTGAGAAAGTGTGGCAAATGTGGGAAGGAGCACGGTGGCGAGTGCAGATGTGGGTTGAATGTTTGTTTTAAGTGTGGGAAGTCTGGTCATATGGCCAGAGATTGTAAGGGCGCGAGGTGTTTCAAATGTGGGGAAAGTGGTTATATGAGTAAGGACTGTAAGAAGCCGAGGGCTGAGGGTTCGGGGGCGAAGAAGACGGGAAGTGAAGGGCCGAGTGCGAGCGCTAGGGCATTCACGATGACACAAGGGGAGGCTAGGACGGACCCTGATGTTATGTCCGGTACGTTTCTGGTGAACCAAACTTTAGCCTCTGTATTAGTTGATTCGGGTGCCAGTAGGAGTTTTATTTCTGATGCTTTCTGTGCCAAACTGCCTGTTAGAAGTAGACGTGTCGACGTACCATTTGATGTAGAAACCGCGATAGGAAAGTCTACCAGGATTTTCGAGGTGATAGAGGGTTGTGATGTGGAATTAGAGGGCCGCAAATTTCCGGTTAGACCCTTTGCGATGACTTTAGGTGGTTTCGATTTGGTGCTTGGGGTGGATTGGTTGGCGGACTTTGAGGCGAACATTATGTGTCGCAAGAAGATGATTCACTTGACAGCGCCCGACGGTAGTTCAGTGACAGTTTATGGTGATCGGGTTACTACAATTCCGAAGGTGATCTCAATGGCTGTGGCGGGAAAGTGTATGAGGCGTGGGTGCAGCGCCTACTTATGTTATGTGAAGGATGTGGAAACGCCAACACCACAACTATCTGATGTTCCGGTTGTGTGTGATTTTCCAGACGTGTTCCCGGAAGACTTATTGGGATTGCCACCTGACCGAGAGATCGAGTTCTAGATTGACCTAATACCGGGTGCTCAACCTGTCGCCAAGGCACCGTATCGATTGGCTCCGACGGAAATGAAAGAGTTGATGGAGCAGTTGCAAGAGCTGCTAGATAAAGGGTTCATAAGACCGAGTATCTCACCTTGGGGTGCTCCGGTCCTGTTCGTAAAGAAGAAAGACGGTAGTATGAGGATGTGCATCGACTACCGCGAGCTGAATAAGTTGACGGTGAAGAACAGATACCCCTTTCCGAGAATCGATGATTTGTTTGATCAGCTTCAAGGCGCCAGTTGGTTTTCACGAATAGATCTTCGATCGGGCTACCATCAGCTAAAAGTGAAAGAACAGGATATCCCTAAAACAGCTTTTCGTACGCACTATGGTCACTACGAGTTTCTTGTCATGTCTTTTGGTTTGACCAATGCGCCGGCTGCTTTTATGGATCTGATGAACCGAGTGTGTCGGCCGATGTTGGATAAATCAGTGATTGTGTTTATTGATGATATCCTGATTTATTCAAGGAGCGAAATAGAGCATGCCGGTCACATTCGAGAAGTATTAGAGACGTTGAGAAGGGAGAAATTGTACGCCAAGATCTCCAAGTGCGCATTCTGGTTGCGTGAGGTTCAATTCTTGGGTCACATTGTTAATCCGGAGGGGATTATGGTCGATCCGGCAAAGGTGGAAGCAGTGATGCAGTGGAAGTCTCCAAAGACGCCATCCGAGATCTGCAGTTTCTTGGGTTTGGCGGGCTATTACAGAAGATTCATTCAGGACTTCTCCAAGATTGCTTCTCCACTGACCAAATTGACTCGGAAAGATGTAAAGTTTGTATGGGGTCAAGCTCAAGAGAAGGCGTTCGGAGAATTGAAGGCAAGGTTGACCCAAGCTCCTGTATTGGCATTACCCGATAGAAATGAAGACTTGGTAGTTTATTCTGATGCTTCCTACTCGGGGTTGGGGTGCGTGTTAATGCAAAGAGGAAAGGTTATAGCCTATGCATCCGACAGCTGAAAGTTCATGAGGTTAATTACCCCACTCACGACTTGGAATTAGCAGCTGTGGTCTTTGCATTAAAGATTTGGAGGCACTATCTCTACGGGACGAAGTGCGCCATTTTCACCGACCACAAGAGCTTGAAGTACTTCTTCGAGCACAAGGACTTAAATATGAGGCAGAGGCAATGGTTGGAGCTTATAAAAGATTATGATTGTGAGATCCATTACCATCCGGGCAAAGCCAACGTGGTGGCAGATGCCCTTAGCCGAAAGGAGAGGCCCGAGCCACTACGGGTGAAGGCATACCAACTGATTATGACCTCGGATATCATGAAGCAAGTCAAAGAGTTTCAAGATGAGGCACTGAAGGAAGATCATCTTAACTCAGAACGAATGAGAGGTCTGGTCGCGGAGTTGGGTGAAAACACATTTGGTGTCAAGACTCGATTCGGGCGGATGTGGATTCCTCGTTTTGGGGATCTACGAATGAAGATTATGGACGAAGCCCACAAGACTCGATACTTCATTCATCCCGGTGCTACCAAGATGTACCAAGACATGAAGAAAGATTATTGGTGGCCGGGTATGAAGCGTGATGTGGTGGAGTATGTGAGTAAATGCCTCACTTGTTTGCAAGTAAAGGCAGAGCATCAGAAGGCGTATGGGAAGATTCAACCTTTGGATATACCGGAATGGAAGTGGGAGCACATCACCATGGATTTCATTACGAAGCTGCCGCTTACCCCGAAAGGGTATGATGCCATATGGGTGATTGTGGACCGCTTCACGAAGTGTGCTCACTTCCTACCGATACGCGAGACATACTCATCCGAGAGGTTGGCCGATCTTTTCATCAAAGATATTGTGAGTCGTCATGGTGTACCGGTGTCAATTGTGTCTGATCGTGACACCCGGTTTACATCCAAATTCTGGAAGAAATTCCACGATGCTCTGGGGACGAGGTTACATATTAGTACGGCCTATCATCCCCAGACTGATGGTCAGTCAGAAAGGACCATTCAGACATTAAAGGACATGCTCCGGGCATGTGTGATTGATTTTGGGGGAAGTTGGGATGACCACTTACCGTTAGCTGAATTCTCATACAACAACAGCTATCATGCCAGCATTGGTATGCCACCTTATGAGATGCTATATGGTAGGAGATCCCGTATGTTGGGGTGATATTGGTCAGAAGGAATTGGGGAGCGTCGAGGTGATCGAGGCTACGACTGAAAAGCTTGAAAGGATCAAGGCCTACATGAAGGCAGCCAAAGACAGACAGAAATCGTATGCCGATAAACGACGCAGACCGATTGAGTTCCAGGTGGGTGACCGGGTTATGTTGAAGGTCTCGCCATGGAAAGGAATCATTCGGTTCAGAAAGCGGGGCAAGCAGAGCCCGCGGTATATAGGCCCTTTCGAATCATTGCCCGAGTAGGAGAGGTGGCCTATAGGTTGGAGTTGCCAGATGAGCTAAGTGGAATTCACCCAACCTTCCACGTATCTCATCTGAGAAAGTTTTTAGCCGATGAAGATATGATTGTTCCACTGGAGGATATCGAAGTAGATGAACGACTCAATTATGTGGAGCAACCAGTAGCAATTATCGATAGAAAGTAGAAGCGGCTGAGAAATAAAGTGGTTCCTCTGGTGCGTGTACAATGGAGGCACAGGAAGGGATCCGAGTCAACGTGGGAGACAGAAGATGAAATGAGACAGCATTACCCACGCTTGTTCGAGGAATAACAGGTTTCGGGGATGAAACCTAAATAAGGGGGGTGGACTTGTAACACCCGGAAATTTCTTTCTGCAGTGTAATGCTACTGGAGGCCCAGACGCATGGATATCAGGCGACTGGAGCTTCATACGCATGGAGTCGCACGACTGGAGCTCCATACACATGACAACCATATGACTGAAGGTCCAATCGCATGAAGCTCAGGCGACTGAAGTGCCTACACGATTGGAGCTCGGGCGACTGGACGAGGGGTATTTAAGGGAGAGGGCAGCTCTTACCTCTCCCATACTCACAAATTCAGTCAGAAAGGAGAGAAGAGTGACTGAAGAAGAAAAGGAGAGCAAAAGTGTGATCCAGGCTTGAAACTTGTCGAGCAACTAGTCCAAACGGAGCTATTCATCTTCTTCTTGCTTGTGTGATTTCTAGGACCCCTCATTTACATATTTCAAATGATTTTGGGGCTGGATCACATATAAACCCGATTTTGTAAAGTGTATGTTTAACCCATTTGGGTGTAATCATGTTTAGTATGTTTAAAGTACGATTTTGGACTTGTATGAGTTTGTATGATGTCCTAGTATGATTCCCTAAGGTTTGGGAGGGTTAATTCGGGTTTGAGATGAGTTTAGAAGGGTTTTAGAGCCGTACGTCGCGGCTACAGTTCGAGATGAACTCCAGTCGCTGCACAGTTAGGGTTATGCGACTGGAGGGTCAATCGCACGATTGGGGGACGACTGGGGTTGATACGCACGACTGGGGCTCAATCGTCCGACTGGAGTTTTAGTCGCACGACAGGACATACGACAGAGAGCCCAGTCGCATATGCGCTCAGTCGCACAGGTGCATTCGCACGATTAAGGGACCAATCGCATAGGATTCCAATCGCATGACGTCCAGTCGCATGGAAACCATGCGATTGAAGGATGCTCAGTCGCCCAAATAGAATTGTGGAGGCCTTTGAGGTTATGTTGGCCATGATGATGATGACGTATGAATGATATGTGTGTATGACGCCTTGCATGATGATGTATGAATGTTATATGTGTGTTCCTTATGATAACGTATGTAAATCTTTCCATGACTTTACGAATTATGATAATGAATGAATAAAGTATTATGTAACGTAAAGTGAAAGATAATGAAAGAGGAACGTAATGAATGAATGCATGCATTAACGAACGAATGAATGATAGTAAGAAAAGGCTTGCAAGCAAATGTATAGAGGTGCACACCCCTGGCAGGTGTTAGCTCAACGGTGTGCGGGTAAGCTACCCCAAAGGATGCATATTGGGGTCCAATCCTTGTGATTGACCATATGTATGGGATCCTTGCCGCTTACCTCAGGTGACTGGATCAGCTTCGTGCACAATGTTCGTGGTTGATCACCACAGGTCCAGCATCAGCTTCGTGCATAATGTTCGGGGTATAGCATATGGCATTGATCCAGAATGAAAGGGAAAAGATAAGTGGTGCATGTACTTGCCTCAGGTGACTGGATCAGCTTCGTGCACAATGTTCGTGGTTCATCACCACAGGTCCAGCATCAGCTTCGTGCATAATGTTCGGGGTATTGTACATGTCACCGGAAGTAATGAACGTACGAATGAATGTAATGAACGTATGAATGAAAGAAATGATCGTACGTAAGTAATGACTGTATGAATGACACGAATGTACGAATGCATGTAATGAATGAATAAATGAAAGTAAGATACGTACGAACGAAAGAAAGGGTATGAAAGAATGTGAAATAATATGAATGTTACGACGAACGGCACCCGAACGAAAGTTAATGAATGAACAATGAAGATAATAATAATATTATCTATGTGTACGTACATTGTGTGACCGCACGTAAGCAAAGAAAGGTGAAATGAAAGAAAAATATGTTTTATTATAAAACTAGAACTCACTCAGCAACGCTGACTTTTTATGTGTTTCCAGTTGGCAGGTAGTGTTGCTGGGGATGGCACGAGGCTGCTACTCAGCTCTTTTGGGATGGCATTCTTCTTTTGATAATGCTGCCACATTTTCTGTTGCATGCAAGTGTTCCTTGAGGATCCCGATAAACGGGATTACTTTAGGAATCTTCTTTAAGTTTAAATTTAATGTTTCTTTACTAGAGGTCACTATTTATGACCATTTTGTAAATGATAACGATGTAATACGATGTAAAAGCTTTTATGATGAAATAAGATATCTCTTTTGAATGATTCCGCTGCAATGTTTTATTTAAATATATATTATATGTGCGATGAATGACCAACTGTGAGGTGCCCGGGAACGGGGCCTTACAATTTTACACAAAATATTTCTGAAGTGAAGTGTAAAACTTCCGAAGCATTTCTACTTCATGTTCTTCTGTGCAGGATGCAGGAAGACTTAGAGTGTTTTGGCTGCATCAGACTTATAGGAACTCTTACAGGAATTATTAATGGTAAAATGACATACTGAGATGAGATTTTTAATGATTAGGTGAATAGAGAACATAATTAAGGGGAAGGTTATGAGGGGTACCGGGTAAGAAGGTGTTTCCTGATTCGTGAATTGGTATAGATTGACCATTACCAACAAGAATAGACTGAATCAGAACTAAGATGGTGGGTGACACCAGTGTCCATATACCACTAATCATCAGGAGGCTGCATTGACATGGCTTCAAGGGGTTCACATTAGTGAGATTGACCTATAGTTAGGTGCAGAGCGGGAAGGTGGGCGTGAAGGTTGAGAATGCCAGGGTGTTGCCTAACCTGGTTGGGTCAGGTAAGGGCAAGGGGTGGAGGTGCCCAATAAGGCGGCCAGTAACTAGGTGAGTGGGCTGGCTAAATGCCTTGAGACAGGTCTGTTCTTATAGAAGAAGGGGCTGAAGTGGGCTACCCACGATTAGGTCGACGAGTATTTGAGCATGGAAAACGTTGATTCCCAGATCTACGGGTCTGACCGTGAGGCTGAGCATCACAACGTTGAGTTTCTGGAGGTTGATCACGAGTTGACTAGTCATGGAGGATGACAGCGGCAATGTGCTGATATGTGTCACATGCTTGTCTTCGATGCTGTTCCAATTAAAGCATGCTATAGGCTTTTTCCCAAAAGGGTAACTTTTGATTTATAACAGACCCAATGGTGTCATATTCCAGGGGTAACTCCCTTACCAGTTGCAAAACCAATCGGCTGTCGGTTACGAGACTTTCTACATCAAAAATTTTATGAGCAATTTCTTTCAATAGAAGGGATGTTAGTAAGCTTGAGGTTGATGAACTCAAGTTCAAAGGCTGCAACACAAGAGCCCTTGTTATTCAAGAAGATGTTTTCAATACGCGTCCAAGCTTTGAATGCTATGGACTCTGTCTCTAAAACTCTAGCCAACAATTCATCTGACAGTGTATAGTAGATCCACTGTAGGCGATAACATCGATATTGTTCCATGTGTCAAACATCGGGTCTGTTTTAGCAGGAGGCTGTGTTCCATCAATATGATTAAGAGCATCGTAACCTTGAGCATGTAATAGAAAGAGCTTGACCCAGGAAGAGTACGATACCTTAACACCGTCCAAGATTCGCATTTTGTGTTGAATATTCGTCACTGTGTATACGGGGTGAAGAGAAGAGGGTTGAGTTTGGGTTGAGGGCCGAGTTAGGGTTGTTGATTCATTTCTGTCACCCACCATGATAAGAAAAAGAAAGAGGATTTGAGCAAATAGATATAAAAGACGAAGAAGGAGGTTGGATCAAACAAACTAAGGCGAATATAGTGGTGGCTGAACAGTCCGTGGACTATGATCAGCGACGACGGCTATAGGATTAGGGCTTGTCATTAGTTTTAAAAAGTGTGCCTGAGGTGCGCCTAAGCGCGAGGCGACCTCAGGCGCATGTCCTTGAGCTTTCGGTGACACTAGGCGCACCTACATACAAAAAGCGCGCGCTTTGGGGTCTGAGCTCGCTTTTGTCGACTAAGAGCTTTTATTTTGGGCTGATTGGACTTGAAACTTACTAGAGATTGAGATCAGATCGGCAACAGACGATCTTGGAGATGAAGGATGTGCCTATATCACAATTGATTTAGGTTAGAAAGAAGGAGATAGAGGATGCAGATGATGAGAATGTTGCTTTTTTAAGGTTAGAAATGAGAGATGAAAACTAGAGAAAGAGACCAGATGAAGATGGCAGCTTATTAGGATGATTTAGGGTTAAAAGGGCTTTTTATTTTTCACTAAGTTGCACATTACGCCCCTAATGTTTAAGATGTTATCATATTTGACATAAAATATATTATAACATGTGAAATTTAGGTGTAAATATATATGGAATTAATTTAAAAATATTATATTAATAGCTTGGGCCTCGCGTATGAAAAACCCCACGCTTTGCGCGTCGGTTTTAGACCTTGTCGCCTCGGTGCGTTTCTCATTTTTTGTAACCAAGGGCTTAGAGAAAACTGCTCTGGGATACCATATAATTCGAATGATTTCCTTACTGAAGAATCGATGAGTACATAACATATATTCAAGAACTTTCTAACAAATTACAAACTCTAGAGCTAATTTAGGATATAATAAATGACATAATTAAACCTATCCTAAAATACAATAAATACATAAATAACACTTACAACTAGTTTCTTCTTTATACCGATTAAATCACACACATACAAAGGCACGTTACCTTTAATCCTTTATTATAAAAATATAAGACTTGGTCACCAAGGTTGCTAAATCAACTTAAACCAGAAAGGTTAATCATCTCAAATACTAACTACTGAAATAACTCAACCTATCATTATTTTAATTAATCTCCTATCAAGATAAAGATATCAATAAAATAAACTCTAACAACTATCTTTAAATACTTATATATATATAATCAAGATAAACTCTTTGGTGTCTGTATGGGACTAGATGATTTGCAATTTTGCATGGGTTGTAATAGATGTGTGGGTTGTATCAAAGAACTCCGTTATGATTAGCATGTAATCAAAGATAAATGATAGAGTAGGGCTAACTAAAGAGAGTTATCAGACTAGCTATCGGTGTGTGACACCTTCGCCTTAGAAAGTCACAGAAGGCAACTAAGTCACGATTAACCAAGCCAAGGGGTGGGGTTCAAACTACCCTCTGCCTCACAATTACATAATGCTCTAACTTGATCTGACATTCCCTGATCATTGCTGTCGGCTGTCCACCCAAGGTGTCTACCTGCAGAGGATCGAACCCGGGTCTCCACTAACGAGCGCAAGCATTCTACCTTGAGGCCACCTTGGAGTCGTTTAGTGTAAGGCTAAATATCTCCGAATTCCTTTTATTGTTGGATAAATTGGATCAAACAAAACTAATAAACACCAAATTTACTAAGAAAAAAATCACACTTTACAAATATTTTAAACCATCTATTTATACTCAACATATACTACTCACAACCTTACTCAAACACTATTATATAATCCAAATACTACTAATATTTATCTCCGAATCTCTTCTTCTTTATCTCGACTTTTCCTCCAAGCATATCTTTAACAAATTAGGATTAACACCATCGCTTATACTGTACCGCATGCGGAGAAGGGAACCGCCTTTGATCTAAAGTCGGTATATCCTTTGGGCTACAAACTAAGCTAGAACACACTAGATCTTTGAACTAATCACCGTTTGGATTTCAGTTTTTTAAACTTAAATAAGTCAAAAGAGAGAATCTAGGTAACATGTATCCACCACACTCATCTTACAACATATATCTTTTCAAGTCTCGTAAATATGGGTATTATATTTGGTGTTTAGTTTTTTCAATAATATGTGGTGTGTACAATGTACAAACAAATTACTACATACAGATCTCACACTTTTCCTACTCAAAAATGTAGTTTCTAGATCTCATTTTACATGAATAAAGGACAAAAAAAAAAAAAAAACAATATTTAACATTCAGCAAGTCTTCCAACTAGTTGCTTGTGCAAGTGTTACTATTTGGGATCCAACTTTGTAGAGAAATGGTCACCACTATAAGCAAAAGGCCTTCATTACTATAAGGATGCTCACTTCCCTTACTTGCGAAATCGTAGCCAGCTGAATTTGATGCGGATTCAGCATTTGGGTTAAGACCCACAAGTTCCATAATGCTCTCAATCTCTTTCACAATATCACCCATTGTTGGTCTTTTATCTCCTGTTTCTTCCACACACTGTAACGCCAAGTCAACAAATCTTTCCAAACCTTTTAGTTGAGTGGTCAAACCAATGGTTGGGTCAAGGACATCATGCAGGTTGTATAGCTCTTTGCTTCTGTCCATTGCTTGCTTCACTTCTTTCACAATGTACTTCCCTTTCTCTATAGGGTTTCTTGCTGTTATTAGCTCCAAAAGTACGACCCCAAAGCTATAAACATCACTCTTTTCTGTCAACTGTTGTGTCATGTAGTATTCAGGGTCCATGTAACCCTGCATCAAACCAAATGGCATACTTTTTTCAGATCAAATTAATCACGTAGATGAAGCTTTAGTCATGGTATTTTGAACACAATCAGATAGATAATCAGCTGTAGCAAAATGAGCTGCAAAATTGCTGTTTACAGGTTTCTTTGCTGTGTAAAGTTATGATAATTCTTAATAACATAGTTTATTCGAATGTGTGACAACTTTTTATTATAATAGATAATAGATGATGGGGAAGAGGTAACTTTGTTATATACTGACCATTGTGCCTTTGACTTGAGTGGTAACATGAGTCCTATTAGCATCACCCAACGACTTGGATAGACCGAAATCTGCCACCTTTGCGACTAAGCGTTCATCTAATAAGATATTGTTTGTTTTGATATCTCTATGTATGATTGGAGGATCTGCGAGATCATGCAAGTATTGTAATCCTTTTGCTGCTCCGAGGGCTATTCGAAGTCTTCTTATCCAATCCAATCTAAATCCAGATCTCCCTGCATGTATCACGTCCGTTGATCATTAGTTTAGTGAATATCTAACGAGGAGGTTGAGATCAAAAGATAAAATTACCTGAAAGACTATCTTTGACTGTACCATTCACAATATACTCATAAACCAACATCTGTTCACCTTGATCGAAACAGAAACCTACAAGACTCACAAGATTCTTGTGATGAACTCTTGAAAGAAGCTCGATCTCGGTTTTGAACTCAAGCCCGCCCTGTGTTGATCCCCGCGTAGCCCTTTTAATGGCAACTAGCTGCCCATTTGGTAGACTTCCTTTGTATACCTGCACATAATAATCTCACTCTTTCAATCTTTAGACCAAAATTAAAGGCGTCCTACGAGAATGTACAAATTTCAAACCATTTACTTATAAAAAGGTCGATTGGCTTATGTTTTCAGGTGAAACAGGTAAAATAAATAAATAATTGAAAAGGAAATAGGTCAGGAGTAGCACAAAATGTATTTTTGCAAAATAAATCTTCTTAAATCCATTTATTGAAAAATGTAGATTATCACTATGATTTCTTAAGCTTACCATTCCATATCCACCGGTTCCTATGTTGTTTGATTCTGAAAAGTTGTTTGTGTATTTGCTAAGCTCCTCAAAAGAGAAAGCTTTTGTTCCTTTCAACTGAGGGACTGCACCACTTCCATTGTTTGCATCCCATAATGCTATAAATTTACACAAAACCAATTAGAATCCAGTTTATATAATTAAAGGCAATGCAACCACTTTAGTTAGAAGATCATGGCAAGTTATACCAAAAGGGCTGCTCTCATGTGTCGCTCTTTCAGCTCGCTCTTTTTTACGAAAAACATATATTCCTGCAAGTACCAGTAGTGCCACAAGCACACAACCACCAATAACTGATCCTATAATAACACCAGTGTTGGATGATTTCTTCCCCCTTGCTGACGCTCCTGTGAGATCACACCAACATATGGTCTGATGAGTGGCTAACTACACATAAGTGTAAAGGAGAGGTGGGTAAAATAAGATTTTTAAAACTATAATATTTCAATAATGATCTAACCTTTCAAATAAACTAATTTATGAGGTTTCACTTACTAACTTCGAATGACTGTTTACCTTTTAATTCACAACTAAATTGGTCACAAAATGCTATCATTTAGATTTAGAAGGAACACATCTATAAATTACCTGTCAAGAAGTCATAGATTTCACCAGTGAAAAAGTAGGTCCCGAAGGCGTCGCTAGGCTTGAACGTTTGGTTACTAAGCGAGAATCCAATGCCAAGTATCCCAGTTCTATTAAACCTTTCATCTCCAGACGGGAAAACTTGTAGGTTGATCACAAGATAATCATCCAAATTTCTGCTAGGATTCCTAAGTGAAACTGAGTCAACTGGTAGTTGACTTCTCCGGAAAGAATCAATCATATCATCACGAAGAGATTCATAAATAGTGGGATTTCCAAGGTCAGAGAATGAAGGAGCTCGGAAGAAAAGGTTGCCAGTGTAGGGATATGCACATCTGCAATTTGGACTTGAAACTTGACCCGAACTACAAGGTGTAGGCGCGCAGTTGTTGGGTGGTGTCGCGTATGAAGGACCAGTATTTGTGGGAGGGGAGCAAAATCCACCTGTAGTTCCTGATTCCATACATATTGGATTATCTACAAGTCTGCAGACAAAATATAACCAAATCCATTTTAGTCTATCATGTTAAAACATATGACAAAATATGGTGATGAAGTGAGAAACTCACATTACTTCAATATCATATTGTCTCCTTTGAGTGAAATCAGCAATTTGATTATTTTGCAAATTGACCTGTTGTAGTTGGTTGCTATGGCTAGAGCCAATATCCAAGGTTCCATTTAGTCTGTTGTTACTTAAATCACTGATATAAAAAGGGGTCCGAAATCATCAGTATTTCAGCAAGTAATAATATAACTATAAAAACCGACACTCACACATTCTGCAACTGAGGGATGCTGAAAAGGGCTGCAGGAAGCTGTCCCACAAGGCTTGTCCTGTTCATCTTACTGTAAAATATTGTAAAGAGGTGAGTAATCCGCCATTGTGGTTTATAAATAAAAAAGGAGGGATATCAATTACAGTGTGGTCAAAGACTGCAAAGTTGAGAACCAAGAAGGAACGTCCGTTGCGTCAAACGTATTGTTGCTTAAATCCCTGGAACCATATGGTGAATTCAGTTAGAATCTGTAGTCAGGAGTAAGTTGGTTGAAATTGAGATATTATTACTTACAGATAGTTAAGTGCATTCAAACCAGTCAAATTAGGCACAGGACCAGTCAGTTGATTGTTTGAGAGGAACCTATAAGTAAGTTTATTAGAAAATGAAAAGGCTAACCAAGTTAGAGCTTTTCCTAATACTTACATTTCAAATACACCCGTAAGGTTGTTGATGTTTGATGGAACATTCCCAGTAAGTAAGTTTCTATCAAGACGTCTGGATATCACATGAAAAACGAAGTTAAGATACAAAATCACACTTTAAAGTTCTCTTGAGATATCATATGATAGGTACTCACACAACTTCTAGTGATCTCACAAGCCCCAGTGTGTCAGGGATGGAGCCTGTAAGCCGGTTGTTCTCAAATAGACTGCTCAATAGATACAAGGAAGAAAGTAAGTTTAATTTAATGTAATCAGGGAATTAAAGAATAAGATTCTTTGTTAGAATCAAACATACAGATGAATCAGTGTCATGTTGGAGTTAAAGAGCCGTTCTGGAATAGCACCCGAGAGCATGTTCCTTCCAAAATGGCTGAAAATAGACATAGGTGAGCCGAATTCTAACTGCAATGTGATTTGATATTGAAAAAGAATAAACATACAAGTGTTTTGCATTAAGCAGCATATCAAGACCAGGAGTGTTCCCACTTGAAACTGGTATGCTTCCAGTGAGCCTGTTATCAGCTAGATCCAACCAGTAAAGATTTTCAATATTACCAATGGAAGGTGGAATCCGTCCGGTGAAACCATTCGAATTCAGAGACCTACAAAGCAAGAATGTTACAATTATGGGCAAATTTATCACTCAACTTATAAGAAAAAATGTGGAATCCTTTTATATTGTAAAATGGCCATGAAAATACTTGCACCTAAGCCAATGTGATCAAAACACGTTGGTGATGTTTGAAGTCGGGCATGTGGGATTTGCCTAACTGTCTCCCGACTCAAAAACATAATTTGCCCAAAAGTTCTCATTTTTCTTTGAGTAATTGTTTTCTTAAATATCATAAGAAAAATTGTATTATTTTGTTATATACTAACTTCTTTTGAACAAAGTGTTTTTACATTATAAACACACTATGTGAGTTTAGACACTTGACCCCTTCCTTTCATGCTAGTTTGTTTGTTTCCTGTTTGACAAAAAGCATAACAAATTTGACCGATTCTCATTTGACCGATTCTCATTTGACCCATTCACAGGTATATGGCCGGGGTTGAAATCGCCACCACTAAAAAGGAAATTCGATATATGATTTGGAAGAAGAACATCTGATACTCACATAAAGATGAGATTTTCAAGATCTCCAAGCTCGTCCGGAAGTGGACCACTGAAATCGCAATCAACCAGAAGTCTGACAAACAAGACCAAAAAAAAGAAGACATGAATTTAACATCTGAAAAACTTAGAAAGTGAGAATTTGAGGCATACTTCTAAGCATGTAAACAGTGAAAACTACTCACAAATTTGTTAACTTCTTCAAATTCCCAATTTGTGGAGTCAGAGGCCCCGTCAAACGGTTGTAAGATAGATCTCTACATACAAAAAAAAAAAAAAAGAAAACATAAAAATCTTCTTCTATCACACCTGCAAAATCTAGAATTCAGTTATTGAAATACTTACAGAATCTGCAATTCAGTTAACTGCCCGATGTCTCCTGTAAGAGTACCAGTCATACCCATGCTCGCCAACGTTCTATAAAGTTCAAATAAATTCACATGTATCATGTACTAAACGAAAAGTAAGCACCCGACTGATTGTAGATGAATGAATATATTTTTCAAAGGAGCAAGGACTCACATGGAGGTTATACGCGAGTCTGTGCACCTGATACCATCCCAACCACTACACGGGTCAGGGTTATCGTCCCAGTTGGGTGGTGTGTTCCGCCAGCCATCTTTCAGAGCTCGCAGATATGTAGCTACAACAACATCATGATCATGATCATGATCATCATCAGCATGGTAAATTCAAATACATAAAGTTATACAAACAGTTGTCATGAAGTTAAGTTACCATCATTGTTTTGTGCTGTCGAAACGCAAATATGGAGGAAGAGAATGAGAAGAACTTGGTGTATTCGTGCACCCATTTGTGATTGAAACTTGAATTGTGAAAATTGAAAAAAGAAACCAATAAAATGATGAAGGTTTACGTTTGGTGATGGCGGTATGAATCAAATGTGAATTAAGTAATAAAGCATGGAGCTGTGTTTTACTATTCTCTCTTTGAATTGAACGTATGATTATTTTTACTAATTCATTTCATGACAATGATAAAGCAACAACGACGCGCAATTATTATTATTTTTATATCTAGTCGTCTAATTTTGATTTCTAATTAAGTGGACCAAATCAACAAATGTATAAGTTTATAAGTTTGTATGTACGTGAACACTTTTTGCCGTTTGGTTTGAATCAACAAATTTTCTTTATGTTTTAGATAACAATAATACTAGTTGATGATCAGAAAAAAAGAAAAACTTTTTTTAAGTAAATCAGAGACTACTTTTTTTATAACTATATATTATTATTATTAAGATTAAAATTTAGATGTTTTCTAGTAACAACGATTTAAATAACAAGCTCATAAAAAACAAATACGCATTGAATTTTTTGTTACCATATTACACAATCACTAAACTTCTAGCTTGTTTGAAGTTTGACATTTGGTTTGCTTTAATGCTCATATCAACATTTTCTTTACATGGTTTTTATTTCTGTTGAACATCTTTTTCATATAAGCTTGAAAAAAGATAGTTTGTTGAACCTGGATCTTTTCTTTAATAACACACTATCATATCAGTCTAGTTTTGAGGTCTAAGAATAATTCCTAACAATCGTCTAGACTTTTTGTGAGTTATATAATTAATATTATATGTCCTACACATGTTAGATATTAAGACTATTTCAAATAATTTCCTCCAACCTTAATCATATATTTAAACTTGTATTTTGATTTGTTATAAAGTCAAATATGCTATATAATTAATGTAAAACATTTCATATGGGTTGAGTACTATCTTTTATATGGTATCTGTCAGAGCATCCACATTCCATTTTTTATCTTTATCTATATAATTACATTAAAAATCACTACTTCTTCTCTCTTCTTTCAATTAAATAATATATTTTTATACCTTTTTCATTACCTTTTCTCTCTCCTTCACTCACAACCACTTTAAAAAATATTAAAAAATTTATAAGGGTTGAACAGTGAATCCTTAAATTTACAGATGAACAGTAATATTTTCTCTCTACTCCACTCACAACCACTCAAAACTATCCCATATAATTTAAGAACTCACACTCACATAATTATAAGACATGGGTTGTGAATGCTCTCAGATGCCTTCCTCTTACCCCCTAATATTTATAAATACTATAATCGCCGCCCACCCTTTTGATTTTTTCTAGCCATCGATCTTCCTCTATCATTCACAATGTCCACAAAGGTTTACCCACTCTTCTTGTATAGGTTTCATTCTTCTCTAACCAACATCATCTCTCACTCTAGTCACTCTTTGTTTACCTATTAAATTTCCATCTAAAAATTACATAAGCTCCAAAACACAAATCAAAGCTCTTGGGTATGATTTAGATCTTTGCAAATACATAGATAGAATCCATCATGCCTTGAACCTAACCCTAGATTGGAAATGAGTTTCTTCCCCTCACATTGATTATCGAGCTTGGTTTCGTTAGGACCGAGTCTTATTTGGTTCCATTGTTGCAATCTTTGACCTCTAACTGATCCTATAGTCAGAAACACCTCCTCACCTTTTAAGGCTTAGAACATCTTGTCTAACACCTATGCTAATCCCTCTCATGGTTACATAAAATAGCTATAACACTACCGTTGGAGCTTTAAAGGTATGATGCTTACCAAAACTTATACAAATTGCTTTTGGTAGATCTCATCTTTTTTAGTAAGAGTAATTACTTACGGATGCATTGAATTTTATATAAGTGCATTTACTTGCACAGGCTATGCGTCAGAGTTTATGTACCTGCGAAGGTGATATTCAATCACTGGGACCCAATATGGTTTAAGTGCCTCCACATAGAGGTTATAACTACATCATGAGATACTACTTGTTATTAGATGAAAAACACCTATGGAGGCTATGCATTAGTTATCGAGGCAAGTCGCTTTGCGGAGTCATAAATCAGTTGCCAATCCTATAGGGACTTACAAAGGAATCAAAAACTTTTTGAGGTTATGTTCATTTACAAAGTACTGAATTTTGAACCAGTGTAACTTAGATGCGAAGTAACAGTTAGTTGCAAATCATTTGAGTATGCACAATGCAATTTACTTGTGGAGATGACTAGATCACTTACTAAGGTTGAAGAATTAGCTACAAGGAAAAACATGACCAACTTAAGTCACTTGCGTAGGTTCAAAGCTCATACGTTCAAAAGCTTAGTCGCGGGTCTTAATTCTTCTCAGCTGTGAAGGAACCGTTTATTTTATATTGACTAAAACCATTCTGACTTCAATCTGTAAAAGGGTATAATTAAAGTGTCACTTTGTAGTATCAGAGCTATGGTAATATAGATGTACTTGAAGATGTAACCCTAAATTTCTAAACTTTCCTTTTGTATGAGTAACCTTCTGACATTAAATGGCAGTGAATATTTAGTAAATTCATATTTTTGCTTAATTTGTGTTTGTTCTTAGCTAAATTGTACGATTCTAGCATTTTGCATCACATCTTAGTACAATTCATCAACATTTTTGATCAATTCCCACACTTAGATATGCCAACCGGTTGAAAGGTTCCACCAAAACTTCTACTCAATCCATTACCAATTACATGAAACCGGTTAAAATCCTAGTTAATGAACTTGACATTTTGATAAATAAGATAGATGTGGAAGATGTTATAATTGCTATATTGAATTGTTGGTATCATCTTATTACAAAGTTGTCAGTGATGCCATTCATGCAATAGATACTGTAAAATCTTTGTATAAACTTCATGAAAAGTTAATTAACCATGAATTATCTCTTTTTTAGCAAACCTCACCTACTATCAGTGGTTTACAGCTAACACTTCTAATTCAAATATCGGCCATTTACCTACGTCTCATACAAATGGCACCACTAACCCTTCCTAGGCAAGTGTCAATTTTTCATTATTAAAGGCTACTCTCTTACATCTTGTTGCTTTTAGAAAAGATGTACCCCTCTACCTTACCCGTTAAGAACTTCCAAAACCAATAATCACAACGTAGTATAGGCAAATGTTATAACCGTTACAAATGATAACAACTTTAAGTCTACTTGGCATTTTGACTATGGTGTTGCTCATCATGTCACCAACGATCTCAACACATTATTGCTCCACACTCCTTATGATGATACTAATGAACTTGTCCCAGGGGATGGTTTGTCTCTTACTATTACTCATGTTGTAACACCCGGATATTTTTAATAGACAAGAAAGAAAGAATAAACGTGAATAAAAGGAGAAAATACAATTTAACCCAAGTTGAGGGGTTAAAAGTATCAAAAGGACAAAAAGAATAAAAGTTGGTGCGTAAAGATGGTATGGCCGCCCATAACCACCTGCACATTTCATTTCTTTCGATTTTAGAGAGAGAAAGAGAGCAGAGAATTCGGATTTTTGAAGAAGAACAAGAAGAAGATTGAATTCAAGGTATGTTTTAGGTGATTTGAAGTGTTCTTGACTGATTTTCAGTCTCAGGTTTGTGCTTATATGTGTTTGTATGTTCGGTTGTGTGTTTTCGGTAGGTTTTACGTGTTTGAGCTCATAGCAAACGGGTTTGAAGGAAGCTATACCCAAAGTTGCATAAGGTGAGTTCTAGAACCCCATTTTTACATGTTTTAACTGATTTTGGGGCTGGAAATACATTGTATAAACACTTTTATAAAATGGATATTTATACCCGTATGAATATGTATGTGTGTATGCGGGTGGGGTATGAATTGGGATGATTTATGATTATGAAAATGTTATTGATGTGTTTTTGATGCTTAGAATGTAAGAACTAAGCTTAGGATCTGTTAGAATTGAATTTGGTCTTGAACTTAGTTACAGTAGTTGTTCATGCGTCTAAAATAGTACCCATATACCCTGTTGGTACACATGTCCCTAGTTCTAGTCTAGTGAGCTTCAATGTAATAGAGTTTCATCTTGTAACACATATGTAATGTTGAATCTGTGTAATGAAAAACTCTTCTGTGAATGTTTATTGGTTGTTTAATGTTATATCTATTAATATTGTTTATTGTTGCACGCTTATATGAACATGTTATATAGGTTTACAGTTGTTAGACATAGTTCTGAATCATTAAAGGTTCAAGAATGTGTTTAACTAAGTATTCTGATTTAGTCGCACGACTGGACCATGCGAATGGGCCAATCGCACGATTGAACCAGGTGATTGAGTCAATCGCACGATTGAGTCATAAGACTAACTCAGTCGTACGAATGAATCAATCGTATGACTCAGTCGCACGACTGAGCCAGTTGCTTGGCTCAGTCGTACGAATGAAAGCTGTAACCTATAAATACCACTTAATTCGTGGAAAAATACAACACTTGGATAATTGACAACCCTAGCCGTCCCAGTTCGCACAGAGCGTCCCTTCCAACTTCATAGAACGTTTCAGATCATTCCTACTTCATTCTTAACGTATTCTAATCGTTAGGTTTGATCCGGTTAACGTTCTCCCTGATTGGATCGCCAATCAAATAGAATTCCACGCTATTTGATTTGTTTCACGTAGAATCAGTTAGTACTCCGTCCGTACACGGTCCTAACAAGTGGTATCAGAGCTTTGGCTCTTGATTCTTCGTGGATCCAATCTTGTTTTTGAAAAAGTCAACGTTTTTAAGCGAAAAGATCCATTCTTTCTGCTCAAAATCCAGTTTTTACGTGTGCATGCTCTGAAAATTGAGTATTTTTCGAGTTGCAGCCGTCTAGGGTATTCAAAATTGTGTTTTAGGTCGAATTGTGTGAAAAAGGTTGAAAAATTTCGAAGTCAGCAGTCTCAGTCGCACGATTGACTCAATCGCACGACTGAACTCCAATCGCCCAGTTCAATCGCACGATTGGACCAATCGCTCGTTCAATCGCACGATTGTTCCAGTCGTTCTGCTCATTCGCACAACTGCCCTAATCGTCTGCCTAGTCGTACGACTCAGCTCAATCGCATATTGATTGTCTTAGTCGTCCTTCAGTCGCCTCTCTCAGTCGCATACACAGTTTGTTTTTCAAGTTTAAGACTACTTCATTATGGACTCAGAGAACTTTGCATTCTCAGCAGGGAAGGACTCCAGGATCTAGAACCTTTTGCTATTGGAAAATGAGATTGGGAACCATAATAAACCACCTAAGCTATTGTCTCTTGATGAATTTCATCAATGGAAACAAAGGTTTGAGATTCATCTTAATAGAGTGGATACAAATCTCTGGAATGCTATTGAAACTGGCTACCATATGCCAGTTGGTGCTGATGGTATACCCCTTACTTTGAGTGGACTAAGTGATGCACAAAAGATTGCTTATAATGCATAGAAGAAAGCCTATGCTATGTTGACCCAGTCAATTCCCAAAGACATCTTCCATCAATATTCAGAACATAAGCAGAGTAAAAAGTTATGGGAGGCTCTTGAGAAGAGACATGAAGGTAATTCAACACTCAAGTCACTGAAGGTGAAAGCATTGAAGAAAGAATTTGACAACTTCTCTTCTATTGGGAATGAAAGCTTGGATGATATCATAGATCGCTTCTATCATTTGATGAGTGAACTTCACACTCATGGTGTTACAACATCTAAAGAAGAAAAAGTAGCAAGTTTGGCTGATGGGCTACCAGAGAAGTGGGATTCATTCATTTCCACTCTAAGATATAACTCAGTGTTAGAGACTTTGGATATAAATGATTTCATCCTGAAACTAAGAGAAGAAGAGGTCAGACACAAGTACAAGACAAAGAAAGGAGTATATACTCAGGATCCATCTCTCTACAACATTACTCCTACTCCATCTGCTAAATCCTCCAGTGCCCCTCTGCAAACTGCCTTTGTGTCTAATGCATCTTCTGCAACTGGTCAAAGCTCATCGTCTGGTGGTGAGTCACATGTTTCATCAGGGGTTCAACAAAGTCCTACAGTTTCTCAATCGATGAAGTTAGTGACAGAAAATCTGGGCAAAGTAACTGTGGAAGTGGCTAAGGAGCACATGGACCTACTTGCGGCTGTGGTTCATTCTTATGATGATTTAGTCGCAGGGAAGATTGGGGACTGCCACTTGGCTGATGAAGACTATGAGCAGGTGGATGAAAATAAACTGGAAAGAATGGACATAATGTGGGCTCTCGCAAGTGCTGTGCGACGAGCAAAGAAGTTTGTGAAGAAGACGGGACAGAATCTGGTGGCTACCAAAGATACTACTTTTGGATTCGATAAGGCTAAAGTCACCTGTTTCAACTATGGTGAAAAAGGCCACTTCAAGCGGGAATGTGTCAAACCAAAGAATTCTGGAAATGGGAACCCGTTCTCATCCTTCAACAAACAGGATAAAGAGAAAAAGACAGCTTCAACAAGCAGTGATTCAAAGGCAATGGTTGCTCAAGGTGATGAAGGACAGGATTGGCCCTTCCGATTCTTAACTGATGGTGAAGCCAACATTGCATCTGTTGAAGATCTAAATGAAGACTCAGCGAGTGAGGGGGAGAACTCATTTGAGCTTGACACTGCTGATGTGGATGAGACCTTAGCTGCTGTTAATCAGTTTGTTGAAAATGACCTGAATGCTGAATCTGAAGCACAACCCAAACCTCAAAATGCTTTCATGGCTGGAACGTCTACATCTGCACAGGTAGAATCAAAGGATGATCTGTTTATTAAACATGCTTGTGTTGAATGTGATAAATTTAAGGAAAGCATTGATCTGAAATTTGCTAGATTATTAGATCATAATGATAACTTAGTAAATGACTTAAAATTGTGCACTGAGGCAAATAGAGTGTTAAAACAAAACGAGAGCAGCTATAAGGAGAAAATTGAAGCGTTAAAGAAACAACTAAAAGAAACTGAGGTTGTCGAGTTTAACCAAGAAAATGATATAAAGTTTTATTTATAGACAATTGAGGAAACTAAAAAGGACAGAGCTGTTTTGCAAGTTGAAAATGAGTTTTTAAAGAAAAAACTCCACAGTCTAGCCAGTTCTTCTAATATTTTGAAAAACTTGGTTAAGGAACGCAACAACGGGGAAGGGTTAGGTTATAAGGTTGTGCCACCACCACATGAGATCCTTTTGAACACCAAACAATGTCCTATTAATAATAATCCAATAAAGGACCATGTGGCGACTACTCCTCTGGTCAGCGATCCGGACACAACAGTTAAACCTGCTCCTCCGGCTGCTGATCAGATAACATCAAAATCAGACACAACTGGTAAAACCATCACTGAAAACCGGGTGGAAGAGAATGTTCAAGAATCTCTTGGGTTGGGTTCAAAATCTGCTACCACACAACCTAAGATTTCCAAAACCACTCAAACTAAACCGGTTAAGCAAGATAACAATCATCTTCAAAGACAAAACCCCGATAACGTTAAACAAGTAAAATTTGTCAAGGAAGGTGAAAATCAAAGGAGTGAGACCAAAAAGTCAGTGCCTGAAGTTTACTCACCACCCCACAAGAGATCTCCTAGTCCTGTTGAAAGAAGATCATGCTATATGTGTGGACAACGCGGTCACATCTCTTCAAACTGTCCACGCTATCAGACACCCAAAATTAAAATTGAACTAGACGGTGAAGTTAAACAGTTTTCAAAACAGAGATCTAAGACTCCTGTTAGATCAAAAACTCATGTTAGGTCTAAAACACCTTCTAGGTCTTTTACATCTCCTCAATGCCACAGACAACACAGACAATTCACTAGCAAGTCTGTGATGCCTGAGGTGAAACCTGTTTTTGAAACTAAACCTAAGGTTCAAACTGTAAATCAGTCATCGGTTTACCATAAACAATCCTTTCACAAGGATGGTTTGTGGAAAGCCAAAACACTTGAAGTGTCTGAAAGCATGGATAAGTTGAAGATTGAGGTCCCACCTACTGATAAAGGACAGTGGGTCGAGTTCGTGATGTGTGATGCCTATGGGAAACCCAAGCCAGTCAAGGCTTGGGTCCCCCTCCTTAACTAATTATTTTCTATTATGTGCAGGTTGTCCGCTATAGTGATTCTACCAACACATGGATAGTAGATAGCGGAGCATCCAGGCACATGACAGGAAACCAGTCTCTCCTTTACAATGTCAAACAAATTAAAGGGGGACACGTTTATTTTGCTGGAAACAAAGGAGGATACATTACCGCACAAGAAGAAGTAGGTAATGCAAAGGTAAGGTTTGATAATGTTAATTTCGTTCAACAATTGGAAAACAATCTGCTTTCAGTGTCTCAGATATGTGACAAGGGCTTTAAAGTTATGTTTGACAATCGGAAGTGTTACATTCTGAAGAAAGAGATGGAGATTCCAGAGGAGCAGGTATTAATGTCAGCATCTAGGTATAATGACCTGTATGTACTAGATATGTCTAATGCTTCTACTAGTATGTCTACTGTTCAATGCTTTTTGTCTAAAGCTACAGAGAAGGATTCCATCTCATGGCACAGGAGAATGGGACACATTAATCACAGGAAGATGAATCATCTGATTCATAACAACTTAGTTGATGGAGTTCCTATAAAGAACTTCAAACTTCCTGATTTTTGTGTCTCATGCAAGAAGGGAAAGCAGACCAGGAAATCTCATAAGACCAAGCACGTCAATTCTATTGAGATGCCCCTGGAGCTATTGCATATGGATCTATTCGGTCCTGTCAGCATGAAGAGTATCACCGGAGACTGGTACTGCTTTATAGTCACAGATGACCACTCACGGTTCTCCTGGGTGATGTTTCTGAAAGCAAAGTCAGAAACCTTTGAGTCATTCAAGGTGCTCGTTACCACACTGGAGTCTCTCTACAAGCTGAAGGTTAGGATGATTCGTTCAGACAATGGAACAGAGGTCAAGAATCAGTGGATGGATGCTTTCTGCAAAGAAAAGGGATTTGTTCATCAGTTCACCTCTGCATACACACCACAGATGAATGGAGTTGCTGAGCGGAAGAACAAGAGCTTGATCGAGACTGCCAGGACTATGTTGGCAGATTCAAAGCTGCCAGTACAGTTCTCGAATGAAGCTGTTGCCAACACATGCTACACACTTAATCGTGTGTTAGTTGTCAAGAGGCATGGTAAGACTTGCTATGAGTTGCTTCAGAAACGTAAACCTAACCTGGAGTATCTGAAACCATTCGGAGCTCCATGTACGCTACTGAAGAAAACTCCGGCGGGCAAGTTCAGTGAAAAGGTAGATCGGGGGATCTTTCTAGGATACAGCATACCAGATAAACGAGTTTACAACAACTCAACTGGTCAGGTCGAAGTATGGTGCAATGTCGACGTTCAACGATTCACCATCCCCCCTGCTGGAAAAAGTCCATCGTCGTTCTTCGACTACGATGTCCTTTTCAAATCATTCAACCTTCCTCAGATAGATTCAGACGAAGAGATTGCTACTCAGATGATGCACGATGTTCTAAACACACCAAATCTGGATACTAGCGATACAACACCTGCGAGTGGTTCATCGGGATCTTCACCAGATGATCAGGACGAGAGTGATGACTCCTCAGATGATGAAGAAGCAGCTGAGACAGGCATTGAGCATAATGTTGATCAAGAGGAAAGCTCATCAGCTACTGAACATGCATCAGGAAATACGGATACTGAACCTCCTGTCACAAATCTGAATACTGAAGTTGTTGTCCCTATGACACCTGTGACTAGGATTAGTACGAATCATCCACATGAGGCTATTATTGGAGATTTACACTCCGGTGTGTAGATGAGAAATCAGTTGTACTCAGCTGATTACGCTGCGATTATGGAAAAGGGCTACGTGAATGATGGAGCATTCAAATGCTTTGTATCTCAAGTCGAACCCAAACACGTAAGCGATGCCCTGAAGGATGAGGCCTGGGCCAATGCTATGCAAGAGGAGCTGCTACAGTTCAAGAAGCTTGGAGTGTGGACACTTGTTGACCGGCTGAGAGGAGTGAAAGTGATAGGCACCAAATGGGTGCT
Organism: Flaveria linearis; assembly: GCA_024085815.1. NCBI lineage: Eukaryota > Viridiplantae > Streptophyta > Magnoliopsida > Asterales > Asteraceae > Flaveria > Flaveria linearis. The sequence goes on along the minus strand of CM044001.1, from coordinate 36,065,910 downwards.
ACGCTGCAAGAAGGATGACCAAGGTGTCGTTATCAGAAACAAGGCACGGTTGGTTGTTCAAGGCTTCAGACAAGTCGAAGGAGTCGACTATAATGAAGTCTTTGCACCAGTAGCTAGAATGGAAGCAATCCGCATCTTTCTAGCCTACGCATCTTACATGAAGATCAAAGTCTATCAACTAGATGTAAAGAGTGCGTTCCTTCACGGGGAAATCCGTGAAGAGGTCTAGGTCAGTCAACCCAAGGGATTCAAAGATCCTTACCATCGGGACAGAGTCTACAAGTTGGACAAGGCTTTGTATGGCTACATCAGGCTCCTCGAGCTTGGTATGAAAAGCTCTCCACCCACCTGCTGAAACACGGGTTTCGTAGGGGTGTGATTGACTGCACGCTGTTTATCAAAGAAAGAGACGAGGATTTACTTATGGTGCAAATTTATGTGGATGACGTTATCTTCGGTTCGTGAAACGAAGATCTGTGTAAAGAATTCGAATCTGTGATGAAGGCAGAATTTGATGAGCGCCATGGGAGAAATGAAGTTCTTCCTGGGATTACAGGTGGATCAAACCCTACCGGTATTTTTTTGCATCAGACTAAGTATGTCGGAGACATTCTTAGTCGATTTGATATGGAAAATGTCACCGCTGCCGGTACCCCACTCGCCACAAATCATGATGTGGCTCCTGATGAGATTGGGGATCTGGTGGATGCCACTATGTATCGTGGGATGATCGGATCTCTCATGTATCTCACTTCCTCGCGTCCAGATATCATGTATGCCACATGTCTATGCTACAGATATCAAGCAAAACCAAAAGTAAATCATCTGATCGGGGTGAAACGGATCTTTCGTTATCTGAAGGGTACTCCAACACTGGGGTTGTGGTATCCTCATGACGATGACTTTGAGCTAACGGCGTATAGTGATTCAGACTACGGCGGCTGCAAGATGAATTTCAAGTCTACATCAGCAGGGTGTCAGTTTTTTTGGAAGGCGTTTAGTCACGTGGCAATGCAAGAAGCAGACCTCGGTTGCCCTATCAACCTGTGAAGCTGAATACGTTGCTGCTGCAAGCTGCTGTTCTCAGATTATCTGGATCCAACAGCATATGCGGGACTACGGTTTGCAATTCTCTAACACCCCTATCTATGTTGATAACTCTGCTGCCATAGCTGTAACTAAGAATCCGGTTCAACACCCTAAAACTAAACACATCGGCATAAAGTATCACTTCATACGTGACTGTTATGAAAAACAATTAATTGATGTGGTTAAGATAAACACGGATTTTCAACGCGCTGACCTCTACACCAAACCATTTGATAAACCCAGACTTTTCTATTGTTAGAGGTCAACGGCGTGAAAAAGAAAAGTGATATTATCTCTGAAGACACAAATGCATAGTCCGACACTAGTTCAGTTTTTTATTTTATTTTTTAATTTCCTTATCTTATAAAAATCTAAAAACACAAAGAGATTTTCTGTTTTGAATTTTAGGGGGAGATTAGTTACTTTCAGTATTTATTTACTTAAAAAAAGGGGGGGGGGGGGAAGGGAAGATAAGCTAAAAAGCAAAAACAACAAAGATAAGACTGTGATTCTACACAAATAGAAAGTGAGAGTACACAGGCGTCTAGTTACCTGGAACACCAAAAAGATTTTTAAAATTTTGCAATGTTAGCTTAATTAAATCACAGAAAATCGTTAGTCAGAGAATTCTAAGTCTAACAAATGGGAAAATGCTATTACGCTTGGGTGTTACTGTAATTACACGGAGAAAGTTGATCTAGGGAGGTGCTAGTTCACTATACGATGTGTCGGTAGATTCAACACGATAGATCAGTAGACACCATTGGTGAACACAATTTAAACTAATTTGTTCAACCGACTGTGGGTTCCCATCTTATCACTGGTTAACACAATCAGTTATTTCCAATAAGGGATGACGAGGAAATTAACGCAACTAAAAGTGTGCGGATGACCATAAAAAGAGCAAAGCACGAAAAAAATTGAAATTAAGCGCAATCAAGCTGATAACATATGTTGTTGGTGCGTTATGTGCAAAAGAAAATAAGAAATACTCTAACAAGGAGACAGGTTGTGTGCCTCTCTGTTGTGCGATAGCACTGACCTGAGGATAAGCATAACCTAGATATTCTAGAATTCACTGTTGTTTGCCGCCTCTCTGCTGTGCAGTGGCACTGACCTGAGGCTTGGCTTCTCTTTGAAAATTCTTAGAATAGTCCTTTCTTGTCAAAATACCCGTAGACCGCTTAAAAAATCTCCTGAGGAATGATGATTACCATATAAGCGTGGGATCCATAGATGTTGGTTGAAATAATATAATCTAATATATCACCAATATGTGTTAAGAGTCTGTGTATGGATTTAAGTGGACAAGTATACTGACAATCGTCGTGGATGCACCACCTGATGTTGATAATCAACGTGTGTTACGTATCAGATCAAGCATGATTCCCAGTTAGAATTTAGAAGTCTCAGATGAATGAGATACTGTGATATGTAAGTATGCTAGTTTCCATTTCAATAAATGTAGAAAAAAGTTCCAAGTAATTGAGTTTATGCCTGTCTGATTCCATAAGAATCTGTCTTGGAAATGATGTTAATGCTAATAGGCTGATCTACCCAACCCTAAGAAAATCACAAAAACATGTTTACTTTGTTACTTAGTTTAGTCTTTTAATTTATTTGTAAAGTGTGTCAGTGTCGGACTGTGGTATGCTACTCATTGCAGTAAATGTCACAATATGAACTTAACATTTAATCTAAAATCAATTGTGTCTAAAAGGGTAAATGGATCATGTCTGAGATGATCAAGTGGATAAATGGATCATGTCTCAGATGATCAAGTGGATAAATGGATCATGTCTGAGATGATCAGGTGGATAAATGGATCACATCTGAGGTGATCAAATGTTGTTTTAATTTTAAAGTGGTCATGTCTGAGATGATCAAATTGATCAAAAAGTTTTATCTATTGAAATAAGGGTATAAGTGTTTATGGGTCAAAAGGGCAAAATTTCATACGAATGACCCATTCGCACAACCGGACCATGAGTATGGACCAGTCGTACGAATGGACCATGCGAATGAACCCATCCGCATGACTGGCCCATGAGTATGGACCAGTCGTACGAATGAACCGTACAAATGAGCCTAATCGTACGATTGTAGGTAAAAGACTGTGTCAGTCGCACGAATGAACCTCAATTGTACGACTGGTGATGGCCGAATGGGCGAGTCGTACGACTGAAGCTCAGTCGCACGACTCAATCGTGCGACTAGGTTCATTGGCACGACTGAAGGCTGCCCTAGTATAAATTAAGGGTGAGTCGGTCTCATTCGCCCCATTCTCTCAAATCGCTCTCCATTCGTACGACCTAACCCTTACTCTGCCAAAATTCCATTTGATCGAGTTTGACCTTTGTTTGTTTCTCTCTGACGTTGGTATTGATTATACAGGTACTACGTGATGTGGTGTATCACTAAAATCCATTCCTACACGTCAAATGGATATAAAATGTGACCTAACAGTAACCGGACTAAAAAGTGACTAATAAACCACTAAAACTAAGATCATTGATCAAATTAAAGTTAATAGGTGTTTATTCGGACATATGCGAACCTAATGAGCCAGTCCTCAACGTTTAATATCACGAATCGCTCAAAATCAAATTTGAATGGACAGACCGTCAGTCATGCGACTGGACACACTGATGAACTCCAATCGCACGACTGAGCAGGAAGACTAGACTCATTCGCATGACTGAGATAGACGAATGGTTCAATCGCATGACTGAACCATGCGTCTAAGCTTAATCGCACGACTGAGGTAAACGCATGAGCAAAAGACTAAGTGAAATCGCTTGACTCAGTCGCACGAATGAGCTCAATCGCATGACTAGAGCTCAGTCGTCCGGCTCAGTCGCACGACTAGATTCAATCTCTCAGTTCAGTCGCACGACTGAACAAGATGTTCAATTACATGAAACAAGTCTGCAATACTTTGACACGTACTAACGTTTATTTACTTTGTGTCACAGATGGCGAGCAGATGGCCTATGAGCTCTAAGCACAACATTTGTGCTTATCTCGACCTGACTTCTCGTAACTCTGCGGAGTTTGCTGGGATCATCTCGTTTTTACGACGCTCGAGGATCTTTCGTGCGATCTCGGAGCCTTGCACTCCTTACCGATCGATATAGCAGGCGTTTTGGGAAAACGCTGCTGTAGACCGGTCTACCGATCTCTACACTATCAGGAGTTCGATTTTTGGGGAGGCCATCCAGATCAATGAAGAGGATATACGGACGGTTCTTGAGTTCGGGGATGATGCAGATTGCCCCACTAGATTACATCCCCTTACCGTCCATGGCTGCTTCATGAGAGCCAAGTATTCTGGGGACATCAACACAAGTACGCTCAACAAGAGAAACTTGTGCCCCCAGTTCAATACTTGGCACATGTACTTCTTAGATGCATCGCATCAAGGAAGGGTGGTTTTGATGAGTTGTCAGACCAGATGTAGAATGCATACGCTGCACTGGTGCTGAACCATCCTTTCAGCTTCTACAGGATGATCTTCACCTACTTGGTGGAGAAAATCGAGGCCAAGGGGAATGAGAGTTTCTGTATGTACCCAAGGTTCATTCAGATGATTATCGATCAGAAACTCCCCCAGCTGCCTAAGGAGAAAGATGATGCAGTCGTGTTGGAAGTTATGGATGATACGACACTAGGGAGAATTAGGGTATACCGGGGGAAGCAGGTCAAGCCCCTGGTGAGGAGATTGTTCCCATCAACTAACTCTTTTCAGAGGGCCACAACAAAGGGTACACATAATCCAAGGTGACAGAGTAGAGGTTCTGTCCACCAAAGATTTGTACAAGATTCTCAGCATCACAGCAGGAAAGAATGAAGACACTGATAAACACCTGCTTTCCTTGGTGCTGAGAGCTTTGAGAAGAAGAGGGAAGTGAAGTTTTGTTAGCATCAGCCTAGGGGGAGTTTGTTGGATCATGATAAGGCTGGTGCAACCAAATTCACTTCATAGTCACTTTTGGTACTACATTAAAGGGCTTCCGAAGCCAAACAAGAGATCTTCCGAGAGTCTAAGGACAACAGCTGAAGACATCTTCCGAAGACAAAGTCTGATGAAAGAGCTTCCGAAGACAAAGTCTGAAAGAGCTTCCGAAGACAAAGTCTGAAAGAGCTTCCGAAGACAAAGTCTGAAAGAGCTTCCGAAGACAAAGTCTGCTTCCGAAGACAAAGAAGACTCCAAGCCTCGGAAGAAGCAGTCTTCCAAAGTATAAGTGCCTTCGGAAGAAGTTATTCTTCCGAAGCACTTTATCCTTCGGAAGACATTGCTATGTCCAGCAGATAAAAGTATGGTCCCTGACAGTCCGCTGCAGACCTCTGATACAGCATGGCATCTTCCTAAAGAGCCATGTTGTTGACCATACTTTATTCTACTGTTCACCTTTTTATGTTAGTACATGTTACCAACTTTAGTTGGTGACAAAAGGTAAGTCAGGGACATGTCCTGACTACCAACTTTCAGACAAAATGTCTGAAAGACCTCACCTAGAGTCTTATAGTATAGATGTAAGGTTAGAGGTGTCCAGCTGGTATCAAAGTATATCCGGCTGTAGGTAGTATTATATATATCTTCTCCCTGTAACTCTTTATAAAAGCGATTTGAGTCCAAGTGTCTTGTAATCCTTCGAGTTGAGAAGCAATATATAAAAGTACCTTGAAAATTTATCTGCTGTTAAGTTTTCTTACTGCTTGTTACTTGTTATATTGTGATCAACTCTTCATAGACTGCTTGCCGAGTGTTGATTCAAAGTGAGTTGAGAGAAAGATCACCCGAAATCCGATCCTGCAATTGGTATCAGAGCTCCAGGCTCTTGATTGTGAGATCTTACCATCCTAATCAACCTGTTTTCACTCCTCACCACAATCCACTCACTCAAATGGCTGCTCTCTCCAAGGCTGATATGGAAACTGGTACCTTGACCAAGTCCCCTATGATCACCCCTGAAGACTTTGACACATGGTGTATCAGGATGGAAGGCTTCATCAAGTGTCAAGACTCAAGGATGTGGGACTCCATTGTCAATGGTCCCTTCATACCAAGCACTACATCTGCCACTGGTAATCGCATCATTCCAAAAGATGTTGATGATTACTCAGAGGAAGATAGGAAGAGAATAGAGCTAGATCAAAGGGCTATGACTTGTCTCCAAACTGCTCTCCCCAACTCCGTCTACAGACGCTTCAAGAAGTGCAAGACTGCTAAAGATTTATGGGAAGCTTTGAAGCTGATGTATGAGGGATCCAAGGAAACTCAAGAGAACAAGAAAGATCTCTTGAAGCAGCAGTTTGAGAACTTTACTTTCAAGGCTGGTGAGACCTTGACTCAACAATACTTCAGGTATGTTGAGCTAGTAGATACTCTGGCAGATATTGGAGTAGCTCTTGAGAACAGAGACATAGTTAGGAAGTTCATGTCTTCTCTTCCTAAGTTATGGACTCACTACTGTGTTGTCATCAAGAGAACTTCGGACCTTAAGACTCTTTCTCTCACAGAGTTGTATGGTATCCTAAGTGCATTTCAGATGGAGATGAACATGCAGAACTCCTCTGACCACTCCAATAACCAACAGAGTTCAGCCCTTCATGTGGTTGAAAGGGAAGGCATGGAACCACAACATCAGTTGCTATGCTACCCTGACAACTCACATACTGGACCCTTCATCACTCTACCTGAGACTCCAAAGTCTCAAAAGGTTCAACACAACTCCTTTCAGGATAGTTGTGCCTTTGTCTCTGGAAGTGGACACTCTGGTGATTTTCAATACTGCTTTGATGATCTTGAGTGCTTCAATCCAGATGATGTGGAGTACATGGACATTGTCCAGCAGATGGCTCTTTTAACTTACAGAGCGAAGAAGTTCTTCAAGAGAACTGGAAGGCAATTCCCTCAAAACCCAATCAACAGCAAGTTTGGGTTTGATAAGAGCAAAGCAAGGTGCTACAACTGCAACCAACTTGGTCACTTTGCTAGGGAATTCAAGGCTCCCAAGAACAACCCGGGAACCCCACAGGCCTCCACACATCCCACTGCTCCCAAGCATGAAGAAAAGTCAACTGAAACAGCTGCTGTTGCTCAGGAAGTTGACTGGAGCTTCATGGTACAGGATGTGACTCCCGCTCAAGCACTCATGGCCGGAACAGATGATGATCAGGTATATGAACATCTTTGTACTGCTGCCTGTATTGCTAAAGTTAAATTGTATAAGGATTACATTTCGGAAATCAGATCTGAGGTTGAGTCTTTAAATGTGCTAAAATCTGACTTTAAAAGAGCTGAATCTGACTATCAAAGGAAAATTGATGAGTTAGAGAAAACTGTGTCTCTTTTAAAACATGAAAAGACTAACTACAAGACTCAAATCAAAGATCTGATCTCCAAACTTTCTGAAGTTCAAGCCCAGTTAGTCACAGCTGAGGCTCAGGCCAGGAAGCAAGCTATTACTGAGCAAAGCTTCCAAACTATTCTTGCATCAACCTCTCATTCCAAAATGTTTTATCAAAACAAAGAAGGGTTGGGAACCAGTGAAATAGCTCCACCACACTCTTATGAGTCTATAAGACTACCTAGATGTGGTACTGAAGAGCAAGAGGTTCCAACTGCTGACCCTTCTCCATTGGAACTAAAGGATGAAGCAAAAATAGTGGCCTCCACAGGGGAGAAACAGGAGGATACACCCATCTCCACCTGTGATGACCAAATCCTGACCACCAAGGCAAGAAGAAGCAGAGCTAAAGCTGCTAGAAGGACTGCTAAGAAGGTTGCAGAGTCCAAGCTTAAGTTTGACCCTAAGCAAAAGGGTGTCTTCATTTCTGCCGGATTTCAAGTGGTAGGTACTCCTGATTCAGGAAAGGAGTGTAGTACCAGCACTCCTGTCCTACTGAAGAATCAGAAGTTAAAAGGGAAAGTTGCTGATGAAGAGAAGAAACCCAAGAAACAGCAACTTGCAAATTCCCAGAAGACTAACATCGCATGCATAATGTGTGGTTTGCACAACCACATGGCTAAAGATTGTTACTACAATCCAGCAAGCACACATTATGCAAATAATGTTAGAAAAGAAGTAGTCAGAGAAGGCTTCTCAGTTGGACCACTTCAAAAGGTCCAAATGATGAAAAAGGGAAAGTTGGTCTCGGAAGCCAAGTTGCTTTCGGAAGAAACTGCTTCTTCCGAAGGGAAAGTGGCTTCGGAAGCCAAACCTTCTAAGGTTCGGAAGAACAAGAAGGCTCCCTTGAAACCATCTCAGAAGAAGACTACTTCGGAAGAAAAGGTGGTGAAGGCTTCTTCCGAAAAGAGAGAAGCTTCGGAAGAAAACCATGCTGCAAAAGCTTCAACAAGCTCATCCTCAAAGATCAACCAAAGGATGGATTGGAAGATCAAGGAAGATGCTGCAGCCCAGACCTCTTCTTCAACAATGACCTCTATTGAACCCCATTGCATATCTTTCGGTTCAATTATGTCACTATCTTTGGAAGAGCCCGAGACCTGTAAGGCTTGGGCTTCCAAACAAAACTAACCATCTCATCTTATGTGCAGGGACATCCATTTGACAAGAACAACAACATCTGGATTGTAGATAGTGGATGCTCCAGGCACATGACAGGGAACAGATCTCTCCTTCAACAATTCCAGAACTTTGATGGAGGGCCTGTCCAATTTGGAGGTGAGGCCGGAGGATATATTTCTGGCAGAGGAAGTATATCCAATGGCAGAATAAACATTGACAAAGTTCACTTTGTCAAACAGCTTGAACACAATCTGTTAAGTGTTTCTCAATTCTGTGATCAGAAGCATCAGATGCTTTTCACAGAACATGAGTGCATTATCCTCAAACCAGGGATGACAATTCCTCCGGAATTGGTGCTTCTCAGATCTCCCAGGAAAGGGGATATGTACAAGCTGGATATGAACAATGCTTCTCCTATGGGTGAAGTATCATGCTTTCTTTCCAAAGCTGATAGTGATGAGTCAACACTATGGCATAAACGCATGTGTCATGTGAATTTTAAAACAATGAATAAATTGTCTAAAAATAACTTGGTACATGGTTTGCCTAAAAAGGAATTTTTCTGCAAAGATAACTGTGTTGCATGCCTGAAAGGGAAACAACACAGATCATCTCATAAATCCAAATGTGTTAACTCTATCACTACTCCATTACACTTATTGCACATGGATCTTTTTGGTCCCACAAGTATAATGAGCATTGGAAGGAAATCATACTGCCTTGTGATCGTTGATGATTTTACAAGATTTACATGGGTATTCTTTTTAAGAAGTAAAGATGAAACTGCTGAAACTTTAAAATCTTTTATTCTTAAAATAGAAAATCAAATTGATCACAAGGTTAAGATTATTAGAAGTGATCAAGGGACTGAGTTTAAGAACTTCGTTCTTGACTCATTCTGTGACTCAAAAGGGATTGCCAGACAATATAGTGCTCCCAGAACTCCTCAACAAAATGGTGTTGCTGAGAGGAGGAACAGGACACTTATTGAGGCTGCTCGGACCATGTTAGCTGATTCAAAGCTGCCTCTAACATTCTGGGCAGAGGCAGTCAGCACTGCATGCTATGTGCAGAACAGGGTTCTTGTAGTTAAGCCCCATGGAAAAACCCCTTATGAGTTATGGAACAAGAGGCCACCGTTCATTGGCTTTCTAAGGTCCTTTGGCTGCAGGTGTACCATACTTAACACAAAGGACAACTTGGCAAAGTTTGCTGAGAAGTCGGATGATGCTATCTTTATTGGATACTCTTCTAGCTCCAAAGCTTATAGAGTATACAATATCAAGAATCAACAATTTGAGGAGTCATCCAACATAGTTGTTAATGAGCACACTCCTTGTGTTAGGGGGAATGGACCTGAGTATATATTTGATTTAGAATTGTTTCCAAACTATTCTAAACCATCTTGTGAGAATGTTTCAGCTGGAACAGGTGCTCAAACTGATGCAGGACAACTATATGAGCTTCCCAGACCTCTTCCAAATTCTCCAAGAGCTGAAAGGCAACAAGCTTCAACTATTCACAGATCTGACAGTGTAAATATCTCAAGAAATAGTGAAGCTTCAACAAGTGAATCACTTGATCAACCTCAAAGTTCTTCAGGTGATCCATTACAACACCAGGTTGAGGGAGGTGGTATTCTGAAGGAACAGGCAACTGTTAATACTACTTCACAACCAACCATTGATGATGTTTCTCAATCATTCAATTAGTCCTCGTTGAATGACTCTGAAACAGCAGTTGGACAGAGTGATCCAGTTCCTGATCAGAATATGTCTAACTTGGACTTATCTCTGCAACTGGAAGTGATTCCTCGTCTTAGGATTCACAACACTCATCCAACTGAGAACATCATTGGGAATGTCTCTGAGGGTGTGAGAACAAGAGGACAAACTCATCAAGGGAATGTCTGCCTGTACTCATGCTTCCTGTCTCAGATGGAACCAAAGAAGGTAGAAGATGCCTTAAAGGATAGTAGTTGGGTTGAATCGATGCAGGAGGAGCTGCTTCAATTCAGAAGACAAAAGGTCTGGAATCTATGCCCACTACCATCTGGTCAAGTACCCATAGGCACTAAATGGGTATTCAGGAACAAGAAAGATGATAGAGGCTTGATTATCAAGAACAAGGCAAGACTAGTAGTTCAAGGGTACACCCAGGAGGAAGGAATTGATTATACTGATGTCTTTGCACCTGTTGCAAGACTTGAGGCAGTTAGGATCTTCCTTGCTTATGCTGCATCCAAGAACTTCACAGTCTACCAACTTGATGTCAAGTGTGCTTTTCTATATGGGGATATAGATAGGGAAATCTATGTGTGTCAACCTCCAGGATTCGAAGACCCACAGCACCCCAACTATGTGTGCAAGTTGGATAAAGCTCTATATGGGCTGCACCAAGCACCTAGGCTGTGGTATGAGACCTTGTCTCAGTTTCTCCTGAAGAATGGATACACTAGAGGTACCATTGACAAGACTCTTTTCATCAGAAAGAGTGGAGAAGACATTTTGCTTGTACAAGTCTATGTTGATGACATCATATTTGGTTCTTCAAACGACCAAATGTGCAAAGACTTTGAAAGCATTATGAAGCAGAAGTTTGAGATGAGTTCCATGGGAAAAATGGACTTTTTCCTAGGAATCCAGGTGAAACAGATGAAGGAAGGGTTCTTCATAAGTCAATCTAAGTATGTCTCAGACATCTTAGAAAGATTTGAAATGAAGGACTGTAAACCAGCCAAGACACCCATACCCAGAAACCATAATCTTTGCCCTGACCTTGAGGGGGAGGATACTGATCAACATCAGTATAGAGCAATTATTGGTTCTCTGATGTATCTTACTGCAAGTAGACCAGATATCATGTTTGCCACATGCATTTGTGCAAGATATCAGGCTGCTCCAAAGGTGTCTCACCTAGCTGCTGCAAAGAGAATCCTCAGATACCTCAAAGGAGCACCTAAACTAGGTCTCTGGTATCCAAGAAATAGTGATTTCAATCTCTATGGATACTCTGACAGTGACTATGGTGGCTGCAACATTGACAAGAAATCAACATCAGGAGGATGTCAATTTCTTGGTGGAAGGATTATCTCATGGCAATGCAAGAAACAATCCTGTGTCTCTACATCAACTGCTGAAGCTGAATACATTGCTGCTGCTAGCTGCTGTGCTCAACTGCTATGGATTCAAAATCAGATGTTAGACTATGGGTTCAACTTCATGACTACTCCTATCCATATTGACAACAACAGTGCTATCTCCATTACTGAGAATCCGGTGAAGCACTCCAAGACAAAACACATTGATATCAGGTATCATTTCATTAGAGATATTCATGAAAAACAGCTGATAAAGTTAATCAAAGTTGACTCAAATGAACAATATGCTGATTTGTTCACAAAGGCATTTGATGAACAAAGATTTAAGTATCTCATATCAGCAATTGGGATGATAAACATTGAATAACTACCTCTTTTGAAGACCTTTTTAAATGAGTAATGTCTTGTGTCAATACAATTTAAGCCCTGTTACAAAAGATCTTTAAACTATTCCAAGTGTAAATTCCTTCCGAAGAGGAACTAACTCTCGGAAGATATTCTTGAATATCTTCCGAAGCTAAATTCCTCAATGGAAATCTTCTTCTCGGAAGAGTTTTTGGTCTCGGAAGAAGCGATTGATTCTATATCAGATCTACTTCCGAAACTTATAAAACTCTCCATTCGGAAAGACAGCTTTACCCTCGGAAGCAATGCCTTGCTTCGGAAGATAAAGTGCCTTCAAAGGACAACTTTACCTTCGGAAGCACTATCATGCTTCGGAAGAGAAATTGCCCTCGGAAGAAATTACCTTCGGAAATGTTTTACCCTCGGAAGTAAAGGTTTTTATATGTAACGGATATCTTTTGGGCCCCACTCTGTAAAAAGTAAAGATTTTGTTGATAATGTCAGATTATTTAAAATTATCCTTGCCGCCATCATCATTTCTCTGCCGTAAACCACCATACCATCCACAGTAACCCCAAAACAGTAACCCTATTACCAACATTCACCCTTTTTAAATAATCTTGACTTATCAATTTCATCTTCTTTTACCACTTTACAGCCCTAACTGTTCCCTTCACTGTAAAACCCTCAATCTCACTCAAAATTTCAAGCTTACCTTTTCTCCAATGGCGCTAAACCCTCAGCACAATCAAGTCGCATTACTTGACTCGTCAAGGGATGCCGACTTCACCCAAATCATCACCTTTCTCACCGAATCCACCTACCTCACTGCACTCACAGTTAACCCAACCGTATACTCCAACCATATGTCAGAATTTTGGAGCAACGGAGAAACTACAGTGCTGAACGGGGTTCGAGTCCTGAGAACCAGAGTTTGTGACCAAGAGTTGGTCATCAATGAACGGATCATCAGGGAGCATCTCGAGCTTCACGATGATGGGGCTCCTACTGAGTTCCCCAAGGAAGAATTGGAAGACACCTATATCCTCATGGGATATGGAGGAGATGTCAGCAGATCTACCGTATACAAGTTCAACTTCTCTTACCACTGGAAGTTCCTGCTGCACATTGTTTTGCACTGCCTCTCCAATAAATCAGGGGGTTGGGATCAAATCCCATATGAACTAGGATGCCTAGTTCATGGGTTGGTGAGAGGCCTCAGATTCAACTACTCACGATTCGTGTTGAACAACCTAATCGCCAATCTCAGCAGGGATACATTCTTCATGTATCCCCGATTTCTTCAACATATAATCAACTATGAGATGGAACCAAGCAAGCTTGTCTGCGCAGCTGCTCTTCCTATTCCACATATGAGGCCTACCATCTTCAAAATCCTGAAGAAGATGTCCACCAACTTCACTGGACGGTACACTCCATTACCTCCAGAGATGACTGAGCGCATAGCTCCTGGTGACATCCCTGTTATCCCCACAGGTGATGAACCCACACCAGCAACATCCACCACAATACCAAAGCCTTCTTTACCCATCAAATCTACATATCAGAGACGCCCCAAACGAACCCTTGTTCAATCTACTCTGATTGAACAAGCTCCTCCTGTTCACACCGAAAGGACTAGAGTGGAATCATGGGCTCCCACTCAGTCCGAGGTCACACCATCCTTCACATTTGACCTCAATGTGGGTTTTGAGCCTCCTCAGTCTCAAACCCCTGAGCCCGAACCCCAAGCCTTTAGCCCACAGGGTGAGTCTCTACACTCCCCTGTGCAGCTTTCTAGGGACAGCCCCACCATAGGCTCAATGCCTGTAGACATTGATCAAGGTCCCGGGTCAGTAGGATTAACCACCCTCTCTTTCATTGACCTTTTACTCCGAACTGATGAAGAGATTACATCTCTCCATGGCCATGAAGTTGATCTACAACACCCACTAAGAGATCAACAGATCCAAGAGGGATCCCTTGTCTCTAGCCCCCATCAGAAGCCTGCTACTGAGGTGAGTCCCACTGATGTGGAGGGGACTCATGTAGACTCAGCTGCCACTACTCAGAGTCTCTCATTGAGCTCTCAGGACAGTGGTAACATAATTAGGACTGAGTCTACGACAACTTTGCCCATTGACATCTCTGAAAGAGATGACTCTGAGCAGAGGAAACCAGGGTGCCAAGAAACCACATCTGGTGGTGAGAGTGAGCATACTAGGTATGTTATCTCATCTCCCCGTGATTCTTCTTATGAAGATGAGGGTAGTATGCAACTAACACTTCAGTACTTGCTTTCTAAGGTCTCCAACCTGGAATCACAGGTGAAGATCTTAGAATCAAGGACTGCCACTCAGCAACTTGAGATTAACTCTCTCAAGGCTCAACTAGCTGAGAAACAGACGGAGAGGTCTGTTAGGCATGTACCAATCCAGGTCTCAATGACTTCTTCCTCTAGCTCATCTAGCTCTCAAGATGATGCTACCAAAAAGGGGGAGAAAGTTCCGAGACAAACACCTATGGAACCACAGACCCAACTCATTTCCACCCAACAAATCATTACCCTACCTGAGTCATCTCAATCCTTTCTGGAGATTGACTCAAGGATGCTTCAAGATCTCTACAGACTGTTCACACAGTTTGTATTGAGATCATCCCTAGAACAGCCCAGCCCCGACACCACACTTGCATACTTTGGGGCTGAGGAGCTTCAAAGACTGACTGCACCTTCTACCACTGTGAAGGAAGTTGGTCAACCTAAGGTCTTCATGGAACCTGAGATTAGCTTCGAAGGGGAAATGGGGACTGATGGCCCAGCAACTGAAACAGTTGGGACAGAATCTGTAGTAGTCTCATCTTCCGAAGCTCTAGCTGAGGCTTCCGAAGCTTACATGGAAGCCTCGGAAGAACAAGACAAGTCTTCCGAGGCCGAAATAGAAGCTGCGGAAGGCCTATTTCAGATGTCCGAGGAACTGACCATCACAGATGTCATTGCTGAAATTGCATCTGAGGTGAGCAGGGAGGACATTTCTGATATACCTCCAACCCAAGCACCAGCTGAACTTCTCTCTCAATCACAACCCTCCATCCAAGAACCACCGCAGTCAAGCACAATCAAAGACAAAGGCAAAAGAAAGTTGACTGCGGAAGAGCTTCAGGAGGAGGAGAAAATTGAGAAGGCCAAAAAGAAAGGTCGGTTTCCTACTGAGAAGCTGTTAGCTGCTAGTTCTAAAGCAGCTGCAGCCAATCAGGAAGAAATCAACCAGAGGAGAAGAACAGCACTCATTGACCAGCTCATCAATCTAGGAGCTGCCAATGAGGAAATACTCCTGCTACCACTAGAGGAGTTGGTGACTTTGGAGAGGTCAACCAGGCTACAACAAGAAAGGGAAGCCAGGTTGACCTTGGAGAAGGCAGAGGAAGAGCAGAGGGAGGCAGCCCTGAAGCTGAGAGAGGAGAGGATCAAATTCCTACTCTCAAGAGGCTTCAGTCTTCCTGAACTGTCTCCACATGACAATGACATGATCCTGCTGCTCCACAATAAAGAGCAGGATCAAATGGAGAAGGAAAGGAAGAAGGCTGCTAGGGAGAAGCTGAAGGTGAAGAGGAAGAGGGAGGAAGAGAAGGAGGTCACTGCTGCCAAGAAGTCAACTGACAAAGCCTGGATGAAGGACTACCTCCGGGCTCATGGCTTCTCTGGTAGGCAGGTGGGACCTATGTCCGAAAGGACACTCCAGCGGATAGTCAGTGAAATAAAGGCTGACATCCGTTTGGGGAAAAGGAAGGAGATGTACAGGAGAATGAAGGGAATGGTTTTCACCCCAGCCACTCAACCACAGCCACAACCCACACCAGAACCAACCCCTTTTCCCATCAAACCTGAACCCACTGATGAAACCTTCACCCCTCAACCCACAACTCTAACCAAACCTACCACATCACCTCAACCACCCAAACTACCCATCCTAAAACCCAAGACTCAACCCAAAACCACTAAACCTAAGCCTACCCAACAACAACCAAGATCATCCCCTCAGCCTCCTAAACATCTCTCCTTTGAAGAAATAAAGGAGTTCAAGACGAGGCTCATTAACTGCACTACCTTGAGCAGTATCTCCTGTGAGGGAGAGCTTATCAACATCACCTATGTTGATAACTCTTCAAGCTCCCTCACTCTAGGCAAATTTCTTGAATTGCCTAGAGAAACCTTGGGCCAGGCTGCAAGACTTCTTGGTCTCAACTCCGATACCCTCAATGCTGAGGAGAAGAGACTAAGAAGAAGACTGGTGACTCTGCTGGATACCAGGAAAGAGGACAGGATTTCTGGTCAATCTCCTGGACCTAGAAATGCAATAATCCAGTGGAGGTTCGATGAACCTTCTCACAACTTTGTTGTGGAAAGGGAGAATGGTGAAACCAACAGGCTCAATGCCACTTCTCTACTGCATCTCAGCAGATTTGATCTTGCTGAGCTTGCAGAGAAGCCATTCTCCAATCCCTCCAACTCTGAGACTGCTGCACACATCAGAAATCACATCAGCGGTCTCCACTTGGCTGAACGAAGTAGAAGAGCCAAGATTGAAGAAGAGTTGAAGTTGAAAAGAGTGGAAGACAAGGAAAGATCAACCACCAAAGGCACAGCCTTTCTACAGATGGTGGAAGGTCCTGAATTGGAACCAATAGTTCGATGGGAATATGACTATAGTTCCCATCAACTAACTCTTTTCAGAGGGCCACAACAAAGGGTACACATAATCCAAGGTGACAGAGTAGAGGTTCTGTCCACCAAAGATTTGTACAAGATTCTCAGCATCACAGCAGGAAAGAATGAAGACACTGATAAACACCTGCTTTCCTTGGTGCTGAGAGCTTTGAGAAGAAGAGGGAAGTGAAGTTTTGGTAGCATCAGCCTAGGGGGAGTTTGTTGGATCATGATAAGGCTGGTGCAACCAAATTCACTTCATAGTCACTTTTGGTACTACATTAAAGGGCTTCCGAAGCTAAACAAGAGATCTTCCGAGAGTCTAAGGACAACAGCTGAAGACATCTTCCGAAGACAAAGTCTGATGAAAGAGCTTCCGAAGACAAAGTCTGAAAGAGCTTCCGAAGACAAAGTCTGAAAGAGCTTCCGAAGACAAGTCTGAAAGAGCTTCCGAAGACAAAGTCTGCTTCCGAAGACAAAGAAGACTCCAAGCCTCGGAAGAAGCAGTCTTCCAAAGTATAAGTGCCTTCGGAAGAAGTTATTCTTCCGAAGCACTTTATCCTTCGGAAGACATTGCTATGTCCAGCAGATAAAAGTATGGTCCCTGACAGTCCGCTGCAGACCTCTGATACAGCATGGCATCTTCCTAAAGAGCCATGTTGTTGACCATACTTTATTCTACTGTTCACCTTTTTATGTTAGTACATGTTACCAACTTTAGTTGGTGACAAAAGGTAAGTCAGGGACATGTCCTGACTACCAACTTTCAGACAAAATGTCTGAAAGACCTCACCTAGAGTCTTGTAGTATAGATGTAAGGTTAGAGGTGTCCAGCTGGTATCAAAGTATATCCGGCTGTAGGTAGTATTATATATATCTTCTACCTGTAACTCTTTATAAAAGCGATTTGAGTCCAAGTGTCTTGTAATCCTTCGAGTTGAGAAGCAATATATAAAAGTACCTTGAAAATTTATCTGCTGTTAAGTTTTCTTACTGCTTGTTACTTGTTATATTGTGATCAACTCTTCATAGACTGCTTGCCGAGTGTTGATTCAAAGTGAGTTGAGAGAAAGATCACCCGAAATCCGATCCTGCACCATCCTTTCAGCTTCTACAGGATGATCTTCACCTACTTGGTGGAGAAAATCGAGGCCAAGGGGAATGAGAGTTTCTGTATGTACCCAAGGTTCATTCAGATGATTATCGATCAGAAACTCCCCCAGCTGCCTAAGGAGAAAGATGATGCAGTCGTGTTGGAAGTTATGGATGATACGACACTAGGGAGAATTAGGGTATACCGGGGGAAGCAGGTCAAGCCCCTGGTGAGGAGATTGTTTGGGCATTTGGCCCGTGAGGATTACGTGGCGCCAGCTAGGACAAAGTGGCGTCACGATGAAAGTGATTCAGACTCGGAGCCGATTGCGGTTCCGGATGATGATTCAGATGATGACGACGATGATGGTGGAGATACTGGCCCCACACAATCTAGGGACACTACTACCGATATGACATCTCCATCATCCACCCAAGGACGAGCAGTGAGTGCTGGTTTCCATCAGGGATTTCAGCCTGATGAGGAAGAAGAGTCGGATGATGAACCCTTGGTATGAACGGTAGGAAGCCGTGTCGTAGCTACTGAGAGGGGTATTAGGACGGTTGGCGGACGTCCTGGAGGGTCTGAGGATAGTGTCACTGACCCATCTTACATCCCAGACTCTCCCAGTAGCCAAGGGGAGCCTCCGGGTCCAGGGGGACTTGGAGGAAACGGATGGCTCAGCCACATGGGCTGAAGCCCAAGCGAAGGAGGTTTACCCTACTCACTACCTCCACAGGCACCACCACTACCTCAACCACCCCTACTACCACTCCACCACCCACTACCAATCCTCCACCCACTACTACTACACCACCTACCACCTGTATACCACCCCTAATCTTCACCACCACCACTACACCACCTACAACCTCTATACCATCCCCAATCTTTACCACCACCACGAGCCACCAATCCGGCCCATCCTCCTTCCCCACAGGATCATCCCTCCCTCATATTGGAGTGGAGGAACAGCTCGCATCACTTAACAGAATGGTGCTGAAGCTGTTAGATGCAGACGAGGAGAAGGCAGCTAGGCTTCATCAGCTTGAGGAGCAAAATGCTTCTCAATCTCAGCATATTGCTCAGCAGGCTGAGCAGATCTCCCAACTCTAGGAGCAAAATGTCCTGTCTACTCAGAAGATTGAGGAGTTGGAGTCAGCTAATAAGAAGATTTTGCTAAGCTGAAGGGGTCGCAAGCTGAGCCACTGAAGATAGGGGAAGGAGAGGATGATGATGATGGTGATGATGATGAGGATGTTGATGAAGAGGATGAAAGTGAAGATGATGATGCAGAGGGTGATGGCAAGGCTCGAGGCAAAGACGGTGATGACGATGAAGGGGATGTAGCTGCATCCGCCTCTGCTGCTGGTCAATAGCAAAGGACCAAGACGAAACATGACCAGGGAGCATCATCGTCTGCTCCGCCTACCTCCCCATCTGCTGAAGATATGGCTATGATTCAGGGCAAAAGTACAAATTAGATGTTTTATTATTCAACTTTTGTTCTTGAATCATCTTTCAATGTTTATGTAACTTATATAAATGTTTAATGACTAATGTTTGATTATCTTGATTACTTACTAATGATTGTTATTCTATATGTCTAAATCAAGCAGATCCGGGATTTCAGTAAGATGAGCACGATGTTGCTCCCCTCTAACAGATCAAGTCTCAACTCACAATAATTCTTGATCTGCAGGGGATCATCAGAAGGTCGATGAGTTATACTCCTGAAGAAGGAGAAATAATTCACGACCTAACCGACGAGCAACTTGCTAAGATATTTTGACTGAATCCGGACGAGATTATAAAGGATGCTCCAACTTTTGATGATGCTGATGATGATGAGCTCAACGATATTGAAGAAATAGAGATAGAAGACATCACTGATCAGCATTATCCGGAATACGCTGACCGAGAGAGCAATGTGTTTCCAGATCTGGTTAACACCCTCGGCAGTGATATTCTGGAGAAACTCAGTGAGAAGGAAAGGGGAGCTGAAGCATCAGCTAGCCAAGCCCAAGCCTCGGACGCTGATGTAGATACCCGAAAGGCTAAATGGACAACTTCTTTCGCTGAGGTCCGAGCCCAACGCGCTACAGCAACTCAGAGTACCTACACCAAGCTATACAAAGTCAAGAAGAACATGAAGATGTCAGGGAAGATCATTGCTTGGGCTCATTTTGATGACCTTGGAGATTATGCAGTGAAAAGGGAGAAGGGAATCATGTACTTTAGATTCCCTCATGATCTGAAGACTCTCCCCGAGTTTGAGCTCAACCAGCTGGCATACCTGAAGTTACTATATGCTGATCCAAAGAAAATGTCAGGCTGGTTTGAGGCTGCCCTGAAAAGGGAATACCGGACGAGATGGGTAAACCTTCAGACCACAGTAGGCTACGAGGTACATCCGTAGGTCTGAAGTGAGTCCCATCACTGGTCTACCAAAGATAGTCCTGAAGTGGCGCGCTCCGCGTACGATGTCCTGAATTCCATTGAGGGAGATGCCACAGGATTTTACACCACATTTTAAGTGGTGGTACTATGACTGGCGCTATGGAGAGGCCGTCATTGTTTTGGATAGGGAAGGCATGGTGGACACAATAAGGGTGTTCGACCCCAAATGGCTTATCAACTTGTCAGCATCAGATGTTTATACGCTAGACAAGTGGCCATTATTTTTCGACACGCAGGATATAGTGCAAGCACTACAGTTTCAGCATATCATACGTCTATGCTTCGCACTCAATATCCATGTCGGGGTTTCGAAAGAAGAACAAGTGAAGAGATTTGAAGAGTTCAAGAAGGAAGTCAAAGTTTAGATAGAGCAAGGTCCAAGGGGGAGTTTGTTGGTACACATGTCCCTAGTTCTAGTCTAGTGAGCTTCAATGTAATAGACTTTCATCTTGTAACACATATGTAATGTTGAATCTGTGTAATGAAAAACTCTTCTGTGAATGTTTATTGGTTGTTTAATGTTATATCTATTAATATAATTTATTGTTGCATGCTTATATGAACATGTTATATAGGTTTACAGTTGTTAGACATAGTTCTGAATCATTCAAGGTTCAAGAATGTGTTTAACTAAGTATTCTGATTCAGTCGCACGACTGGACCATGCGAATGGGCCAATCACACGACTGAACCAGGTGATTGAGTCAATCGCACGATTGAGTCATAAGACTGACTCAGTCGTACGAATGAATCAATCGTATGACTCAGTAGCACGACTGAGCCAGTCGCTTGGCTCAGTCGTATGAATGAAAGCTGTAACCTATAAATACCACTTAATTCGTGGAAAAATACACACTTGGATAATTGACAACCCTAGCCGTCCCAGTTCGCACATAGCGTCCCTTCCAACTTCATAGAATGTTTCAGATCATTTCTACTTCATTCTTAATGTATTCTAATCGTTAGGTTTGATCCAGTTAACGTTCTCCCTGATTGGATCGCCAATCAAATAGAATTCCATGCTATTTGATTCAGTTTCACGTAGAATCAGTTAGTACTCCGTCCGTACACGGTCCTAACACACCAAACTACCAAAATGACTAAGTATGCCCAAACACCCAAAAAAATCCATGCGCCTAAATAGTGCCCGAACGCCTAAGTGCCCATGCACCTAAGTCAGGGCCATGTGCCTGCATAGTGCTCATACGCCTAGAGTTTGCCCAAAATGGTTAAGTGTTGGGCCATGCGCCCCAATAGTGCCCATGCGCCACAATAGTGCCCATGCGCCCAGAACCTTTCCCATGCGTCTAAGTGTTCCCATGCGCCTAAGTGTTTCCCATGCGCCTAAGTGTTCCCATACGTCCAGAAGGCCATGCGCCTGCATAGTGCCCATGCGCCTGCATAGTGTTCATGCGCGTAAGACTTAGAAATATTTTTCTAAATTTTAGGGCTGAAAATGCATACTAAATATACGATTTAAATGACCAAGATTTTAAGAGGTTTAACAGGAAGATCGATTTTTCTATAACAAAATTTGCTATATGAATGTGTTAAAATAAAAATTTTTCACGCTGACCTGGCAGCCCGGCCCCAGCCAGGGGCGTTGCCCTTGGACCCCACTAGGGGCTGCTACCCCTAGAACCCCGCTGTCAGGGGCTGCCGCCCCCGAACCCCTGTTGTCCCACGGAGGGTCAGTTATGTTCTATGATGACTTGTTATGTATGTGTTTGTGTATGGGAATGGATGATGCATGATGTTTGTGATGTTATGTGATGCTATGTATGTTTATGTTGTGTTTCCTTACATTCCTACTATGTATTATTCCGTGACTTACATGTTATGAGTATGAAATGAATGAAAAGTATTATGTAAGCGGATGTTAATGATAATGATAAGTGGAACGCAAAGAAAGAATGAATACATGCATTAATGAACGAACGGATGTAAGAAAAGTCTTGCAAGCATGTATGGAGGTTCTGTTGGTACACATGTCCCCAGTTCTAGTCTAGTGAGCTTAAATGTAATAGAACTTCTTCTTGTAACTCATATGTAATGTTTAATCATATAATGAGAATCTCTTCTATATATGGTTGTTGGTTGTTTAATGTTATATCTATTTATATTATTAGTTGTTACACGTATATATGACAATGTTATATAGGTTTACAGTTGTTAGACATAGTTCTGAACCATTAAAGGTTCAAGAATATGTTTAACTAAGTATCCTAATTCAGTAGTATGACTGGACCATGCGAATGGGCCAATCGCACGACTGAACCAGGTGATTGAGTCAATCATACGATTGAGTCATAAGACTGACTCATTCGTCCGAATGAACCAATCGTATGACTCAGTCGCACGACTGAGCCAGTCGCTTGGCTCAGTCGTACGAATGAGAGCTGTAACCTATAAATACCACTTAATTCGTGGAAAAAGGAGACTTCGAATATTTGCAACCCTAGTCGACCCAGAGCGCCCTGTTCGTCCCTTCCAACTTCACAAAACGTTTCAGATCATTCCTAGTTCGTTCTTAACGTTTTCTAATTGTTAGGTTTGATCTTGTTAACATTTTCCCTGATTGGATCGCCAATCAAATAGGATTCCGCACTATTTGATCCGGTATAACGAAGAATCAGTTAGTACTCCGTCCGTACACTTCTTAACAAGTGGTATCAGAGTTTTGGCTCTTGATTCTTCGTGGATTCAATCGTTTTTTCGTGAAAAAGTTTACGTTTTTGCGAAAAGATCCGTTCTTTCTGCTCAAAAATCAAGTTTTTACGTGTGCATGTTCTGAAAATTCAATCTTTTTCAAATTTCAGCCGTCAAGGGTGTAAAAACTTGCGTTTTAGGTCAAAGTTTGTGAAAAACCTCGATTTCAGCAGTCTCAGTCGCACGATTATCTCAATCGTACGACTGAAGTCCAGTCGCCCAGTTCAATCGTACGATTGAACTCAGTCGCTTGTTCAATCGCCTGGTTGAGTCAGTCGGTCTGTTCAGTCGCTCAAGTGTCACAATCGCCTGTCCAGTCGTCCGATTGATTTCAATCGCACACTGTTTGTGTCAGTCGCCTCTCAGTCGCACACTCCAGTCGCCCAAACAGTTCACTTTTCAAGTTTAAACTAAGACAAAATGGACTCCGAAAATTTTGCCTTCTCAGCCGGAAAGGACTCTAGGATCCAGATACTTCTGTTACTGGAAAATAAAATTGGAAACCACAATAAACCACCTAAACTACTGTCTATTGATGAATTTCCTCAGTGGAAACAAAGATTTGAAATTCATCTAAATGGTGTGGATACCAATTTGTGGAACTCGATTGAGACTGGATATAACATGCCCGTTGGTGCTGATGGGATACCGTTGACTTTAAGTGGACTAAGTGATGCACAAAAGGTTGCCTATAATGCTGAAAAGAAGGCTTATGCAATGTTGACACAGTCGATTCCAAAGACATCTTTCATCAATACTCAGAGCACAAACAGAGCAAAAAGTTATGGGACGCTCTTGAGAAGAGATACGATAGCAATTCAACACTTAAGTCATGAAGGCTAAAGCGTTGAAGAAAGAGTTTTACAATTTCTCGTCTATTGGGAATGAAAGCTTGGACGAGATCATTGATCGCTTCTACCATTTGATGAGTGAACTTCACACTCATGGGGTTAAGACGTCTAAAGAAGATAAAGTTACAAGCTTGGCTGAGGGTCTACCAGAGAAGTGGGATTCCTTTATTTCCACTTTACGCTATAACTCAGTTTGGAGACTTTGGATATTAATGACTTCATTCTGAAACTGAGAGAGGAAGAGGTTCGACACAAGTATAGAACGAAGAAAGGAGCTTACACTCAAGATCCATCACTCTACAATGTTACTCCTACTTCTACTTCTACTTCCAAAGCCTCCAGTGCTCCTCTGCAAACTGCTTTTGTGTCAAATGCATCAACATCAGCTGATCAAGGCTCATCATCTGCTAGTGAGTCACATGGTGCATCTGGGGTTCTACAAAGTCCTATAGTTACCCAATCAACGAAGTTAATGACTGAAAATTTAGGAAAAGTAACTGTAGAGGTTGCAAAGGAACACATGGATCTACTTGCTGCGGTAGTTCATTCCTATGATGGTTTAGTGGCCGGGAAGATTGGAAACTGCCACCTGGCTGATGAAGACTACGAGCAGGTAGATGAGAACGAGTTGGAACGTATGGACATAATGTGGGCTCTAGCAAGTGCTGTGCGACGAGCTAAGAAGTTTGTGAAAAAGACAGGACAGAATCTAGTGGCTACCAAAGATACTACATTTGGTTTTGACAAGTCCAAAGTCACTTGCTTCAACTGTGGAGAAAAAGGTCATTTCAAGAGGGAATGTGTAAACCAAAGAAGACTGGCAACGGGAATCCATTCTCATCTTTCAACAAACAAGATAAGGAGAAAAAGACAGTTCCAACAGCAGTGACTCCAAAGCTATGGTTGCTCAAGGTGATGAAGGACAGGATTGGTCTTTCCGATTCTTATCTGACAGTGAAGCCAACATAGCATCAGTTGAAGATTTGAATGAAGACTCAGCAAGTGAGGGGGAGAGCTCAGCTGAGATTGATACTGCTGAAATGGAAGAGACTTTAGCTGCTGTTAACCAAATCGTTGAGAATGAGCTGAATGCTGAATCTGAAGCACAACCACAGTCTCAAAATGCTTTCATGGCCGGAACATCCACATCTGCACAGGTAGAATCAAAAGATGATCTGTTTGCTAAACATGCTTGTGTTGAATGTGAAAAATTTAGGGAAAACATTGACTTAAAATTTATAGGTTATTAGATCATAATGATAACTTAGTAAATGACTTAAAATTGTGCACAGAGGCTAACAAAGTTTTAAAACAGAATGAAAGCAGTTACAAAGAAAAGGTTGAGGCATTAAAGAAACAATTAAAAGAGACTAAGTTGTTGCCTTCAACCAAGAGAATGATATTAAATTCTATTTAAAGACCATTGAAGAAACTAAAAAGGATAAAGCAGTTTTACTAGTTGAAAATGAGTCTTTAAAACAAAAACTTCATAGTCTTGCGAGCTCCTCGCATATTTTGAAAAACTTGGTTAAGGAACGCAACAACGGGGAGGGTTTGGGTTATAAAGTTGTGCCCCCACCACATGAGACTCTTTTGAACACCAAACAATGTCCGATCAATAATAATCCAATTAAAGATCATGTGGTGACAACTCCTCTAGTCACTGACCCGACACAGTAGTTAAGACTATGTCTTCGGGTGCTGATCAGAAACCCTCAACTTCAGGCACAACTGGAAATGAACAAAGGATGGAAGAGAATGTTCAAGCATCTTTTGGGTTGGGTTCTAAGTCTACTAACACACAATCCAAGATCTCCAAACCCACTCAAAATAAACCAGTTAAGAAAGATAACACTCATCTTCAAAGGAAATAAATCATAATGTTAAACAAGTTAAGTTTGTCAAGGAAGGTGAACATCAAAAGACCGAGACCAAAGAGCACATACCTAAGGTCTACTCCCCACCCCACAAGAGATCTTCTAGTCCTTTTGAAAGGAGATCCTGTTATGCTTGCGGTAAACGGGGTCACATATCTTCTAGTTGTCCCCGCTATCAGACACCTAAGGTTAAGTTGAACTGGACAAAGAAGTTACTCAGTTCCCAAAACAGAGATCTAAGACCCCTGTTAGGTCTAACACACCTGCTAGGTCTTACACATCTCCTCAACACCACATTCAACATAGACAAGTCATTGGCAAGTCTGTGATGCCTGAGGTGAAACCAGTTTTGAAACTAAAACAAAGGTTCAAACTGTTAATCAATCCACTGTATATCACAAACAATCTTTTCATAAATATGGTATGTGGAAAGCTAAAATGTCTGATGTGTCTGATAGCATGACAAACTGAAGGTTGAGGTCCCACCAACTGACAAAGGACAGTGGGTAGAGTTCATAATGTGTGATGCCTCTGGAAACCCAAGCCAGTTAAGGCTTGGGTCCCCCTCCTTAACTAATTGTTTTCAATTATGTGCAGGTTGTCCGCTACAGTGCTACTACAATACATGGATTGTAGATAGCGGAGCTTCCAGGCACATGACAGGAAATAAGTCTCTCCTTTTCAATGTCAAACAAATCAAAGGGGGACATTTCCTTTGTTGGTAACAAAGGAGGATACATTACCGCTCAAGGCGAAGTAGGTAATGCAAAGGTAAGATTCGACAAAGTAAATTTTGTACAACAATTAGAAAACAATCTGCTTTCAGTGTCTCAGATATGTGACAAGGGCTTCAAAGTGATGTTTGACAATCGCAAGTGTTACATACTGAAGAAAGATATGGAGATTTCAGCGGAGCAGGTCTTAATGTCAGCATCCAGGTACAATGATTTATATGTCTTGGATATGTCTAATGCTTCTCCCTCTGAGTCTACAGTTTAGTGTTTCCTATCTAAAGCAACAGAGAAGGAATCCATCTCATGGCATAGAAGAATAGGACACATTAATCACAGGAAGATGAATCATCTGATTCATAACAACTTAGTTGATGGAGTTACTGTCAAGAACTTCAAACTTCCTGATTTTTGTGTCTCATGCAAGAAGGGAAAGCAGACCAGGAAATCTCATAAGACCAAGCATGTCAATTCTATAGAGATGCCCCTGGAGCTACTGCACATGGATCTATTCGGTCCTGTGAGCACGAAAAGTATAGCAGGAGACTGGTACTACTTTGTAGTCACAGACGACTACCACGCTTTACTTGGGTGATGTTTCTGAAAGCTAAGTCAGAAACATTTGAATCATTCAAGGTGCTAGTCACGACGCTGGAGTCACTCTACAACCTGAAGGTTAGGAAGATTCGTTCAGACAACGGCACAGAGTTCAAGAATCAGTGGATGGATGCTTTCTGCAAGGAGAAAGGAATTGTTCATCAGTTCACCTCAGCATACACACCACAGATGAATGGAGTTGCAGAATGAAAGAATCGAAGCTTGATCGAGACTGCAAGGACAATGTTGGCAGATTCTAAGCTTCCAGTACAGTTCTGGAATGAAGCAGTTGCAAATGCTTGCTACACACTTAACCGTGTATCAGTAGTCAAAAGGCATGGCAAGACTTGCTATGAGTTACTTCAGAAGCGAAAACCTAACTTGGAGTATCTGGAACCATTTGGAGCTCCATGTACCTTGTTGAAGAAGTCTCAGGAAGGTAAGTTTAATGAAAAAGCTGATCAAGGGATTTTTCTAAGATACAGTATACCAGACAAACGAGTTTACAATAACTCGACAGGTCAGGTTGAAGTGTGGTGCAACGTAGATGTGCAAAGATACACCACCCCCTGCTGGAAAAGGTCCATCATCATTCTTCGATTACGATGGCTTTTTCAAATCCTTTAATCTTCCTCAGCTTGATTCGGATGATGTAATTGCTACTCAGATGATGTACAATGATCTAAATACACCAAATCTAGATTCAAGCAACACAACACCTGCAGATGGTGCTTCAGGTTCCTCAGCTCATGCTCAGGATGAGAGTGATGATTCATCAGATGATGAAGAGGCAGCTGAACCAGACAGTGAGCAAAATGTAAATCAAGATGTTAGCTCGTCATCTGCCGAACCAGCATTGGGAAATCCGGATACTGAACCAGTAGTCACAAACTTGGATTCTGAAGTTGTTGTTCCAATAACAACAGTGACTAGGATTAGTGTGAATCATCCCCCCTCGTCTATCATTGGGGATATTCAATCCGGTGTGCAGACACGAAATCAGCTGTACTCGGCTGATTATGCTGCAATTATGGAAAAGGGATATGTCAATGACGGGGCTTTCTCATGTTTTGTTTCACAAGTCGAGCCTAAGTACGTCAGTGACGCTCTCAAAGATGAAGCCTGGGTCAATGCGATGCAAGAAGAGCTTCTTCAGTTCAAGAAACTTGGAGTATGGACACTCGTTGACAGGCCAAAAGGAGTAAAAGTGATTGGTACCAAATGGGTACTAAAATGCAAGAAGGATGACCAAGGTGTTGTTATCAGAAGCAAGGCACGGTTGGTTGTTCAGGGATTCAGACAAGTCGAGGGAGTCGACTATAATGAAGTGTTTGCACCGGTGGCACGAATAGAAGCAATTCGGATATTTCTTGCCTATGCATCGTATATGAAGATCAAAGTTTATCAGTTGGATGTGAAGAGTGATTCCTTCATGGGGAAATCCGTGAGGAGGTATACGTCAGTCAACTCGAGGGATTCGAGGATCCCTATCATCGGGACAGAGTCTATAAGTTAGATAAGGCTCTGTACGGGCTACATCAGGCTCCTCGAGCTTGGTATGAAAAGCTCTCCACCCATCTGTTGAAACACGGATTTCGCAGGGGTGTGATTGACTGTACGTTGTTCATTAAAGAAAAGGATGGTGATTTGCTTATGGTGCAGATCTATGTGGATGACATCATCTTCGGTTACAGAAATGAAGAGTTGTGCAAAGAATTCGAATCTGTGATGAAGGCAGAGTTTGAGATGAGTGCCATGGGAGAAATGAAGTTCTTCCTCGGATTACAGGTGGATCAAACCTCAACCGGTATTTTCTTGCATCAAACAAAGTATGTCGGAGACATTCTGAGTCGGTTTGATATGGAAAATATCACAGTTGTCGGTACCCCTCTTGCCACAAATCATGATGTTGCTCCTGATGTGAATGGGGATTTGGTGGATGCCACTATGTATCATGGGATGATCGGATCTCTTATGTACCTCACTGCCTCGCGTCCAGATATCATGTATGCAACATGTTTATGTTCCAGATATCAAGCGAAGCCAAAAGTGAATCACTTGATAGGGGTTAAGAGGATTTTCCGTTATCTGAAGGGTACTCCAACACTGGGGTTGTGGTATCCTCATGATGATGACTTTGAGCTAACGGCGTATAGTGATTTGGATTATGGAGGCTGCAAAATGAATTACAAGTCTACATCAGCAGGATGTCAATTTTTCGGGAGGAGATTGGTGACTTGGCGTGTAAGAAGCAGACATCAGTTGTTCTATCTACCTGCGAAGCCAATATGTTGCCGCCGCCAGCTGCTGTTCTCAAATCATATGGATACAACAACAAATGCGGGACTACGGTTTGCATTTCTCTTCTACTCCTATATTCGTATATAATTCTGCTGCAATTGCAGTAACTAAAAATCCAGTCCAACATCCTAAGACCAAACACATCGGCATCAAATATCACTTTATACGTGAGTGTTTTGAAAAGAAGTTAATCGATGTGATAAAAATTAATATTGATTTTCAACGCGCTGACCTCTATACAAAAGCTTTTGATAAACCCAGGTTTTTATATCTGTTGGAGGTCAACGGTGTTAAAAAGAAAAGTGACGTTATCTCAGAAGAAACAGAAGCGTAGTCCGACACATGTTTAATTTCCTTTTATTTTTGACTTTTCTAGTTTTATTTCCTTTAATTTCCTTGTCGATTCGAAATCCAAAACACAAAAAGATTTTCTGTTTTAGTATTTAGGGGGAGATTAGGTTATGTTCAGTAACTATTTACTCAAAAAAAGGGGGGGGGAAGGACAGTTAAGCTGAAAAGACAGACAGAAAGACAGGAAATGTGACTCAATAAAATGGAAAGTGATAGTACACAGGTGTCGCGTTACTTGGAACACCAAAAGGATTTTATGTTTTGCAAGGTTAATTAAATCACAGAAAATTACAAATCAGAGAAGTCTAGGTCTAACATATTGGGAAAATGATAGTACGCTTGGTTGGTACTGTAGTACCCGGAGAAAGTAGATCTAGGGTGGTGCCAGTGCATTGTACGATGTGTCGGTAGATTCAACACAATAGATAAGTAGACCTCATCAGTGATTTGGCTTAAACTTAAATAATTCAACAAGTTGTGGTTGTCATGATATCCCTGGTCTGCACAATCAATCAATTTCCAATAAGGGGTGAGGAGCAAGCAAATGCCACAAATGTGAGCAAAGACCTGAAAAACAGAGCAAAAGATGACAAATGCCACTGAAAACAATGTATATTCTAATATAATGCTCTAAGAAGAAGATAGGTATTGCGCCTCTCTGCTGTGCGATGGCACTGACCTGAGGCTTAGCATAACCTATCCATTCTAAGAATTCATTGCTGTTTGCGCCTCTCTGCTGTGCGATGGCAATGACTTGAGGCTTAGCATCTCTTTGAAAATTCTTAGAACCAAATCTTCTAAGTCCCAAGATTGCTCAAAAATCTCCTGAGGAAGATTGATTACCATATACCTGTGGAACACACAAATACTTGTTGACCTAATTCATCTAATTAATCACTGATGCGTGTCAAAAGTCTGTGTATGGATTTAAATGGACAAGTATACTGACAATCGTCGTGGCTGCATTGCCTGATGCTCAAAATCAATGGGTGTTACTTATCATGTCAAGCATGATTCCCAGTTAGATCTTAGAAGTCTTAGATGAGTGAATAACTGTGATATGTAATTCATGCAAGGGTTTAAAGTTAAATACAGATAAAAGATTCCAAGTAATGTTGTTTATGCCTGTCTGATTCCATATGAGTCTGTCCTTGATATGATGTCAATGTTAATAGGCTGTACTAACCTGACCTAACAAAAATCACAAAAAGTTTTATTTTGTTCATAGTTTAAAATTTTCAAGTTATATGTATAATGTGTAAATGTCGGACTGTGCGAAATGTTCTCGGTAAACGTCACCAAATGAGCTTAACGTTTATATAAACAAATTGTTTCTGAAAGGATAAAAGGATCACGTCTGAGGTGATCAGTTGGTTAAAAGGATCACGTCTGAGGTGATCAGTTGGATAAATGGATCACGTTTGAGGTGATCGGGTGGATAAATGGGTCATGTCTGAGATGATCGGGTGGATAAATGGGTCATGTCTGAGATGATCAGGTGGATAAATAGATCACATCTGAGGTGATCAAACTGTTTTATTAAAATGATCATATCTGAGATGATCAAATTGCTCATAATGTTTTATTTACTGTTACATGGAACTAAGGGTCGAAATGGTAAAATGGTTAAAAGATGACAAGTATGGCCCAGTCGCACGACTGAACCATAAGTATGGTCCAGTCGTACGATTGGAACACACGAATGAGTCAAATCGTACGAATGGACAATGCGAATGAGTCCAAGCACACGATTGAAGGTGACCGACTGTCACAGTCGTTCGACTGAACCTAAATCGTACGATTGGAACTGAACATTTGGGTGAATCGTATGACTGAGACTCAGTCGCATAACTCACTCATGCGACTAGACTCAATCGTACGGCTGACCTATGAGACTCGGCTCAGTCGCCTGACTGGGATTTGCCTTAGTATATATACAGGTAGAATCGGCCTCAGTCGCTCAATCTCCCAAATCGCCTCCAATTCACACGACCTAAAGAATTGCTGCCAAAATTTTGTTTGACTCACTTTTACCATATATTCGTGTACTCTGACGTTTACTTTTGATCATACAGGTACTGCATAAGAGACATCATCGAACAAACCGTGTCAAATCATCCAAATGGGCAAAAATTATGACCTAACAGTAACCGAACCTTAAACCGATCAATAAACCATTTAAACTGAGCTTACAGATCAAATTAATGGTAAAAGATGCTTAGTCGGTTGGTTCTGAGTGTAATGAGCATAAGTTTGATGTTTAACACTTAGTTTTGCTCAAAACAAGAATTTGAATGGACAAACAGTCGAATGAACGACTCGACATGCTGATGAACTTCAATCGTACGACTGAGCTATCCGATTGTCTCATTCGTACGACTGAGATGGACGAATGACTCAATCGTACGACTGAACCTTGCGAATGAGTTCAGACGCACGATTGAGATACACGTATGAGAAGACATGCGACTGAGTCCAATCGCATGACTCAGTCGTACGCATGAACTCAATAGTTTAACTAAATCTCAGTCGCACAGTTCAATCGTACGACTAAAACTCAGTCGTTTGTTCAGTCGCACGATTAAGTCAAATGGTTGAAGATCATTGACTGAAACTAGCTATCTTCCACATGTTCTAAGTTTACCTGTTTTGTGTCACAGATGGCGAGCAGATGGCCAATAAGCTCTAAGCACAACATCTATGCTTATCTCGATCTGACTTCACGCAATGCGGGATATTTCACAGGGATCATCAGCTTTCTATGATGATCGAGGATATATCGAGCTATCTCAGCTCCATGCACTCCCTATCTCTCGATTCAGAAGGCGTTCTGGGAGAACGCAGTGGTGGATAGGTCGACTGATCCCTATCCCATCCGGAGCTCTATCTTTAGGGAGCCCATTCAGATTAATGAGGAGGACATACGGATAGTCCTTGAGTTTGGAGATGATGCAAACTGCACAATATGACTACATCCCCTGACCGTCCGTGGCTGCTTCCTGAGGGCCAAGTATTCTGGGGATATCAACATGAGCATGCTCAATAAGAGCAACTTGTGCCCCCAGTTTAAATACTTGGCGCACGTACTTCTGCGATGCATAGCATCCAGAAAGGGTGGCTTTGACGAGCTCTCAGACCAGATGCAAAACGCATATGTTGCTCTGGTGCTGAACCACCCTTTTGGTTTCTCGAGGATGATTTTCATGTATATGGTGGAAAATATTGAAGCCAAAGGAAAAGAGGGATTCTGCATGTACCCTCGATTTCTTCAGATGATGATTGATCAAAAGCTTCCTCAACTGCCCAAAGCTCAAGAAGATGCAGTCGTCCTAGAGGTTATGGACGACACTACATTGGGGAGGATGAAAGTCTACCGAGGGAAGCAGGTAAAACCCCCGGTAAGGAGATTGTTTGGGCATCTGGCCTGGGAAGATTATGTGGCGCCTTCGAAGAAGAAGTGGCGCCACGATGACAATGAGTCTGATACAGAGCCAATTGTCGTACCCTCTAATGACTCTGATGATGATGATGATGCTGATCAGGGAGGAGATGGCCTTGGAGAACCCGAACCAGCTCCAATTCACCCTAATTTTCAGATGGAGGAGGAGGAGGAGTCAGATGAAGAGCCACTCACCCGGACTGTGGGAAGTCGGGTAGTGGCTACGAAACGAGGATTAAGGGCGGTTGGTGGACGCCCGGGAGAGTCTGGGAGTTCTACGGCAGGCCCATCTTATACCCCAGACACTCCCATCAGCCAAGGGGGAGCATTAGGATCCAAGGGATCCAGGCTAAAGAGAATGGCTCAGCCTCACGGGAAGAAGCCCAAACGCCGAAGGCTTACTCTGCTTACTTCCACCACCACTACCCAAACCACCCAAACCACCCTAGCTACCACAACCACCTCTACACCCATTCCACCACCTGTCACCTCCACCCAACCTACTACCATAGTACATCCCACTCCACCACCCACTCACATTCCACCTCCAATATTCACCACCACTACAGCCACCACCACTAACCACCAAGCTGGCCCGTCCTCAGCAACTACAGGTTCACCCCTCCCTCCCATTGGAGTGGAGGAACAGCTAGCAGCTCTGAATAGAATGGTGATGAAGCTGCTAGCTGCAGATGAAGAGAAGGCAGCGAGACTACTTAAGCTTGAGGAGCAAAATGCTTCTCAAGCTCAGCTTATCTCTCTGCAAACTGAGCAGATCTCTCAACAAGCTGCGTAGATCTCCCAACTCTTGGAGCACAATGTCCTATCGACTCAAAAGATAGAGGAGTTGGAGTCTCCAAATAAGAAGATTATGCTCAAGCTGAAGGGGTCTCAAGCTGATCCTCTTAAGATAAAAGAGGGAGAAGGTGATGATGGTGATGATGAAGATGATGATGATGAGAGTGATGAAGATGATGACGATAGTGGTGATGATCAAGCCAAGGAGGGGCAAGATGATGATGATGATGATTCTGCTTCAAATACTGCTGATTCTGGTCGGGAACGACGTTCAAAAAGAAGACAAGACCATGGATCTACAGCAAATCCTCCATCATCACCTACTACAGAAACTCACGAGCAGATACAAGACAAAAGTATTGATTAGACGTTTTATTCTTAAACTTTTGTACTTGATTCACCTTTTGATGTATATGAAACTCTTGGAAATATTTAATGATTGATGTGTAATTAACTTGAGATTATACTAATAATTGCTACTTTACATGTTGATATTAAACAGATAAGGGTTTTCAGCATGATGAGCATGATGTTGCTCCCCTCCAACAGATCAAGTCTCAACTCACAATGATTCTTGATCCGTAGGGGATCGTTAGAAGGTCAGTGAGTTATACTCCTGAAGAAGGAGAAATAATTCACGACCTTACTGATGAGCAGCTTGCTGAAATATTTCGTCTGAATCCAGACGAAATTGTTAGGGATGCTCCAACTTTTGATGATGCTGATGATGACGAGCTCAATGATGTTGAAGAAATTGAAATTGAAGACATCACAGATCAGCACTATCCAGAATACACTGATCAAGAGGGAAACGTGTTTCCAGATTTGGTAAACACCCTCGACAATGACATTCTGGATAAACTCAGTGATAAAGAGAAAGGAGCAGAAGCCTCAACAAGCCAAGCCCAAGCCTCGGACGCTGAAGTTGATATTTGAAAGGCTGAATGGGCGGCTTGCTTCGCTGAGGTCCGAGCCCAACGTGCTATAGCAACTCAGAGTACCTACACCAAGCTATACAAAGAAAAGAAGAATATGAAGGTGTCAGGGAAGATCATTGCTTGGGCTCATTTTGATGACCTTGGCGTGTATGCAGTGAAACGGGAAAGGGGAATCGAGTACTTCAGATTCCCTCATGATCTGAAGACTCTCCCAGGTTTTGAGCTCAACCAGTTGGCCCGATTAAAGCTTCTATATGCTGATCCTAAGAAGATGTCTGGCTGGTTTAAGGCTGTCCTAAAAGGGAGTACAGGACTCGATGGGTAAACTTCAAGCCTCAGCAGGCTACAAGGTACCTCAGAAGGTATGAGGTAAGTCCCATCACTAGTCAACCGAAGATAGTTCTGAAGTGGCGACCTCCGCGCACAATGTCCCGAATTCCTCTGAGGGAGATGCCACAGGACTTTACCCCACACTTTAAGTGGTGGTACTATGACTGGCGCTCGGGAGAGGCCGTCATCGTTTTGGAGAGGGAAGGCACAATGGACACAATAAGGGTGTTTGACCCCATGTGGCTTATCAACTTGTCAGCGTCTGATGTTTATACGCTGTACAAGTGGCCACTGTTTTTTGACACGCAGGATATAGTGCAAGCACTACAGTTTCAGCATATCATATGTCTATGCTTTGCACTTAATATCCATGCTGGGGTTTTTAAATAAGAGAGACTGAAGAGATTTGAAGAGTTTAAGAAAGAAGTCAAAGTCTAGATAGAACTAGGTCCAAGGGGGAGTTTGTTGGTACACATGTCCCCAGTTCTAGTCTAGTGAGCTTAAATGTAATAGAACTTCTTCTTGTAACTCATATATAATGTTTAATCAATATACTGAGAATATCTTCTATATATGGTTGTTGGTTGTTTAATGTTATATCTATTTATATTATTAGTTGTTACACGTATATATATGACAATGTTATATAGGTGTACAGTTGTTAGACATAGTTCTAAACCATTAAAGGTTCAAGAATATGTTTAACTAAGTATCCTAATTCAGTAATACGACTGGACCATGCGAATGGGCCAATCGCGCGACTGAACCAGGTGATTGAGTCAATCGTACGATTGAGTCATAAGACTGACTCATTCGTCCGAATGAACCAATCGTATGACTCAGTCGCACGACTGAGCCAGTCGCTTGTCTCAGTCGTACGAATGAGAGCTGTAACCTATAAATACTACTTAATTCGTGGAAAAAGGAGACTTCGAATATTTGCAACCCTAGTCGACCCAGAGCGCCCTGTTCGTCCCTTCCAACTTCACAAAACGTTTCAGATCATTCCTAGTTCATTCTTAACGTTTTCTAATTGTTAGGTTTGATCTTGTTAACGTTTTCCCTGATTGGATCGCCAATCAAATAGGATTCCGCACTATTTGATCTGGTATAACGAAGAATTAGTTAGTACTCCGTCCGTACACGGTCTTAACAAGTGGTATCAGAGCTTTGGCTCTTGATTCTTCGTGAATTCAATCGTTTTTCATGAAAAAGTTTATGTTTCTAGCAAAAAGATCCGTTCTTTCTGCTCAAAAATCAAGTTTTTACGTGTGCATGTTTTGAAAATTCAATCTTTTTCGAATTTCAGCCGTCAAGGGTGTAAAAACTTGCGTTTTAGGTCAAAGTTTGTGTAAAACCTCGATTTCAGCAGTCTCAGTCGCACGATTATCTCAATCGTACGACTGAAGTCCAGTCGCCCAGTTTAATCGTATGATTGAACTCAGTCGCTTGTTCAATCGCCTGGTTGAGTCAGTCGGTCTGTTCAGTCGCTCAAGTGTCACAATCGCCTGTCTAGTCGTCCGATTGATTTCAATCACACACTGTTTGTGTCAGTCGCCTCTCAGTCACACATTCCAGTCGCCCAAACAGTTCAATTTTCAAGTTTAAACTAAGACAAAATGGACTCCGAAAATTTTGCCTTCTCAGCCGGAAAGGACTCTAGGATCCAGAACCTTCTGTTACTGGAAAATGAAATTGGAAACCACAATAAACCACCTAAACTACTGTCTATTGATGAATTTCCTTAGTGGAAACAAAGATTTGAAATTCTTCTAAATGGTGTGGATACCAATTTGTGGAACTCGATTGAGACTGGATATAACATGCCCGTTGGTGCTGATGGGATACCGTTGACTTTAAGTGGACTAAGTGATGCACAAAAGGTTGCCTATAATGCTGAAAAGAAGGGTTATCAATGTTGACACAGTCGATTCCCAAAGACATCTTTCATCAATACTCAGAGCACAAAGAGAGCAAAAAGTTATGGGATGCTCTTGAGAAGAGATACGATAGCAATTCAACACTTAAGTCACTGAAGGCTAAAGCGTTGAGGAAAGAGTTTTACAATTTCTCGTCTATTGGGAATGAAAGCTTGGACGAGATCATTGATCGCTTCTACCATTTGATGAGTGAACTTCACGCTCATGGGGTTAAGACGTCTAAAGAAGATAAAGTTACAAGCTTGGCTGAGGGTCTACCAGAGAAGTGGGATTCCTTTATTTCCACTTTACGCTATAACTCCGTTTTGAAGACTTTGGATATTAAAGACTTCATTCTGAAACTGAGAGAGGAAGAGGTTCGACACAAGTATAGAACGAAGAAAGTAGCTTACACTCATGATCCATCACTCTACAATGTTACTCTTACTCCTACTTCTACTTCCAAAGCCTCCAGTGCTCCTCTGCAAACTGCTTTTGTGTCAAATGCATCAACATCAGCTGATCAAGGCTCATCATCTGCTAGTGAGTCACATGGTGCATATGGGGTTCTACAAAGCCCTATAGTTACCCAATCAACGAAGTTAATGACTGAAAATTTAGGAAAAGTAACTGTAGAGGTTGTAAAGGAACATATGGATCTACTTGCTGCGGTAGTTCATTCCTATGATGGTTTAGTGGCCGAGAAGATTGGAAACTGCCACCTGGCTGATGAAGACTACGAGCAGGTAGATGAGAACGAGTTGGAACATATGGACATAATGTGGGCTCTAGCAAGTGCTGTGCGACGAGCTAAGAAGTTTGTGAAAAAGATAGGATAGAATCTAGTGGCTACCAAAGATACTACATTTGGTTTTGACAAGTCCAAAGTCACTTGCTTCAACTGTGGAGAAAAAGGTTATTTCAAGAGGGAATGTGTAAAACCAAAGAAGACTGGCAACAGGAATCCATTCTCATCTTTCAACAAACAAGATAAGGAGAAAAAGACAGTTCCAACAGGCAGTGACTCCAAAGCTATGGTTTCTCAAGGTGATGAAGGACAGGATTGGTCTTTCCGATTCTTATCTGACAGTGAAGTCAACATAGCATCAGTTGAAGATTTGAATGAAGACTCAGCAAGTGAGGGGGAGAGCTAAGCTGAGATTGATACTGCTGAAATGGAAGAGACTTTAGTTGTTGTTAATCAAATCGTTGAGAATGAGCTGAATACTGAATCTGAAGCACAACCACAGTCTCAAAATGCTTTCATGGCCGGAACGTCCACATCTGCACAGGTAGAATCAAAAGATGATCTGTTTGCTAAACATGCTTGTGTTGAATGTGAAAAATTTAGGGAAAACATTGACTTAAAATTTGCTAGGTTATTAGATCATAATGATAACTTAGTAAATGACTTAAAATTATGCACACATGCTAACAAAGTTTTAAAACAGAATGAATGCAGTTACAAAGAAAAGGTTGAGGCATTAAAGAAACAATTAAAAGAGACTGAAGTTGTTGCCTTCAACTAAGAGAATGATATTAAATTCTATTTTAAAGACCATTGAAGAAACTAAAAAGGATAAAGCAGTTTTACTAGTTGAAAGTGAGTCTTTAAAATAAAAACTTCATAGTCTTGCGAGCTCCTCGCATATTTTGAAAAACTTGGTTAAGGAACGCAACAACGGGGAAGGTTTTGGTTATAAAGTTGTGCCCCCACCACATGAGACTCTTTTGAACACCAAACAACGTCCGATCAATAATAATCCAATTAAAGATCATGTGGTGACAACTCCTCTAGTCACTGACCCGGACACAGTAGCTAAGACTATGTGTTCGGGTGCTGATCAGAAACCCTCAACTTCAGGAACAACTGGAAATGAACAAAGGGTGGAAGAGAATGTTCAAGCATCTTTTGGGTTGGGTTCTAAGTCTACTAACACACAATCCAAGATCTCCAAACCCACTCAAAATAAACCAGTTAAGAAAGATAACACTCATCTTCAAAGGCAAATAAATCATAATGTTAAACAAGTTAAGTTTGTCAAGGAAGGTGAACATCAAAAGACCGAGACCAAAGAACACATACCTAAGATCTACTCCCCACCCCACAAGAGATCTTCTAGTCCCTCATGATCTGAAGACTCTCCCAGGTTTTGAGCTCAACCAGTTGGCCCGATTAAAGCTTCTATATGCTGATCCTAAGAAGATGTCTGGCTGGTTTGAGGCTGCCCTGAAAAGGGAGTACAGGACTCGATGGGTAAACTTCAAGCCTCAGCAGGCTACAAGGTACCTCAGAAGGTCTGAGGTAAGTCCCATCACTGGTCAACCGAAGATAGTTCTGAAGTGGCGACCTCCGCGCACAATGTCCCGAATTCCTCTGAGGGAGATGCCACAGGACTTTACCCCACACTTTAAGTGGCGGTACTATGACTGGCGCTCGGGAGAGGCCGTCATCGTTTTGGAAAGGGAAGGCACAATGGACACAATAAGGGTGTTTGACCCCATGTGGCTTATCAACATGTGAGCGTCTGATGTTTATACGCTGTACAAGTGGCCACTGTTTTTTGACACGCAGGATATAGTGCAAGCACTACAGTTTCAGCATATCATATGTCTATGCTTTGCACTTAATATCCATGCTGGGGTTTTTAAAGAAGAGAGACTGAAGAGATTTGAAGAGTTTAAGAAGGAAGTCAAAGTCTAGATAGAACTAGGTCCAAGGGGGAGTTTGTTGGTACACATGTCCCCAGTTCTAGTCTAGTGAGCTTAAATGTAATAGAACTTCTTCTTGTAACTCATATGTAATGTTTAATCAATATAATGAGAATCTCTTCTATATATGGTTGTTGGTTGTTTAATGTTATATCTATTTATATTATTAGTTGTTACACGTATATATATGACAATGTTATATAGGTTTACAGTTGTTAGACATAGTTCTGAACCATTAAAGGTTCAAGAATATGTCTAACTAAGTATCCTAATTCAGTAGTACGAATGGACCATGCGAATAGGCCAATCGCACGACTGAACCAGGTGATTGAGTCAATCGTACGATTGAGTCATAAGACTGACTCATTCGTCCGAATGAACCAATCGTATGACTCAGTCGCACGACTGAGCCAGTCGCTTGGCTCAGTCGTACGAATGAGAGCTGTAACCTATAAATACCACTTAATTCGTGGAAAAAGGAGACTTCGAATATTTGCAACCCTAGTCGACCCAGAGCGCCCTGTTCGTCCCTTCCAACTTCACAAAACGTTTCAGATCATTCCTAGTTCGTTCTTAACGTTTTCTAATTGTTAGGTTTGATCTTGTTAACGTTTTCCCTGATTGGATCGCTAATCAAATAGGATTCCGCACTATTTGATCCGGTATAATGAAGAATCAGTTAGTACTCCGTCCGTACACAGTCTTAACAGGTTCACACCCAATGAAGGGTGTTAGCTCAACCGTGTGTGGGTTAGCTACCCCTGAAGGATGCACACTGGGGTCTAATCCTTGTGATTGACCATACGTATGGGATCTTGCCGCTTACCCTGGTACTGTGGTCAGGCCACCGGGCACAATGTATGGGAGTCTAATTATAGACTTGGGCCCAGTACCCACTTTATACATGACGGTGGGGTATAGCACATGGCATTGGTCCTAATGAAGTTACCCCGGTACTGTGGTCAGGCTACCAGGCATAATGTATGGGCGTCTAATTATAGACTTAGGCCCAGCACCCACTTTATGCATGACGGTGGGGTATAACCCGTGGCATTGGCCCGGAATATGAGGAAGATAAAGGTGAATGTACGTAAAATATGGTAAGGAAGATAACGAATGATAACAATGACGAACGATGATGAAGATAATAATAAGATTATCTATTTGTACGTATGATGTATGAGCACATATGAAAGTAAAGAACGGTTATGAATGATAAGTGAAGTATTTTATTTATAAAACTAGAACTCACTCAGCAATGCTGAATTTTATGTATTTTCCAGTTGGCAGGTGATTGTTACTGAGGATGGCATGGGGCAGCTACTTGGCATTTTTGGGATGGCATCCATTTGTATAACGATGATGTTTTTGTGATGTAATGCAAATTATAATATTTTGTAACAGTTAACTACATTGTATTATCTTGCAAAAGCGTTAATTAATATATGAAACGGTTTAAAGTAATTTCCGCTGTGATGTTTTAATTAAATGCATGTTTATGTGTTTTGTGCAATGATAGTCCAACTGTGAGGTGCCCAGGAACAGGGCCTTACACATGTTGTCACTTTAAGTAGTTACTTTACCAACACCACTTTAAACTAACTAATGTTTTATGTGTTTCATCCCTATCTTATAATTTGATTTCTCACTTATGTCTTAATAACAACATACTATTATAGTTTTTCTCTTCCCATTTTGTTATTAAGGACTTTTAATCTCATCATCCACTACTCCTATGGAAAATAGTCTGGGCCTTTATTAGGTTTGCTTTACCTCACCACCTTCTAATTTCTACATGCAAAACAATAAATTCCTAATTGGCACCATTTTATCTAAGAGTTCTATAATATTTATCTTTCATTAATTCTTCTATTTTAGGTACAATGATTCTTGTAGAACTTGTTGCATTAATAAGAGCCATACATTACCATTCATTCTTCCTCTATTACTTCGAATGCACCATTTTAGATTTTTTTGGATGTTTAGTCATCTCCCATCACTTCTTTTTAATGGATATTAAAAGAACTCTAACTCAATCGCCCCTTCCACCCCTCCTACTCCAGATAGTGGGCTACCCCTTAGTATCATAATGCTTTTCCCATTTCAATCCTATGTTCCACCTATAACCTCACACTCCTCATAAATTCCTCAAGCAATTCATCACCCTACTATCACATACAAACGTCGATAAAAGCCAATTATTTACATTGCCTTTTCAATCCAAACAGCCCTATCATCTACATTTGTTACCGACCACCCGTCCAGCCAATTACATAAAATGCCAAACTATTAGTTCTAATATATCGATATCACCTACTGCCTTAACCCTCACACCACCTAGTACTGCACAACCCAACAATTTCAAATGCATTTCTTCTCTAACGCATGATCTTTTACTAGCACTCTTCCATCCAATAGATTTCCTTCTACATTACTCATTTCACACGTATTCCTATCCTAAATTATATTCCATATAAAGACTTAATGAGTTTACTTATTTTGTCCCCTTGCCTCGGGGGAACAAACCTTTGGGTCACTCAATGTAAATCTCTTAGATCACTATTTAGAAATACGGTTTTTAAAACTAGTTGGTGTACTGGTAAATCTCTTAGGACCGCAGTAGCAAAAACCAACCTTATAGTGGTTATTTGTGTCATAAGTGAATAAGTATGAAAGTAGTCCACTTTTATCTAAAACCTTTAATCATTAACCTAGCCTTGTTTCTATCAATACTTTCTTTTGCTTTCAAATTCTTTTTAAATATCCAACAATATCCAACTAGTTTACAATATGGAGGAAGATCTACTAGCTCTAAAGTTTTCTTTTATAAGATTAAATCAATTTCATTATTTATTGGTTTTTCCCATTGAGATCCTTGTCTTTCCAAAGAGGTAAATACTTTGCGGTAGGTATTTGGTTCATCCTTAACTATACAACTCATGAAGTCCAAACTAAAGTATTTCTCAACCCTTACCTTTTGCTTCGTCTAAACTCACTCTTTTCACCTTTAATCCGTTCATGTCTTTTGTCATGAACTATATCATCAATTGGTGTTGATGACCTTACACCCTCAATAGTTGTTGATGAAAAAAGTTATTAATAAAGATGTATGTGTTTGTCCTAGCATATGAAATATATTTTCAAAGTATGAAGCATTCCTGGAATTGCATCCAGGAAGATAGTGTTTTTGTGTATGTCAAGATTCTTAGAGTCATTGTACAAGAATACGATTTGCACTATGTTAATTAGCATATGCAATGAATATGCAATAAATAGTTTTAGTCCTATCACAAAAGCTTATGAAGGTGGTACAATCACCTTAGCTAAGCATCCCCACACTTTCAAGTATTTATGTGAAGGTCTTCTACCCCTTCCATAACTCATAAGGGGTCTCTTCCCTTTTATTGAGTGGTATCTTATTCAAAAGAAAATTGACTGTGAGAATGGTTTTTCCCATATTTCTTGGCTCACCCCAAAACTAACCTGTCACACCTCGATCGATGGTAGAAACCAGACATTGCATTTAAAGCGTTGAAATAATATTAAATGCAAATTTCATACCATAAAATAGTCAAATATTATTTTACAACCAAACATATTTCAAAGAAACATATAAGTTATCTTTTTATTAATTTAATGATTAACTATTTAAATTTACAATTGTATGTAGAAGAATTTTTAGCTAACATTGGTTTACGTACAAACAAACACTCCAGCATATTTGAGAATTTTCAAAAGTTTTTGTAACACCCGGTTATTTATTTATTTTGAAGACGACGAAAGAAGAAAAGAAATAAAGTCCAAAGTTGA
The DNA here is from genome assembly GCA_024085815.1 of Flaveria linearis. NCBI lineage: Eukaryota > Viridiplantae > Streptophyta > Magnoliopsida > Asterales > Asteraceae > Flaveria > Flaveria linearis. The sequence continues at coordinate 36,022,220 of CM044001.1, read as the reverse complement.
GGGACCAAACTCGCCAACGCACGAAAGTTGGGCAAATGAGGGCATATTAAGGGAGAGGGCATCCCTTTACCCTATCCCCACACCCACAATTCAGCAAAAGAGAGAAAGAAGAGAGAAAAGGGAGAAAAGGGTTGATTCGGGTTGATCCGGGCTTGGAAATCGTCGTGTAGCGAGTCAAAACGAAGTTCTTCTTCTTCTTCTTGTTTGTGTGAGTTCTAGGACCCCATTTTACTCATTTTCAACTGATTTGGGGCTGGAACACATAGTAAACCCGTTTTTCTATGGTGTGTGTTTGACCTATTTGGGTGAGATTGCGTGTGGTGCATTTGGGGTATGTTCTTGGACTTATGTGTGCTTGAATGGTGTCATAGTATGCATTTCTAAGGTTTAGGATGGTTCATTTGGGCTTAGAATGGGTTTGGATATGCTTGGAGGTCGAAAATGGCATATTGGGTTCGGGATGACTGCATTCTGCACCAGTTAGGGCTGGGCGACCGACTGGAGGCCATACGGCCGACTGGAGGGCGATTGGGGTTCAGTCGCATGATTGAGGTTTGGTCGCACAACTGGGGGTTCGGTCGCATGGGGAGTCATGCGACTCAGAGCTTAGTCGCATAGATGCTCATTCGCATAAGGTCCATTCGCATAGTGTTCATTCGCACGATTGAGAGTCCATTCGCACGATTGGGTGTTTATTCGCATAGGTGTTCATTCGCATATATCCAATCGCATGATGTTCAGTCGCATGAAGGTCATGCGACTGAAGGGTGTCCATACGCCCAAACAAGGTTGTTGTACCCGAGGACAAACATAGTTAGAGTACTGACTTTCGGGGGAAAGTGCAGAGGTAAGTTTTGACGTGGAAGTTCCCGTAGGTACATGTAAGATGACCGTGGGGAGCTTAGAAGCAATGTATGGCATGATAATGATGATGTTGCATGTTTATTGATGATGTATGTTATGTATGCATGATAATGCCCTGTATAGTAATGCTATAGTGTATATTGATATTCCTTCTTATGATGTATGTTTAACTTTCCCATGGGTTTACGTGTTATGTTAATGAATGAAACGAAAGTATTATGTAACGTAAATGAAAGATAATAAAAGAGGAACATGATGAATGAATGCATGCATTAATGAATGATGAAAGTAATGAAAGTCTTGCAGGCATTGGATATCAGGACACGCCAATTAAGGTGTTAGCCCAACGGCATGCGGGTTCGCTACCCCGAGAGGATGCACATCGGGGTCTTTCTTTGTGATCGACCATTATTATATAACCTCTACCGCTTACCCCTAGTACTGTGGCACCACGTTTAGCTGTCTCTTTATAGACTTCGGCCCAGTAGCTAAATAGTTCGGGGTGTAGCATATGGTATTGGTACGGAAGGTATCTGGGGCGCAAGAAAAGATGTAATGATGACGAACGAATAGAGAAGATACTAATGATATTATCTACGTGTACGTATGATGTGTGATAGCATGAAAGTAAAGAAAAGGTTTTACTGAAAGTAAAGTATGTTTTAATATAAAACTAGAACTCACTCAGTAACGCTGACTTTTTATGTGTTTCTAGTTGGCAGGTAAGGTTGCTGAGGATGGCACAGGACGGCTACTCAGCTCTTTTGGGATGGCATTCTTTTGGTTAATGCTTTTGTATTGTAATGCAAACAAACAATGTTTTGTAATGAGTGTTGTATTACTTTGCAAAAGTATTTATGGTAAAAAAAAATGAAAAGTTATTTTCACGGTTTCCGCTGCATGATTTTAGTAAAGATTATAGAATGGTGTGTTTAAGTGCAATGATGACCAGCTGTGAGGTGCCCGTGAAAGGGGCCTTACAAGTTGGTATCAGAGCCAAAGTTTAAGTGAAATGGGTAAATTTTTCAAAATAAACCTAAACTTAAACTGAGAATGGGACGGAAAGGGAAGGGATGCCAATCTGAGTAGCTGCTTGCCATCAGGTATTTTCTTAATGATAACCGGTATTATGTGCGCATGGTATGTGGTTATGTGTTGTATGTAGATTTAAATACTGATGGCGTCAGGACACGTAATGCTTGGGGTATGAAGAGTAAAGTAAGTGGCTAATCACAACTGGCCACATTAATTAGGGACTTACTATACTTGACATAAACTGAGCTATTCCCTTGAATGACCGTGTTGGTGTTTGAATCTTTCAGTGTGTTATAGAGGATGGTCGGTGGTTGATCATCCAAAGGCTCACGTGGTGGACTTGGTGCTACATTGCGGCCCAAAAGAGGCAGACCTAGAGTTGAGAAGGTGGCTCCTGAGGGACCCGAGACCCCTCATCCGGAGGGTGGTGACGAGAGTGCAAATTTGAGGGCCTCGGTGAAAGAGGCGGTGGTTGAAGAAGTGCATCAGGTCATGTAGACAATTTTACCGTCTGTGGTGACCGAAGTGATCAAGGCAGTACGGGAAGGGGAAAGACAAGAGAGGAACCGGTCCTCGGGAAGACGAGAGCAACCGGAGACTGAAATGATTCCCTCCGATAATGAGGAGGTGGAGGAGGAGCCTATGCAGGAGTCAGCACGAGGCTGCAACTACAGGGCATTTCAAAGGTGTAAGCCCCTACTTTTGATGGAAACAGCACTGCTGCTGCTGCTCACCGATGGGTGAGGGAAATGAAAGCTGTTCTGAACATCACCGAGTGCCGGGAGGACCAAAAGGTGAAGTTTGCTGCCCATTCTTTTGTGGACTCGGCGTTATGTTGGTAGGACAACATAGTCCAAGCCGAGGGTAGCAGGGCTATCGGGAGGATGAGATGGCCTGAACTGAAGAAGTTGGTTATTGAGGAGTTCTGCCCTCACCAAGAAATGGATAAAGCTGAAAGGGAGTTCCTGTAGTTGGAGGCGGGGACAATGACGCATCAGCAGTACACCATAAAATTCAACAAAATGGCACGGCTGGTGCCGGATCAGGTGACACCTCTGTTGCGAAAGATCAAGAGGTATATTCAACGTTTTCCGGTGGATATTCATAGGCATATGATCGTCGCCCGACCAAGCACATTTAGGTCGGTGGTCGATTTGGTAGGGAGGCTATATGATGAGCGGGAGGTGGTGATGACTGAAGCGAACAGGAAGGGTGGTGGTGATCGGAACTGGAACGGGAAAATGTTTGGTCGGGGTGATGCCTCGACGGGTAACAAAAAGGCACGGGTGGATGACCGCCGTGTGACCACATCGACTGCGGGGTCGAGGAGGCGTGGCAAGTGTAGAAAGGAGCATGCGGGGGAATGTAGGTTGGGATTGAACGTGTGCTTCAAATGCGGGAAGAGGGGGCACTTCGCAAAGGATTACCTTGCGGGCAAATGTTTCAACTGTGGGGAAAGTGATCATATGAGTAAAGATTGTAAGAAGCCAAGAGCCGAGGGTTCTAGGGTGAAGAAGACGGGGAGTGAAGGACCGAGGGCGAGCGCTAGGGCATTCACTATGACCCAGGAGGAAGCTAGGACAGACCCTGATGTTGTGTCCGGTACGTTCCTGGTGAACCAAACTTTAGCTTCTGTGTTGTTTGATTCGGGTGCCAGTAGAAGTTTCATTCTGCTGCTTTCTGTGCTAAACTGCCTGTTAGTAGTAGACGTGTTGATGTGCCATTTGATGTAGAAACTGCCATAGGTAAGTCTACCAGGATTTCAGAGATGATAGAGAGTTGTGATGTGGAATTAGAAGGTCATAAATTTCCGGTTAGACAATTTGTGATGACCTTAGGTGGTTTTGACTTGGTTCTTGGGATGGATTGGTTAGCGGGCTTCAAGGCGAATATAGTGTGTCGCAAGAAGATGATTCGCTTGATAGCGCCTGACGGGAGTTTGGTAACTGTCTATGGGGATTGGGTCACGACGATCCCGAAAGTGATCTCAATGGCGGTGGCGGGAAAGTGCATGAAGCGTGGATGTAGTGCCTACATGGCACATGTGAAGGATGTGGATACGCCCACACCACAACTGTCTGATGTACCAGTTGTGTGTGACTTTCTAGATGTGTTTCCAGAAGACTTATCAGGAGTGCCACCTGACCGAGAGATCGAGTTTCAGATTGATCTGATACCGGGTGCCCAACCTGTCGCCAAAGTACCGTATCGGTTGGCTCCAACGGAGATGAAAGAGTTGATGGAGCAGTTGCAAGAGCTGCTTGATAAGGGGTTCATTAGACCGAGTATCTCTCCTTGGGGTGCTCCATTCTTATTTGTAAAGAAGAAGGATGGTAGCATGAGGATGTGTATAGACTACCGTGAGCTGAACAAGTTGACGGTAAAGAATCGGTATCCGTTACCGAGAATTGAGAAGTTGTTTGATCAGCTTCAGGGTGCCAGTTGGTTTTCACGGATAGATCTTCAATCTGGCTACAATCAGCTAAAGGTGAAAGGGCAGGATATTCCTAAAACAGCTTTTCGCACGCGCTATGGTCACTACAAGTTTCTTGTCATGTCTTTCGGTCTGACCAATGTGCCAGCTGCTTTTATGGATCTGATGAACCGAGTGTGTCGGCCGATGTTGGATAAATCAGTGATTGTGTTTATTGATGATATCCTGATTTATTCAAAGAGCGAAATAGAGCATGCCAGTCACATTCGAGAGGTGTTGGAGACGTTGAGAAGGGAGAAGTTGTACGCCAAGTTCTCCAAGTGCGCGTTCTGGTTATGTGAGGTCCAATTCTTAGGTCACGTGGTGAATCCGGAGGGGATTATGGTGGATCCGGCAAATGTGGAAGCGGTGATGCAATGGAAGTCTCCAAAGACGCCATGCAAGATCCGTAGTTTCTTGGGTTTGGCAGGCTAATACAGAAGATTCATTTAAGACTTCTCCAAAATCGCTTCTCCACTAACCAAGTTGACCCGGAAAGATGTAAAGTTTGTGTGGGGTCAAGCTCAAGAGAAGGTGTTCGATGAATTGAAAACGAGATTGACCCAAGCTCCTGTATTGTCACTACCCGATGGAAGTGAAGATCTGGTGGTTTATTCTGATGCTTCCTACACGGGATTGGGGTGCGTGTTAATGCAGAGAGGAAAGGTTATAGCCTATGCATCCCGACAGTTGAAGATTAATCAGGTTAACTATCCTACTCATGACTTGGAGCTAGCAGCCGTGGTCTTTGTACTAATGATTTGGAGGCACTACCTATATGGGACGAAGTGCACCGTATTCACTGACCACAAGAGCTTGAAGTATTTCATCGAACAGAAAGACCTGAACATGAGGCAGAGGAGATGGTTGGAGCTCATAAAGGATTATGATTGTGAGATCCATTATCATCCGGGCAAAGCCAACGTGGTGGCGGATGCCCTTAGCCGAAAGGAAAGACCCGAGCTGATCCGAGTGAAGGCGTACCAGTTAATTATGACCTCTGACATGATGAAGCAAGTTAAAGAGTTTTAAGATGAGGCATTTAAAGAAGATCATCTTAACTCTGAAAGAATGAGAGGTCTGGTTGTGGAATTGGGTGAAAACACATTTGGTGTTAGAACCCGATTTGGACGAATGTGGATTCCACGTTTTGGGGATCTACGGGGGAAGATTATGGATGAAGCTCACAAGACTTGATACTCGATTCATCCCGGTGCTACAAAGATGTATCAAGACATGAAGAAAGATTATTGGTGTCCGGGTATGAAGCATGACGTAGTGGAGTATGTAAGTAAGTGCCTTACTTGTTTTTAAGTGAAGGCCGAGCATCAAAAGCCGTATGGAAAGATTCAACCTTTGGATATACCAGAATGGAAGTGGGAGCACATCACCATGGATTTCATTACGAAGCTGCCACGTACTCCGACAGGGTATGATGCTATATGGGTGATTGTTGACCGCTTGAAGAAGAGTGCTCACCTCCTACCGAAGCGCGAGACATATTCATCCGAGAGGTTGGTGGATCTTTTCATTAAGGAGATTGTGACTCGTCACGATGTGCCGGTGTCTATTGTGTCTGATCGTGACACCCGGTTTACATCCAAATTCTGGAAGAAATTCCATGATGCGATGGGGACGAGGTTACACATTAGCACAGCTTACCATCTCTAGATTGATGGTCAGACGGAAAGGACCATTCAGACATTGGAGGACATGCTTCGGGCATGTGTGATTGATTTTGGGGGAAGTTGGGACGACCACTTATCGTTAGCTGAATTCTCATAGAACAATACATGCCAGCATTGGCATGCCACCTTATGAGATGCTATACGGTAGGAGATGCAGAACACCCGTCTGTTGTGGTGATATTGGTCATAAAAAGTTAGGGAGCGTCGAGGTGATCGAGGCTACGACTGAAAAGCTTGAAAGGATCAAGACCTTCATGAAGGCAGCCAAAGATAGACAGAAGTCTTATGCTGATAAACGACGCAGGCCGATTGAGTTCCAGGTGGGTGACCGGGTTATGTTAAAGGTCTCACCTTGGAAGGGTATCATTCGGCTCAGAAAGCGGGGCAAGTTGAGCCCGAGGTACATAGGCCCTTTCCGAATCATTGCTCGGGTAGGAGAGGTGGTCTATAGATTAGAGTTACCAGATGAGTTTAGTGGAATTCACCCGACATTCCACATATCTCATCTAAGGAAGTGTTTGGCAGATGAGGATTTGATTGTTTCACTGGAGGATATCGAAGTAGACGAACGGCTCAACTATGTGGAGCAACCAGGGGCGATCATCGATCCAAAAGAGAAGAGGCTGAGAAATAAAGTGGTTCCTTTAGTGCGTGTACAGTGGAAACATAGGAAGGGATCCGAGTCAACGTGGGAGACTGAAGAGGAAATGAGACAGCATTATCCACGTTTGTTCGAGGAACGACAGGTTTCGGGGATGAAACCTATATAAGGGGGTGGACTTGTAACACCCGGTTATTTATTTATTTTGAAGACGACGAAAGAAGAAAAGAAATAAAGTCCAAAGTTGAGGGACCAAACTCGCCAACACATGAAAGTTGGGCAAATGGGGGCATATTAAGGGAGAGGGAAGCCCTTTACCCTCTCCCCACACCCATAATTCAGCAAAAGAGAGAAAGAAGAGAGAAAGGGAAAAAGGGTTGATTCGGGTTGATCCGGGCTTGGAAATCGTCGTGTGGCGAGTCAAAACGAAGTTCTTCTTCTTCTTCTTCTTGTTTGTGTGAGTTCTAGGACCCCTATTTTACTTGTTCTCAACTGATTTGGGGCTAGAACACATAGTAAACCCATTTTTGTATGGTGTGTGTTTGACCCATTTGGGTGAGATTGTGTGTGGTGCGTTTGGGGTATGTTCTTGGACTTGTGTGTGCTTGAATGGTGTCATAGTATGCATTCCTAAGGTTTAGGATGGTTCATTTGGGCTTAGAATGGGTTTGGATAAGCTTGGAGGTCGAAAATGGCAGATTGGGTTTGGGATGACTACATTCTGCACCAGTTAGGGCTGGGCGACTAACTGGAGGCCATACGGCGGACTGGAGGGCGATTGGGGTTCAGTCGCACGATTGAGGTTTAGTCGCACGACTGGGGGTTCAGTCGCATGGGGAGTCATGCGACTGAGAGCTCAGTCGCATAGATTCTCATTCGCATAAGGTCCATTCGCATAGTGTTCATTCGCACGATTGAGAGTCGATTTGCACGATTGGGTGTTTATTCGCATAGGTGTTCATTCGCATAGATCCAATCGCATGATGTTCAGTCGCATGAAGGTCATGCGACTGAAGGGTGTCCATACGCCCAAACAGGGCTGTTGTACCCGAGGACGAACATAGTTAGAGTACTGACTTTCGGGGGAAAGTGAAGAGGTAAGTTTTGACGTGGAAGTTCCCGTAGGTACACGTAAGATGACCGTGGGGAGCTTAGAAGCAATGTAGGGAATGATAATGATGATGTTGCATGATGTATGTTATGTATGTATGATAATGCCCTGTATAGTAATGCTATAGTGTATATTGATATTCTTTCTTATGATGTATGTTTATCTTTCCCGTGGCTTTACGTATTATGTTAATGAATGAAACGAAAGTATTATGTAACGTAAAGTGAAAGATAATGAAAGAGGAACATGATGAATGAATGCATGCATTAATGAATGATGAAAGTAATTAAAGTCTTGCGGGCATTGGATATCGGGACACGCCAATTAAGGTGTTAGCCCAACGGTGTGCGGGTTCGTTACCCCGAGAGGATACACATCGAGGTCTTTCTTTGTGATCGACCATTATTATAGAACCTCTACCGCTTACCCCTAGTACTGTGGCACCACATTTAGCTGTCTCTTTATAGACTTCGGCCCAGTAGCTAAATAGTTCGGGGTGTAGCATATGGTATTGGTACGGAAGGTATCTGGGGCGCAAGAAAAGATGTAATGATGATGAACGAATAGAGAAGATAATAATGATATTATCTACGTGTACGTATGATGTGTGATAGCATGAAAGTAAAGAAAAGGTTTTATTGAAAGTAAAGTATGTTTTAATATAAACTAGAACTCACTCAGTAACGCTGACTTTTTATATGTTTCCAGTTGGCAGGTAAGGTTGCTGAGGATGGCACGGGACGGCTACTCAGCTCTTTTGGGATGACATTCTTTTGGTTAATGCTTTTGTATTGTAATGCAAACAAACGATATTTTGTAATGAGTGTTGTATTACTTTGCAAAAGTATTTATAGTAAAAAAAATTAAAAGTTATTTTCACGGTTTCCGCTGCATGATTTTAGTAAAGATTATAGAATGGTGTGTTTAAGTGCAATGATGACCAGCTATGAGGTGCCCGGGAAAGAGGCCTTACAGTTTTTGATTATATTTATAACATGCCTTGAAATTTTGTACCATGCATTGGAAAAGAAAAACAAAGTAAAAATCATTTGGATCCTTGAAACTTTGTTATTTACATAGACTGATGATACTCAATTTTATGGTATAGTCATACTTAAGAACGTCAAGATTTTCAAATATATATTTATTTGGATTCAATCATTATGTTTTGTTAAATGATATAGAAAATAGTCATGGAAGGAAGTATTAATATACATGTTAAAGTGTATAATGGTGGAAGGTTATAATGACATTGTTAATATATATTTGATTAAATATAAATATTGAAGTGTCTTTTTATTATTTATTGAAACTTACAATTACAATCAATAGTTAATTACGAATTTAAGAATATATAAAAATTTATGTTTTCTTTTATTTATTATGATAGTTAGGAAGGTATAAATTTTTGAAATTTGAAATTAAAATTATTAAATATAGAAATGGTATAAGCTTAAACATAGAAAGTATTAATTAATTTGTTATGAACGGAAAAATAAAAGATTAAGAGGGTTAAGAAGATGTTATATGTATAAAGTCATTTTGATTTACTAAAAACAGGATGTGATTAAAGAAACTTTATTTCCAATATGTCAGTAGGTTAGTATAGTTTTTCATATTTGTCTTCAAGCAATTTATCGTGAGCCATCAATTGTCACACAACACCCAGGGACCTACAATAGTAGTAGTGAAAACGAGTTTTTTACGTTCATACACGACCAATTTTTGACTTTCCAATATTTTGACTTTTCAGCATTTTATTTTTATTATACCAATCATTCTATTTCGACTAAGATTGTGTTTATATCTCAAAAGTGGTTAATTTGAGCGAAACTGAAAGATCGATTTCAAGATATTTATATTATATGGCCGGATATGGATTATACGGATATGGATTATACGGATATGGATCAAACTAGTAAATGTTAATAAATCGAGAATCAAAATATAATTGATACTATTGTTTTACCTAATTGAAATTATTTTATTATTACAAATATACAAGGACCCAAATCTTCGTTGACCTTTGTTAGGCACAATCATCTCAATCAAACTATTTTGATGTAAACTAATATAGGATGCGTCAATCTGTCTCTTACAGGGATAGGTAAACTTAATTAAGTAGGCTAAAGTAAAATAAAAACAAATAGACAGAATTGTTTAAAAATCAATAACTAATTCTAAAATATTTAATTTGATACTTTGAAAGATATTAAACTATTCTAATACGATAGAAATCCAGTTTTTTTTTTTTTTTTAATTATGTTTTAGTATTCAGATTCCTGAAGAATTTTATCAGGTTCATTGGGGTCATCGAAATCAACCCAATTTAGTTAGATATTTATTTAGGTTTTAGGATAAAGAAATACACATAATGCTATAAGTCAAAAAATGGTTATAATCTTGATATTTCTCTTTCTTTTGGGCATGTGCAGTATACGATTTCTTAATTAGAATTATACGTTCTGCCGGTCCAAATATGTCAAATACATATATAATATAATGTAGTGTTATAGTTAAAAAGAAAAAGTCTAAGAGGAATTTTGTGTTTGATATTTAGCACATTGTTTTTAAATGGGATGACATTTTGATTTTTTTGTTTAATAAGCATGGTAATTGTGTCAAGTAGCGGGTCATTTTATCAAATATTTTCTATCATTTGTCATATGTATTCATAATTATATTTTACATTTTAAATCATTTGCTTGATATATTATCACTACTAGAAAATTGTTAATAGATGACGCGCAAAAGATGACGTGCGAAAAAAGACGACGCGCATTTACGCGTATCATAAAATATATGTCATATTTTAAAATATTTTTAGAAAAGATGACACGCATTTTTGCATGTCATCTTGGTTCGTCGTTTTTAAATTTCAAAACTTGTAATATTTTGGCTCCCCTCGTTCTCTTATATCGCCCCTCTAATCGCCCAATTTCTTAGCCTTCCACAAATCGCCCAATTTCTCAGCCTTCCCCAAATCGCCCAATTTCTCAGCCAACCATCGCCTGCAGCCGACCACCGCCAGCCAACCATCGCCTGCAGGCCGACCTCCACCGCGCGCGCAGGCCAATTTGCCAGCCGAACACCGCCTCCCTCCGCCCATCGCAGTCACTCATCTTCCAAACCGCTTGTGCTTTGGTTAAACGGAGGTACGTAATCGATAATTCTCGCTTGTTTATTCGTTCGATTTGTGCGTGAAATTGATGTGATTGTTGCAGGGCTTGGATGTTCGTCGGTTGGAGAAGAATAATAGCCACGTCGTCGATGTCGTCTTTCGTCGTTGTCTGTTTCCGATTGTGATTCATCTTCTTCGCTCGACGGTACTCACGCTATATTCGGCCACGGTAAGCATTTTCTCTTAATAAGTTCAATTGGAGATTGTTTACTTCAAAATTTATACAAGTTTTGATAGGATTTCAATCACCAGATGTTAGTATTGCTTTAATTTAAGCTATAATCTGTAAATTTAAAGTTGTGTTAATCAATTTTGCCCTAGGATTTGTATTTGAACATGATGTTGAACTTTAATCATCTTCAACTATAGATTTTCATAGGATTTCAATCACCAGATGTTAATTTTGCTTCAATTTCAGCTATAATCTGTAAATTCAAAGCTGTGTTAAATCAATTTTGCCTTAGGTATTGAATTTGAACATGATGTTGAACTATAATCATCTTCAACTATAGATTTTGATAGGATTTCGATCACCGGATGTTAATTTTGCTTCAATTTCAGCTATAATATGTTAATTCATAACTGCATTCAACCAATTTTGCCCTAGGTTTTGAAATAGAACATGATGTGGAACTATAATCATCTTCAACTCATTGTAATTGAATTTGTTTTAGATTGAAATCCGTACGTTGTTAATGACTATAAAACTTTAATTGTGATTTTTTATAATTAAAAGTACATAATGATTTTATTTTAATATTAATGACAATCACAACAAAACAAACACAATGACAATCACAACAAAACAAGCACAATGACAATCTTTTATCATTTGTGTTTAACGTTTATATTGTTTTGTCACTGTTTATTAGTTACTATTTTATAATTATGTTTTACATAATAGAAATATACATCGGTGGTATTTACTATTATGGTTTTTAGAATTCATTATTTTAGGAAAAAATAATAGCGATTAGAAAACCAATAACAGATAAAAAAACACAATGAACTTTACTAAGAACACAAGGGCGAGCATAAATTATATCAACTGAAAAATTTAAAACTTTTTTATCTTTTTATATAACAATATTGTACTCGTTTTAAATATTAAAATTTGATCGTTTTTATGTTGTAAAGTTTATAAAAAACAATGTCGTATATAAAAGTTATAAGACAGAAATTTTAAAAAATCAACAAAAGTGGTCATGTCCAAAATAGCTACTCTTATAATTTTTTTCTCCGTAATGTGATCTCAATAATTTATTGAGAAGATTAATAGTTAAAATTCATTCTTATACTTTTTATGTTTGAAACTTTTTTATTTGAAGAAAAAAATTATTAGATTAAATTATTTAATAATTAAGAGTTACAAACATATATTCATTATGTTTTGTTATATTCCTTTCTTTTGTGTTAAATCTCAATTTCTTGCTCTAGCTTTTACTTTGTATTCTCTTTTCATGTGTTTGATTCTTTTCTTCTCCACCGGATTGTATTTTCCCACCTTTATACAATACCTAAAAACTTATAATTATTATTACTTATGATAATAGTAAATGGATAAACTCTTTGTTAAACTCTATATGTTTACTATACTATTTATCTACCAAATAGTTTTACTTGTTTATCAAAATGATTGATTTTTTTGGTAGAATACCACCTCAACGTACATGAAAAAATACACTTTTTATACACTTTCATAAGTTATACACTTCTCTTCTTCTTGCTCTTGTAATTCTCTTTAAAAATTTTAAGCTACAACATTAATCGTGTGTTAATTACTATGATATTATAATACGTTATCAGCACGAGAGCTCTTAAACTCTAATCAAGAAGATCAATAAAGCACAAAGTCATCGATTAATCAAGGTAAGGGATTCATTAAGGAATAATCTATAATATACTAGTGGGTTGACCCGCGCGATGCGAAGGGTGTCACCGGGTCTCTTTTGAAGGTTGTAATTCAACTAACCTGCTATAAACACTGATTACATATGAATATTATTATTATTAGTATTTTTATCATTATTATTATTATTATTATTAATATTATTATTATAATTATAATTATTATAATTATTATAATTCTGTAAGTATTTAGTAGTTATATGCTTATTAATTTAAATAAGATAATACTTACTTTAAATAATATTTAGTTATAAAACAATAAATAGTAATGTAAATTAAATTTTAATTTCAATTTTAATTTTAATATATAAGATGACACTTAATTTTATGAATTAAATAATCAATATACATTAAATAATATATTAATTAGGAGAAGTTTATTTAATAGGGCAATTTAGGAACCGTTGCATAAAACACATGTAACTTGGCTTAAATGGTTGTTTTAGGTGTTCTAAAATTTAAGTAAAATTACATTTGTGTCCTCCTCAAATTCTTTATATAATAGTATAGATTATATTGAGAAGATAACTAAGATAAATAAAGTTAACATAAAGAAGATCTTATTATATACATCATGATAACCATATGACTACTAACAAAGTTACTTCTATTTATGCATCTATATTTTCTTTTACGTCAACTAACTTTTACTTATAAATCTAACCTATTATTTATGCATAAAAGGTTTGCCGCACAGCTCCATATCTATGTAACACCCAGATACTTCTAAAGAAATAAATAAAAAAATAAAAGAAAAATAAAAGGAAGGAAATGAAAGTCAACCCAAAGTTGAGGGGTCAAAAGTGTCAAAAGGACAAAAAGTAATAAAAGTTGGTGAAAAGGTGGTATGGCCACCCGTTTTGTCCTGCACAACATCTTTCATTCGAAAATTCTAAAGAGAGAAAGCAGAATTCGAGACTTTGAAGAAGAACAAGAAGGAAACCGGATTTAAGGTTAGATTTAGTGTTTTCAAGTTATGTTTTGGCTAAGACACCGAAAGTATATGTTCTTATGTGTGTGTGTGCGTTCGGGTGTGTGTGTTTATTTGGTTTTAGGTGTTTGAATTCATTGGGAAGTTCAAGGCTTAAGAATTTGCAAAGGTGAGTTTCTAGAACCCCTTTTTACATGTTTTAACTGATTTTGGGGTTGGAAATACATGTATGTATGCTTTTATAAAAAGTGGGTATGTTACCCGTATGTGCATGCGTATGTGTATGAGGGTGGAGTATGTTTTGGGTGATTATAAGGTTATGGTGATGTTATTAATGTGTTTCCGATGTGTATAATGTAAGAACTAGGCTTAGAACATGCTTAGAATGTAGCTTGGGACTGAAAATATGTTAGAAAATTTTAGGTTGGTGTTCATGCGCCCAAACAGGGCCCATGTGCCTAGAATCATGCCTTAGAAAATATTTAAGTAGGGCCATGTGCCTAAATAGTACCCATGCGCCTGAAATTATAACTTAAAAAACTAAGTATAGGATAATGTGCCTAAACAGTACTCTCCTACGCCTAGAAATTCCTTAGAAGTATCATGTGCATGTTGATGTGCCTGAACAGTAGCTCATGCGCCTAGGTTTTTGCTAAAAACGCCTAAGTATTGAGGTGATGTGCCCCAACAGTGCCCATGCGCCTGGACTACCCATGCACCCAAGTGTTAAAATTTTTGAAGTATTGGGGGATGAGGCGCCTGCATAGTGGAAATGCGCCCAGACAGGACTCTCTTGCCCAAATAGTGTTGATGCGCCTAACACTTAGAAATTATTGCAGAATTTTTGTGGGAGTCTGTACATTTAGGGTTTGGACCGATGTCGACCAGGGTTTATTTAATGCACATGCTTATGTTTGATTGTCATTATGACCATTATTATTATTATTATTATTATTATTATTATTATTATTATTATTATTATTATTATTATTATTACTATTAGGGTTATTATTATTGTTATCATAATTATTAATATTACTATTGTGTGACTTTACGTGGTATGATCATGATCAAGAAAGAAAACTATTATCATTAATAAAGTGAAAGATTAATGATAAAGAAAAGTGGAACGTAAACGAATGAACGAAAGTCTTGCAAGCAAATGTAAAGAGGTGCAAGGCCTTGTTGTCATTAGCTCAACAGTGATGCGGGTTAGCTACCCCGAAGGATGCACACAGGGTCAATCGTTGAGATTGACAATGGGTGAGCGACTCTGTGTCGCAACAGACCGGAAGACATGCAATCCTTGAGATTGCTAATGGGGTAAGCGACTCTGTGTCGCAACAGACCGGAAGACATGCGATCTTTGAGATTGCCAATGAGGTGAGCGACTTTGCTGTCGCAACAGACTTGGATAGATAATTATAAAAGTACAAAATGAACGATGATGAAGATAATAATGATATTACCTGAGTGTACGTATGATGTGTGATTACATACGAAAGTAATGAATGGTTTGAAATGAAAAGCGAAGTATTTTATTTATAAAAACTAGAACTCACTCAGCAACGCTGACTTTTATGTCTTTTCCAGTTGGGAGGTAATTTGTCGCTGAGGATGGCACGTGGGGTTGGCTACTCGGCGGGCCAAGACTGACATCTATTCATGTTTTGACAATACTGTTGTTTTGTAATTCGTTCAACTAATCTTTTTGTGGTTCATGAACTACAATGTATTGCTTAACAACAGTGTTTATAATGAAATGAATGGTTTTTTAGTTAAATTAATTCCACTGCTTAAATTTATAATATGTAATGTTTTATGTAATTACTGCTGTGAATGACCAACTATGAGGTCTCCGGGTACGGGGCCATACAAGTTGGTATCAGAGCCAAAGTTCAAATGAAATGGGTAAATATTTTCAAAAGAAACCTAAACTTAAACTGAAAATGGGATAGGAGGGATGCAACCCAAGTAGCTACGTGTCATCAGGTATTTCTTTTTTTAAGGATAACCAGTATTATGTGCGTGTGCTACTTGACTTATGTGTTCTTAGTAGATTTAGATACTGATGTAGTCAGGATAGGAAATGCTTGGGGTGTGAAGAGTAAAGTAAGTGGTTAATCACAACTGGCTACTGTCATTAGGGACATACTATACTTGACATAAACTTAGCTATTACCTTGAATGACTGTGTTAGTGTTTGAATCTTATAAGCTTAGAAAATGGCTGGGAAGAAATCTTCCAAGGCTTCTAGAGGAAGAGGTCGACCGCGTGCGACTAGGAGTAGTGCTAAGGCTCCTGAGACGACTCATAGAAACCCTGAGGTTCATGGCCGGAGTGAAGGAAACGAGAATGCCAGCCTGAATGCCTCAGCTCGGGAGGTGATTGCTGACGAGGTGCACCAGGTCATGCAGACAGTCTTACCGTCTGTGGTGACTGAAGTCATTAGAGCTGTGAGGAACGAGGAAAGAAAAGAGAGGGAGGACAGAAAAGGATCAACTGGGAAGGAAAGTAAGGGAGAGGAGGAACGGCCGGAGCCGGAGACAGTATTGTCCGATGACGAGGAGGAAGATTCGGTAGGGGTGATGGCTAAGGGATGCAACTATGGGGCATTTCAGAGGTGCAGGCCCCCGACCTTCGTTGGCAACGGGAATGCTGCTGACGCTCACCGTTGGGTGAGGGAGATGGAAGCGGTACTCGAGATCAGCGAGTGCCGGGAGGATCAGAAGGAGAAGTTTGCCACCCACTCCTTTACTGACTCAGCACTATGTTAGTGGGACAACATCGTCCAAGCTGAGGGTTCTAGGGCCATCGGGAAAATGCGATGGAAAGAGTTGAAGAAGCTGGTAATCGAGGAGTTTTGTCCTCATCAGGAACTGGACAAGATCGAGAGGGAGCTCTTGCAACTCGAGGCGGGAACCATGACCCACTAGTAGTACACCACCAAATTCAATGAGATGGCAAGGCTAGTGCCGGATCAAGTGACACCGATGTCCCAAAAGATCAACCGGTACATTCAGGGATTGCCAGCCGATATTCGTAGGCACTTGATTGCTGCTCGACCAAGCACTTTTAGGTCGGCGGTGGATTTGGCCGGGAGACTCTATGATGAGAGGGAGGTGACGGTAGTGGAGGTGAAGAAGGCTGGTGGTGGTGACAGGAACTGGAACGGAAAACGGTTCGGGCGTGGTGGTTTCGTCCCGAACAACAAGAGGATGATAATGGATGGCCGTAGGGCGGGGTCATCAAGCTCGGGACCCAAGAGATGTGGTAAGTGCGGGAAGGAGCATACAGGAGATTGCAGGATGGGGCTCAACGTGTGCTTCAAGTGTGGAAAGCCAGGCCATATCTCCAGGGATTGTAGGCCGTCGAGGTGTTACAACTGCGGCGAGGAGGGCCATATGAGTAGGGATTGCAAGAAGCAGAGGGCGGAGAGTTCCGGAGCAAAGCAGACAACCGGAACTAAAGGGCCGAAAGCTAGTGCCAGAGCTTTCACCATGACCAGGGAGGAGGCTAGGACGGACCCCGATGTCGTGTCAGGTGCGTTTCTAGTAGACCAAACTCTTGCTTCTGTATTATTTGATTCTGGTGCTAGTAGGAGTTTTATTTCTGCTACCTTTTGTGCTAAACTGCTTGTTAGTAGTAAATGCATTGATGAGCCCTTTGACGTAGAAACTACTACTGGTAAACCCACTAGGGAAACTGATGTGATAGAGGACTGTGCCATAGAATTAGAAGGTCATAGGTTCGCTGCTAGGTTACATGTGATGCCCCTAGGTGGATTTGATATGGTACTAGGGATGGATTGGTTAGCAACCTATGAAGCGAATATCGTGTGTCGTAAGAAGATGATTAGACTGACGGCGTCTGACGGAAGTCCGGTGACAATATACGGCGATCAGGTTACGACGATTCCGAAAGTGATTTCGATGGCGGTGGCAGGAAAGTGCATGAGACGTGGATGTAGCGCTTATTTGGCCTACGTGAAAGATGTGGACACATTAACACCCCAATTGTCTGATGTACCGGTGGTGTGTGACTTTCCCGATTTATTTCCCTTTCCCGATGTATTTCCAGAGGACCTATCAGGTGTGCCACCGGATCGCGAAATCGAATTTCAAATTGACTTGATACCTGGTGACCAACCTGTCGCTAAGGCACCGTATCGGTTGGCTCTGACTGAAATGAAGGAGTTACTGGAGCAACTGCAAGAGTTGCTCGATAAGGGTTTTATCAGACTGAGTATCTTTCCTTGGGGTGCTCCGGTCTTATTCGTAAAGAAAAAGGACGGTAGCATGAGAATGTGTACCGACTACCGTGAGTTGAACAAGTTGACAATAAAGAATCGGTATCCGTTACCGAGGATTGATGACTTGTTCGATCAACTCCAGGGTGCCAGTTGGTTCTCGAGGATAGATCTTCGATCTGGCTACTATCAATTGAAAGTGAAGGAGCAGGACATTCCTAAAACAGCTTTTCGTACGCGTTATGGACACTATCAGTTTCTTGTTATGTCATTTGGTTTAACCAACGCGCCAGCTGCTTTTATGGATTTGATGAATCGAGTGTGTCGGCCGATGTTGGATAAATCAGTGATTGTGTTTATCGATGATATCTTGATTTATTCAAGGAGCGAAGAAGAGCATGCCGGTCACATTTGGGAAGTGTTGGACACGTTGAGAAGGAAGAAGCTGTATGCCAAGTTCTCCAAATGTGCTTTTTGGCTACGCGAGGTGCAATTTCTAGGTCACATGGTAAATGCGGAGGGAATCATGGTGGACCCAGCAAAGGTTGAGGCTGTGATGCAATGGAAGTCACCAAAGACGCCATCCGAGATTCGTAGCTTCTTGGGGTTGGCGGGCTACTACCGAAGATTTATTCAAGACTTCTCCAAGATAGCCTCACCCTTGACTAAGTTTACTCGCAAGAACGTGAAGTTCGTGTGGGGACGAGAGCAGGAGGGTGCCTTTGAGGAGTTGAAGATGAGACTAACACAAGCTTCTATCTTGACATTGCCCGAGGGGAGTGAACACTTAGTGGTATACTTGGATGCATCCTATTCTTGGCTAGGTTGCGTATTGATGCAACGTGGAAGGGTGATAGCTTACGCATCCTGATAGCTGAAAACCCATGAAGTCAACTATCCCACGCACGATCTAGAACTAGCCGCGGTGGTTTTCGCGTTGAAGATTTGGCGGCACTATTTATACGGGACGAAGTGCACTATCTTCACCGACCACAAAAGCTTGAAGTATTTCTTCGAGCAGAGAGATCTGAACATGAGGCAGAGGCGATGGTTGGAGCTCATAAAGGATTACGATTGCGAAATCTATTACCATCCGGGCAAGGCCAACGTGGCGGCAGACGCCCTTAGCCGAAAGGAAAGGCCCGAGCCGATCCGGGTGAAGGCTTATGAGTTAATCATGACCTCCGATGTGATGACACAGGGTAAGGAGTTTCAAGACGAGGCTTTGAAAGAAGACCGTCATAACTCCAAAAGGATGAGAGGTCTAGTTACGGAATTGGGTGAGAACACTCTTGGTGTTAAGACCCGATTCGGGCGAATGTGGATACCTCGATATGGGGATCTACATGGAAAGATTATGGACGAGGCCCATAAAACTCGATACTCCATTCATCCCGGTGGTACCAAGATGAATCACGATATGAAGAAAGATTACTGGTGGCCGGGCATGAAACGCGACGTGGCGGAGTACGTGAGTAAGTGCCTGACTTGTTTGCAAGTGAAGGCAGAACACCAGAAACTGTACGGGAAGATCCAACCGTTGGATATACCCGAGTGGAAGTGGGAGCATATCACCATGGACTTCATTACTGAGCTACCTCGCACGTCGAGGGGATGCGATACTATTTGGGTGATTGTCGACCGACTAACCAAGAGTGCTCACTTCCTTCCGATCCGAGAGACGTATTCTTCTGAGAGGCTAGCGGATCTATTCATCAAGGAGATTGTGGCTCGTCATGGTGTGCCGGTGTCCATTGTGTCGGATCGTGACACCCGGTTTACATCGAAGTTTTGGAGAAGATTCCATGATGCAATGGGGACGAGGCTACACATTAGTACAACATATCATCCTTAAACGGACGGTCAGTCTGAGAGGACGATAAAAACACTCAAGGATATGCTCCGAGCATGCGTGATTGATTTTGGAGGGAGTTGGGACGACCACCTGCCGTTAGCATAATTCTCGTACAACAACAATCACCATGCCAGTATTGGCATGCCACCCTACGAGATGCTATATGGTAGGAGATGTAGGACACCCGTATGTTGGGGAGACATTGGCCAGAAAGAGCTAGGAGGTCTCGAGGTGATCGAATCTACGACTGAGAAGTTGGAAAAGATCAAAGCCTTCATGAAGGCGGCGAAAGATAGACAAAAGTCGTATGCCGATAAGCGGCGTAGACCGATTGAGTTCCAGGTGGGTGACCGTGTTATGTTAAAGGTCTCACCGTGGAAGGGTATCATTCGGTTCAGGAAGCGGGGCAAGTTGAGCCCGAGATACATAGGCCTTTTTCGAATCATTGCTCGAGCAGGAGAAGTCGCCTATAGACTGGAGTTACCAGATGAGTTAAGTGGAATTCACCCGACATTCCATGTATCTCATCTACGGAAGTGTTTAGCAGACGAGGATATGATTGTACCACTGGAGGACATCGAGGTGGATGAACGGCTCAATTACATAGAGCAGCCAGTGGCAATAATTGATCGTAAGGAGAAGAGGTTAAGGAATAAATTGGTCCCTCTGGTGCGGGTACAGTGGAAGCACAGAAAGAGGTCCGAGTCTACGTGGGAGACTGAAGAAGAGATGAGGCAGCATTACCCTTATCTGTTTGAGGAATAACAGGTTTCAGGGACGAAACCTATATAACGGGATGGACTTGTCACACCCGGATACTTCTAAAGAAATAAATTAAAAGATAAAAGAGAAATAAAAGGAAGGAAATGAAAGTCAACCCAAAGTTGAGGGGTCAAAAGTGTCAAAAGAACAAAAAGTAATAAAAGTTGGTGAAAAAGGTGGTATGGCCGCCCATTTTGTCCTGCACAACATCTTTCATTCGGAAATTCTAGAGAGAGAAACCAGAATTCGAGACTTTGAAGAAGAACAAGAAGGAAACCAGATTTAAGGTAAGATTTAGTGTTTTTAAGTTGTGTTTTGGCTAAGACACCGAAAGTATATGTTCTTATGTGTGTGTGTGCGTTCGGGTGTGTGTGTTTATGTAAGGCCCCGATCCCGGGAACCTCACAGTTGGTCTTTCATCGCATATATTTAAATAAAACAATGCAGCGGAAACATTCAAGATAAACTTTTCTTTTACTATAAGTACTTTTGCCATTTAATACAACGTACGTCAATTACAAAAACATCTAATGTTGCATTACATTACAAAAGCACTATTACAAAGATTCCATCTTTTGTGTGTACAAAATGGTCATAAACAGTGACCTCTAGTATAAGAACATAAAAATATTTCTTCATAAAGAAGATTTCTTAAATAATCCTATTTATCAGCATCTTCAAGAAATCTTGCACTCGCATGTAACACAATGTGTTGCGCGCATTACGGGCCCACAACACATTGCGTGGCAGCATTATCAAAAGGAGAATGCCATCCCAAAAGAGCTGAGTAGCCGCCTCGTGCCATCCTCAGCAACCCTACCTACAAACTGGAAACACATAAAAAGTCAGCGTTGCTGAGTGAGTTCTAGTTTTATAGGTGATATATAAAAATACTCTTTTCTGTATTATAGTATACTGTACTGTATATGCGAGCACGCATCAGCTGTATGAACAAATAACATTCGTTCCTGGTACTATATGCCTTGTCTGTAAACTTTATCTTTATGTTTCACTTTCTATGTGGACCAGTGAGCGATACCCCAACTATGTGCGCGATGGGAAACGGATGACGGGCCATCTATATACCCCGAAGGGTCAACTGTATTCCCCCGAAAGGGCTATGTGTTGTCCCCGAACGGTCAACTGTATTCCCCCGAAAGGGCTATGTGTATCCCCCGAAGGGTCAACTGGATTCCCTCGAAAGGGCTATGTGTATCCCCCGAAGGGTCAACTGTATTCCCTCGAAAGGGCTATGGGTACTATGTACAAGGCCGACCTGATCATCCGGGGCACGCCGCAAAGGTCCTGCCAATCTCAATTGATTGACCCTGTGTGCGTCAATGGGAAGCTAGCCCGCAACACAGTTGAGCTAACGACACACAGTCGTGTAACTCCTATATGCTTGCAAGACTTGTTAACTTTTATTAATGTTCCTTCACTTTCTTTATTACTCTTTCACTGTGCTTTACATAATACTTTCATTTTATCTATTAGTGATAACATATAAAACTGTGGAAAGATAAACATGCATCAAATCGAGGAACATCGGTATTTACTATTCATCAGTCATTACTATTATATAAGGCTACATCATACTTAGCCTACATACATCATACATACACTTCTCTCCACATTCACATCAGCCCTACTTGGGCGATTGAACATACTCCAGTCGCATGGCCTCCATGTGACTGAGTCATGCGATTGGGCATCTATGCGACTGAACCCTCAGTCGTACGTCTATACTACTATGCGAATGGGTCTATGCGACTAAATCCTCAGTCGTACTTCTGTACTACTATGCGAATGGGTCTATGCGACTAAATCCTCAGTCGTACGTCTGTACTACTATGCGAATGGGTCTATGCGACTGAGCCCCCCAATCGTGCGACTGAGCCTCAATCGTACGATTGAACATCAGTTGTTCCTCAGTCGGGCGACTGGCCCCCTTCAGTCGCATAACCCTAACTGGGCTGCGACTGAAGTTCATCACGAACAGCAGCCGCGACACTCGGCTGAAAAACCCCTTCTAAACTCCATTCAAGCCCAGATTAACCCTCCCGAACCTTAGGGAATCATACTAGGACATGATACAAACATGTGCAGGTCCTAAATCATACTTTAAACACATTATCAAGATTTCACCCAAATGGGTCAACTATACACTTTTACAAAACTAGGGTTTAGATGTGTTCCAGCCCCAAAATCATTTGAAAACATGTAAATGAGGGGTCCTAGAACTCACATTATCAGGTTGGAGTTGAAGAGCTTCGACTTGACTAGCTTCTCGACAAAATCCGAGCCTGAATCACCCCGTTCTCTCTTTTCCTCCTCTGCTCTGTCGCTCTTTGCTCTTTCCCGACTGAAAAGTGTGAGTGTTGAGGAAAGAAGAGAGCTGCTCCTCATTTATAGGTACAGCTCAGTCGCCCGAAGTCCAGGGGCGACTGGACCTTCAGTCGCATGAACACCATGCGACTGGACCTCCAGTCGCATGTGTTCCATGCGGTTGAACCTCCAGCCGGGCGATTGAACTCCAGCTGTACGGTTGAGCTTCAATCGTCCGAGCATCATGCGATTGAAGCCCCAGTCGCATGAATTCCATGCGACTGAGACTCAGTCGCATATCACTTCAAAAAGTCAAACTTCTTGGTGTTACAAGTCCACCCCCCTTATTTAGGTTTCGTCCCCGAAACCTGTTATTCCTCGAACAATCGTG
Source organism: Flaveria linearis (assembly GCA_024085815.1). Classification (NCBI taxonomy): domain Eukaryota; kingdom Viridiplantae; phylum Streptophyta; class Magnoliopsida; order Asterales; family Asteraceae; genus Flaveria; species Flaveria linearis. Next base: position 35,998,846 of record CM044001.1, on the reverse strand, counting down.
GGTAAAGCTGTCTCATTTCTTCTTCGGTTTCCCACCTTGATTCGGATCCCTTCCTGTGCCGCCACTATACACGCACAAGGGGAACCGCTTTATTTCTTAACCTCTTCTCTTTGCGATCGACGATCGCCACTGGTTGCTCTACATAGTTGAGCCGTTCGTCTACTTCAATATCTTCCAGTGGAACGATCAGATCCTCATCGGCCAAACATTTTCTCAGATGAGATACGTGGAAGGTCGGGTGAATTCCACTTAACTCATCTGGTAGATCCAACCTATAGGCCACCTCCCCTACTCGAGCAACAATTTGGAAAGGGCCTATATACCGCGGGCTCAAATTACCCCGCTTCCGGAATCGAATGATTCCTTTCTAAGGCGAGACCTTCAACATAACCCGATCTCCTACCTGGAACTCAATCGGTCTGCGTCGTTTGTCAGCATACGACTTCTGCCTGTCTTTGGCTGCTTTCATATAGGCTTTGATCCTTTCGAGCTTTTCAGTCGTAGCCTCGATCACTTCGACGCTCCCCAGTTCTTTCTGACCAATATCACCCCAACAAACGGGTGTCCTGCATCTCCTACCGTATAGCATCTCATAGGGTGGCATGCCAATACTGGCATGATAGCTGTTGTTGTACGAGAATTCAGCTAACGGTAAGTGGTCATCCTAACTTCCCCCGAAGTCAATAACACATGCCCGAAGCATGTCCTCCAAAGTCTGAATGGTCCTTTCAGACTGACCATCAGTTTGAGGATGATAAGCCGTGCTAATATGTAACCTCGTCCCCATAGCATCATGGAATTTCTTCCAGAATTTGGAGGTAAACCGGGTGTCACGATCGGACACAATCGACACCGGTACACCATGACGAGTCACAATCTCTTTGATGAAAAGATCGGCCAACCTCTCGGATGAATATGTCTCGCGCATCGGTAGGAAGTGAGCACTCTTTGTCAGACGATCCACAATCACCCATATAGTATCATACACTTTCGGGGTACGTGGCAGCTTTGTGATGAAATCCATGGTGATGTGCTCCCACTTCCATTCCGGGATATCCAAGGGCTATATCTTTCCATACGGCTTCTGGTGCTCGGCCTTCACTTGTAAACAAGTAAGGCATTTACTCACATACTCCACCACATCGCGTTTCATACCCGGCCACCAATAATCTTTCTTCATGTCTTGGTACATCTTGGTAACCGGGGTGAATGGAATATCGAGTCTTATGGGCCTCATCCATGATCTTTCCACGTAGGTTCCCAAGACGAGGAATCCACATACGCCCAAACCGGGTTCTAGCACCAGTTGTGTTCTCACCCAACTCCGCAACCAGGCCTCTCATTCTTTCAGAGTTAAGGTGATCTTCTTTCAATGCCTCATCTTGGAATTCTTTGACTTGCTTCATCACGTCAGAGGTCATGATCAGCTGGTACGCTTTCACCCGAATCGGCTCGGGCCTCTCTTTTCGGCTAAGGGCATCCGCCACCACGTTGGCTTTGCCCGGATGGTAGTGGATTTCACAATCATAATCCTTTATAAGCTCCAACCATCGCCGTTGCCTCATATTCAGATCTTTTTGCTCGAAGAAGTACTTCAAGCTTTTGTGATCGGTAAAGATGGTGCACTTCGTTCCGTAGAGATAGTGCCTCCAAATCTTAAAGGCAAAGACCACAGCTGCTAACTCCAAGTCATGAGTAGGGTAATTAACCTCATGGACTTTCAACTGCCGAGATGCATAAGCTATAACCTTTCCCCTCTGCATCAACACGCATCCCAATCCCGAATAAGAAGCATCAAAATAAACCACTAGATCTTCGCTTCCCTCGGGTAATGACAGAACTGGAGCTTGGGTCAACCTCGTCTTCAGCTCTTCAAACGCCTTTTCTTGAGCTTGACCCCATATAAATTTCACGTCTTTCCGGGTCAACTTGGTTAGTGGAGAAGCGATTTTTGAAAAGTCTTGGATAAACCTTCGGTAGTAGCCCGCCAGACCCAAGAAACTTCGGATCTCAGATGGCGTCTTTGGAGACTTCCATTGCATCACTGCTTCCACCTTTGCCGTATCAACCATAATTCCATCCGGATTTACCACGTGACCCAAGAATTGAACTTCGCGTAGCCAGAAAGCATATTTGGAGAACTTAGCATACAACTTTTCCTTTCTCAAAGTCTCCAACACCTCCCGGATGTGACCGGCATGCTCTTCTTCACTCCTCAAATAAATCAAGATATCATCGATGAACACAATCACTGATTTATCCAACATTGGCCGACACACCCTGTTCATCAGATCCATAAAAGCAGCTGGCGCATTGGTCAAAGCAAAAGACATGACGAGGAACTCATAGTGACCGTAGCGCGTACGAAAAACTGTTTTAGGGATATCCTGCTCCTTCACCTTCAGTTGATGGTAGCCTGATCGAAGATCTATTCGTGAAAACCAACTAGCACCCTGAAGTTGATCAAACAAGTCGTCGATCCTCGGCAAGGGGTATCTGTTCTTTACCGTCAACTTATTCAGCTCGCGGTGGTCGATGCACATCCTCATACTACCGTCCTTCTTCTTTACAAACAGGACCGGAGCACCCCAAGGTGAGATACTCGGTCTAATAAACCCCTTATCCAACAACTCTTGTAACTGCTCCATCAACTCTTTCATTTCCGTCGGAGCCAATCGATACGGTGCTTTGGCAACAGGTTAGGTGCCCGGTATCAGGTCAATCTGGAACTCGACCTCTCTGTCGGGTGGCAATCCCGATAAGTCTTTCGGGAACACGTCCGGAAACTCACGCACAACCGGAACATCTGATAGTTGTGGTGTTGGCATTTCTACATCCTTTACATAACATAAGAAGGCGCTACATCCACGCCTCATACATTTTCCCGCCACCGCCATAGAGATCACCTTCGGAATTGTCGTGACCCGATCCCCATAAACAGGTACCGAACTCCCGTCAGGCGCTGTCAAACAGATCATCTTCTTTCGACAAACTATATTCGGCTCAAAGTCCGCCAACCAATCCATTCTGAGCACCAAATCAAAACCACCCAAAATCATCGCAAATGGTCTAACCGGAAATTTATGGCCCTCTAATTCTACGTCACAACCCTCTATCACCTCGGAAATCCTGGTAGTTTTGCCTATAGCAGTCTCTACATCAAACGGTATATCCACACGTCTACTGCTAACAGGCAATTTGGCACAGAAAGCAGCAGAAATAAAACTCCTACTGGCACCCGAATCAAATAATACCAAGGCTAAAGTTTGGTTCACAGAAACATACCGGACACTACATCGGGGTCCGTCCTAGCCTTTTCTTGCGTCATAGTGAATGCCCTGGCGCTTGCTCTCGGACCCTCACTCCCCGTCTTCTTTACCCCTGAAGCCTTCGCCCTAGGCTTCTTACAGTCTCTAGCGATGTGGCCAGGTTGACCACACCTGAAGCATACGTTCATCCCCAGTCTGCATTCCCCACCGTGTTCTCTCCCGCATTTACCACACTTCTTTCCTCCTGAACCCGACGCGACCACCCGGCGGTCATCCACCCGCGTCTTCTTATTACTCGTCGAAGTGTCACCTCGACCAAACCTCTTTCCCCGCCAGTTTCTATCTCCACCTTCCTTCTTGCTACCCTCAGCCTTTACCAACGCAGCCCGTTCATCGTATAACCTTCCCGCCAAATCCACTGCCGACCTGAAAGTGCTCGGTCGGGCAGAATTCAAATGCCAACGAATTTCAGCTGGCAGCACCTGAATATACCGGTTGATCTTTCGAGACACCGGCGTCACCTGCTCTGGCACCAACCGCGCCATTTCGTTAAACTTGGTGGTGTATTGTTGGTGGGTCATCGTCCCCGCCTCCAACTGCAGGAACTCTCTCTCAACTCTATCCATTTCCCGATGAGGACTGAACTCCTCGATCACCATCCTTTTTAACTCAGCCCACTTCATCTTCCCTATGGCCCTGCTACCCTCGACTTGGACTATATTGTCCCACCAGCACAAAGCCGACCCTGTGAAAGAGTGGGTAGCAAACTTCACCTTCTTGTCCTCCTGGCAATCACTAATATCGAGGACAACCTCCATTTCGCTCACCCATTGGTGAGCATCAGCGGCAGTACCAGAACCATCAAAAGTCGGGGGCTTGCACCTCATAAATGCCCCGTAGTTACAACCCCATGTTGTCTCTCGTACCAGCTCCTCCTCCTCTTCCTCTTCATTATCAGATAGAATCGTTTCCGGCTGTTGTTGCCCCTGTCTTCCTGAGGACCTGTTCCTCTCCTTTCTTTCGCCTTCCCTGACAGCCTTAATTACCTCGGTCACCACAGACGGTAAGATCATCTGCATGACCTGATGTACCTCCTCGACCACTGCCTCTTTTACCGAGGCTCTCAAGTTAGCGCTCTCATCTACCCCCTCCTGATGAGGGGTCTCAGTTTCCTCGTGAACCACTTTCTCTACTCTAGGTCTTCCCCTTGTGGCTCGTGGTTCAGCACCACGTCCGCCACCGCCTCCACCCCGGGAAGCTTTGGAAGATCTACCACCAGCCATTCTCTACCTCACACTGAAAGATTCAAACACCAACACGGTCATTCAAGGAAATAGCTCAGTTTATGTTAAGTATAGCAAGTCCCTAATTACAGTGGCCAGTTGTGATTGGCCACCTACTTTACTCTTCGCACCCCGAGCATTACCAGTCCTGACTATATTAGTATCTAAGTCTAACAGTACACATAAACACATATCATGAGCACATAATCATGATTAACTTTAAGAAAATACCTGATGGCACGTAGCTACTCAGATGGCATTCTTCCCTTTTTCTGTCCCATTTTCAGTTTAAGTTAGGTTTATTTTGAAAATTTACCCGTTTCACTTAAACTTTGGCTCTGATACCAACTTGTAAGGCCCCGATCCCGGGAACCTCACAGTTGGTCTTTCATCGCATATATTTAAATAAAACAATGCAGCGGAAACATTCAAGATAAACTTTTCTTTTACTATAAGTACTTTTGCCATTTAATACAACGTACGTCAATTACAAAAACATCTAATGTTGCATTACATTACAAAAGCACTATTACAAAGATTCCATCTTTTGTGTGTACAAAATGGTCATAAACAGTGACCTCTAGTATAAGAACATAAAAATTTTTCTTCATAAAGAAGATTTCTTAAATAATCCTGTTTATCAGGATCTTCAAGAAATCTTGCACTCGCATGCAACACAATGTGTTGCGCGCATTACGGGCCCACAACACATTGCGTGGCAGCATTATCAAAAGGAGATTGCCATCCCAAAAGAGCTGAGTAGCTGCCTCGTGCCATCCTCAGCAACCCTACCTGCCAACGGGAAACACATAAAAAGTCAGCGTTGCTGAGTGAGTTCTAGTTTTATAGGTGATATATAAAAATACTCTTTTCTGTATTATACTATACTGTACTGTATATGCGAGCACGCATCAGCTGTATGAACAAATAACATTCGTTCCTGGTACTATATGCCTTGTCTGTAAACTTTATCTTTATGTTTCACTTTCTATGTGGATCAGTGAGCGATACCCCAACTATGTGCGCGATGGGAAACGGATGACGGGCCATCTATATACCCCGAAGGGTCAACTTTATTCCCCCGAAAGGGCTATGTGTATCCCTCGAAGGGTCAACTGTATTCCCCCGAAAGGGCTATGTGTATCCCCCGAAGGGTCAACTGTATTCCCTCGAAAGGGCTATGTGTATCCCCCGAAGGGTCAACTGTATTCCCTCGAAAGGGCTATGGGTACTATGTACAAGGCCGACCCGATCATCCGGGGCATGCCGCAAAGGTCCTGCCAATCTCAATTGATTGACCCTGTGTGCGTCAATGGGTAGCTAGCCCGCAACACAGTTGAGCTAACGACACACAGTCGTGTAACTCCTATATGCTTGCAAGACTTGTGAACTTTTATTAATGTTCCTTCACTTTCTTTATTACTCTTTCAGTGTGCTTTACATAATACTTTAATTTCATCTATTTGTGATAACATGTAAAACTGTGGAAAGATAAACATGCATCAAATCGAGGAACATCGGTATTTACTATTCATCAGTCATTACTATTATATAAGGCTACATCATACTTAGCCTACATACATCATACATACACTTCTCTCCACATTCACATCAGCCCTACTTGGGCGATTGAACATACTCCAGTCGCATGGCCTCCATGCGACTGAGTCATGCGATTGGGCATCTATGCGACTGAACCCTCAGTCGTACGTCTATACTACTATGCGAATTGGTCTACGCGACTAAATCCTCAGTCGTACGTCTGTACTACTATGCGAATGGGTCTATGCGACTAAATCCTCAGTCGTACGTCTGTACTACTATGCGAATGGGTCTATGCGACTGAGCCCCCCAATCGTGCGACTGAGCCTCAATCGTACGATTGAACATCAGTTGTTCCTCAGTCGGGCGACTGGCCCGCTTCAGTCGCATAACCCTAACTGGGCTGCGACTGAAGTTCATCACGAACAACAGCCGCGACACTCGGCTGAAAAACCCCTTCTAAACTCCATTCAAGCCCAGATTAACCCTCCCGAACCTTAGGGAATCATACTAGGACATGATATAAACATGTGCAGGTCCTAAATCATACTTTAAACACATTATCAAGATTTCACCCAAATGGGTCAACTATACACTTTTACAAAACTAGGGTTTTGATGTGTTCCAGCCCTAAAATCATTTGAAAACATGTAAATGAGGGGTCCTAGAACTCACATTATTAGGTTGGAGTTGAAGAGCTTCGACTTGACTAGCTTCTCGACAAAATCCGAGCCTGAATCACCCCGTTCTCTCTTTTCCTCCTCTGCTTTGTCGCTCTTTGCTCTTTCCCGACTAAAAAGTGTGAGTGTTAAGGAAAGAAGAGAGCTGCTCCTCTTTTATAGGTACAGCTCAGTCGGCCGAAGTCCAAGGGCGACTGGACCTTCAGTTGCATGAACACCATGCGACTGGACCTCCAGTCGCATGAGTTCTATGCGGTTGGACCTCCAGTCGCATGAGTTCTATGCGGTTGAACCTCCAGCCGGGCGATTGAACTCCAGCCGTACGGTTGAGCTTCAATCATCCGAGCATCATGCGATTGAACCCCCAGTCGCATGAATTCCATGCGACTAAGACTCAGTCGCATATCACTTCAAAAAGTCAAACTTCCGGGTGTTACAGTTTATTTGGTTTTAGGTGTTTGAATTCGTTGGGAATTTCAAGGCTTGAGAATTTGCAAAGGTGAGTTTCTAGAACCCCCTTTTTACATGTTTTAACTGATTTTAGGGCTGGAAATACATGTATGTATGTTTTTATAAAAAGTGGGTATGTTACCCGTATGTGCATGCGTATGTGTATGAGGGTGTAGTATGTTTTGGGTGATTATAAGGTTATGGCGATGTTATTAATGTGTTTCTGATGTGTATAATGTAAGAACTAGGCTTAGAACATGCTTAGAATGTAGCTTGGGACTGAAAATATGTTAGAAAATTTTAGGTTGGTGTTCATGCGCCCAAACATGGCCCATGTGCCTAGAATCATGCCTTAGAAAATATTTAAGCAGGGCCATGTGCCCAAATAGTACCTATGCTCCTGAAATTATGACTTAGAAAAATAAGTATAGGATAATGTGCCTAAACAGTACTCTCCTACGCTTAGAAAATTCCTTAGAAATATCATGTGCATGTTGATGTGCCTGAACAGTAGCTCATGTGCCTAGGTTTTTGCTAAAAATGCCTAAGTATTGAGGTGATGTGCCCCAACAGTGCCCATGCGCCTGGACTAGCCATGCGCCTAAATGTTAAAATTTTTGAAGTATTGGGGGATGAGGCGCCTGCATAGTGGAAATGCGCCCAGACAGGGCTCGTGCGCCCAAATAGTGTTGATGCGCCCAACACTTAGAAATTATTGCAGAATTTTCGTGGGAGTCTGTGCATTTAGGGTTTGGACCGATGTTGACCAGGGTTTATTTAATGCACATGCTTATGTTTGATTGTTATTATGACCATTATTATTATTATTATTATTATTATTACTATTAGGGTTATTATTATTGTTATCATAATTATTAATATTATTATTGTGTGACTTTACGTCGTATGATCATGATCAAGAAAGAAAACTATTATCATTAATAAAGTGAAAGATTAATGATAAAGAAAAGTGGAACGCAAACGAATGAACGAAAGTCTTGCAAGCAAATGTAAAGAGGTGCACGGCCTTGGTGTCGTTAGCTCAACTGTGATGCGGGTTAGCTACCCCGAAGGATGCACACAGGGTCAATCGTTGAGATTGATAATGGGTGAGCGACTCTGTGTCGCAACAGACCGGAACACATGCAATCCTTGAGATTGCTAATGGGGTGAGCGACTCTGTGTCGTAACAGACCGGAAGACATGCGATCTTTGAGATTGCCAATGAGGTGAGCGACCTTGCTGTCGCAACAGACTTGGAAAGATAATGATAAAAGTACGAAATGAATGATGATGAAGATAATAATGATATTACCTAAGTGTACGTACGATGTGTGATCACATACGAAAGTAATGAACGGTTTGAAATGAAAAGTGAAGTATTTTATTTATAAAAACTAGAAACTTTTATGTTTTTTCCAGTTGATAGGTAATTTGTTGCTGAGGATGGCACGTGGGGTTGGCTACACGGCGGGCCAAGACTGACATCCATTCATGTTTTGACAATACTGTTGTTTTGTAATTCATTCAACTAATCTTTTTGTGGTTCATGAACTACAATGTATTGCTTAACAACAGTGTTTATAATGAAATGAATGGTTTTTTTGTTAAATTAATTCCGCTACTTAAATTTATAATATGTAATGTTTTATGTAATTACTACTGTGAATGACTAACTGTGAGGTCTCCGGGTACGGGGCCTTACAATCTATGTGAACTATGCCAAGTATCTCTTAAAAGAAATGAGAAGAAAGTGAACCATGTGGATAATTTTGATGATCGCAACGTTGAGTTGAACATTGCAAACTTTGAGTTAGAACTCCAAAACAAATGTTGCTTGACCACAATAGTTATATGCAACAAATAAGTGTTTTTCTATCTTTAATTATGTATTGTTTTCTTCATGTAATATTTTTTTTCGATTACATAAGGTTCTTGTTAATATATAATAATATCATCGCTATTCACTTATTATTTTTGTTTATAGTTTCAAGATTAAAATGAACATCACTGGAGCGCAAGATCAAAAAAATAAAGCAGATATACGTATAGCAGATAGTGAAGCCGCACACACTATACTTAGATCTAAAAATATTTTATGAACTTAACCAACAAAAAGTATCGTTAATACAATATCAGGCCCTATAGACTTGATATAAGGAGTTCAAAAAGTTAATCTAGCATTACCAGATGGTACAAAGCTTATAATATAAAATACTTTATTTACTTCAAAATCAATAAGAAATCTGTTGAGTTTAAAAAACATATATCATAACGGATATGATACTCAGTCAAGGACTGTTGATAATGAAAAATATTTTCACATCATAAGCAAAGATCAAATATTAGAAAAACGGCCAACGCTTCAGTTTGGTTTACATTATACACACATTAACGTGTCTCAGGCATATATGGTAGTTAAAATAAATTTTATGATCTTGAAACACTTAACTTATGGTATTATAGATTAGGCTATCCTAGATCTACAATGCTGAGTATAATAATTAAAAACACTCATAGGCATCCATTAAAATATCAAAAAAATCCTATAATCAAAAAAATTCCTTTATGTACGTCTTGTTCTCTTGGATAATTAATTACAAGGCATTCACCCATGAAAATTGTAAAGAAATCACCTTTGTTTCTTGAAAGAATTTAAGGAGATATATGTGAGGCAATTCATCCACCATGTGGACCACTTAGATACTTTATGCTGTTGATAGACACGTCAAGAAGATGGTCTCATGTCTCTTTGTTATCAACTCGTAACGTAGCATTTGCGAAATTTTTTGCACAAATTATCAAAATTATGAGCACATTTGTCTAATTATCTATACTACTATATAAAGCATAAACATGGGTCACAAATGTAATTCATAAAAATTAAGACATCTAATACAAACTCTTAAACATTAGGTACAAGTGTTCTATGCAATAATTCCTATTTTGCCCTTCATTTAACAAAGTTCTTCTAATTAATACATTAAATAATTCAAATTATTAATACATTATTTAATAATATAAGATTATTTAACTCCCAACATTATATATTTTATTATTTATAATACTTTAAATTAACATTTAAATTTAGTATTATCTTATTTGAATACTAAACTATAAACGCACTAATACTTTTATAATAATAATAATAATAATAATAATAATAATAATAATAATAATAATAATAATAATAATAATAATAATAATAATAGTAATTATTATTATTTTTATAATAAAATTTATAAATAAGTAGTAAATTATTTGAATACTTAACTATATAATTATTAAATACTTTTATACATATCATGATAATAATAATCAATATCTATATTATTTATACTATTATGTAAACTATTTGAGGATAACACACTTGTCATACTACTCAAAATTTAATACACCTAATATAATTTTTTTAAACATAAGGTACATTTGTTATATATAATAGTTTCTAATTTGTCCACATTTAATAATTTTATCCTAATTAATATGTTATTTAATATATTTATTTTAAGTATTATCATTTTTAAAATACTTTAAATTAATATTATGAAATACATAAATTTATTTTTAATATTTTTATAACTTAATACTATTTGATTTAAGTATTATTTTATTTTTTCATTTAAGTATATAATCACTAAATAATTATATAGTTATAATAATACCCAAATATATCAGTGTTTAAGGCAGGTCGGAGAAAATACTAGATACAGCCCACCACATCATTATATATAATAAATAGAAAAGATTATAAGAAGTGTAGATTACGGTTTTTATTCAATGTCATGACAATATTTTTTTCTCCAAACTAATAAAAAAATTACTTTGTTTTTTCATATAGTTTTATATTTAAACCCTTTAAGATTCTTTTTAAAACTAATCACAACTTTCTCTCTCTCTCTCTTTTTAAAATTGATACCTGCTCATTTTGTTCTTTTTTATTTTATACTTAATTTTTCGAGTTATGTTAAATTTACAGTTAATCACCATAATATTTTTTTAATTTTATACATAAGTCTTCAAGTTATATCAAATGTACATTTATTGACTTTTTGTTAAAGTTTTATATATAAGCCTTCGAGTTATGTCAAAATTTTCTTTTAACCAATTTACAATATAGCTTGTTAATTATAATAAAGTCACCATATATTAATTTGTTAATTTTCTTATCTGTTTTGAGGTATATATTTTTTATAGTTTTTTTGTTACATTTTCATCAATGTTTCACACGTAGTTTTTTCCGGGTGGTTAGTAATAACATATAGATCATCAGATTTTATAACCCAAAAAACAATCATTACGACATACACATATACATTAAACCATACCGCGGCAAAGCGCGGGTCTAATCCGCTAGTACTACTAAAAGGGTGAGACTTGATAATGCTTGTGAATTCACATCACATGCTTTTAATGATTATTGCATGTCTATATGAATTATTGTTGAACACACGGTTGCTCATGTACACGCTCAAAATGACTTAGATGAGTCGTTAATCAAATGTCTACAACCAATAGCTAGACCATTAATAATGAGGAAAAAATTCCTTATGTCTATTTGAGGTCATGCAATTCTTCTTGCTGGATCATTAATTCGTGTGAGATCAAGTGCAAATCATAAATACTCTCCCTTACAACTTGTTTCTAGCAATAAGCCAAACATTTTCCACTTTAGAATTTTTTGGGTGTGCTGTGCATGTCCCTATTGCACTACGACATCACACGAAAATGGGTCCTTAAAGAAGGTTGGAAATATATATTGGATATGAATTAACTTCCATCATAAGTTATCTTGAACCTTTCACGGGTGATTTATTTACAACACGTTTTGCTTATTGTCGCTTTAACACGGTAGTTTTCCTAGCATTAGGGAGAGAAATGAAAAAACAAGAAAATGATGTCTCATGACGTGTTCTTTCATTATTGTATCTTGATCCGGTGACTAAAGAATATGAAACAAGGTTCAAAAGATAATACACGTACAAAAAATTGCAAATATTTACTGATACAAACAGAGTGACTAAATTTCATATACCAGCAACTAATGCTCCAGCTCGAGTTGAGATTTCAAATAAGCAAATAGATAACACAATGACTCATGAATCTTAAAGACGTTTGAAATGCGGAAAACCAATCGGTTCCAAGGATAAAAATCCTCAAAAAATAAAAACTCTTGAAAAGGAGTCGACCATAAAGCGCATGATTTTAGGAGTTGACCATAAAGCGCATGATTTTGATGCAACGCTAAATACCAAAGCCTCTCATAAGGAGAATTTGGATGAAAATATCAGAAATGTCAATTAACTATGGTCACACACATATCTTGTAGAATTGAGATGAAATGGAAAGTATTGACGAAATATTTTATTATTTTGTAGCAAGAGGCATCATGAGTGAAGATGATGATCTTGAAGTAAAATTAGTTAATGATTGTCAAAATAGACATGATTCGGATAAATTGAAAGGAGCTATGCAAGCTGAATTAGATTCACTTAACAAAAGGAAGGTTTTTGGACCTATTGTTATTACACTGAAGGTCGTAAAATCTATAGAGTATTAATGGGTTTTGTACGAAAAAGAAATGAGAATAATGAAGTTACAAGGTATAAAGCTAGACTAGTAGCTCAAGGTTTTTCACAAAGGCCAGGGATTGACTATGAGGAAACTTACTTCCCTATTATGGATGCAATAAACTTTAGATATTTAATTAGCTTAGCAGTCTCTAAAATTTAAAGATGCGTCTTATGGATGTTGTTACAACTTACTTGTATGGATCACTAGATAGTGACATCTATATGAAAATTCTTTAAGGTTTTAAATTTTTTGAAGCATTAAACTCAAAGACTAAGGAAATGTATTCCATCAAATTACAAAGATCCTTGTATGGACTCAAAAAATCTGGAAGGATGTAGTACAATCTTTTGAGTGATTATTTGACAAGTAAAGGATACACAAATAACATTATTTGTCCATGCATCTTCATTAAGAAGACAAAATCAGGATATATGATCATAGTTGTGTATGTTGATGGTCTAAATATATTTGGGACACAAAAAAGAAATTAACGAAGCAATTGTTCTTTTAAACAAAGAATTTGTCTTGGTTGGCAGATTGAGCATATGCATAATGGAATACTTGTACATCAGTCAACTTATACCGGGAAACTCTTAAAGCATTTCAATATGGACAAACCAAATCCTTTAAGCACTTTGATGGTTGTTAGATCAAATAACGTTGACAATGACCCATTTCGCCCTTGCGAAAATAATGAAGAGGTTCTTGGTCTAGAGATACCATATCTCAGTGCCAATGGAGCTCTTATGTATCTTACTAACTGTATGAGACATGCCTTGTCTTTTGTAGTTAATTTGGTAGCAAGATTTAGTTCGGCCCCTACTAGAAGGCACTAGAATGGGAATAAACATATTTTTTGGTATCTTTGAGTTACTATTGATTTAGGCCTATTTATCCTAATAATTCAAAAGAAGGGTTGGTTGGTTATGCAGATGCAGGTTTTTATCTGATCCTCATAAAGCAAAATCTCAAACTGGATACGTATTTAAGAATGGAGGAACTGTGATTTCATGGCATTCTCAGAAACAAACATTCATTACGACATCCTCAAATCATGCCAAAGTCATTGCACTACATGAAGCTTTAAGACAATGTGTATGGTTAAGATCTATGACACAATTTATTTTAACTTCTTGTGGGCTGGAGAAATATAGAAATGCAACACGAATCTATGAAGATAATGCAGCTTGTGTCTTACAAGTCAAATAAGGGTATATCAAAAGTGATAGAACCAAACATATATCACCAAGATTCTTTTCATACACTCAAGACCTTATTAAAGATAAACAAGTTGAAATGAGATATGTTCAATCGAGCAACAATTCAGCTAATCTTCTCACAAAGGCACTTCCTAGAATAACTTTCAGAAAACATATTTATGATATTGGCACGCGACACGTACACAAAATATGATGATCTAAAATAGAAATTTGAGGCGGAGTTATAAGCTGCACCCTTTTTTCCATAGCTAAGGTTTTTTCCCGGTAACACCTGCTCACACTATCAGTATTGTCCGCTTTGCACACGAGAAGCTCATGGATTTGCTTTTGGTTGCCCATGTGAAAACTTCCCAGGGCGGTCACTCATTACTGGATTGCTGCCACCTGAGCACGCTTAACTATGGAGTTCTCCTCTCATCCACAGCCAATACGCCCAAAACGCGTTGGTGATATTAGAGACCAGGCATTCCTTATGAACCAGGAATCTCTCCTGTCCATAGTCGATGTGAGATTTTCCTAGGGTGTTACAATCGCCCCCCATTTGGACTCATCATCCTCAGTGAGGTTTGCCCACCATCCCATCAATGGATGTGGGATTTGCCTAAGGTGTCCCTTTGACACCCCGGGGACTCACCATCCTTGATGAGGTTTTCCCTACCATCCCGAACGGCACAAGAGTGGGTCTGATACCATTGTTGATAATTAATACACGAGTAGAGAATATATGCGATCAAAATTTCACATATGACGTGTGTTTTAGCCTACGTTGATGGGATTAGAAACTTACTGACGAGGTAAAGTAGATAAACAACTTTGGAGTCATGTATCTCGTAATTATATGCTAGATATCATTCTAACATTATTATGAAAATATAGCATATTCAGAATATTTATTATAATAATTTTCTCTGAAGACCAATTAAATGTAATATTTTGATAGATATACAAACCAGAAAATAGGTATTAGTTTCTTAATCTTTAATCTTTTAGTAGGTTTATTACCCGTCGCGCATTGCAGCGGCATTGTACGTGACATGATAAATTATAGATTACAATCGACTCGACTTGTTTCCGAACTAACTTTATGCCAATACGTAGAGTAACTCGAATTTATACCATTGAACAAAAACGTTTAATACTTGACCTGACTATTTTCCAAACAAAATTATTGTCGAAACATAGACTTACAATCGCTCCGACAGTTTTCGAACTAAATTTTTGTCCAAACGTATAGTAAATGAAAACATATTATATTGACCCGACGTATTTCCAATTAAACCAATGTTGAAACATAAACCAACTCAAAACGTACATAAAAATAAGCACTAAAACATTTTATATGACCCAACACAAATGGTATCAGAGCCACTCCTGTGCCGTTCAGGATGGTGGGGCAAACCTCATCAAGGATGGTGAGTCCCCGGGGGTGTCCAGAGGGACACTTTAGGCAAATCCCACATCCATTGATGGGATGGTGGGGCAAACCTTATTGAGGAAGATGAGTCCAGGGGGGGTGATTGTAACACCCTAGGCAAATCCCACATCAGCCGTGGATAGGAGAGATTCCTAGTTCATAAAGAATGTCCGGTCTCTAATATCACCAACGCGTTTTGAGCGTATTGACTGTGGATGAGAGAAGAACTCCACAGTTAAGCGTGCTTAGGTGGCAGCAATCCAGGGATTGGTGACCTCCCTCGGAAGTTTTCACCTAGGCAACCAAAAGCAAATCCGTGAGCTTCACGTGGGCAAAGAAAACAATATTGGTGGTGTGAGAGGCCGGGTGTTGCAATTGGTATTAGAGCCATTGGTTATAGGGAACTAGGTTGCATACACACTAGTCTATAACTGTACACAGTTACTGTAAGGCCCCAATCCCGGGCACCTCACAGTTGGTCATTCATCGCACATAAACCATACATTTATTTAAAACATCACAACGGAAATTAATTAAAACCATTTCATATATCAATGAACGCTTTTGCAAAATAATACAATGTAGTTAACAATTACAAAATATCATAATTTGCATTACATCACAAAAACATCATTGTTATACAAATGGATGCCATCCCAAAAATGCCAAGTAGCTACCCCATGCCATCCTCAGCAACAATCACATGCCAACTGGAAATCACATAAAAGTCAGCGTTGTTAAGTGAGTTCTTGTTTTATAAATAAAATACTTCACTTATCATTCAAAACCGTTCCTTACTTTCATATGTGCTCATACATCATACGTACAAATAGATAATTTTATTATTATCTTCATCATCATTCATTAACTTTCGTTCATTCATCATCGTACGTCATCCTTATCATTCGTTATCTTTCTTAAATTCCGGGCCAATGCCACGAGCTATACCCCAACGTCATGCATAAAGCGGGTACTGGGCTGAAGTCTATAATTAGACTCCCGTATATTGTGCCCGGTGACCTGACCACAGTACCGGGGTAACTTCATTCGGACCAATGCCATTTGCTATACCCCACTGTCATGCATAAAGCGGGTACTGACCGAAGTCTATAAGACTCCCATACATTGTTCCCGGTGGCCTGATCACAGTACTGGAGTAAGCGGCAAAGATCCCATACGTATGGCCAATCACAAGGATTAGACCCCAGTGTGCATCCTTCCTGGATAGCTAACCCGCACACAGTTGAGATAACACCCTTCATTGGGTGTGGACTTCCATACATTGCTTGCAAGACTTTTCTTACATTCGTTTGTTCATTAATGCATGCATTCATTCTTTCTTTATGCTTCTTATATCATTAACATTAACTTCCGCTTTACGTTACATAATACTTCACATTCATCTCATACTCATAATACGTAGGTCACGGTATAATACATAATAAGGAGCATAAGAAAACATATCATACATCACCACACATCATCATAAACATCATGCATAATCGATTCCCATACACATACACATACCTAATCAAGTCATCATAGAACATAACCGACCCTCCGCGGGACAGCGGGGGTTCGGGGGCGGCAGCCCCTGACAGCAGGGTTCTAGGGGCGGCAACCCCTAGTGGGGTCCAAGGGGCAATGCCCTTGGCTGGGGCCATGCTTCCAGGTCAGCGCAAAAAAATTTTATTTTAACGCATTCATATAGCACATTTTGTTATAGAAAAATCGATCTTCCTATTAAAACCTCTTAAAAATATTTCTAAGTTTTTAGGCGCATGCGCGCTATGCAGACGTATGGGCACTATGCAGGCGCATGGGAACTATGTAGGCGCTTGGCCTTCTAGACGCATGGGAACACTTAGGCGCATGGGAAGGTTCTGGGCGCATGGACACTGTTTGGGCGCATGGGCACTATTTGGGCGCATGGCCCAACACTTAGTCATTCTGGGCAGTATTCCAAACGCTTAGGTACTATTCTGGCGCCTGGATCTGACTTAGACGCATGGACATCTAGGCGGTTGGGTACTGTTCAGACGTCTGGGATTTCTGGGCGGTTGGGAACACTTAGTAAATTTAACCGTTGGCGCATGGGCCACTGTTTGGACGTTTGGATAACTAACTCTTACTATATTAACATAAATCAGTCCCAAATCATCTTATATCATGATCTAAACTTAGTATTAAAATTCTAAGCATCATAACAGGTACATACATACATATATATATCCTAAATTTGCACCCACCCACATACACATTTACACACACATACATACGGGTGAAAACCCATCTTTTATAAAATAGGTTCACATGCATTTTCCAGCCTCAAAATTGTTAAAACATGTTAAAAAGGGGTCCTAGAAACTCACCTTATGCAACTTCAGGTATAACTTCCTTCAAACCCGTTTGCTATGAGCTCAAACACCTAAAACCCACCAAAACACACACACACAAACGTACATACACATACATAAGTATAAACTCGAACTAAAATCAGTCAAGAACACTTAAAAATTATCAAATTCTTACCTTAAAAGTGTTATGCAGGAAACATGGGCAGCCATACCATCTTTTGTACAAAATATAATATATTATTTTGTACTTTTGACACATTTAACCCCTCAACTTGGGTTAAATTGCATTTTTCACTTTTATTCTTCTTTTTACAACTTCTTAAAATATCCGAGTGTTACAAGTCCACCCCCTTATATAGGTTTCGTCCCCGAAACCTGTTATTCCTCAAACAGATGAGGGTAATGCTGCCTCATCTCTTCTTCAGTCTCCCACGTAGACTCGGATCCCTTCCCATGCTTCCACTATACACGCACAAGAGGAACCACTTTATTCCTTAACCTTTTATCTTTACGATCAATGATCGCCACTAGTTGCTCCAAATAGTTGAGCTGTTCATCAATTTCAATGTACCCCAGTGGTACGACCATATCCTCATCAGCTAAACACTTCCGTAGATGAGATACATGGAATGTTGAGTGATTCCACTTAACTCATCGGGTAGTTCCAACCTATAGGCCACCTCTCCTACTCGAGCAATGATTCGGAAAGGCCCTATGTACCTCGGGCTCAACTTGCCCCGCTTTCTGAACCGAATGATACCCTTACAAGGTGAGACTTTTAACATAACCCTATCACCCACCTGGAACTCAATCGGTCTACGTCTCTTATCAGCATAAGACTTTTGCCTATCTCTGGCTGCTTTCATAATGGCTTTGATCTTTTCTAACTTCTCAGTCATAGCTTCAATCACCTCAATACTTACAAACTCTTTCTGTCCAATGTCACCCTAACAAATGGGAGTCCTGCATCTCCTACCATATAGTATCTCGTATGGTGGCATGCCAATGCTGACATGATAACTGTTGTTGTACGAGAATTCTGCTAATGGTAAATGGTCATCCCAACTTCCTCCAAAATCGATTACGCACGCTCAAAGCATATCCTCGAGTGTCTGGATCGTCCTCTTAGACTGACCGTCCGTCTGAGGATGATAAGCCGTGCTGATGTGTAACCTTATTCCCATCTCATCGTGGAATTTTTTCCAAAACTTAGATGTAAATCGAGTGTCACGATCAGATACTATAGACACCAGTACGCCATGACAGACTACAATCTCCTTGATGAATACATCTGCTAATCTCTCGGAGGAATACGTCTCTCGGATCGGTAGGAAGTGAGCACTCTTCGTCAAACGATCAACTATCACCCATATAGCATCACACCCTCTCGGGGTACGCGGTAACTTTATAATAAAGTCCATGGTGATATGCTCCCACTTCCACTCGGGTATATCCAAAGGTTGGATTTTCCCGTACGGCTTCTGATGCTCCGTCTTCACTTGCAAACAAGTAAGGCACTTACTCACGTATTCCGCTACGTCACGCTTCATACCCGGCCACCAATAATTCTTCTTCATATCATGGTACATCTTGGTAGCACCGGGATGAATGGAGTATTGAGTCTTGTGAGCTTCATCCATGATCTTTCCAAGTAAATTCCCGTAATGAGGAATCCACATCCACCCATATCGGGTTCTAACACCGAGAGTGTTTTCGCCCAACTCTGCGACTAGGCCTCTCATCCTTTTAGAGTTAAGATGATCTTCTTTCAACACCTCATCTTGAAACTCCTTGACCTGTGTCATCACATCAGAGGTCATAATCAACTGATAAGCCTTCACCCGAATCGGCTCAGGTCTCTCCTTTCGGCTAAGGGCATCTGCCACCACGTTGGCCTTGCCCGGATGGTAATGGATCTCGCAATCGTAATCCTTTATGAGCTCCAACCATCGCCTCTTCCTCATATTCAAATCTTTCTTCTCAAAGAAGTACTTCAACCTTTTGTGGTCCATGAAGATGGTGCACTTCGTTCCGTATAGGTAGTGCCGCCAAATCTTCAAGGCAAAGACCACAGCTGCCAGCTCCAAGTCATGAGTAGGATAATTAACCTCATGAACTTTCAACTGTCAGGATGCGTAGGCTATAACCTTCCCTTGTTGCATCAACATGCAACCCAACCCCGAGTAAGAAGCATTCAAATAGACTACCAAGTCCTCGCTTCCTTCGGGTAAGGATAAAACAGGAGCTTGAGTTAACCTCATCTTTACCTCTTCAAAACCCTTTTCCTGATACTTCACATCCTTACGGGTCAGCTTAGTCAACGGAGAAGCTATCTTAGATAAGTCTTGGATGAAACTCCTATAATATTCCGCCAACCCCAAGAAGCTACGGATCTTAGATGGCATCTTTGGAGACTTCCATTGCATCACCGCCTCCACCTTTGCCGGGTCTACCATAATCCCCTCGGGATTTACCACGTGACCTAAGAACTGAACTTCGCACAACCAGAACGCGCACTTAGAGAATTTAGCATACAACTTCTCTCTCTGAAGTGTCTCCAATACCTCGCGTAAGTGACCGACATGTTCTTCCTCGCTCCTAGAATAAATCAGGATATCATCAATAAACACAATCACTAATTTATCTAACATCGGCCGACACACTCGGTTCATCAAGTCCATAAAGGCAGCTGACACATTAGTTAATCCAAAAGACATAACGAGAAACTCGTAGTGTCCATAACGCGTACGAAAAGCTGTCTTATGGATATCTTGTTCCTTTACCTTCAGCTGATGGTAACCAGATCGAAGATCAATCCTTGAGAACCAACTGGCACCTTGTAGCTGATTAAATAAGTCATCAATCCTTGGTAGTGGATACCGATCCTTCACCGTCAACTTGTTCAACTTACGGTAGTCAATACACATCCTCATACTCCCGTCCTTCTTTTTCACAAACAAGACCGGAGCACCCCAAGGAGAGATACTCGGTCTAATGAACCCCTTATCGAGCAACTCCTGCAGTTGCTCCATTAATTCCTTCATCTCGGAGGGAGCTAGACGATACGGCGCCTTAGTAACAGGTTGGGCACCGGGTATCAAGTCAATCTGGAACTCGATCTCGCGGTCCGGTGGCACACCTGGTAAATCTTCTCGAAACACATCGGTACATCGGACAATTGTGGTGTTGACGTTTCCACATCCTTCACGTAGGCCAAATAAGCATTACATCCAGGCCTCATGTACTTCCCCGCCACCACCATCAAAATGACTTTCAGAATCGTTATAACTCGATCACCGTATATCGTCACCGAACTACCGTCAAGCGCTATCAGTCTAATCATCTTCTTTAGACACACGATGTTCGCTTCGTAGGTTGCTAACCAATCCATCCTTAGTACTACATCAAATCCACCTAGGGGCATCGCATGTAACTTAGCAACAAACCTACGACCCTCTAGTTCTATGGCACAGTCATCTATCATATCAGTAACTCTAGTGGACTTACCAATAGCAGTTTCTACATCGAAGTGAACATCAATACGTCTACTACTAAAGGCAATTTAGCCCAAAAAGTAGCATAAATAAAACTCCTACTAGCACCAGAATCAAAAAACACAGAAGCAAGAGTTTGATTTACTAGAAACGTACCTGACACAACATCGGGGTCCGTCCTAGCCTCCTCCCTGGTCATGGTGAAAGCTCTGGTGCTCTCCTTCTGTCCTTCAGTCCCGGTCGTCTTCTTTGCCCCGGAACTCTCAGCCCTTGGCTTCATGCATTCCCTACTCATGTGACCCTCTCCATCACAGTTAAAACATCTCGCCACATGACAGTCCTTTGCTATATTCCCCATCCTCCCACACTTGAAGCATACATTCGATCCCCACCTACACTCTCCAGTATGCTCCCTTCCATATTTTCCACACCTCTTCGACCCTGCACCGGATGTGACCACACGTCGGTCATCCACCCATGCACTCTTGTTGTTTGCCGGAGCACCACCCCGTCCAAACCGCTTCCCTTTCCAGTTCCGCTTACCACCACCTTTCTTACTCACCTCAACCACTACTACCTCCCTTTCATCATACAGTCTTCCTGCCAAATCAACCACCGACCTGAACATGCTTGGTCGGGCAGCGATCATATGCCTGTGGATATCCGCCGGTAAGCCTTGAATGTATCTCTTAATCTTCCATGACAAGGGTGTCACCTGATCCGGCACTAGCCGTGCCATCTCGTTAAACATGGTGGTGTATTGTTGATATGTCATTGTTCCCGCCTCCAGCTGCAGGAACTCTCTCTCCACCTTGTCCAACTCCCGATGAGGGCAGAACTCCTCGATCACCAACTTCTTCATTTCACTCCACCTCATTCTACTAATTGCCTACTACCCTCGGCTTGGACAATGTTGTCCCACCAGCATAGAGCCGAGTCCACAAACGAATGAGTGGCAAACTTCACCTTCTGGTCCTCTCAACACTCGCTGATTTCAAGGACAACCTCCATCTCCCTCACCCATTGGTGGGCAGCAGCAGCAGTGCCATTACCATCAAAAGTAGTGGGCTTGCATCTCTGGAATGCCCCATAGTTACAGCCTCATGCTGCCTCCGGCATAGGCACCTCATCCTCCTCTTCCTCATCAGTAGGGATAATCATCTTGGTCTCGGGTTGCTCTCTCCCTCCTGAGGACCTGTTCCTATCCCTCCTCTCTCCTTCTCTAACAGCCTTAATCACTTCGGTCACTACAGTGGCCAGTTGTGATTAGCCACTTAGAAGGTCTACCTCCATCCATCCTCTAACACACTATAAGATTCAAACACTAACACGGTCATTCAAGGTAATAGCTCAGTTTATGTCAAGTATAGTAAGTCCCTAATTACAGTGGCCAGTTGTGATTAGCCACTTACTTTACTCTTCGTACCCCCAACATTTCCTATCCTGACTACATCAGTATCTAAATCTACTAAGGGCAAACAGATCAAATAACATGCGCACATAATACCGGTTAACATTAAAGAGAATACCTGATGGCACGTAGCTACTCGGACTGACATCCCTTCCCTTTGTCCCATTCTCAGTTTAAGTTTAGGTTTCTTTTAAAAATATTTACCCAATTCACTTAAACTTTGGCTCTGATACCAACTTGTAAGGCCCCGATCCCGGGTAGCTCACAGTTGGTCATTCATCGCACATAAACCATACATTTATTTAAAACATCACAGCGAAAATTAATTAAAAGCATTTCATATATTAATGAACGCTTTTGCAAAATAATACAATGTAGTTAACTGTTACAAAATATCATAATTTGCATTACATCACAAAAACATCATTGTTATACAAATGGATGCCATCCCAAAAATGCCAAGTAGCTACCCCATCCATCCTTAGCAACAATCACCTGCCAACTAGAAAACACATAAAAGTCAGCGTTGCTGAGTGAGTTCTAGTTTTATAAACAAAATACTTCACTTATCATTCAAAACCATTCCTTACTTTCATATGTGCTCATACATCATACGTACAAATAGATAATTTTATTATTATCTTCATCATCGTTCATTAACTTTCGTTCATTCATCATCGTACGTCATCGTTATCATTCGTTATCTTTCTTACATTCCGGGCCAATGCCACGGGCTATACCCTAACGTCATGCATAAAGCGGGTACTGGGTGGAAGTCTATAAGTAGACTCCCATACATTGTGCCCGGTGGCCTGACCACAGTACCAGGGTAACTTCATTTGGACCAATGCCATATGCTATACCCCAACGTCATGCATAAAGTGGGTGCTGGGACGAAGTCTATAATTAGACTCCCATACATTGTGCCCGGTGGCCTGACCACAGTACCAGGGTAAGCGGAAAAGATCCCATACGTATGGCCAATCACAAGGATTAGACCCCAGTGTGCATCCTTCCGGGGTAGCTAACCCGCACACAGTTAAGCTAACACCCTTCATTGGGTGTATCTAAAAAGCCAAGGTCATGGGTGGCCAGTGGTCATACAGAAAGTTTTGGCTTGTGCAAGCATCATGAAGCAGATGACTTTTGCAGCAAGTGGGAAACTTATCTTCTACTTGAGCCCAGCTGGACCTCCATACATTGCTTGCAAGACTTTTCTTACATTCATTCGTTCATTAATGCATGCATTCATTCTTTCTTTATGCTTCTTATATCATTAACATTAACTTACGCTTTACGTTACATAATACTTTACGTTCATCTCATACTCCTAATACGTAGGTCACAGAATAATACATAATAAGGAGCATAAGAAAACATATCATACATCACCACACATCATCATAAACATCATGCATCATCCATTCCCATACACATGCACATACATAATCAAGTCATCATAGAACATAACCGACCCTCCGTGGGACAGCGGGGGTTCGGGGGTGGCAGCCCCTAGTGGGGTCCAAGGGGCAACGCCCCTGGCTGGGGCCGTGCTTCCAGGTCAGCGTGGAATTTTTTTATTTTAACGCATTCATATAGCACATTTTGTTATAGAAAAATCAATTTTCCTGTTAAAACCTCTTAAAAATATTTCTAAGTTTTTAGGCGCATGGGCACTATGCAGGCTCATGGGCACTATGCAGGCGCATGGGCACTATGCAGGCGCATGGGCACTATGCAGGCCCTTGGCCTTCTAGACGCATGGGAACACTTAGGCGCATGGGAAGGTTCTAGCCGCATGGACACTATTTGGGCACATGGGCACTATTTGGGCACATGGCCCAACACTTAGTCATTCTGGGTAGTATTCCAAATGCTTGGGTACTATTCAGGCGCATGGGCCTGACTTAGACGCATGGACATCTAGGAAGTTGGGTACTATTCAGACGTCCGGGATTTCTGGGCGGTTGGGAACACTTAGTAAATTTAACCGTTGGCGCATGGGCCACTGTTTGGACGTTTGGATAACTAACTCTTACTATATTAACATAAATCAGTCCCAAATCATCTTATATCATGATCTTAACTTAGTATTAAAATTCTTAGCATCATAATAGGTACATACATACATATATATATCCCAAATTTGCACCCACCCACATACACATTTATACACACATACATATGGATGAAAACCCATCTTTCATAAAACAGGTTCACATGTATTTTCCAGCCCCAAAATTGTTAAAAACATGTTAAAAGGGGGTCCTAGAAACTCACCTTATGCAACTTCAGGCATAATTTCCTTCAAACCCGTTTGCTATGAGCTCAAACACCTAAAACCCACCAAAACACACACGCACAAACGTACATACACATACATAAGTATAAACTCAACCTAAAATCAGTCAAGAATACCTAAAAATCATCAAATTATTACCTTAAATTCAACTTCTCCTTCTTCTTCTTCAAAAACCCAAACTCTCTACTCTTTCTCTCTCTAAAATCGGTTGAAAAGGTGTTGTGCAGCAAACATGGGCAGCCATACCACCTTTTTGTACAAAATGTAATATATTATTTTGTAATTTTGACACATTTAACCCTCAACTTGGGTTAAATTGCATTTTTCACTTTTATTCTTCTTTTTACAACTTAAAATATCCGGGTGTTACAGTTACTTAGTTACTCGTTCTTTATCCCTACTGTATACTCATTGGCATATACATCACGTACCCTGTGGTATGGTATCATCCTCATGAGTTACGGGTAAGAGACTAGTAGAATCTCATTCCCCTTCACGTTCTGATTCCCCTCCTCTTCCTCTGGTACCCAACCAAACACCTGAGTGGCCTCGACTTGACTACCCTCCCGAAGAGATGAATTGGGATCAACCGTTTGCACAGACGGGGATTGGAGCTATTATCCTAATTATGTGGACCACATGATATATAGGGAGCGCGTGCCTACTATGAGACCAAGGACTAGGAATAGTTCTGAGAAACTACACCTTCCCTCCCTCTGACAGACCAGCCTAACAAACTGCCTTGGACACAGAAAAAAACACACTTAGTGGCTTACAGAGCTAGTCCCTGAACTATGATATCAGATGCGAGAGATGAGGAAAGAAGTGGTAGAGGTGAAAGACTTACAATATAAGTGCTATCAACATCAATGCACTTTGACTGATAGGATGACCCAGAAGATCAATGGATGAGAGGCTAGAGACAACACTGTACATGAGCATGGGAAGAGAGTTACTGATTTGGAGCACAGTTCGTGGCAATGCACATAGGTGCGGAACCTGAGGCGGAGCCTGAAGAGGAGCCTGAGGAAGAACCGGAGGAAGCCTCGGAAGAGGAAGAAGAGCCTGAAGAGATGGAGGAAGACAATGATGGATCCGATGTCCTAGACTGATCTTCACTTTCATTTGACTTAGACTATGTAGTGTTTTCCTTTTGAAAACCTATGTGGGAAGGGTTGTTTCCCAACCAACTGAAAAAATAAAAATTTTGACATTGATTGAATATTTTGTGAATCAATTACAATTTATTTATCTTTGATTATTATTGTTATACATGTTGGGGTTGATGAACTACTTTATTTTCTTACCATTTACTATGCTCTAATGAGATGAATATTTTGGAAGCGGTCTCTCTAACTCCCAAGATAGAGGAAAGACTGGCCACCACCTACCCCTCCCTGACTCTACTCTTAGTGGGACATACTGGGTATGTTTGTTTGTTTGTTTAATGAGATGAATATGTTACATGTTGCTCATTTTTGTGTTTGTGAATGTAAAGTGAAAATGGAAGCTGGTGGTAGAAGACGTGGTTATGGACGTGGCGCTGGATGTGGGAGCGGTCAACATGACCCCCGCAGAACTGGCTACCCTGATTAATGAGCATATGCAGGCGGCAGTGGCTGCAGTGGCTGCAGTGCATGCTGCACAAGTGCACACTGCACAGCCAGCAGGTAAATGTTACAAGTGACTTGACAAACACTTTAATTGCTTGTTTAAACTGTTAAACTACATATTTTGATTTGTTAGAACATGACCCCCACCCTGTACCTAGAAATCCTTAATGGATTGTAAGCCGTACAACTACAGTGGAGCTGAAGGGGCTGTAGGACTTGTGAGGTTGTTTGAGAAGACAGAGTTTGTCTTCACCAAATGCAACTGCCCGCCAGCTGATCAGGTGAAATACGCAACCGGGACACTTGAAGGCGTAACACTGTCTTGGTGGAATGCCTAAATATAGATGCTGGGCCAGACAATGGCAAATAAGCTACACCAGGATGAATTTAAAACAATGATGACTGAGGAATACTGCCCTAGGGATGAGGTTCAAAAGCTAGAGATGGAGTTGTGGCAACTAAAAATGCAAGGTTCAGAGATTGAGGCCTACACCACCAGGTCTCACGAGCTAGAAACATTGTGCCTCAGGATGGTGACCCCGGTGCACAAAAGGATAGAACTGTACTTGTGTGGACTGGTCCTAGAGATTTAAAGTATGGTTACTTGCTCCAACCCCAAAACAATTTAGCAGATAATACGATTGGCTCACAAGTTGATCGACAAGGCAGTGGAACAGGGCAAACTGCCTAAACGGGGTGTGGTGGCGAGTTTACCAGTGGTGGCGAGTATACCAGATCAGAAATGCAAATAGGATGGTCCAAACAACAAGGATTCAACTTCAAGCGACTTGCAGCAATAATAACGTCAGTAACAACCGAGGAAGTTTTACAACAACCGAGGTTCAACAAAACTGCCACCACCAACCAAGGACAGGGAGGATACGTGGGGAGGTATCCTAAGTGTAATTGCCGCAATTACCATCACACCGGTAGGTGTGATAACTTCAAGTGCCAAAGGTGTGGAAAGTTGGGATACGCGACAAAGGACTGCCATGGCGAGCTGATGAAAAAGCCACAACAACCATAAGAAACACCTAAGGGTGGTTTCGAATATGGGAAAGATGGTCACCACAAAAGGAACTACCCTCAGTTGAAGAAGAATAACAATGACACTGGGAATAACCAAAACAACAACAACAATGCTGGAAATGGTGGAAATAATGGCGGCAACAATGGTGGAGCCAAAGGGAGAGTGTTTCTCATCGGTTCAGGTGAGTCTCTAAAAAACCCTGCTATAGTTACTGGTAAATTACCTATAAATGGTCGATGCTACTGTATTATTTGACACTGGAGCCGATAGGAGCTTTATTTCCACTAAGCTCAGTAACCTTATGAATGATATGCCCTCTACATTGGATTTCACCTATACTATAGAGTTAGCTGATGGTAAACAAATTCACATCACGCACATTCACAAGGTTTGTAAGATAGAATTGGCCAGACACGTTTTTGACATAGATCTTACTGTTAACTCAGGAACTTTGATGTGGTTGTGGGCATGGATTAGCTATTCGGGAAGCAGGCAGAGGTAGTGTTCCATGAGAAGATTGTACGTATTTCTTTTATGGATGGAGAAATTATTTCAGTCAAGGGTGAAAGGAGTGGTGCTGTGATAGGAATCATGTCAATCATGAAAGCGTAGAAGACGCTACGTAAAGGTCGACTAGCTATATTGGCCTTGGTGACTGACAGGCAACAAGAGGAAAGGAAGATGGAGGGTATCCAGTGGTTCATGACTTTCCAGAGGTGTTTCTCGATGACCTTCCTGGATTACCACCTTATCGCCAAGTGGAATTCCAGATTGAGCTGACTCCCGATGCAGCCCCAATTGCTAGAGCACCTTATCGATTGGCACCGAATGAGTTACATGAATTGTTGGCATAACTTTAGGAGCTATTAGATAAGGGATTTATCAGACCGAGCTCATCTCTATGGCCATTACGAATTATTGGTCATGCCATTTGGGTTGACTATTGCACCAGTAGTGTTCATGGATCTCATGAAATGTGTATACAAACCCTACCATTATCAATTTTTTATTGTGTTTATTGATGACATATTAATCTATTCTAAGACCAAGTAGGAACATGAAGAGCATCTATGTTTATTCTTAGAACTGTTGAAGAGAGAACAATTATATTCTAAATTCTCTAAGTGTGACTTCTGGATATGAGAGGTGTAGTTTCTGGGTGACATTGTGAATGAGAAAGGAATCCATGTAGATCCTGCAAAGATGGAAGCAATTAAGAATTGGTTACGCCTAGTGAGATATGTCAATTCCTTGGATTGGCAGGATACTATAGATGCTTCATTGAGGGATTTTACAAATTTGCCCAACCCCTCACTGCCTTGACACATAAAGGTACAGCGTTTAAATGGGGAGAAAGTCAAGAATGAGCCTTCCAATTGTTGAAACAGAAGCTGTGCAGCGCACCGATACTGGCATTACCAGAAAGGACGGATGATTTTGTGGTGTACTGTGATGCATCCATTCAAGGACTAGGTTGTGTCTTGATGAAGCGAGAAAAGGTGATAGCCTACGCCTAGAGACAACTGAACGTACATGAGAAGAACTACACCGCCCATGACTTGGAATTGGGTGTAGTGGTTTTTGCTTTGAAGATCTGTAGACATTACTTGTATGGTACCAAATGCACCATTTACACCGACCACAAGAGTCTTCAACATATCTTTGAGCATAAGGAACTGAATATGAGGCAACGATGCTGGGTGGAGTTATTGAATGACTATGATTGCGCTATCAAGTATCATCCGGGGAACGCAAATGTGGTTGCCGATGCCCTAAGAAGGAAGGAAACAGCTAAGCCTAGGCGAGTGCGAGCTTTACAACTTAGTATCAGCACTCAGCTGCCTGAACAAATCAAGGTAGCACAGACAGAAGCTTTAATAGTTGAAAATGTCAAAGCTGAGTCATTGCGTGGGATGGATAAACAACTTGAGGTTAAAGCTGATGGAATTCGTTACTTCATGGATAGACTTTGGGTGCCTTCCTATGGGAATTTAAGGGATTTGGTTATGAGTGAGGCGCAGAAATCCAGATACTCAATACATCCTGGTTTAGATAAACTGTATCATGATCTCAAGGCGCACTATTGGTGGCCTAACATTAAGGCAAATGTTGCTACCCATGTGAGCAAGTGTTTAACCTGCTCCAAGGTGAAAGTTGAGTATCAAAAGCCATCTGGATTACTACAACAACCTGAGATTCCTTTATGTGAGTGGGAGCAAATCTCTATGGATTTATTAGTAAATTACCAGGACTCCTAGTGGGTGTGACATGATATGGGTGATTATGGATAGGATGACTAAGTCTTCTCACTTGTTGGAAATCAAGAAAACTGATAAAATGGATAAGTTAACCCGAATTTACCTGAAGGAGGTAGTTTCGAGACATGGTGTGCCAATCTCGATTATTTCTAATCGTGATGCTCGTTTACATCCCATTTGTGGCAACCATTACAGAAATCTTTGGGTACGCGCTTAGACATGAGTACTGCATATCATGCTCAGACTGACGGACAGAGCGAGCACACTATACAGACCTTGGAAGATATGTTACGAGCGTGTGTAATCGATTTTGGGAACAATTGAGAAGTTCATTTACCTTTGGTGGAATTTTCCTATAACAACAGTTACCACACCAGTATCCAAGTGACACTGTTTGAGGCACTGTACAAGCGGAAATATAGGTCACCAGTTTGTTAGGTAGAAGTTGGTGATAGTCAATTGACTGGCCCTGAATTGGTTCATGAGACCACCAAGAAGATAGTACAGATAAGGAATTGTATGGCAGTAGCTCGAGATAGACATTATAACAACGCTGATAAATGAAGGAAACCTTTACAGTTTCAAATCGGAGATAAAGTCTTGTTAAAGGTCTCACCATGGAAAGGTGTGATTTGTTTTGGAAAATAAGGAAAGCTTAACCCATGATATGTTGGACCATTTGAGATCATAGAAAGAATGGGCCCAGTGGCAGACCGATAAGGCTACCTGATTGGTTGAGTGGAATTCATGATGTGTTCCATGTCTCGAGTTTGAAGAAGTGTTTAGCTGACGAGACCTTGATTGTACTGCTCGAGGAAGTACAAGTCGGCAAACAAATATGATTCATTGAAGAACCGGTTGAGGTAATGGACCGAGAGGTCAAGTCCTTGAAACAAAGCAAGATCCCTATCGTCAAGGTTCGTTGGAACTCAAAACGTGGACCGGAGTTCATGTGGGAACGTGAGGATCAGATGAAGCTCAAGTACCCTCATCTATTCGAAACAACGACCACTACTGGTGAATGTAATGATTAAATTTCAGGATGAAATTTCTTTCCACATGGGGATAATATGACAAATCACTCAAAACTCACATGATCTTCTTATGCCAATGCAGTAGACCATGTATGTAACTCAACCATGTAACACAATATTATGTACTTTTCCGTTACCAAACTCCGTTAGTACCATAAGGTCTTGCATACGCGTGTCGCGAGCACACACTAGTTGTTGTTAATCGTTGGTGACTAATAACAATTATCTATGATAATCACATAATAATTTAACTAGTAATGTTGATTATTAGTTTGTGGTTATGTGATTCATGAATTTATGTATTTTAAATATTATTTGTAAATTTTACGTGATAACGTGACTACGTGTAATATATATTTCATGTGTTTTGATTAATTGAAAATGTATATGATTATTATTATTGATTAATAACTTTGGTATGTTGTAGTTAAAAATTTTTTAAAAGATGTTAAAAAGATTAACTTTTATAAAAGAAGATTTAGGAGGCTTAATTTGTTATTACCTATAAACTAAAAGCTACCAATAATTAAACTCTAAACCCCCTCCCACACCCCTTTGCGGCCGAATCAAGGAACACACATACACACTCATGATTTTGATGAAGAACAAGTAGCATTCATTGATTTTGATTAGTTACAAGTGATTCCAATGTGTAGCAGACATCAATTTTTGATTTCTATGCGATTAAAGGTTAGAATTTTTATTGTTTTCATTGTTCTTGATGTATGATGAACCCTAATTCAAAATTGAGTATAGAAAGTCAAAATTGATGATGTTTGATGATGATATGATGTTAGTTAGGATGTATTGTTGTTGGATTATGATGATTTTGCAAAAAATCCATGATTTTGATTACCTAGTTCATACCTTACTATTAATAGTAACTTTTGTGCATGAACTTGATGAATTGATGATGGAATGATGATGTAATGATGTTAGTGATATTGTATGAGTGTTAATCTATGTAGATGATGCAAGAAATCCATGATTTATGTAGTCTAGTTCTTACATTGCCAAAAGTGGAAACTTTTATTCATGAAGATTTGTGTTTGGACAAATTGTAAGTGTTTGATGGATGCTTATGATTGCTATTAACTAGATAGGGTATGTTATTGATGAATTTGTGTTGAAATTTATGGACGAATAGATTTTAGGATATTACTTTCCCCAAAGGGAAACTTTAATTTTGAAGATCATTGGATATTATGAGTTAGACATGTTTATGATGTTAGGTTCATGGTAGAATGTTTCTGGATGATGTCTATTGTGTTGGATTGTGATGATTGGGCTTTCTTGAAGAAGGTGCAATGTACATGTTATGTGCTATGATGAATTGTCATTATCGATTATATAATGCTAATGTTTTGCTTGTATGATAAACTGGATTAGCATGAAAAGCATGATAAGCCTTACGTGTTATAATGTGGCATATGATAACAACTTGCATAGTAATCTAGAATGGTATGTTGAATGATTAGTTGTTATATTAGACCAAACAAGAACTTAATTTGACATGTCACCAACGAGTCAAACGGGTCAACTGGGTCTAATGTGTCTTGTCTTCCACAACCTTGAGTCAATGTGTTATTGAGCACTTAAGGTTGTTAGAGATTCTGTGTACACGTACTTATATACTTGCGTGTTCTAGGTAACCTTTGAAGGTTGTCTTTCCGCTCATAGTTAGCTTTTATTATCGTTTGTTTGCCCACTAGGTGAGTTCATACCCCATTGTTTTTACTTCCATTTTAGAGGAGATAGCATACTATTTCTTTTACAAACACTTTTATAGATAAGTTGTGCTAGTATAAGGTAGTGTAGCATTCAGACCCAGTAGTATTACCCAACATTTCCCCCTAGTATAAGGTAGTGTAGCATTACCATGAAAGTCCTCACACTTTTGGATCGTTAGTATTTATAACTAGCGGGAAATGTTGGGTAGTACTACTGGGTCTTACAATCCCTACCCGGGCGATTCGAGGTCAACCGGGTGCAATATCATCCTAAACACAAACATCGTCACAACCTGGTATGTTGTGATGGGAGGCAAACTGTTGGACCAAAAGAACCAATGAGCCAGATCAGAAAAACCTCTAAGTCCCACATGACATCACAACAACTGCTGAAGGCTTCATCAGCAGTTTGACAAAGACTGAAGACTCAACAGCTGAAGATCAAAGATCTGAAGAACAACAGCTGAAGATCCCAAGTACTGAAGACAAGTACTGAAGTCTGAAGTACTGAAGAATACAAGTACTTAAGACTTCAAGTACTGAAGACTCAAGTGCTGAAGATCAACAGCTGAAGAACTGAAGAACTGAAGATCAACAACTGATGCACAAAGTCTGCAGACAAAGACTGAAGACATCAGCTGATGACAACTACTGAAGTCATCAGCTGATGAAACATCTGAAGATCAAAGTCTGAAGACCAAGTGCTGAAGCTTCAGAGTTTGTCATAACAGCTGAAGAAGTTGTCTTCAGTTGTTGTGATGGTTTTACTTTTCAGTAGTTGTAATTTTTTCAGTAGATTGTAAACTACTCAAGAGCTTGTTCTTCAGTAGTTGTAGTTCAGTAGTTGTAAACGACTAAAGAGTTTGTTCTTCAGTCGTTGTAATACTTTCAGTAGTTTCTTTTCTTCAGTAGTTTGTAATAAGTTAGAACACTTGGCTTTTTGTAAGAAGATGTCAGCTGTTTGACATCTTCAGTAGTTTAGGTGTTCTTTCAGTAGTTTGTTAATAACCGTTTGATGTCACTATCTAGTGACATCAGCATACGTCATTTTGCCTATAAAAGGTAGATGACCTAATTGTAATCCTTGCCGAAACGTGTGATTCAATAGAAAACACCTTTTTGCAGAATTGTTCTCTCTCTCTATAATTTTACTGTTACATGCAAAATCATTTGTGTTCTTGCTTATTTGTTTAATTCTAGTGCTAAATCCGCTGCGAATACAACCAAATTGATCAAACTAGAGGCTGAGATCCTGACAAATGG
This sequence comes from Flaveria linearis, assembly GCA_024085815.1. Classification (NCBI taxonomy): domain Eukaryota; kingdom Viridiplantae; phylum Streptophyta; class Magnoliopsida; order Asterales; family Asteraceae; genus Flaveria; species Flaveria linearis. The sequence goes on along the minus strand of CM044001.1, from coordinate 35,964,922 downwards.
TATCAGAGCAGGTTAATCATTGATCAATTTCACTATTGATCATTGAAACTGCTCTTTTGATCTCTACGTTTGATCAAATTAGCAATTTGCAAGAATTAGTTATAGAGATTGAGACTCTGTTGTTTCTGGCCGTTAAACTTGAGGTTCTCGTGGTTTTGAGCTACATTTGTTTTGTTTAACTTGATTTTGACTGAAATCTGAGATGACGACACCAACGAACGATCCTCACAATACTGGTTCCTCTACCAAGCTTCCGATGCTTGTGAGGAACGAGTATAACATATGGCAACGTCCTATGCTCCATCACTTGTCTGTCAACAGTTCTGGTTGTTGGAAGTCAGTGGTACATGGACCACACATGCCTATGGTGAGCGTTCCTGAATCAAATGAGAAGGTTCCAAAGAAACCTGAACAATATTCGGACGAAGATCTTAAGCTGTTCAAGATTGATGCTAAAGCCCATGGAATTTTGGCTATGGCAATTCCAAATGAGATCTATTCAGGGCTTTTACATCATGAAACTGCTCATGATCTCTGGGATGCTCTGAAGGAACAATTCGGAGGAACCAATGAGGTTTAGCAAACACAAGGGAAATCCTCGCCCAACAATATGAGACATTCTCTCATAGGAAGGGTGAGACTCTGACTCAACAGTATGAGCGGTTCTCATGTTTGATCTCTGAGTTGAAGATGGTCAAACAAGAGTACTCTAATAGCCAGATGAACAACAGATTCCTCAGATCACTGCCTGAGAGATGGGACACTTATACCATTGTCCTACGCTCCAGTGCAAATCTGAATACTCTATCTCTCACCCAACTTCATGGGAAACTGCTCACATTTTAGAGAGAGATAGAGCAAAAGAGGAAGTTGTCCATCTCTGGCAAACTCACTGATGACTTTGTCACTGGCAATGCTACCTTGATAGGTCAGGAGTCGGAATATGCTGCATCAGAGAGTGCTTATGATGAGCATATTGATTTCTCTACCAACTCTGAACATGCTTTTGTTGGTGTTAATAGTAGTTCAGGAGGTAGCAGTGATAATCTGTGCTTTCTGATGGAGGACTTGAAGGGCATTCCAGATGATGATCTGGAAGAGATGGATATTTTGAGTCAAATGGCAATGATAAATATCAGATCTCAAAAGTTCTACAAGAGAACTTGCAGGAAATTACCTGGTCTCTCTGGCAAAACCAAAGTTGGTTTTGACAAGAGCAAGTTGAGGTGTCACAAGTGCCAGAGGCTTGGACACTTTGCTAGAGGGTGTAGATCATCTGGATCTAAATCCTCTGCACCCTTTGTGATCTTTCCAAGTAATAGCTCACAACACCGAGGGCAACATTCCTCCAGTTCTGGCCATCCATCACCAGCACAGGCATCACCTGCTTACTTTGTGCCTTAGGGCCATATGCCATACCCATACCCCTGCTACTATGTGCCTCAGCCCAGTCAAGCTCAAGCACCTTCTGCTCAGCCACCACATGCTCTCCCCGAGCCTCAATCTTCCTAATCTCATCATCAAACCAACCTCAACAACACAGCTTCTTTACCCCAGGAGTTGTTGACTGGAGTAGTTTGCCAGATGATTTATCTGTTCAGGAACAACTATTCCAAGGTGCTGGTCAACATGGTGGTGATAATCCATTTGGGAATCTTGCTCTAATGGCCTTTGAGTCTGCTGACGGGTCATCATCCAATGCTTCAGCACAGGTATCTTCTGAGGCTAAAGCCAAGCTCTGTTCTGATTCATGCATAGTAGCATTTGCTTCTATTAGAGGGGCAAATGTGGCTTTAATTAATAAAACTTTGAGCTAGAGCAAACCATTTCCAAAAGAAAAGCTGAATTTGAGGGTGTGATTAATGATAAAAATGATGAGATTTATAAGCTTAAATGCCAAATCAAAGAGGATGAGGCTTGGGAAGAGGTACTTCTAGAGAAGTATAGAGACCTCAAGGAAACACTTGCAGCTACCCAGGTAGAGTGTGATCGATGGGTACAATCCTGCAAGGGTTTTGAAATGCTTTTGAGTAAGCAATCAGCTTCTAATGTGAAGTTTGGAATTGGTTATAATCACACTGCTCCTCCAACAGATTATACTTCCAGAGCAGAAGTTGAATTTGATGGAGAGTGCAATAACCAATCTTTTTCTTCATGTGACCTACTATCTGATACATCATCATCAGAAGTAGAAGTCAGCATTCATTTCTCATAGAACCAATTAGTTGATGCTAAAACAGCTGATGGTTCAAATGCTGAATGTCACATGATCAAAAAGTTGATCAACTCAAGTGTTGTCTCTAGAAGTACTGAAAGTACTGGAGAGCAAGTGATAACACCTGAAGTTCAAACCTCAACTACTGCCAGCACTGAAGAGAAGAAAACTGACAGTAGAAAGGGTTTGAAGACAACTAAAGAGGATGTTAGGAAAGCAGGTACTACAAGGAAGAAAACTGCTAGTACTGACAGCAAACAGCTGAAGAACAAGTCTTCAGCAGTTTCATCCTCTTCAGTTGATGATCAACATAAGATGAAGAAGAAGCCATGTGAGATATGTGGCTTGTTCAATCATCTTACTGATGACTGCTGGTACAAAAGGGGTTCCAAACTCAAACAAAAAGAGAAAATTAAAGAGCATATGAATACAATGAAAAATGAGTTTGAGACCAAGTTTGTACTAGCAACATCAAAGCCTGAAATGCCTAAGCCCAAAGCTAAATCTAAAAAGAAGGTAGGGGTTACTCAGGCAATAGTTGAGGTTGCTCAAAAGAAGATGGTGCAACATGGGAATCCATCATCTGCAAGCCCTAATGTGTCTGAAGAGCTGAAAGCTTTATCACAAAGTCAGACACAACTTTTAATGATGGTTCATCATCTAATGGGAAGAGTCAACCAAATAGATGCTCCTGTGTTGAAACCACAGAAAAGGAAATCCAAGCCAAAGGGTTCCTCTTCTACACCATCTCCTTCACCTCAGGCTGTCACACATAACACACCGGTTAGTGTTGCACCTGTTGTTGAGAACAGACCCAAAACCAAAAAGGTTTGGGTCTCTAAAACTAACTAACATGTTGTTATGATTGCAGGGTTCTTCAACACGCCAAAGAAGCATCTGGTATGTAGACAGTGGAGGATCCATGCATATGACAGGAAGCAGTTCCCTTCTTAATGACTACTCTCTAGGAAAGAAGGGATTTGTTTCCTTTGGCAATGATGCAAAGGGTTACATCATCGGAAAAGGCTTTGTTTCCAATGGGGAAATAAGGTTTGATGATGTTAACCATGTGGAGAATCTCAAGTACAATCTCTTGAGTGTCATCAAATGTGTGATAAAGGCCATGTTGCCCTTTTCACAAGCCAGAACTGTCGGATTCTGTCATCCAAAGTTCTAAATTTGATTGACACGGTGTTAGATGAATACACTCTCTTGAAGGCCAATAGGACAGGAAGAGTGTATGCCTTAGATCTTTCCAAAAAGATAGATCTAAAAGGCCATCCTTGCCTATTCTCCAAGGCCTCTCCTTAAGAGTCTACTCTATGGCATAGAAGGCTGGGGCATGTTAATTTCAAGAACATGAATCAACTGATAAGCCATGGTTTAGTAAGAGGATTGCCTTTGAAGGAGTTCAAGTGTGAAGACAACTACACTGCTTGCTTAAAGGGAAAACAACACAAAGTTTCATTCCCTTCAATAGAAGAACCAAAGTCCACTGCCTGCTTGCAGCTCCTGCACATGGATCTCTTTGGTCCTGTCAGAGTGATGAGCATGGCAAAGAAGAAATACTGCCTGGTAATTGTGGATGATTACTCCAGGTTTGTATGGACTTTCTTCTTGCACTCCAAGGATGAAGCTGCCAAGGCTATAATGAACTTTATGTTATTTGTAGAGAAGTAGTATTCCCTACAGGTCAAGTGTGTGAGGAGTGACAATGGAACAGAGTTTAGGAACCACACACTTGATGACTTCTACCTGTCAAAGGGAATTAAAAGGCAGTTTAGTATTCCTAGAACTCCTGAACAGAATGGAGTGGTTGAGAGAAAGAACAGGACTCTCATTGAAGCTGCAAGGTCAATGCTGGCTGACTCAGGTTTGCCACTGACCTTTTGGGCTGAAGCTGTAAACACAGCTTGCTATGTGCAGAATAGAGTCTTAGTGAATCAAAGGTTGATGAAGACTCCCTATGAAGTACTTCATCATTTGGCCCCTTTGATTTCCTTCTTTAGAGCCTTTGGGTGTCCTTGTTTCATCCTCAACACTAGCAATCCACTCCAGAAGTTTGCTAGTAAGGTGGATGTAGGATATTTTATTGGTTATTCATCAACTTGCAAGGCATACAAAGTTTTCAACTGTAGGACAAAGATGGTTGAAGAAACTCTTCATGTCAAGTTTAATGAATCTCCAAAGGACAAGATTCCATAAAACCCTGTGTAGTTGTTTGATCTGGACATACTGCAATATGTTCCTTATCAACCTCCAGTTGTTGTGCCTGTCAACAGTTCTCCACCTGGTGGTACTGATGATGATGTAGCCAGTACTCACCTTTTCAGTTTTAGTGACAACCTGCTTGAGTCCACTAAACCTGATGCTCCTGTAGCTTCAGCAGCCCCATCCACAACAAATGCTGATGAGATTTCTGCATGCTCCACTTCATTTGAGCTGCCATCTCCTACATGGTTTCAAGAATCTTCATCACCATCTGTTGCTGCTGAAAGTCCTACAAACACTTGCACTGATATTATATTCTATCAAGAGCTGAAGAATCACCCCACATCTCAAATCATTGGTGATATCAATGCTGGAGTTTCAATCAGGAATCAATTGTCCAACTTCTGCTTCTATGCTCTCTTCATCAGTCAGCAAGAGCCAAAGAACTATCATGTTGCCTTAAGAGACAATGGATGGGTGGAAGCAATGCAGCTTGAGCTTCTTCAGTTCAGAAAACAGCAAGTGTGGGAGCTTGTTCCTTTACCCCAAGGTAAGTGTGCAATAGGCACCAAATGAGTATTTAGGAACAAAACATATGAAAAGGGCCAAATAGTTAAGAACATGGCCAGACTGGTTGTCCAGGGATTTGTACAAAAGGAAGGCATCGATTATGATGAGACCTTTGCCCCTGTAGCCAGGCTGGAGGCAATTAGATTGTTTTTAGCTTATGCTGCCTTTCACAGTCTTAAGGTTTATCAAATGGATGTCAAAAGTGCCTTCTTATATGGTAAAATAAAAGAGGAAGTTTATGTGTGTTAACCACCAGGCTTTGAGGACAATAAACATCTTGATTGGGTATATAAGCTTGATAAGGCTCTTCATGGGCTGAAACAAGCTCCTAGAGCCTGGTATGAGACACTATCAACTTTTCTTCTGGAGAATAAGTTCACTAGAGGCACCATTGATAAAACCTTATTCATAAAGACTGTAGGACATCATAAGCTCCTTGTTCAAATTTATGTAGATGACATCATTTTTGCATTCTCTGATCCACAGTTATGTGATGAATTCACAAAGCTCATGAAGCAAAAGTTTGAAATGAGTGCTATGGGGGAATTACAGTTCTTTCTAGGTTTGCAAATCAAACAAAGGGCTGATAGAATCTTTATTCATCAGTCCAAACACACAAAAGAGTTGTTGAATAAGTTTGATTTACAAACCTGTAAGCCCTGTTCTACTCCCATGAGCAGCATCACACAACTGGATGTAGATCAGAAAGGTAAAGCGGTTGATGAAACCCTTTACAGATGTATGATTGGGTCCTTGATGTACCTTACAGCTTCTAGACCAGATATCATGTTTGCAACATGTGCCTGTGCTAGATTTCAGGCTGCACCTAAAGAATCCCATTTGATTGCAGTCAAAAGGATCTTTAGATATCTGCAAGGTACCCAATCACTAGGTCTTTGGTAGTCAACTGAGCATTCTTGCAAATTAGTTGCTTTCTCTGATAGTGACTATGCAGGATGCAAAGTCACCAGAAATCCACTTCTGGTGGTTGCCAATTCCTAGGCAATTGTTTAGTTTCTTGGCAGAGTAAGAAACAAACATCAATTGCTACATCCACTACTGAAGCTGAGTACATTGCTGCTGCAAGTTGTACATCTCAGGTACTTTGGCTTCAGAACCAAGTTTTGGATTATGGCATTACAGAGACTAAGATTCCATTATTAATGGATAGTGCTTCAGCTCTTTGCATTGTTAAAAATCCAGTCCAGCACTCTAGGACCAAACATATTGAGATCAGACATCATTTTATTAGGGATTGCTATGAGAAAGGTCTGATTGATCCAAAGTTTCTGCCTAGTGCTGATGAGCTTGCAGACATCTTTACTAAGCCTTTAGATAGTGCCACATTTCAAAATCTGGTACTAAGGCTTGGTATGCTGCAGCTAGAATAATTTGACTAATACTGATGTTCTTAGTTCACAAGTACTGATGAGCATTAGTATGCAAAGGTCAAATATAAATACTGATGAGTAATTTAGTCTTCAGCATTTTCATAACTACTGAAGACTAACATGCTTCAAAGTACTGAAGTACACTATTTGTTGAAAACAACTGATGTAGTTACAACTACTGATGTGGTTATAACTACTGATGAACAATTTTCAAACAAATAAGTACTGAAGAACAAATTTTGTTCACAAGTACTGATGTGTAATCTTACACAAGAACTGAAAGACAAAATTTATTCACCAGCTCTGAAGAATAATTTATCAGCACTTCTGAACATCTGATCACAAGAGCTGAGGAATAAAATATTCACAAGAGCTGAAGGGCCAATGAAACATCTGAAAGTCAGCCAAAGAGCTGATGAGTAAATGTGGAGGTCAGAATGAAACAACTGAATTGACGGAAACAGCTGATGAGTAACTTTACTCTTCAGCTGATACCTACATCTGCTGTTTCATACCCAAACAATTGAAGGACAAAACCATATCTTCAGTAGTTTCACAACTACTGAAGACTAACACCAAGTCCTTAGTTGTTTACAACAACTGAAGCAAAACGATGTCTTCAGTTGTTTATAACTACTGATGTCAGTAGTTTACAACTACTGAAGGCTAACACCAAGTCTTCAGTTGTTACAACGTCTGAAGATGAAAACCATGTCTTCAGTAGTTTATAACTATTGATGACTAACAACAAGTCTTCAGCCGTTCACAACATCTGAAGGACAAAACCAAGGTCTCAGTAGTTTCAACTACTGAAGACTAACACCAAGTCCTCAGATGTTACAACCACTGAAGGTTCAAACCACGTCATCAGTAGTTTCAACAACGGATGACTAACACCAAAACCTTCAGTAGTTTTCTTTCAGCCTTTGCCCTACCCTATAAATACCCAACCTTCAGAGCTTTTCATTCTCACTTGACCTAAAATTTCAAAAACTCTGAAACCTCCCATACACCATTAATGGCGACCATGCAACTAAAGCCACGACACAACTGTGTCACATACCTCACCAAATCTCCTTTCTGGACCAAATTTCATCATGCCATAGATTTGATGGTCGACTCACCCTACCAAACGACCTTCCTACTAAATCCTATCATCTACGCCGATTCATTATCACAATTCTGGACGAATATCACCATCCAAATTGGAGAGAACGACGGCGAGGTCTCTCTTCGGTCATCCGTGAACAACCACCCGGTGGTCATTACTCCAGCTATAATCCGACAAACCCTAAAGCTGGATGATCCCACCTACCCAACCGACTTCCCCAAAGGCACCCTTGACCTTTCTTTTTCTCACTATGATTATCAGGGTGACCTATCTGCCTCAACCCTACTGAAGAAACATTTCCATGACGCTGAACGTCTCATTTTTCACATGGTAAATGTTTGCTTAGCTCCGAAGACATCATCATAGGATCAAATGTCCACAAGGTGGCAGCAGGTATTATACTCTATCCTTGAGAAACAACCACTAAACTTTTCTGAAATAATTTTCTTGGAACTCAAGGACATGGCTACAAAACCTTTTACAAAGCATTGGATTTTATATCCACGGTTCATTATGGCCATGATAGAGAACCAGCTTAATGCTGAGGGACTTATTGGCACTGGGCTCCCTGCCATGGCTGTTTTAGCTGAGGTATACTCTAGGCACAACACCGACCAAACCCTTAAACAGGCTGCCAAGCTGCGAAAACCCACGCAGCTGGAACCCACAGCCTCCACCTCACAATCCAAAGTCCCCACCAAACCCAAAACCAAAAGAAAACCCAAAAAGGCTACTCAGGGAGATGAGTCCCCTGAGGATGCCCCTGCAACATAAATGCAGGAAGTGACTGCTGGTCAGATTCTCCCAGCAGTCACCACGACTCCACCTACCACAACCGCACAGGTTTCCTCTCAACAGGAGCCTGATGCAACCATTTCAGGGGCTACCACAAATCTGGAATCTTTCTCAATTGAGAAGATTGCCATTGAAAAGCACATTCCTCCCCATGTGCACTCTGCTTCTAGCCCATCACCCACTGAAACCGCCCCACAAAGCCCTACCCTAATAATCGCCAAAGTGTTGACCCATCTAAACACTCCACCCTCTCCCCAGAAACCAATTATCACTGGGGTATCTCCAACCGAAGCGAGGGTGGACACAAGTGTTAGTGGGAGCCCACAACACCGAGAATCATATATCTCATCACCCAGTCTGGCTAGGGAGATAGGATATTCTGGTGAGGCTGCCACTTCCCCTGCATCAACATCTGAGCAGGGAGAAGCTGGTACCATCAATAAGACCTCACCAGAGGCAACTGTCGATGATGGATCCAATCCAGAGGCTAGAAGTCACCAGTACCAAGACAAAGGGGCACATGCAACTACTGAGCCACACACAGTGCATGTACATCCTGACACTGTCAGGAGGTCAGGTGATTCAGTGCAAACTGATGAGGACCTGAGCTTCTTCTTCGATGTGGTCGCTCAAAACACCATCCTAGAGGATGAGGTTAGAAGACTCAAAGAGCTGCTAGCCAAAATGTCTCAGGATGCAAGTCCATCTGCCACCATAAACCCACAGATGGCACCTTCACCTGAAGGTCTCACAAATACTCAACCACTCCCACAAACTCAGCCACCTGCCTCTGCTTCTGGCACTAGTTCTCAGGAACAGAACCCTCCTGAGCAACTAGTTGCTATCTTCCAAAAATCCCTGCCTCTCATCATACCAATAATCACAGACATTGTGATGAAAACCCTTGATGAGAGGCTTCCCTCACAAATACAACCCATGGTGGAGGTTGTTGTCGCTAAGGCGCTTGCTGATAGTCAAACCCCAACCAATGCACCCAAAAAGGGGGAGACATCAGTCCAAGCCAAGAGGAAGAGGGTAGAGGAGGAGAAAGAAGTAGGGAGAGAGGAGGAAAACGAGAGGGAGAGGATTGAGGAGACTGTGAAAGTGAAGGGGAAGGAGAAGGTGAGGGAGGAGAGAGCTGAACAGATAGAAGTGGCTGAAATCCAAAAAGATTTTAGTGTCACTTATAAAAAGAAGAGAGGAGAGAAGGAGGGAGAGAATGTAGAGAAGGTGGATACTGATCTAGCAGTCCTAGTCAAGGAGGCTGATGCTAAGCGTAGCCGATCAATGGACTCTGTCATTGATCAGCTGTTCAGGCAAGGCTTTGACATGGATACTGCCATGCTAGATCAGGAAATTAGGAAGATGGAGATAAAGGAGATAGGATACCGATGGACCAGTTATAGCCAAGAGGAAAGAAAGAGACTCGAGGCTATGAGTAGGTTTATTTCGAAGTATCTGGGGAGACCAGTCCTAGATGTGAAGGCTTGGACCAGGGACAAAATCTTGGCTATAGCCACCAAGATCTTTTCGGCTAGTGATTTGACCAAGGGACTGGTCACAGAAGCCCTATCTGAAGCTGGTGCTGGGAACAGGACCTTGCTAGTCAAACAGACTAAACCTGCCCTTATCTCTAGGTTGCTAGCAAAGCCTGCCCAAATTCCCACACCAACAACCCAAACACAACCCACAAAACCAACCCCTTCACCATCAAAACCTATTGCTGATGATCCACCCTGCAGAAGAAGAGAAGGGTGTTGAGGCTGCAAGAGGAAGAAAAAGAGGAGGATGAGGAGGATAGACTGCCTCTTTCTGCAGTCATACCCTTACCTAAAGCCAATCCTAAACCCATCACTCCCACCTCACAAATGGATGCTATGAGGGTAAAGATAGAAGAAGAAGAGCAGCAGAAGCTTCATGATGTTGAAATGCTGAAATCAATAGACCAAGCTTATACTGCTTCCTCATCCATTACAAATATGAGGAAAGAAGCTTTAAGACACCACACTCTTAGGCAAACCTTACAATATCAAAGAGAGAGAGTGAGGACTTGGCCTGATCCTAGGGTGGCTCATAGGATTAAAAAGATAGATATACCAGTGAGATACAAGGGCCAAGTTAAGAGGATCGTAGATGAAGTGATCACAGTGGCCATTGTAATTCCACCCTGGGAGATTGTAGAAGATTTCAAGAAAGCCTATGAGACTAAACAGCCACCCCAAAAGATGTTAGAAAATAGGGTGTTCAGAAAAGGATTAGTCTACAAGAGGCTTGAGAACTTCAGGAAAGATGAGCTCAATCTGTTACTTGAGGGCATTCACCCAGATGAATTTGCCTACAGACAGATAACAACAGTTGAGCTCAAGAATTATAAACAGGCCAAGTATGTCTCAGAGCTGTATGGCCGTGAAGGATTGTTTGATGGTGAGGCTGAGGAGCTTACCATGGAAGAACAAATTACATTCCTCAGAGCCTACACCCGAGAATCCTACAGGCTCATACATGGGAAGTAGGTCTCATGGATGGGACAACAGCCTTGTGTCCAGTTCCCCAAGACAGGGTTCCCATCCATACTATGCCAATCAAATCTCAGAGACCTCTTCCCAGGCCAGTGCTTACATAGGTCATCTTCTAAGCTGATCAAGAAGGAAAAAGACCAATCATTCTGCCATCAATAAGTGGGACCAATAAATTGTTTAGAGGTTTTGGCTGCATTGGTTCAGGGGGAGTTTGTTGGACCAAAAGAACCAATGAGCCAGATCAGAAAAACCTCTATGTCCCACATGACATCACAACAACTGCTGAAGGCTTCATCAGCAGTTTGACATAGACTGAAGACTTAACAGCTAAAGCTCAAAGATCTGAAGAACAACAACTGAAGATCCCAAGTACTGAAGACAAGTACTGAAGTCTGAAGTACTGAAGAATACAAGTACTGAAGACTTCAAGTACTGAAGACTCAAGTGCTGAAGATCAACAGCTGAAGAACTGAAGAACTGAAGATCAACAACTGATGCACAAAGTCTGAAGACAAAGACTGAAGACATCAGCTGATGACAACTACTGAAGTCATCAGCTGATGAAACATCTGAAGATCAAAGTCTGAAGACCAAGTGCTGAAGCTTCAGAGTTTGTCACAACAGCTGAAGAAGTTGTCTTTAGTTGTTGTGATGGTTTTACTTTTCAGTAGTTGTAATTTTGTTTTAGTAGATTGTAAACTACTAAAGAGCTTGTTCTTCAGTATTTGTAGTTCAGTAGTTGTAAACGACTGAAGTGTTTGTTCTTCAGTCGTTGCAATACTTTCAGTAGTTTCTTTTCTTCAGTAGTTTGTAATAAGTTAGAACACTTGGCTTTTTGTAAGAAGATGTCAGCTGTTTGACATCTTCAGTAGTTTAGGTGTTCTTTCAGTAGTTTGTTAATAACCGTTTGATGTCACTATCTAGTGACATCAGCATACGTCATTTTTTCCTATAAAAGGTAGATGACCTAATTGTAATCCTTGCCGAAACATGTGATTCAATAGAAAACACCTTTTTGCAGAATTGTTCTCTCTCTATATAATTTTACTGTTACATGCAAAATCATTTTTGTTCTTGCTTATTTGTTTAATTCTAGTGCTAAATCCGCTGCAAATACAACCTAATTGATCAAACTAGAGGCTGAGATCCTAACACAAACAAACAAAAAACATGTCAGCTTCAATCGTGAAATCACTATACTTACTACTTGTGAAACTAGACTAGCTATCTATTTCAGCATATTACTTATGTTCATTTAACTGTTAATGTTTATGTTAAACACAAACTCTTGAACTCACCAACCATTGTGCTAACATTTTAGTATGCTATTCTTAGGCATTCAACTCTGATTGCCGGTAGGATCACATCACGGTCCAGCATGTTTTACAAAGTTCCATATTATATCAAGGCATTCGTTTTCTTATTTATAAATTTTTAAATAATGGTTTGGCGCGTGTTTTGCCAATGTTACATAATTTTAAAGTTTTAAACTCTGATTGGTTTCTTATTTAAACGTTGCATATAGTGTCGTTCTGAGTAACTAATGACTGTGATCCTGGTTTGTTCACATGCCTTACGGTATGACCCTACACGTGGATTTTAAGGGTATGACATTTGCCCTGCCCTCAAAGGTGTTTATAGAAAAGGAACATTGTATCCTCCCTTTGGTTCATTTGTAGAGAGAGAAATGAGAACCCTCAACGTCATCTAGCGTCTGCATTGTCTTTAACTATCATCTGCAATGCCTGTATTGTGGAAGGAACTCTTTCTTATGGTTAAATCGGTGTTGTGACGGTAGTGGGGTGTTAGAGAGGGTATGAGGTGGGGGGGGGGTGGGCACAGACACGTTCATTTCCCGCATGGCCCGCATAACAGAGGCATCGTGTTGACAGTTCCTAATTTCTTGCTTCCTCTGTCGAGTTCCCTTGTTTGGTGGGTCTTCAGTTCCCTTTTGCAACTATAAGGCGACCACCACTCCGCCTCCCTTTTTCAGTTAACCTGGAGTTAGCCGCCATGATGAGAGATTTGTCGCTCTGCCTCCTATTTCTAGTTGAGTAGGACTGGTGGTTGTTTTCTCGCTAGTCAGGGTATCAATGGTGATGGTTGACAACTATTGTGGCCTCTATTTCTCTGTCTCTCTCTTTGATTCCCTTTCTTCTGTTCATTGAAACATTAGGGTTTTCAGATTCAACTTTCGTCTTGTGACATCCGTCACCATAAGGTCCGTCATTTAACGTGGATTTCGTTAACTATCCTTAGAATGATCATTTCACATCTTCATAGACTATTTGTGAGGACATCATACTTGTTTGATTTTCTTTTACACTCGTGACATCATTGTTTGCAACATTAGCACTTAAAACGCTTACGAATAGCACCGACGTCATCACTAACTATATTATGTTATATAATATAAACATCATTAATAACAACATATTCAAGATACAAACAACATTAAATACTTCCCTATAATTAATATAACGCGCGTATTTACGTCGTTTTCAACCGAAGCAAATTTGGGAACCCGGGGGCCAAGTGCAGGGACTAAAAGTGACAATTGACAAACTAGGGCTGGGTATAAATACCCACAAACCAGCCCTAGCCTTCACCATTTCTCCTTCTCCTCTTCATCTTCTTCTTCCACTTTCTCCACCTCCTTGCACTTAGAACCGCTCCGTTTTCTTCGTGATTTCACCGTTTAGACTACTACTACAGCCTAGACAACACGTTTCAAGCAGGTAGACGACCTTGGTCGTCCGTTTTTGCTCGTTTTACTTCTGCAAATTCTAGGGTTTCGGGTGCTCGGGTTCAACCCGAGCACAAGAGATCGTGGGGGTGCGTGAGTTGCCTTTCTGAGTGTGAATCTTACTTAGATATGTTAGATGAGTGTTTCTGGAGGTCCTTGACATGTGAAACCCATGCACGGAGTAGCCGAAGGCTGCTCAGCACTCTGCAGTCGCGAACCTACTGTTCAGGCGACTGGGTCTGTCATGCGACTGAGTCATACGACTGGGTGAGTCGTGCGACTAAGTCCATGCGATTGGGTCTGTCGTGCGACTGAGTTGAGTGAGTCGTGCCACTGAGCCTAAACGATTGTGTGTGTCGTGCGATTGAGTCATGCGGATGAGTATTGCCATGCGATTGAGTCAATGCGGATGAATGTGTGCGATTGGGTGCTGTGTGGTACGACTGAATGCTTAGGCGCACGAATGAAGGTTCAATCGTGAGAATGAAGCTGATTCACACGACTGAGAGTTGATTCGTGCGAATGGAGTGTCCAGTCGTACGTCTAGTCCTGTCGTGCAATTGGTGTCATTGTGTGTGAATTCTTCCTGTGTGCGGTGTGTGTTGTCGTGTGATGTTAAGGTGACATCGACACGGTTGCCATTGCTAAAGACGATCTTTAAGATTAACACTATCGAACTTATCAATGTTATATCAAATCCAATCAACTTAACATTTTACAATTGGCAACAAACGATTCATAACACAAGTGCTTACCAAGTATATCTCTGACAACAATAACACTTTTACACAAATATCATCGACAATGGCAACGCTTCTAGTACTTGGATCTACATAAGATCTATTGCGCGTGTTTGTGTGCAAGTGTTACCCACGACCAAATCGATACGACCCGACCCAACTAAACAATATTATTAACAACAGGCATAACATTAATGCTTAACATAACTGTCAATAGGTGATTGACCATTCATACATACATACAAGCTTGGGAAGTTTCATCATACATACTTACCACTTAACAAGTGAGTTTCGTGGCCCCTTTTTATGCTTATACAATTGTTTCAAACTTTTACAAATATAGGGGAAAAGTATGCTCACACGTTTTCAATGCTATACAACATACATACAATTTTCATACTTAGAATTAACGTGATACTGTTTTGTGAGTACTTATCTAATGCATACATGATGTTACTGTGTGGTTCTTCTTACAACCATTAATTCCAGTGTTGGAACCAATGGATAGGTATTAGTAGTACTACTGAGTTTACACCCCCACCCTTTACAGATGGTTACTAGTGAGTACCATCACACTACCAGGAACGGGCCTTGGGTGAATATATTCCGACAAGTTGCTGTGTGTACGTCATTAGGTTTGGTTGTATAAAACTCATGGTATGTGATTTTGCTTGCTTATAACTGTATGCACGGTATTCCACTACAAACACTATACAACATCAATTACATGTTTACAATTCAAACCTGCGAAGTTCACCAACATTATTGTTGACAATTTTGAGCATATTTTTCAGGTAACAATGACAATTGAAGATCTAGGTGTGCTGCCTTGGTGGAGACCCTAGGATGCATTTTTGAGGTTGAACATACATGATGAACAATTATTTTGTATATTGTTGCAGTCTATTAAACAATATTCATTCTTTTGGACACTTGTTCCCGGGTTGTGGGAATTACATACAAGGATACAAATTTTGTGATTATGTGAATCTTTTATGTGAATCAATTACAAGTTTCTGTTTATGCTTATGGCTATGCTGTCATGAATATTGACTGAGCACGACACAAGTCTCCATTTGTGCCGGGTGTCGTCATGACACGCTTGTCATCAATTACATACATATTGCATCTCTATGGTTAACCATGTGTTATGACGATCCCGTCTTGCTCGCATCCCCGTGTTTCCGCTCTCAGCGGGGGTGTGACAGATTGGTATCAGAGCCATTGGTTATAGAGAATTAGGTTATTCACTTGACCTAGACTATAACTTAGGAACCTTCATGTAGAATGCATGCTAGGACTGGCTTGCATTTGACGATTACATGTATGTTCCTCTATACTGGTTTCTTGTCTCTATACATGATTCTATACATACATGCTTGTTATCTGATCATCCTGAGGAAGACACTATTACTCTTAGTCTTTCTTCACGGGATACCTTATACTAGAATCTTACATTTGTATACTCACTACATTATATCATTAGGCCGGAACACCCAAACTGAAGGGAAACTTCACAGATCACGTATAGCGTCGATCTTAATTACTAAATCCGACCCTAAGATAGCATGCCTGAGATCCTGAAAGTATGAAGTATAGGCAACTATCATTAGACAAATTATGCTTATGTGCTTGGAGTTTATTTGCTATCACATACTACTATTGGAATACTAATGTCTCATGGATATGAGGGCATTACATGATTCGTGCTTGATGAATGTTGACAATACTATGAGGTTAACTTGGGGTAGGTGAAGCTAAGGATGACCATGCAAGGCAAATTACCATTACGGGTGCACACGTAATTGCAATTTGCAGTGCATGAGAAGTTTGGCTAATCTTACCATGAGGTAACGATCATGAGTATCACAAGTTTTCTATTCTATACCCTAAGGTGCTAGGATCATAATTCTAGTAAGACCTTGTTAAGGGTAACAAAACATTACCAACACCTATTATTACTTAAGTCATGTCCTACTTAGAGCCTTCATGGTACTTCCAATCATGACATTGATTTTATTCTCCACGAAACATTCCTTCGCTTAGCATTTCAGTAGCTAAGGAACTGATTGAATGCTTAGAATGAAAGTGCACTTCAAGAAATGTAGAGGAGTGATGATACTCTCTACACATATATTATGTTATTCATTGGGATGATGCTAAGGAAAATCGGATGTCAAGTAACCCGTTTAGGCATCATTCTAGGTATATCGTGGATGTGGTGGGAACGCTACGGGGAACCCTATATATAAGCATCACCGGTATACTAAGAATGTGCTTAAACCGAGCTACGTGATGGTCCTGATTGACTGAAGCATGGATTGTTGGAACTTGATGAGTGGAATCATACATGTATCTTCAAGTGACTAAGGTTTACATGTTTACTAAAGTTTACATGTTTACTCATTTTATGATTAGAAGATGCCGCCTCGAAGAGTCACACGCAGTACAAATCATGAAGGTGAGACCCCACAAGGCAGAGGTAGGGGTAGACCACCAAGAACAGGTGGTGCTCCCACTGGCAACAATCAGGGAACTGAAAACCCTGATATAGCTGCTATGATTGCTCAGCAGCTAGCCGCACTGATTCCAACTATAGTGACTCAAGTGAGCGACACTCTTCTGAATCATAATCTCCACGGGGATCATGATACTAATGATCAGCATAACCAAGGAACAGGGGAGGATACTGGGATTGGTGGAACAACTGGTAACGAAACTGGGATTGATAATACAAAACGGGGATGTTCTTACAAGGAATTTGTGGCCTGCAAACCCCAAGAATTTGATGGGAAAGGTGGGGCGATAGCCCTAACTAGGTGGCTTGAAAAGATGGAGGCAGTGATTGACATCAGTGAGTGCCTCGACAGTCAAAGAATCAAGTATGCCACATGTTCACTGCAGGGCAAGGCATTAACCTGGTGGAACACCCAGGTTCAAGCTAGAGGAAGATAGTCCGTGATGCGGATGTCATGGGATGAGTTCAAAGCTTTGATTACTGAGGAGTACTGCCCCCTTAATGAAATGCAGAAATTGGAGCATGAATTCTGGAATCATGCTATGGTGGGGGCTGGGCATGCCGCTTACACTGATCGATTCCACGAACTGGCAAGGCTAGTTCCACATTTGGTGACTCCGGAATCGAAGAGAATCAAGAGGTACATTTGGGGACTTGCGCCTCAGATCCAGGCAATGGTAATAGCAGCTGCTCCTCCAACGATTCAGAGCGCAATTCTGAAGGCTGGCGCTCTAACTGATGAGATGGTAAGAACAGGGTTATTGGGTAGGGGAGCGGAGAAGAGAAAGGATGTTGGGGAAACAAGCCGGTCGAATGCCGGGAAATCTGATAAAAGGGCCAAGATCACCAGAAATTTCATGGCGGTGACTCAGGGCAAGAGAGAGTATGTTGGGCCGCACCCCAACTATGACAGGTGCAACTATCATCATCCCCCAGAGATGCAGTGCCGGGTGTGTGTGAGCTGTAGGCGCCCGGGGCACCTAGCGAAGTATTGTAGGATTGCGCCAAATCTGGTGGCACCCGTCAACGCGGTTAACCCCGCCGGGAATGCCAGAGTCTGTTACGAATGTGGAAATCCGGGTCACTACCGGAACATGTGCCCCAAACTGAATAGGGTACCGGGTCAACAAAGGAATAATCAGCAGCACGTAATGTTTATAGCTGGGAATCAAGGCCCGGCTAATCAAGGGAATGTCGCTCGGGGACGTGCGTTTGTCATTGGAGCCAACGAAGCTCGTCAGGACCCGAATGTTGTTACGGGTACGTACTTGCTCAATCACCACTTCGCATCCATATTGTTTGATACTGGAGCAGACAATAGTTTCATATCCTTTGATTTTGCACACATGCTTGCCTTGAACCCTAGTAGACTAGAAACTAGCTTCTCCGTAGAAATGGCTAACGGTAGAGTTGTACAGGGCGATGAGATTATTAGGAAGTGCTCCATGATATTGGAAAACTATGCCTTCGACATAGACTTAATACCTTTTGAGCTGGGAAGTTTCGAGGTGATTGTGGGGATGGATTGGTTGTCGAAACACGGAGCCGAGATTGTTTGCCGGGAGAAAGTAGTACGAATCCCCATGCCAAACGGGGAGGTACTCAAGATTCAAGGAGAACGACCGGGGAGAACACTGAAGCTTATTTCTTGCATGAAGACACATCAATGTCTACGAAAGCAGTGTTATGCGTTTCTGGCTCATGTAGTGGAAAAGAAAGAAGAAGGCAACAAGTTGGTAGATATTCTTGTAGTACGAGATTATCCGGAAGTATTCCCTGATGACTTGTCTGGTTTGCCTCCTCCACGATAGGTGGAATTTCATATAGAGTTTGTTCCTGGAGCTACGCCGGTAGCAAAAGCACCGTACCAGTTAGCACCATCCGAAATGCAAGAGTTATCTAGCCAATTACAAGAACTACTGGAGAAGGGTTTTATTCGGCCGAGTCATTCACCGTGGGGAGCACCGGTCTTATTTGTCAAAAAGAAAGACGGGTCGTACCGCATGTGCATCGATTATCACGAGTTGAACAAGTTGACTGTGAAGAATCGATATCCTCTCCTCAGAATTGATGATTTATTTGATCAACTGCAAGGAGCTTCGTATTTCTCCAAGATTAATCTTTGTTCTGGATATCATCAACTAAGGGTTTTCGAGGATGACATACCGAAAACAACATTCAGGACTCGTTATGGGCACTATGAGTTCTTAGTCATGTCGTTCGGACTGACTAATGCACCCGCTGTGTTCATGGATCTGATGAATCGAGTATGCAAACCTTACTTGGATAAGTTCGTGATCGTGTTCATAGACGATATACTTATCTACTCCCGAACGAAAGAGGACCATGAGGAACCTCTTCGGGATATACTGAGTCTAATACAAGAAGAAAAACTTTTTGCTAAATTCTCGAAGTGTGAATTTTGGCTTCGAGAAGTGAAATTTTTGGGGCATGTGGTTAACGAAAATGGGATTCATGTAGATCCCGGCAAGATTGAAGCAGTGAAGAAATGGGATGCACCCCAGACACCTTCAGAGACACGGCAATTCTTAGGATTGGCCGGATACTATCGTCGCTTCATTGTGAATTTTTTAAAGATTGCTCAACCGTTAACTTTGTTGACTCAAAAAGACAAGAAGTTTGACTGGGGACATGCACAAGAATAAGCATTCCAAACATTGAAGGAGAAGTTGTGCAACGCACCGATATTGTCCCTCCCAGATGAGACTGATGATTTTGTGGTGTACTGCGATGCTTCACATCAAGGATTGGGTTGGGTGCTAATGCAGAAAGATAAGGTGGTCGCCTATGCCTCACGACAACATAAGGTGCACGAAAAGAACTATACAACTCATGATCTGGAGTTGGGCGCTGTACTATTTGCACTTAAGATATGGAGGCACTATTTGTATGGAACCAAATGCACCATTTACACAGATCATAAGAGCCTTCAACACATCCTGAATCAGAAAGAACTCAATATGCGACAACGACATTAGGTAGAGTTACTTAGTGACTACGATTGTGAAATCCGGTATCATCCGGGGAAAGCAAACGTGGTGGCTGATGCTTTAAGCCGCCAAGAACGCATGAAACCATTACGTGCTCGAGCTTTGGGCTTGACTATTCAAACGAACTTGAAGGCTCAGATCCAACTTGTACAAAGTGAGGCATTAAAAGGAGCAAACCTTGCGGTAGAAGAATTCCGAGGGTTGGACAAACAGATGATTTGCAAGGATGATGGTATACAGTACTTCATGGATCGTATATGGGTACCCAAATGGGGAGACGTTCGTACCCTGATCATGGAGGAAGCACACAAGACATGATATTCTGTTCATCCTGGTGCATACAAGATGTATCACGATCTTAAGGATCTATACTGGTGGCCAGGCATGAAGAATGACATTGCTATGTACGTAAGCCGATGCTTGACATGTTCGAAAGTTAAGGCTGAACATCAACAACCATCGGGATTATTATAGCAACCTGAAATTCCCAAGTGGAAATGGGAGAACATAGCCATGGATTTCATTACCAAACTCCCTAGAACAAGTAGCAGGCACAACTCGATATGGGTCGTAGTGGATCAGATGTCGAAGTCCGCTCATTTCTTACCGATCCGGGAGGATTACAAGATGGAAAAGTTGGCGAGATTGTACATAAAAGAGGTCGTGACACGGCACAGAGTGCCGGTGTCAATCATATCCGACCATGACAGCCGATTTACTTCACAATTTTGGCAAACACTACAGAAAGCGATGGGCACTCGATTAGATATGAGTACCGCCTATCACCGACAAACAGATGGTCAAAGTGAACGAACAATACAAACGTTGGAAGACATTTCAGAGCTTGTGTAATCGATTTTGGTGGTATCTGGGACACTCATCTACCATTGATTGAGTTCTCTTACAACAACAACTACCATACAAGCATTGGATGCGCTCCATTTGAAGCATTGTACGGGAGGAAATATAGATCCCCAGTTTGTTGGGCTGAGATTGGTGAAAGCCAGCTAACAGGCCCAGAGATCATTCAAGAAACAACTGACAAGATTTTCCAAATCAAAGACAGACTAAAAGCTGCAAGAGATCGTCAAAAGAGCTATGCCGACAACCGTCGGAAGCCTCTAGAATTCAATTTTGGAGATCATGTTCTACTCAAAGTCTCTCCCTGGAAAGGGATTGTAGGATTTGGAAAGAAAGGGAAGTTATCCCCGAGATACGTAGGACCATTCGAGATTACAGAAAGAATCGGTCCGGTGGCTTACCGATTGAGGTTGCCACAAGAACTCAGCGGTGTACACGACACATTTCACGTATCAAACCTCAAAAAGTGCCTGGTAGATGAAACTCTACATTTGCCAATTAAGGAAATCAAGATTGACAAAAATCTTCATTTTATCAAAGAACCTATCGAGATCATGGACCGAAAGGTCAAACGCTTAAGGCGCAGCAAGATACCGATCGTTCACGTGAGATGGAACTCAAAACGAGGACCAGAATTCACGTAGGAATGGGAAGATCAGATGAAGCTCAAATATCCATATCTATTCGAGGATGACACTCTTGGACCTAACACCAGTTGAATTTTGGGACGAAATTCTCAACTGGGGATACTGTGACATCCGTCCCCACAAGGTCCGTCATTTAACATGGATTTCATTAACTATCCTTAGAATGATCATTTCACATCATCATAGACTATTTGTGAGGACATCAT
The DNA here is from genome assembly GCA_024085815.1 of Flaveria linearis. NCBI lineage: Eukaryota > Viridiplantae > Streptophyta > Magnoliopsida > Asterales > Asteraceae > Flaveria > Flaveria linearis. The sequence goes on along the minus strand of CM044001.1, from coordinate 35,943,381 downwards.
ACTTGTTTGATTTTCTTTTACACTCGTGACATCATTGTTTGCAACATTAGCACTTAAAACGCTTACGAATAGCACCGACGTCATCACTAACTATATTATGTTATATAATATAAACATCATTAATAACAACATATTCAAGATACAAACAACATTACATACTTCCCTATAATTAATATAGCGCGCGTATTTACGTCGTTTTCAACCGAAGCAAATTTGGAAACCCGGGGCCAAGTGCAGGGACTAAAAGTGACAATTGACAAACTAGGGCTGGGTATAAATACCCACAAACCAGCCCTAGCCTTCACCATTTCTTCTTCTCCTCTTCATCTTCTTCTTCCACTTTCCCCACCTCCTTGCACTTAGAACCGCTCCGTTTTCTTCGTGATTTCACCGTTTAGACTACTACTACAGCCTAGACAACACGTTTCAAGCAGGTAGATGACCTTGGTCGTCCCTTTTTGCTTGTTTTACTTCTGCGAGTTCTAGGGTTTCGGGTGCTCGGGTTCAAGCCGAGCACAAGAGGTCGTGGGGGTGCGTGTGTTGCCTTTCTGAGTGTGCATCTTACTTAGATATGTTAGATGAGTGTTTCTGGAGGTCCTTGACGTGTGAAACCCATGCACGGAGTAGCCGAAGGCTACTCAGCACTCTGCAGTCGCGAACCTACTGTTCAGGCGACTGGGTCTGTCATGCGACTGAGTCGTACGACTGGGTGAGTCGTGCGACTAAGTCCATGCGATTGGGTTTGTCGTGCGACTGAGTTGAGTGAGTCATGCGACTGAGCCCATACGATTGTGTGTGTCATGCGATTGAGTCATGCGGATGAGTATTGCTATGTGATTGAGTCAATGCGGATGAATGTGTGCGATTGGGTGCTGTGTGGTACGACTGAATGCTTAGTCACACGAATGGGGGTTCAATCGTGCGAATGAAGCTGATTCACATGACTGAGAGTTGATTCGTGTGAATGGAGTGTCCAGTCATGCGCCTTGTCCTGTCATGCAATTGGAGTCATTGTGTGTGAATTCTTCCTGTGTGCGGTGTGTGTTGTCGTGTGATGTTAAGGTGACATCGACACGGTTGCCATTGCTAAAGACGATCTTTAAGATTAACAGTATTGAACTTATCAATGTTATATCAAATCCAATCAACTTAACATTTTACAATTAGCAACAAACGATTCATAACACAAGTGCTTACCAAGTATTTCTCTGACAACAATAACACTTTTACACAAATATCATCGACAATGGCAACGCTTCTAGTACTTGGATCTACATAAGATCTATTGCGCGTGTTTGTGCGCAAGTGTTACCCACGACCGAATCGATACGACCCGACCAAACTAAACAATATTATTAACAGCAAGCATAATATTAATGCTTAACATAACTGTCAATAGGTGATTGACCGTTCATACATACATACAAGCTTAGGAAGTTTCATCATACATACTTACCACTTAACAAGTGAGTTTCGTGGCCCCTTTTTATGCTTATACAATTGTTTCAAACTTTTACAAACATGGGGGAAAAGTATGCTCACACGTTTTCAATGTTGTACAACATACATACAATTTTCATACTTGGAATCAACGTGATACTATTTTGTGAGTACTTATCTGATGCATACATGATGTTACTGTGTGGTTCTTCTTACAACCATTAATTCCAGTGTTGGAACCAACGGATAGGTATTAGTAGTACTACGGGGTTGACACCCCCACCCTTTACAGATGGTTACTAGTGAGTACCATCACACTGCCAGGAACGGGCCTTGGGTGAATATATTTTGACAAGTTGCTGTGTGTACGTCATTAGGTTTGGTTGTATAAAACTCATGGTATGTGATTTTGCTTGCTTATAACTGTATGCACGGTATTCCACTACAAACACTATACAGCATCAATTACAGGTTTACAATTCAAACCTGTGAAGCTCACCAACATTATTATTGACAATTTTGAGCATATTTTTCAGGTAATAATGACAATTGAAGATCTAGGTGTGCTGCGTTAGTGGAGACCCTAGGATGCATTTTTGAGACTGAACATACATGATGAAAAATTATTTTGTATATTGTTGCAGTCCATTAAACAATATTCATTCTTTTGGACACTTGTTTCCGGGTTGTGGGAATTACATACAAGGATACAATTTTTGTGATTATGAGAATCATTTATGTGAATCAATTACAAGTTTTTGTTTATGCTTATGGCTATGCTGTCGGGAACATTGACTGAACATGACACAAGTCTCCATTTGTGTCGGGTGTCGTCATGACACGCTTGTCATCAATTACATACATATTGCATCTCTATGGTTAACCATGTGTTATGACGATCCCGTCTCGCTCGCATCCCCGTGTTTTCGCTCTCAGCGGGGGTGTGACACATCTAAATGGCAAGATCGTTTAGGTTTTTTTGAATGGATGTTGTTAATTGATGTTGAACCATAATAAGGTTGAAGCTACCTAAAACTTTAAAGTTCAATACTGATCTACTTATATTGATATCCCTAAGTACTGAACTACTTTGAATCAGTACTTATGTATTGGTTGATGATCTGCTAATTCACTGTTGTACTAGACAAGGCTGTTAGTACCAAAGAGTAGTGGTGACAACATACTTCTGTAACTGTTGATCTTCCGGAGTACCGGTTTCTGTCTTTTGTTGTACATATCTTTGTAACCAATAGCAATGCACATTCATGGTACAGAATGTGTAGATCAATAGATGAAACATGTCATTGATCCTAAACCTAAAATAGATAATCATGACTCATTTTAGTATTTAGGTTTCGTAGTATAAATACCTCACACTTGCATAGTTTTGAGGGTTACCTTGTTTGCCTAAGTGAATAATTTAAAAGAACTTCATGTGTTATTATTTATTAAAAGTATTGTGTTTGTTAGTAGACAGCTAACTTAGATTTCGGATTGTTAACTGCCGATCACTAGATAGCTTTGGCTCTAGATTTGTTTAAAGTTCCATTTCAACAAATCACATGTTTTCTTTTGATCACAAATTTAAACACCTAAACCCTTTAGACTCTCGATCAACTCAAAATGACTACAGTTCTCGTGTCAAGTAAGATGATTTGGAAAAGGATACTCAAACCAAAACTCCAATTTTTACCCCAAACGACTATGATACTTGGAAAATCAGAATGGAAGATCAAGACTTGAAGTTGTGGCTATCAATTCTGAATGGACAATATGTCCCTGTGGTCCAAGTTTCTAGTGAAGGAGGTGGTATGATTCCTAAAGATCGCATTAAGTACCAAGAGGAAGATCTGAAGAAGATGGATGTTGATTAGAAAGCTATGTGGTTTATTAGGATGAGCATACCAAATAGTATCATCATGACTTCAAGAAGCTCAAAACTGTTGAGACATTATGGGAAGCTTTGAAGGCCATATTTGAAGGGACTGAAGATATGAAGAAGAACAAGAGAGATGTCTTGAAGTAAAAGTTTGAAAATTGTAGCTTCAAAAGGGAGAAACCATGACTGCTACATGATGTGTGATTTGATATATATATATATATTTATATATATATATATATATATAATATATTATATATATATATGTATATATATATACATATATATGATGTGTGATTTGATATATATATATATATATATTATATATCATACATGATGTGTGATTTGATATATATAAATATATATATATATATATATATATATATATATATATATATATATATATATATATGTATATACATACATATATATATATAGAGAGAGAGAGATATATATATATATACATATATATACATATATATAGATATACATACATACATATATATATATATATATATATATATGT